>JADMLD010001390.1:7687500-8887500 GCA_017589585.1 Phylloscopus whistleri
TTGGGTTGGAAGAGACCTTAGAGATCATCTCATTCCAACCCCTGCCATGGAAATTCGGCAGGATGAATTGTGTATTTGCAACATAAGATATGTCACAGATCTGAGCAAAAGTAATTCATCTAGCCACATAGAGCACTTGTTTTAACACCAGTTACCAACATCAGACATACAAAAAATAAAATTATTCTTACGATGAAAAGTTATATCATTATTACCAACCTACATATAAAATGTTGGGGTTTATGCAGTACTTTGCTCATGGAATCTTTGCAGATGCTCATCAGTACTATCTGAGAATGCAACATAAAATAACAGATTTATTTGGAAAATCTACAAGATAAAGGCAGTTGCATACAAGATGAAGCTAGCATCCCATTATATTAATTCCAGATTTAGCAGTCTTAATTGCAAAAGCATCCTTGCATTCTGCTAAAATACATGAACAAAAACTATAGAAGATTCTCTGCCACCAACTGCAATTTGACTGCAGAATGAAGTAAATGAAGAAGGTTGAGGGTTTGTGGGTTAGTGGTGGGGTGGGTTTGTTTGTTTGGCCTTTCAGGGTTTGTTTGTTAAGGTTTTTTAGAAACAAATACTTAGGCAGAAAAAAATTAGAAAGGCTACTTCACAATTTGCATAAGCACATTTAACTTAAATTGCTACTGAAAGACAATCCCACTTTTTCCCCTGCACTTCAGTTCCTGCATTATGTTGGCTCTACAGACACATCATTTTCTAGCAAGTGAAATAACCTGCCAGACTCCTGATTTGGCAAGTTTGCTTTCAGACAGATCAATGAGATAATCCAACCTACCCCGCAACTTCATGATCACTAGAAGCAACAGGAGTAAGGAAATGACAAAGCCAGAGCTGCGGGGAGGGCAGACCGCCCTTTCCAGCAGCAAAGTCTTAGATCAGCATAAACTTATCAGCAATCCTATCACCAGAGGTTGTAATGATTCACTGCACTTTCTATTACAGGTTTTTCTACTTTCATGCCATTCTCCTCCCTCAACTCAGGTTTCCACTGTCTCAGTGTGACAGGGTTTCATAATGTAATTTACAATAATCCTGGCTTGAAGTATTCTCCACACAGCACCTCCCACCCCCACATCCTCCCCTCCAGACTCCCAACCCTGGCTCAGCTAAACCCGTTCACCTGCCTCCTGTTAGAGCCTCAAACAGTTGAAGGAACAGTTCAGATTTAAAGACAGCTTCCATGGCAAAGTTTTCTTTCAAGACTGTGTAGTCCAACATGCATTTTACAACACAACAGAAGAAAAACCACATTTTACTAAATCCCTTTCTTGTCCTGTTGACTACCATGTCTGCTCAAAAAAAGCTCCCACAAAAAGTGGTCCCAACACAGCATCTGAAAGGTCATCCCCTTCTGTTGGATTATTTCTTGTATGGAATAGTACTCCAAGCCTGCTCACTGTGAAGCCAAAGAAACATCAGTACCAACATAGTGCAAGAAGTAACACAGGAGCAGGACAGTGCTATTTTTGGCAACCATACGATCGTAAGTGCACGTCAGCACACAACTTCAAGCCAAATCAGCTCCCTGATCTGATTCACACCATATTCACTGTGCAGGACAGAGAGAACCACTGGAAGAATGAAGTAGGAAGTATCTATCTCTCAGGAACAAGCAACAGGAAGAGATTAATACCTTAGACTGGTCCTACTGAGCACACTGTAACTTGAAATTAGAATTTAATATTTCATCTCTGATCAATGGCCTAGTTAGTAAAAGTTTAAGTAAACAAGTTGTTTCCTTCTTTTTGCTTCTCAGATTTTCAGTTATTTCTTGCTTTTGAAAAATCTATTTCAATATACATGTAACCAAAGAAACAATGAGGTATATACATTTGCATGGAATTCACAAGAATGCATTTGCACAACAGCTTTGTCTTCAGTGAATAATTATGAAACCAAAGAGAAAAGAAAAAATGTGACTTTTACCAGAAAGCAACAGAAGTTACAGGGTAAACAGTTACCAAGCACAGGATAAAATCAACACAAAAACAAGCAGCAAGGGAAGTATAAATCCAAGAAACTGGTCTGCTCTGGACTTTGCAATTCACTCTCTACCCTACCATACTGAACTTTGCATCTACTAATTGCATCAATATTAATTGAATGGTATTTCAATTTAATAAGTTTGTTTCATTTTAGATTGATACTTTCACCTTTTTAATCCTTCTCGCTCCCAAGCAAAGATACTGTCTTTGCAAAATACAGAGAAAGTCTTGAAGTATTTGGGTTCCTGACTGTTGTATTTAAATGCCTAAAATTCAGTTATTCTTTTTTAAAGAGAACATTGCATATACTCCCCATGAATATGAAAATCCTTCTTCATATTTTGAATGTGCAGTTATTAGTCTTGCCATGAGTCGATTTTTTTAAACAGGGAAGATTAATTCAATGAGCTGTTCCCTTGATTTTTTTTTTATTCTTTTCTTCTAAAACAATTCAGTTTTGTTAAAGAACAGTAGCACCTAATTTATATGTGTGGTTTCTTTTTCTTTAGATGCCATTCTATGGATAAGCACTACAAACAAAAAACAATGCCATTATTAAACATAATGGTATGGAATGATATGAATTTACTAGTTAAAGTTTTTTCAAATAATTTCTAACTTGAGCTGAATATGAAAATGCAGGGCTACAAATGGGCACCGACTTCTTTTTTATAAAATAACCGTATGATTTGCAATTGAAAACTTAGACTGAGGCCACTCAGACCTTGGGTTAATCGACATGTTAGTCACGGCATTTTTCAGTGATCAAGAAACCAGGTTACACAACCTGCCATGGCAGCGCAGGATATTTATTGTTCTATATCTGCGTGAAGTCCCTGCCTTGTTACTAGCAGGGCTGCCTTTTTTTTCCCTCTCCCACTCCTCCCCCCCCGCCCCAAACGTTTCTAAGTATAGTGACAACCTCATCAGGGTTTACTAGTAGCAGCGCAAGCTCAGTGAAAACCTGGGAAATCTAACTGGAAACATGAGAGAGAGCTTTATTTGGCAGTGCTAAAAAAACCTGGGGACAAATGGCTAAGCGGCGGTGGAAGTGCAGGCTGCACAATCAATAGGCAGAGAGCCGGATAGAGGCTCCCTTCGCTGCCGGATCGACAATCGACAGCTGAGAGACTATTTTTTGCAATGGTTGACTAAATATGGTCAGGGAAGAGAGAGGCACAAGAGAGCCTGTTTGCCTGGGAGTGCATGTTTCAAATGCTTAGCTGCCTATAAAGCCGTAACAGTTTTGCTCGTGCCCTCTAAGTGGGAAATACGGTTGGTGACTTCTGTAGTGTGTGTGCGGGAGCCCTGACCTCGCGAGCAGACTTGACCTCTGAAGATGGAAAGTAGCTTCAACACAGACCTGCCTACAGTTAAGCCTGGAAACATAACCTCAAGCAAGAAAAGATGCAGTGCAATATCTAAGGAACTAGAAGAAACCAATATTTGCCGGGGGAGGGGGGAGATGATAGCTATTTTTTTGGTGCCTTTTTCTAATTTTTTTTTTTTGGAAGCAACTCCAACTTTTGGGGGCTTGGTTTTGGTCTTTTGTTGGGTTTTTATTTTTCTTTTTGCCTGTGATGATCTTCATCTGACAGTGGGCTAAGTTCACCTTCCCTTGGCTTCCTAGCATCTATCCTTGGAGTCTTAACTCTCAGTCCAGCAGACATAAGGTATAATTTCTATACAACATCATCTGTATTTTAGCATTCAAAAGAAAGGAAGAAGGTGCCAATTAGGCACCCATCTTCATGCCTTTTTTTTTCCCTTTTAAGTTTTATCTATTTAAGGTGGTGAGGTACTGTATGCACCGACATTCGCCCCCCCCCCCTTGCCTCCCCCTCCCATGTAACGAAGAGCTGATTCAGCGAATAGAGTGAGAGCACTCAGGATGAGATGGCTGCTGCTGATGTGTCTCTAGGTCATTACCTCTCTTCCAACTGCAAATGCTGCATGATACTAAGCTTACAGGTAACAGAACATCAGGAGACCTGCATTATTCTGCACGTTTAAAGGATGCCTATGACTTTCTGCATGTATATCTTATTTACTAGACTGTTATTTTAATTGTTGTATTAATCCCTCTACTCTGGGAACAGCTTAATTTTGAGTGTGCTAAAGTACCAAGCATTTGTAGTGTAAAGAGCAGGTTGAAAGAAAACAACTGTTAGTCCAAATTTCATAGCAAAAAGAAAAAAGGCAGAAACCAAAAAAACCAAATCCCAACTTGCTTAGTAGGCAGAATTCTTTTTAACAAGATAAACTAATAAATTGCAATGCCATTAACTGGTTGTTCCTTTCAGTGAAATATATTCTTATCTTCCTATGCACAACTAAAAATGTACAAACTTGAAAAAGAAAACCTAATAAACAGTGTGGTAGTGCAATGCTGAGTTCTCAAATAGGTCTAGGCAAAATTTTCAAGATGCTTTCTATCAGACGTACATGAAAACAGCCTACTTAAAAACTAGAATGTGACTGCTGTGATTCTAATGCTGCATTGCTGATTCTCCTTGTACTACTGTGCTAGCTACTGCTACACTCTGATTTGCTCTCTATCAGCTGCACTAGGTTTTTGTCATGAGCTGCAGAAATTCGTACTTCCTCTGCTCTCAGCTTTCCTTACAACTATTACAGTTACTAATTGTTAAGCTTATTTCAAATTTACCTTAATGCTATAGAGACAAAGCTTACCCTACTGTAACCCAAATCAACTCCTGAAATATGTATTAAGCAACCATAAGCTATATCCGACAGTCCCTCAGAAGTCTAAGCTGTATTGCACATCAAATATTTAACCACTGCTCCAAACCAAGTCGCACGAAATCTTACAAAGCGGGGTTAAACTCGAGCTTTGTTTCTATTAGGTTTTTAGTTTGGTTTGGGTTAATTTTTTTTTTAGCTAATTATTTTAGCTGCCATAAATATTTCAAGGGTGGACAAGACTTTGACTTGAGCAGGTGAGTGCCAGTTTTAAAAAACGAGAAAAGCTGCTTGCAGAAGTGTTGAATAGGTATTAGCTTTCACATGTGACCTTCGGCCTAACAATCCAAATCCTGTCACAGCAGTTAGAGGTTGTTTTCTTAATTCAATGTCATCATCTTTACGATAAGCAGGATCACTGGTGACATGTGCTTTTGTGTTTGGGTTGGGATTTTTGTGGTGGTTTTTTTTGTTTGTTTTGCTTTGCTTTATTTTTTGTTTTGTTTTTTAAACCACTCTGAAATACAGTGTAAATAAGAATAACCCTGCAAAGAGTTTACAGAATAATGCATGGGATACAAAAAGCATAGAAGTGGGATTTAGGGTAAGAAAATCTACGTTTATAACTGCTATTTTAGATCAGTCTATGCTTCCCTTCAGGGCACTAGATGCAAACTGTACCCCAGCAAGAAAATCTGCTAGAAGACCTGGGAGGAAGCTGAAGTTTTTACAGTGGACTACAATTACTAATTCTAAGACAAGACATTGCAAACCTACCAGCGATTCAACTCTCTACTTAAACGTGGTCACTTAAAAGAGCAAGAGGCTGCAAAAATATGGAAAAGCACTTCTAACATCAGTGCCATCCCAAAACAATGAACTATGCCCGGCTTTAACACACTGCACAGGTAAATTTCATTGCAAAGTTCAGTTAGCATGGTAAGTTTATTTTCTGCCATCAGTTAATCAGAACTGTTGTCCTTCCAAAGAACTGTCAGCCAGTTTTACCTAATGACAGGAAGAAAAAGCAACGAAATACTTTTCAGTTTCATCTGACAGGCAGTCAAGGAACTCTGTGTGTACCTGCTCAGAGCACATACTTCTTTATGTACCCATATGAACATACAATGCTATGGAATGTAAAGAAGTATGTATTTTTGGCAGGCAAGGAACGACCAAGTAAGAGGAAACTAAACAGCTGCTGGAAGAAACAGGTTTCCCTCTTGTTTGAATGACATTCATGTGACAAATTGGCTTGCTAAGGGTCAGCTGGTACTGCCAAAATAACTCATACTTGTTAGTAACAAATCACAAAATATTAAATTAAGTGACTATAAAAGTGGGTAGGAATAATTCTTAACAGCTGATAAGCAAAATATTAGTTGCAAACAGAACTCAAAGCAAGGCTGGAAATTAAACCTTGAAATGCATCAATTAAGACTGCAGCATAGCTGCAAAATTCATCATTACCCGTACTCCTCACTTCATAGATCTTAAACTAAACTTCAAAGCCTGGTTATCAAAATGCATCTCATAAAAACAAGCCACTGTTCTAGCAATCACAGCCTGTTCTGTGTACTTCAGATGGTAGTACTTAAATCAGCATCTACCATAGAATATTTAATCCACAGGTTGCAACGGGGACAAGTATAAACAGCTAGAGAATTACAAGTGTGAGCTAGAGAAAATGATAGCCAAAATAATTGACTATAACTTCTGCAATTTAATAAGACTTAAGTTAGAATTTTCTCCAAATCAGCACTTATTATGCTCACTGAGCTCTTCGATACAAAGTGCAGCGTCAGGTTTATGCACAGAAAGTGACAATACAGAGATTTCTAGGCCAGAGTTGCTAGTCAGCGGATTAAAGCTATTGACAGATTCCTAAACGAAAACACAAATGACAACTACAGCCTAAAAGGTAAGTTATCTTAAATAGTATTTTCAAATAAGCTGAATTTATTTTAAATCCAAATTTAAGAAAATTTGCCTTATAAAAACCATTGTAGCACCCAAAAAATTTTAAGAACTGCATGAGAGATAGTTCTGCAGTAGTTTCAAGTTCTAAAAGCGATATTAGTTAAAATACACTGGTGCATACCACCCCTAAGTAAAGATACTCAATATCACATTCAGGAACAAGGGAAAAACATGAGGAATGAGCTCCCCACTCATCAATCCAGCCACTTCTATTCATGACAGCAGACCTCTAAAACCAGTTATTAAATAGGATATGTCCATGATAAGTAGGCACATTTGCCCCAGATTAAAGATTCTAACTGTAGCCCTTTGCTTACTAAAATGTCTGTGAGGAAAAAAAACTCAACCAAAACAAACAAGAAAAATAAACAAAGGCAACTAATAATTTTTAGATGGCAAACTTATTTTTAAATACCCACATAATTGTCAAACAGCTAATAATATACATAGCCTGTTATTTTTAACACCTGAGACTAGGTATTAATATAGATACAAGAAGAAATATCTTACCTGCTTAAGAAAGCAAGTTTCAATATTTGTTTTAAAGCTCTTTCTCTTACCAGCAGATATTTTGACACGAAGGCTACAGTATCTTAACATCTAAATTAAAACCTGGTTTATAGTGGGAAACTAATCAAATTGCAGTAGCTTTTCTGAATAAAGCAACGCTACTAAACCTGATCAAGCTCACAGAAGCAATTTGGTGTAAGTAACAGTTTCACTGAGGGGTTAATTGCTAAGCATTTTTTTCTTTTCCTGAAGAGTCCCTCTGCTCAGCACCAATTGACTTAGCTTCCACTATATAATGGGACGGATTTTTTAACAGCTTCATTTTATCTGAAAGATTTTTGGTAACAATTTATCATACTGTGTTCTCCCTTGTATAACATTGCAATGTTATTCTGACACAAAATGACAGTTCAGAGTGATACAAAAGTTAAAATTATATGTTGACATTGCTTCCTGCTAGTTCATGTTAGCATATCTCTAAGAATACATACCCAGTCACTCTAAAATGTCACATCCATCACTTAGATCAGCTGTTCAATTTTAACCGAGCACACGTTGAACTTTGGGCATCTGCTGACACAGTTGTAACTCAAACATTTCAACTGTGTGACTGACAGGGATAACAGATGCTGACATTATCAAATGCTACACAGCTCTTTTTCCACAGCCGTTTTTTGTCCCGATATGGCCAGTACATGAAGCTGTATTGCCATCCAAAAGCACACTTGAGCAGCTGTATCTGTAAAACAGTTCCTCTATAACTGGTAAAAATAGAAACTCATTTTATAGCCATCTTGATGCTTAAGTCCAAGTGACACACCTGCTATGTTTCTATTAGGATACATGGTGTTGGGAATATATTTACATAAATCCTCTCACCATCGTCAGACTATGCAACAAACAGATGTAGACTATCCCTGACATACTCATTACAAGGGAATGGTTTCAACTAAGGTTGTCCCCTACTTTACACAGCAGTTAAAGCTCAGAAAGCATTCAGTATGGCATTAAAAAAAGCTATGTGAGCTCACACAATTGTATTAAGGACCTTAGTTTAGAAGAAATCAGATGCAATCCCAGATAAATCTTTAAAAGCTGTGTTTTTCTTGCATTAAAGGGTTTTACATATACTATCAGGGTAAAAAAAAATCAAATCTATCCTGTTGTATTAGAAAATCATTCCCAAAAAGTTAATACTAACCAGAGATATAGCAGTGGAATTGAAAGCACTTGGCATTTATATTTGTGCTAACCAACTACAGCATAAAAGCAGCTGCAAAAGGGAACCTGCCAGAAAATGAATGAGGGGAAGGGGGGGAGGAGGGTGACAAGGAAACTGAAATGTTCTTCCCCAGTAAAGTTTAACATAAAGTAGTAAAGGGAGCTCTGTATGATGGAAGTTTTAAGACTACAGTTTCTAATCTATTCTAAAATTTGATTACACTAAACAGAAAGAAGTTAAAACTGTAACTATGATTCGATTTGGGACTCATCCAAAGACCCTCAAGGAAATACTCAGGGACAGAACAAACCTGTATAGACCTTTCTGGTATACAGCTTTTTATTGTGTCATCTCCAAATTAGGAAAGAGTTAAAAATTTGCATAGACAAGACACAAATGGTGTGACACAGAAGAAAACCACGTGTTCTTTGTGCACTGCTCATGTGCTTTAAAATGTGTTACTGAATTATAAATTTCCTGCACTGCAATGCTTTGCTAAAGCTGGTAAAATGGAACCAAATCACCTCTTCAATGGATTTGGTCCCCTTCAACCAGCTGTAGCTATGCATTGATCACTACAGGATTTCTCATGATTTTAAAACTGGACACAAAACCTGCTGGACCTCTGCAGTCCAGCCCAACTTCTAGGCAGCCTGAAGACAGGAAGTAACCAAGAGTGTAGCAAATTCTGTATTCCAAAATTTCAAGTTTGTATTTGTAAATAAATAGCTACTGGTGTTCAATATTTTGTCCATATGCAGTGAAAATCATCTCTTACAACATTTATAAAGAAGATAGGTAAGCAGTGAAATAAACATTTCCCAAAGATTCACTGTCTCTTGTATTCTTCCTCAAGTCTGGTGCCCTTTCTAGCAGAACTGATTAAAAATAAAGAAATAATCATGAACAGTACTGGTGGGGCAGATTTACTTTCTGGGCACCCCTTTTTTCCTTTGCACAAGGAAGGAAACTCCACAGGGAAGGAACTATATTTGCCATTTTGTATCTGTCGGGCACATTATTTACTATTTAAAGATAATAAATTTGTCACTGACCTCAACAGCTACAGGCTAATCTGCCATCTAATAATAGGTCTGGTCATGGAGATTACATCCTTCTTCCAAATCAACTTGAACAAAAGTATTCTTCCAAAGCATTTTCTGACATAATATTTCAATAAGAGGTTTTAAAAAACAGGCTCTCTTTGCACTCAGCTTCAACTAAGCTTAACCTACACTTACTGTCAGAACTGCAAATACAAAAGCAAAAACCACTTTGACTGGTTTGGAAAATAATTGTACCACTCTCATTTCCTCAGAACTTGTCTCTCTGAGGACCTCCATGACATCACAGCCCGTGAGTCCTGCAGATACCTCCTGAAGACACTCATTAACACTACGTAGAAGTGAGAAACCCCACCTCTCAATTAAATTGCTACAGCTAGAAATTTCACTGCCAACCTGTTCAAACCATCTGCAAATCTAAAAACAAATGGAGATCTCCTAAATAATAAGAAAATCATGGGGAAAAATTATAACTCTATTTTAAACCACAATCTCCTGCTTGCCAGTTTATGAACATAAAGATGACATACCTCTTCCTACTGGAGAGCCATACATGAAATCTATATCTTACTCTAGGGCTTGAATTTTTTTTATTTCAAGTCCAGCAGAACTTATTGCTCTGAAGAACTAATCATACACATGTGTGAAGTCAGGTCAGCTCCAAGAGCAGCCTCTATTTAAGATGCTAGCTGCTGAGTGAATACAGCTCTCTTCACAAGATACAATGCAAATCTCAAACTAACTGGGGCAACGGATATAAAATACGCCTACACTTCACAGTCATGTCTTCAGCTCAAAAATCTGAAGTCACAGGTATGCGAATAGATCAAACATAAGCAAGAGATGATAACATGGCAAAAATAACCAATCTGTACAGTATTTTCAAATTTTACTCTCCTTTTTTCTGTCTGAAAAAATCTCATTAACGCTGAAGAGGCAAAGTCTGCCAAGCTTTGAGGTTCACAGTGCTTTGAAAAAAGTCCAAAATAAATGCACTTCTAATATGACTGACTCGGTTAAAAATCACAAACAAGAAAAAATGTATTAAATAAAAGTTTAACTTCCCCACACTAAATTCAAAATTTCTTTTTAGCTCTATCTCCCATGCACAAGCTTAAAGCTACCTGCAGCATAAACTAACCTCCATTCTACGTTTTAACGTTATACATCAGCACAAAAACCAAAAGTTCTCTTTCTGTACCAATTCACAAGGTACAAAGAGAAGCAAAACATGAAAAGAAGAAATATTCTACTAAGAACAGGATGGTGTCTGAAACACACTGTGCCTTGACTTGTGGAAAACACAGTCAAACTACCATGCAAGATAAAGAGGTGAGAAAATCTAAGCTATTTGACATAAATCGCTATCTTTCTTATAATATTTATCCAATATTCAAACATTTAAAATAGAATGCATTTGTTTTCATATAAGAAATTAAAAACTTTGGAATGTCCTCAGTACAATTTGTAGGTTTTTTTGTTGGGATATTTATCTCTCTATTATTTATAAAGGTCAAAACTAAAGAAACAAGAGGTTTTGCTCTGAAAATGAAATTGGTTGCAAATACCTATTTGACATCAACTAGAAAAAATACTATAGAAATCCACCTCCCTTTATTGTGGTGCCCATGCACTTAACACATGCATTTATTTTATTATCCTCAACAAGGAAGATGTATATGAACTTTATTAATTCTTGTATACATAGCACATTTTTAATTTTTAGAATTATAGCTATGCACACAAATGCATACACATTTATATACACATACAAATACATGTTCAACTATTATAAAATAATATAGAAATTACATAATCTACGTATTTGAATATAAGGGGAATTTAGTACACTGTACTAATATAAGGCACCACATCCTGAAGCCACAAATCTCCAGTTTAGGTGGAGCAGGGAAGCTTAGATGAGGAAAGGTAAGTCTTTAAGTAAGGTTTCAAGCAGAACCTATTAGGTACTGTTTGTGACCCACAGCAGCAACAAGCTAAAGATGAGGGGGTTATTTTTAACAGTGTTTTAAATAGCTTGTGCTTAGTACATTTAACAGATCAGCAATAGCCATTGTTCTGTTATCAGAGTAAAAAACAAAGTGGCAAAAACAAAAACTTTGGTTTCATTCAGAAATGGGCAAGTGGCAGAACTACAAAATTAGCAACGAAACAAATGAGTATCACTGAAGTCTTGAGGAATATAAAACTCAACTCCTAGATGAATGAAACTATTACGACATTTTTTGCTCAGAGGGTAGAAATCAAAATAGACTTATTTTGGTTTCATTTTCAATCATTTCTTCCCAGGCTGATGGGTAAAATATCTAATGCTGTGAGCACTAGATATTTTAGATAAAACTACTCCTTCTGTGATGGGAGAAAAAATTCCTTTTCAGCATGCTTGAGCAGTGCTCAGATGGAACTGCAACCAAAAAAGAATATTAAATATCTGTTTTAGATTCAAGTGAAACCCCATGTTTCACACATGGGGTGTGAACCCACACAGCATTCAAATCACTAATATTGGAAACAATTTCCAGTATTTCCAATAAAAACTTGTAAAGGAGGGAGGATTCTGGTTAAAACTGCAGTTATACCTCACATTCTACCAACCACCAAACTGATCCACAACCATCAAGTCTGAACCACAACTTGGATCCCTCCATCAAAGAAATAGTCTGTCACTCCAAAAACAGTGACCACAGAAAAATCTCCAGCACCAACCATGAAAAACATTCTTTTCTCCATACACTTTCCCTGCATCTCATCTTGAGATTATGGTCACACAAACCAACTACCTCAAGAGCTGAGGAAAAGCACTGGAGGAAAAAAACTAACAAAAACTACCCTACCTAGGTAACTGAGACAGGAAACAGTGCTCCTGGCTAATGCCGTTATAGAAGTAAGGAAGAATTCACTTTAAAGGAAGAAGTTACCAAGTCAGACTTGAAAGAATTGTTTCTGAATGCCAAAAATAAGCTCTCTTCACTTGGTCCTTGACATGTTCTCTTAAAGACCTTTTATGAGTACTGTAGAAAAAGGTAAACATTTATTCACCCTATCAACACTTCCAACCACTACTGTAACCTTGTGAAATTATTCCATTCCACAAACACAGATAATTAATTATCTTTACTTTTTAACTATCAGTTTTGATAGCTATGTTCTAAGAGACTAACCTAAATTTTAATCCCATATATTAATAATGGGTGGAATTTATATGAATTTACAGCCTTATTTCTCCAACTTCTCTCATCTGAAAATGTGAATTTAGTAGTAAACAAGCAAACACGCACATTTCCTCTTCTGTGTAAACTATACTGAATATTCCACCCCAGGATAAAGTATTATTGAAGTCTTGTTAGCATGACAGCTTTGAAAAATACCATTTAGCCACAATGTAATAAGGAATCAGCAACACAACTTTTCTTTAAAGTTCTATCTAGGCAGTAGTTTTCAAAAGCTATCTTAACTGAAAATTGAATGTAGACATATAGAATGCAGCTAGTATAAAACAAACTATGCCTTAGAATGTATTTTTTCAGTTAAGCTGCTATATAAAAGCTGAAATACAAAATTACTTCTAGATATACTCCTATGAAAATAAAAATAACTGTTTCATATACTGACACATATAATCTAATGCAGCAATCCCAAGGGTGCTTTAGAACCGTATGGTTTAGAACTGTAATTATCCACAAATAAGTACATCTAAAAACTCAAATCCCTTTATCAATTCCAATAGTCAAGAAGGGAAACATAGCAGTATTTACTATTTTTATCCCATGTCAAGATTCCATCTTCAAGATCTTACTAACTTATTTATCAAACTTTTATTGGCAAAGTTTTACAGCCATGACAGGAAACCTCTCAGGAATTTGGAGTTACCTGAATACAGCATTAAACTGAGCAGACTCCTATCTTCAGTCTAGTAAGAGCTTCCAAACATTAGGAAGATGCATAGCTAAGCAACATCAACATTTAAAAAAACACAACTATATGCAAATTTAAGAATCTTCTGAAAGAATACCATAGTTCTACCCTTACATGCACTTGTTTTCCTTTTATGTATGATAAATAATATCTTTAAAAAGAGATCTGTACCTAGGGTTTCCTCTTAATGCAGCATGGTGAAGAGCATTAAACCCATTGTTGTTGGTGATAGTAACATCTGCTCCAGCTTCTAAGAGCACAGCAAGGATATCATCACGCTTTTTACTTATTGCATCGTGAAGTGGAGTGTCTCCTTCAGAATCCTAAAACCAGAAATAGTTCACATCAATTTTTGCATGCATCCACCTTAAAAAGATGCTAAAACAACACTAGGAAAACTGACTACACAAATACTAAACATCTCTTCCAGACCTTAATGTTGCTATAATGCAGAGTTCAAAGCAAGCTGCTTCTCATCTTGCTCCATATTTGCAAATGCTTCAGTGGGAAACCCCACCCTGAGTTCCACCATTGTACAGTCACACTGCTGCCAGAACTATGCTTTGCATCCCATAGTACTGAAGACACTGGGGTAAATAATGATTTCTCTATGCTTCTTATCCAGATGGAATTGATGCCCAAATTACAATTTATGTGTAATAGGACAGCAACAAAAACTAACGTGACAGAGGGAAGACTAGCCAGGCAGAAGGAGGTATGGAATTTTGAGTAATAAATGCTAAGTTTAGCCAGCAATTAACCATGTAGAAGACAATACCAAAATGACAGCGTGAAATTAAAGCACAGGCAAATCATAATAAAATGCAATCCAGGTAGTAGAAGTAGGCATATCTGTTGTTTTAACTGAAGCATATCATTTTCCATGAAGCAAAAGCCAATGTCATAAAGCAATATTAAACTTTTAACTTATGTTAACTTGTTATGGCTAATAGAAGACTATATTACACAAGGTACATGGTAATACTTGACTGCACAATTGAACAGGCAAAGAATTCATACTTTTAGCTTGATGTTTTATTTTTCAAATATCCCAAATAAGGAAAAAATACTATTTAATCATAGAAGCATTTTGTACATTACTTATTCAAGACTCAAATGGCTGGACTGAAGAGAAATGCCCTTGACTAACAGCGAGAAAACACATCCATTTAAAGCTTATTTGCAGCTACATAGGCAAAATCTCCAAATTTATGCTTCCAGTAAAATTCTTGCACCATATAAGTCAGGAAGTCTTTTGTCACCAACACTGACTCAACTGCAAGCTGACTAACACAGAAACTTAACATTTTAGCAATACACTAGTACGAAAATGGATCTCTACAGTGAGAATCAAAAACTGCCAAACAAAAAGTAACAGAATATGGAAACACTTGAATCGGTGTGAAATAACTTGCCAGAACTAAATCTTGTCGTTTCATTTGGTTTAATTGATAGCTCCTGAATTCCCTGTTTACAAACTAATATATGTTTCTGTTTACACAGTGAAGAGGCCACAGTAGTAGAGCGCTGGCAAGTTAAATTCCAGTCATGCCTCCGTCTAACTCCCCTGTGCTCTCATTGACAAAATCAATCACCTACTCACATTTGCACACTGCAGTTCCTCAGCACACATGCTGAATCTGAAAATTCTTTTTTTTCAATAGCAATTATATTTTCCAGATGGAGCATCCTTGCACCGTTCTACTGACTTTTTCAACTGAAACAAAATTCTGTCATTTAAACTCAGACAAATCCACTTTGGCTACCCATACATTCCTATGGGACTTACAGTCACCCTTTACTGGTCCCAGCACATCACTTTCTCTATTATACCTACTGTTCAACAAATACTAAACAGGATCTGGATGGTCATAACAGCTCAACCTCAGCAAGATCAAGACAATACCTTAAGAGTCAGGTAGAAGGAGACAAACAATCACTACACTCACTAATTTCAAAAAAGTTTTTGCTCATCTTCTTTTATATGGATATACCGCTCCAAAAAAACCTGATTATTGACATGGCAAAACAAGGAGGCAATGTCTTATTACTGCATATCTTGATTTGCCCAGGACACTACAGCTTTTTCTGATGCAAATCTCTTCAAACTTACCCATTCACATTTGTTTTACTAATGCAGTTCATGCAGCTGCATTCAGAAGTGTGGATACCTGCTTACTTGATAGCACATTTCCACACTACCTTCTAAACAAGACCTTGATGCTACTGCTTCCATCACCTTCATTACAGGTGAAATTCCCTGTGAAATTATGGTACTTGAGATCCTATGCATGACGGTTTTCTAGATAAAAAAGCTGAATATTTGAAAGTGAATCTGACTAAACAGTTCTATCAATGATAGATCTATTTTGGGGAAAAATGAAAGGTTTCTTTTAACAAAACATTCCACAGTATCATCGGCCTGCTAAACTGTAGCTTGCAGAAGGAGCACACAGTTGTGGGTTCAATATAGGAGTAATTAGTCAGGAAGAAAAGTTAACAATCAGAAATAATTACAGACTGTGAAAATACCAATTAATATCAATTGTGTAGAATAAACCAGATGTCAATCTAGCTGTCAAGAAAACAGACAGACTTAATAGCATTTTCCTTACAGTTGATCACATGGTGGGGTAAAGGTTGAGACAGACAACTTTACGATGTCTGTTCCTTTCAGTCCCATTTCCCATAATTTTTCTGTCACCTATTTGCAGCAAATCATACAATTTGGTAGCTGAAAAGTGACCCTACATTAAAATTTACTTTACCTGGAGACTAGGGTGGCAGCCGAAGTCCAGCAAAGTCTTGACAACTTGCAGATGACCTTTGTTGACAGCGATATGGAGAGGAGTCTGCCTCCGCTTGTTGCGAGCGTTCAAATCTGCGCTGCCCCGGTGCAAAACCTCAATCACAGCACCCTCGTCACCAAAGGCTGCATGATGGACAGCCCTGTCTCCATCCTTGTCCTAAAGTGAAAATGTTCATTTAACCTGGTATATTTCACATTTCCTTTGCACTTAAACAAGGTTATTTCAACTAACAACTGTCCATATTTGATGTAATAAGAAAAACGAGACTACTATGCCATTAAAATACCTAATTAAATAATTGCTCAAACTGCAGAATGAAGGATTAGTTCATATATAAACACACACATTTTACAAGACATGATACTCTATAGCATATACAACTATTGTCCTGTATCTTGTGTGATTTGCTCATTAAACTCAAACGGCTTCATTTGGGTTTCTACTACAAAACATCCACTGTCAAGAAAAAACCCAAAACAAAAGAACCAAAAAACCCACAAACAAAATGCAATGCCCAAACAGTATTACACTTAATATCCTAGGGTAGCTCTTCCTGTAACCTGGGAAGTGTTACAGATTCCAAACCATGGTGCAAGATATGACTATTTCCTTGTTCATACAATTAGGTTAGTATTTATTAGGATTTATTATGTGTCTTGGTTTTCACTTAATAAACCTTTTCCAAAGGAAATTTGTGACTGATGCTGACATTAATGAGAAGTTCTGATTCTGTGTTGATGATTCACAGCATTAAAACTCTGATTCAGTTTGCTTCAAGTTTCACTCAAATTGAGAATTAAAATGTGAAAGTCAAATTTGTCAGTTTAGGCTATTTTAACACTCATAGAAGTTGACTGTACAACATGAAACATTTTAAAATATCAATCAAGTGATTTCAGCAGTAATGGCAGTATATAAAATAGAGAAGTAAAATGGAAGTTATACATGATGATATAACTTCCATAAGCTAGATTCTAACTGAGTATTATTTGTGCATAGTTTAATATTACCATGCATTTGTAGGATTCAATTTTGAAAACAGAAAAACACTGAAAACTGTAAAATAAAATCATGACTGATCAAGGGCTCACTGCCTCACCTGAGTAAGCTGAAGTTTCTCATCAATTTCCTTCTTCAGCAACATCTTTCAAAAATATTTTTTATTATATATAACACATTTCTAATATATTTTAAACCAATGCAAAAATTAATAGCTCATAGCATAAACTGTATTTGCACAGTGAGACTAGTTACAGCATGTAAAATGGTGGAAGAAGACTTATCCTCTAATTATCAAATGTACCTTTTTGAAAATATGGATATGGTTTTCAAGATAGGGTCAGGGTACTAAATAGCTGTTTCAATAGCTTTTGAAAAGATACTTTTATTCCTTCCAAACCAACTCATGCTACCGAGTTGACTTCTCAGATCGCAGGACTCCTTCTCAGGCTCATCTAACATGAATGAACAGTCAAAAGAAGCCAAAGTCTGCCCATTTGGAAGAGGAAAGGACCAAAAAGGGGACCTTCTCTATATTTTTCATCTGGTTATAAGGATCATTATGAGGCAAACCTTATCTAGAGTGTGCCAGTAGTCCTACACTGCCACAAGACTTGTATTTACAGAGAACTTGGTTTCACAGAGACATGGCAATTTGTCTTTTCATATTTGCAATCTGAAAAGTACACCAAGATATTTAGGGATGAAACCCCATATAATTACTGAATGTTTTAGATTCAACATATTTCGAGACACAACTGCCTGGTTTTATAAAGTCTTAATGTATAGAATTCCTACATTAATGAGCAGAGGTCCAAGATCATGCAGGCCTTTTTTTAGCTCAACATCAAAACAAATCATCTCAGGAACTAAATCCTACCCAACAGCAATAAATCATCTAGAAAAAGCTAGCAAGTAGTAAATCTTCTGTCCTTAAGACTTACATTTAGATATAAATCTAAATATTAAAAGCACTACAACTCTATACATTCCAACAGTATAATACTGTCAGTACTGTCAATATAATAACTGACAACCATTAATGTCTGCAGCCTAGAAGCTTACATGTTTTTACTATCCATCATCTACATCAGGTTTTTGAGCTATGTCAATAACCAACTGTTCTCTGACTAAAAAGAGGCCACTTGTAGTCTACATTAAGACATCAGAAAAAAACACAGGAGACAACAATGAGGATATTCCCAGAAAATGTCATCATGAACGTGTATGCTCCGCAGTAATGACTGTAGGTGTAAAAATATCCCACTTAGCTATAAAGCAAGGAAAGTAAGGATTTTTATCCATTGCTTCCATGCCTCAGACCACAACAGTGAAGTAAATGGACTACATTTTTGCCCTCTGCTTAATAGGATGGTTCTGCTGAATCTTTGCATTTTATAAACAATTATGATTCTAAACATTATATAGATACATAAATATCGATAAACAGCTTACATTTTTAAAGCCTGAAAAATATAACTACTAATCTAATAATATTATGAAAATTACTAATATTATAATAACCAGGGCAATTATATAATTAAGTGGGAATATCATCTTCACTTAAGCAACACAGTTGTGAAGATGGCTTTAAAAGTCAAGTAAAATCCCTGACAATTTTTTATGCTAATGTGATGGTGCTTCTAAAGCCCGAGCAAACATGAAACTCTTCACAATTCTAGTGCTAGCAGATTACCAGATGTATTGTCTTTGAATAGTTTAAGTAGTAAGTACTTCTACCTACATCTTTAATGCTTCTAACCCTCCGTTCAGTCCACCACTTGATTGACATGGCAGCTCTGAACACCACAGTACAAATGAGAAGCAGTTTAGACTAATTTTAACAGTATTTACTGAGTACTGCAGTGAAAGCACCACTTCTAACATGGAGTTACTTCACAGAAATCAGACCACGGCAAGTATGTGTTGCATCAGTCACCTTTAGAATCTAGCATGAAACCTCTGTAAATTAATGGCGTATCTGTAAATATAAAATAATTTTAATTCCAATAATTACACTGCCTCACTAATGCTTTAACAGTCTATAACTTCTGTATATCAAATACAATATAATGCTAGATGCCCAAGCATCTGCAGTTATTTTTCTGTTTTGCAACATCTAGGTGCACAATTAATTTCTCAGCATCCCACTAGGCTTCAGTTTTTATTCTTAATAAATCAAATTTAACAGATCTTTCTTGTGCCTCACAGAACAAGAAATGGTTCAATATCAGTGCATTCTGTGTAAATAATTAAGTAAAAATCAATTCAAAATGCAAATATCACAGTATGCTGATAGATAATTCTCACAAACAATTATTCTAAAAAACCTAAACAAGAGACACCCTTCCATTTTCACTAAGTTTAAAAAAGGCACTGAAAAACTGGATGCAGAGCTGGCAGTTTCTAGCCAAAGATACTGCTATTACTTTCTGCTTAAGCTTGCTTTAGTTAAGAATTGGAAGATTTCTCCTAATTGAACTTTGTATATATAAGAAGCATGGCAAGCATCTGAAGTCGGAGATGCAGCATCTGACATCTTTTCCCCTCAATGCCACACGCAGTGTTCCCATTACATTCAACTGCTGAAATGAAACCAAAGGAAAGAAAGAAGGAGCTTCATTGAATACTGGCTTACATAGCTCTATTATGTTAGTTGTTATACTTCATTTAATAAGAAATGTTAAAGAATTAAATATTGACCCTTTATAATACTGTTAGTAGCAATGCTTTGAGGCTATCTAGAATAGAGGCTTGACAGTGTCAAAGGAATAAAGTAGGTCCTTTCTAAAAGGCCTTCAAAGGATACACCTTGGGCAGTACGAGAGCCTGGCTGTGGCTCCACCCAAGATGGATGGCAGGTCACTTAAGGTATCAGTAGGAGTCTAACTTGAGTACACAATCACAGTAATAAAAGCAGTTTTTCACTCTCTCTGGCATTTAAAAAGAAGGCAAGTTGAGTAGAATTGTCATGCATGTAACAAAGTTTAAGGACACACAAAGCATATTTTGAGATGTTTAGGTTACCTCTGCTTCTACATCCACATTCTGTTTCAGAAGCAACTTCAAAATGTCAACATGGCCATTCTGGCTTGCAGCTTGCATAGCTGTGTGCCCAGCACATTGCCCATTCACCTGGAATGCCAACACTTACAGGTGAGTTTCAAGACACAGACACAACACGCCTGTGAGGCTGTTTAGCAGCAGAAAACTTAAAGCAACAGCATACACAACATACAATCAAATGAACAATTTTAAGATGCCTTCTTAGCATATATAGATCTCCCAGGTCTTCTCTATTTCATTTCTATATTAGCTAGACTGAAGGAAAGAGGAAGAAATGGATTTATAACAAATATTAAGACATTAATGATACTTGGATTAAAAACATTCATCTCTGGGTGACTCCTGTAATGGCAAAATTTTTGAGAACAAGTCTCAGATTTATACCTTCCCTCTCCTCTATGGTACACGTAACTTCTTTGCCAAATTTATGGCAACAACAGGAGAGAGTCTGAACAGAAACCCATGTTTTGTAAAATCTTAAGCTAAAAATCAGTGCTAAGAACAGAAGTAGTTCAGACTCTTAACTGCAAACATTACTGGTGCTGTACTGAGAAAGACTAACTTTAAACCATGTTCCCTAAATGAATTCCTATAACTACTAAGCATTTTCTATTAGATTTTTCAGTACTCAGTATTCAGACAAGCCGGTAAAAGGAATCTGACAGAGATCAGATTAGATGATCTACCTCGTGAGTTACTAAAACAAGACAAACTCACAACAACAGCAAAAACACCCTGAAAAATCTACCCTCCTTCTTCTAGCCCCCTTGAAAAAAGAAGAATTTGAAGACCCTTCAGTAATTGTGAACATTTGGCTCTCTGCACCAACTCTGGCAGCCAGAGGTTGTAAAGTATCTTAATTCATGGCAGACAAAAGAATAAAAATCTGTCCAGCAAGGAAGTATGTACAACTCTGTGTTCACACAGTCCACACACATTTCATAGGACAACAAACAGGAGAAGAGACACGGGGACTAGCTGTACTACCTTTAAGACACACTACCGACTGGCAAGGAGCATTCAGAACAGCTGCACTTCCTTTAGTACTAGAGGCCCCCAAAAAGAGATACTCCCAGAACAGAACACTCACATCTACGTCTGGCCTCTTTAGCAAGTCCTCCACTTTAGCAACGTCTCCATTGGCAGCAGCTTTAACCAATTCTTCATTGAGATCTCCAGATTCTTGGGTTTCAAATAATTTTTTCAACAGCTGGGACAATCTCTCTGTAATTGTTAACCAAAGAACAACTAAGATCACAATTCTAATTACACAAGAACAGAAAAAAAAACCCCATCTACATTTGTTGTGTTTCTAAGGCCATGTACATAGTAATACACAAGCTACCATAAAATAGCAGCTGTAAAATTATTGAGGTTAAAATAAGAGCTGTACCCTAGTACGCTTTAGACACTGGAGACTGCCTCCCACATTAGACACTTCAGAACAAAGATGGTTGGACCACAAATAGCTTTTCTTCCACAAAAAACAAAAGGGTGGGACAAGGTAAAAACACGAACTTATGTATTGCTGTAACAGACATTCTAACATCAGGTATAGCCTGTCTTTTGTGATTTGAAACACTAAGTTGTATTACTCTTCTAGATAGTCTTATGGCCACTGTACTTGGTTCTTTATTGAGAAAACTCACTGCATCTATGCCTCCTTAGGAAGAAATCTAGAGAACTATATAGAAAGTTTTCTTGGCATTAAAGCAAATATATGAAGAGGAAAGAACAACTAGCTCTGACTAAAAAAAGGACAAATTCTAGTTTCAACTGATCTGTGAAACTGCCAACAGAACACAAAACATGCTGGACAGTCTTTCTGCCTTGTTATTATATGAATGACAGCATGTTCAACAAAACTGAAGTGTGATTACATAGACACCAAAAGATCCCACTGTAATTAATCACAGGATGTCTGAGTAAATTTTAAGACAGAGATTTTAAAGAACTAAATATCCTGAGGTTTAATAAACAACCACCTGCAACAGATCCCTCGTCTGTGCCTGCTATCTTAAACTACCTACTAAACAAGGAGGCTGCTTGTTACTGCCAGTGACTCTCCATGCCTTAGTCCCTGTTTCAATCTGACATCCCTTCCAATCATTTTGAAGTCCTTAGAGGGGACCTCCAAAGACACACCTGCAGTGTGACCAAACAGAAGCATCTGATCAATTTAACAACATCTCCATATTGACTGCAAGCTTCTTTTCCCCTTTCTCAAATAAAACTTCAAATACCTAAACTCCCGAGTCAATTATTAACCTTACGTACAATGTATTAGTACCTAATAACAATTTTTAAATTAACACCCTTACTTGCCATACATATATTACTAGTTATTCTTCAAACTTACCACCAGATGCATTACTTATAGCAGACCCTGCTGATGCCACCTTCGAGACAGCTGCTGGGTTATAGGTCCAAGATGTCCCACAAACCTCTACCTTCAAATCGCTGTCTGAATAGATCTGCTGAACCCGACCAACCTTACCTAAAGTCTGAATTAAAGAAAACATCAAATGCAAATAAAACATTCAGATTTCTAAATATTTTATTTTTAATAAAATAATATATAAATAATATAAAAATAATATATACCGTTAAAATTATATATTAATATATTATTAAATTATGTATATTATTAAATTATATATTATTTATATAATATACTAATAAAATTATATACGAATAAAATAATATAAAATAACACATAAAATAATATAATAAAATTATATAAATTTTATGATGTTGATTGTTTAACAACACGATCACTACCAACTTTAGATAGGTTTCATTAGGCTAAGCACATTGCTACACCTGAGCATGTATTACACTGCATTTGACAAAAACTTGGAAGAAAATCCTTTTTAGACTCCTGCAGCCTCCAGGCACATTATCAATAATAACCAGAAATGCTGTACAAGCACTACCATTCTATGAATGCAAACACACAGCTACTCACCGGAAGCATTGCCTCAGCCCACTCTCCGTGACCTCTCTGGAGAAGCTTGATCCTTTCCAGGTCGTAACATACTTGAACAAGGTCACCCACTTGGAACTGAGAGGTGCCTCCTTCTGCACCTTGAGCAGCATCTCCACTTCGGACAACATTGGCCTTGGTGAGAACAGCTGGATTAAATGTCCACCTAAGCAATGAATCATTTAAAGTAGATATTAAACACAGAAAGTGAAATACATGTTTAAAAATTGTCTGTTGGCTAAGTTTCTGCTTGTATGCCTACAAACTTTCTGCAACTGGATACTATGGATGCTATATTTGCTATCAAGTTTTTGTCCATAAACTTGCCTGTGGGTCATAAATTCATTAATTGTGGCTCATAAATTAATTTCAAGGATAATCTTCAGAGATTACATTTGTAAAGGCAATTAAGAAATATTCTGCCTAAGGGGAAGCAAGCTGACAGCAACATAAATGACTTGAAAGTAGCTATACAGTTGCTTTATTTTCCAGGGATAGGAAATAACTGGTTGAAAAGCAGCAGATCCAAGCTATCTCAAAAGGATTGAACTGTCAGGAAACTACATGGGAAGAACACAGATTTTTGGCCCCTCCCTCTAGGTCAAAAGATGCAACATTAAATTATAACAATACTTTTCAATTAAATGGATGTCCCAGACATACTTCAATTTCAATCAAACTATCCTATTGGTAATAAAAATTTTACTGATTTAAAGGCATTTAGCTGTTTAGTCAGGGAGGAGACAAGACAGAGCAGCTCCTGTCACTGACTCTGCTGATGTGACTGCTGGAAGAAAAGCCACTTGCATCCCTTTAGCTGGGAAAACAGCTTTGTTCTGCATTACTTTGCAATATTAACAAACAATACCTTGAGGGAAATCCTGAATGAACAATATACTCCTAATTCTTTCTGGACAAACTGAACTGGTTGAACCCCAAATACAACTGAAATATATTCCATTCATCAGTTAGTTTTTAAAGATAAGCCCAATACCTGAGAGCAAGAGAACAGAAAATCATGTGGCCATATCAGATTCAAATCCTGCTGTACATCTAGGTTTGAATCTTGTTAGCATGGATGCAGCTAAGCAAAATTTAAACTTAAATTGCTTGCAGGGAGTGGTTGTGGCTTCCCCAATACCTCCTATTCTCGGTCTGTATTTACATAAACTAACATTCCTTGGAATAATAGAAGACTAGATATGGATCATGCCAAGATGACTCTAGTTTAGACAAGATCCCCCCCAAAGTCTGTCACCTGTCCTCTTAAACTATTATCCTGAAAACCCACAATGAATTGCTATTACCTTGCCTCTTGAAACCATGGGATAGATAGTTTTTAATTAAAAAGGAAGTTACTGCTTAAAACACTACATTTTGCAAATAAGATAATCTAGAACAATTTTTTTTCTTTTATTTTGGACTCAAATTTTCACCAAGTGAGAGAGGCAGCAAAATTCCTTTTCCCACTAAAGCAACCTCAGAGATAAGTCCTCATTACACATCTAGAAGGAAATCTTAACAGACACAAAAGGAGAAGAGAAAGCTTCTGGCACCAAGTAACCACAAGCACTGAAGGCAAGGGAAGTTTGTGAGAAGCAACAATGAAGGCTATACAACAAACCTGTTGCCACTTGGATATTGTACTACAATGTCATGGTCCTCATCGATGCCACAAACCGTTCCCGTTGTTGTTAAAGTTTCAAACATGCCATCAGTCCACCCTCCATGGCCATGCTGCAAAGACTGCACAATTTCCAAGTCGAGGTCAATGTTTACAAGGTCACCTATTTGCAGCCCACCAGGGTTTCTGTTACCATTTTGCTCACCTGAAAGGGAGTAAGAAAAAAATAAGTTTACATCACCATACTAATTTTCCAAGCAATTCAAAGAACGGAAGTTCATTTCTGAGACTCACAGTATTGTTAAGGTTGGAAAAGACCTTTGAGATTTTCAAGTCCAACCACCATGCTCACCATTGAACTCTGTTCCAAGTACCCTATCTACATGTTTTCAACACTCCCAGCAATTATGACTCCACACCAACGTCTCTGCAACTGTAGTGGCCAACAGGCAAAAAAACTTTGGAACCTCTGGCAATGGAATGGTGTGTCTCTTGTTGAGTTTTCAAGGCAAATGCTAAATACTTGTGACAAGTTCCACTATGGGCTCTAAGTGGGGCCTTAAAAGCTATCATATGGTGTTAGACATCTGGACACATAAGAGCTCTGGTGTCAATAAAACAGTGCTTTTGTGCAAAGAGTTTGATTTATTATAATGATCTCAATGTTTAAGCTAGTTCTGTAAGAATGAACAGCTATGTTTGGCTTTTTAGAAATAGAGTGCACAGGACACACAACACAATTCATAACTGGATGATCGCTTAAAAGCTCCCTTGCCATCCCCTTGGCACACTGATACCAAATACAATTTAGAAAAGCATGACAATTTATCATTCATGCATAGAAATGTTACTATTTATATTTGACTAGTAAGGACAGTCTTTTTGGATGACATTTAAAAGGGAAAGGGAAAGCCAGAGTGGGTATAATTAATACAAACCAACATGCATTTACTTCACCCTCAACTTACCTAATACAGGACAATGGTCTCTGTAGAAAGAGCCTCCTTTTGCATCTTGAACACATTTCAGGTCAGACTACAGAGAGAGATTGAGACAACTTTAGTCCTCAGTGACCGAGTCTCCAGGTCAGTGAAACTAGAACTGAAATATTTAATTAAGAAAGGCTGAAAATTATGTGTACAAAAAACATGTCTCATGATGCACACAATCTCAAATACTTTCCAATCTATCACCCTTGACATTCTCAAGACTTTAATAACCTTCACAAATATAAGATACTATAAAGGATGAGAAAATTTTAGTTCAAAGACAGGAATTAACACAAAGCACCTTTGCATTGTTCTATTAAGTTATTTTTCCTTTTAAAAAACAACTCTGTGAACAGAAGCAAGGAAACATCATTTATTGCCTGCCAGTGCTACCCACTCTTCTCAACACTTTTTGACAGATCCATGTTTAACTTGAAAAAAACTTGGCACCCAGATTCTACAAAATGAAAACTTTTCTATTAAAAAAATGCAGAAGGGTATTACTTAAAAAAAAAAGCTAACAAAATACTACACTGAGCTAAACACATTCTTTTTAAAGAGAAAAGTTCTAAAACTCATAGTTCATAAAACTGTTTCATATTATGACAAAGAGAAATTTCAAGCACGGTAACCAACTCCTGTTCATAAAGCCAGAGGATTTTCTAAAGTTAGGTTTTTTGCCTGTGTAATGCTTCATTCCAAATAGCTATCATCTACCATTGTTCCTTATTAAAGAGTTCTCACTAAACAAAGGGCATTTTTGTGTGCAAATTAAGTTGGGATGGAGATCAGAAACTGCAAAAATATGTCAGAATATTCTATGGTATGGGGGAGGAAGTAGGGGACAAGCGGTGGTAACGATATAATTAACCACAACTGAACAAATACTTGAACAATTCTTTTATCCATGCCTGAAATTTATTGACAGATTTTCCTCCTGCAAAAGGATTAAAATGAAAACTGAACTCTTCCAAATCATCAAGGCTCTGATGAGCACAATACCACCCCTGGCAACTGGTAAGCAGTCAGAAACAATACAAAATTCAGTGTATGTCCCGATCCACAAAGAATGTATCACCACTTTGGAAAAACGATGAAGACAGCTAGAGGAAAACAATGAGATTTTAGTCACTCTTGAAATCCCCTGAGAAACCAGAGAAAGAGCTTGCTCAGCACGGCAGCAGAAGGCCTGCGACAGGATGCTGCCACCCGGTGGGCAGGTGCTGGGTTTAGCTCGGCCGCAGACAAAGGGGCTGGGCGGACCGTCCCAGATGGCAAACTCATTCACTCCCCGGAACGAGGGAGATTGAATGTGCCCGGGAGCACTGGGTCTCACCCACTGAATACAAGCCCTCCGTGTCAGGCAACAACCAGCTGTCTGTGAAGGAAGACAAGGAGGGGTGCACATGCAAGAGCTGCTGTCACATTCTTCAGAACACTAAGAATAGAGCACAGGAGAGTCCAACAGCTCTTCTCCCTGCCAGGCAAAATCAGGGTGAAAGATTGCTTGTGTTACAGAAAGTGTTAATGCACTGAGTAGACTGATGGCTAAAACCTAGCAGAAGAAACAATGTTCATTAAAAGGCTAATTACTATCTTGCAGCTGACATTACTAAGAAGTCTGTTACAGTATCCTAAATTTTATAGAAAAAAACCAAACTCAGAAACCTGCACTTGTATTTTGCCCTGCCTGTACTGTGCCCTGCACACAGTTTATTTCTGAGTATAATGATATGCTTGGTTGTAAAACTAAGTGGTAGCTTGGTGTCCAACCTCAGTTTCACAACTGTCTTCCTTTCTCTTACATGATGTAGTCAATGTTATATTGCTAAAGAATAAAACAAGAGTCTGTTCAAGTTCTGATATTGCAGAAAAGCAAGGAAACATGTCTTTTTTTCTTTTTCTTTCCCAGAAGCCTTCAACAATATAATGTAGGACTCAAAACACACAGAAAGATAAGACACTGAGAGACATTAAGGTAGTACAAAATAAACTTATATATTCTGTATAAGCAGAGTGCCTTCAGCAACTTGGCAAACAGCACTACTAAGAAAAGTACTATCAACATGACAAAAGTCTGCAAATGCCTTAAAATATAACCAAACCCAAACAATATTCTGGAGTTTTAAGACAGAAAACTATACTCAGATGTATTTCAGTGCCACAAAAGCTGGATAAGCAACTACAATTTTCCCTCTAGCACTCAGCTGTTATACTTACCAGAAAAGGAAAACAAGCTTTCTCCTCCTGAAGTAATTTAAGTAAAAAATCAGAAAAGGAAAACAAGCTTTCTCCTACTGAAGTAATTTAAGTAAAAAATCAGGGATGATGGTAAGCTCCTACTCTGAGGACTGCACGGCAAGAGGCCCCCCTAGTGCACATAGAGCAAAACCACATGGATGGAGCCTGGATGCACCAGGCTTTGCACTTCAGAGAACCCCACTGGGTTTTCTAAAAGTTATGAGTCACCTGAGACTTCAAAATCAAGCAAAATAACAGATTGTTTGGAGGTGACATGTGCAAGTGTATAAGGGAAAGTACCACAACAATGGATGTTAGAATACAAGTTTTAGACTCACAATGGCACCAACCAGAAAAAGAAGCAACTACTGTGAAGCTGGGTATAACGTAAATACATGGTGGAGATGAACAAATCAGCTTTCCTACAATGACTTGATGGAGAAATCATTGGATTAACCCCAAGGATTCTTTCAGGAAACAGAAAAATAAGCTATAGATGTTGTAGAATTTGTGTACAATTAGAGATAGAAAGCCCAGTTAAGTAGGCAGTCAATGAGAACTCAAGGAAAAGCATGGAATCAGACATTGCACAGCACAACTTGCAGGTCAGTAGTAACAGCTGATATGCATGAATAATGGTTTTTGCCTACAATGGAGAACTTCGGTCTTCTACCATCCACACTTTAACTTCCCAAAAATCTGTATTCCAGCAGTATGTGACTGTATCATGTAGAGATCATGACTTGCCCAGTTAAATGGGAAATACAGTAAAGGTAACACTTCACTTTGACATACCATCCAATTATACCAATGAAAATAAACAGCAACAATTTCATCTTCATAAAACTTCAGAGAATGAGAAAATGTAGAAAAAGGTCAGCAGTGCTGGCAGATGGTGTAAAAGCACCATTATCCCTGACCTTGAGGAGGAAAACAAAGCAGCAGGAGCAGCTGACTGCAGAAATAACTATTAAGCTATTCCAATCAATATGGAATGCCATCCATCAAAACCAGGGAGGGAGGGTCTACAGACTTGATAAGAAAACTAGCTGTGCTACTGAGAAAAGGAGGAATGTTTGATCCAGATGAACTGATACAGCATCTAACATCAGCAGCAAATATCAGGGGAGCAATTAATACTGATCTTACAGATACACCAGCAGCAATAGTGCCACAGCTGCAGTTGTTCAATGTAGCAATGAATATACACAGTAAAGGTCACTTTAAGTCTTTAAACTCACAACAGCTTTTGGCAAGAAAATCAGCCCTTCGGAGGCAAATGGAAAAAGTTCAGTGCATGCTGCTTTGTCACCAGATCAAGGCAACAAGAGACTGGATATATCCATAAGTTTTAGCTAAAGGTTTATAAGAAATGCCATATTTCAAATTTCATGAACTCAAATCCTTCTCAGTTTCAAGAAGGTGGTAAAAGTGAAGCAATAAATGGAAAAAGTAGATGGTGGGGAAAGAGACCAAAGTGCCAAAGAAGTGTGAGGCACAGAAACAATAACAGTTTCGTACAGAGGAAACCAGACCACAGGCAAACCCTGAGTGAATGGTTTGTAACATTACTCTTTATTATAGGCACTTATAAAAACTTTGCATGGCTAACATTTTTTCAAGGAAGATATAGTCTTCCTCGTCAGTTAATACTATAAATAGAATTAGAAAATGATCAGTAGACACATTTCTGCTTAATGGAAATATTTTTCTTTGCAACACAGAAAGATGAAAAAGTCAACTTGGTTAAGACTACAGGAGAAATGTGACTACACCAAAAAGAAGCAAAACAAAATCTGCTGACAAATTCAAATAAATGCACAAGGTAAGCATAAATATCTCCTTCCTCTCTGGATTCAAAAACAACTGACCACCTAATTTTCTTACTGACATCTAACTTATACCACAGGTAGTGCATTAAAAAACATCTGCTGCTTGCGTAAAGGTGGCCAAAAATTCTTGATTTTGTTTTTTAAAACAATTATGGCCAGCACCTAGAAGAAACAGAAGAACACAAAACTAAGAAAATATTCTTGCTGTTCCTTCCTAAATATCTTATTTTCATTGTTGTGGTGACAAGATAAATGACCAAAGAACTGAAGATTTGACTGACATTACAGATCTGACAGTTTTAACTACAGTGGAAGGTGTATTTCTGTATATTTTGTAACACTCACATACAATGCCTAGTATACCAAGACATTTACCTTGTTTTTATTTAATAAAAGAAAGTGGTAACAAGCAATTCTTGAAATCCTCTAGAGCAATTTCAAATAATAACTTCATGTTAAATCAAATAAAATTTGATGAACAGACATTCATTATCAATCACCTAGAGGCAGGCAACCTCAACTTCCTTATGCACTCCCTATTTGGAATTTGTGGAAAAAAGTACACCAACACAGATGGCTTACAGATCACTGTGACAATGATGGATGATAACTACAGACACTTCTTTCAGAGGCTACACAGATGAAAGCAAAATCCTCCATAATGAGAAACAAGGAGAGGCTAATGGCAACAAAAAACCCACAAGTGGTACAGAACAAAGAAATTCTGAAAGAAACAGATTCCTAAATAATGAAATTGATGTAGGACACTCCTGTGGATGGAACTATTTTCCACTGAAAACCAAGGGAAGTCACCAACTTTACATCCTCAGCTCATGTGATTCGAAGAAATAAAGCCCAGACACAAGCCCCAAAAGAAAAATAACAATCTTCCCATTAACTTTTTAATTCCATATGACCTCTCTTTATTGCAAAGGGATATGTTCACACATTCTAAAGCAGGTTATGTGGTTAACAGCTCAGTTTGGCTCAGGACTCTGAAAACATAGAGGTAAGAAATGTGAGTAGTATAACCAACCATATAAGCCAACAGTAGTTCATTCTTACTAAGGAGGTAGCAAACAGTTTATCTGACCTAACAGCATCATAAACACGGATTTCAATTCGGGAATTTGTGCTCTGTGGCAACAGAAACTCCCAGATTTAGATGTCAGACTTCACAAAAAAAAAAAAAAAAAAGGCAAGACACACTTCTCAGCCACTTCATATGTAAACACAGCAAACAAATAAAACCTCCAAGTATCTGACCAGAAATAAATGCATGTTTTCAGCCAGCACCTGCTGCCCCACCAGCCAAACCTCATCTCTCCAAAGCTGGCAGGCCAGATAGATTAATTTTGAGGACCAGATGCAGCCTATCAGCTATCAAACAAGAACACTGACTTACAATAATGAGCTGTGTTTCTTTAATCAGCTCCATTAGCATGAGTCAAGTGTTATCCATTTGCAAGTCAGGGTCTCTCCCCAGCTGTATTTACATGGGTACACACTCTTGATTATTGTTGATTCCACATTTTCTGGACCTTTTAAACCAATTTTCCAAGTACCAAAACAAGTTTGCCCCAACTTTATGTGAACTTTCTGACAGTCTCAGCTTTACATAACAGCACATAAATAGTAGTAAGCAATAATGAATTGTACCCTTAAAAATTATTAATCAGTTATAAAATTAAGCATTACATTTAAATGACTCTCACAGATATCCAAGAATCCATTCTGTCTGAAATTTCATTGCATTTGATGAAAACACCAAAGATAAAGTTAGTGTAGGAATAGATTACAATCAGGTAAGCACTACTTACACAACCTTAAATTATCCTTTCTGTACACCCACATGTACTATATTTTTTCTCTATTATCCTAAATACATCTATAAATGTAGTCTCACACACAGTTTAACATGCTTCTTTTTTTTGACCAAATATTTCAACAAAACTCGTGTGAAAGATCACCACTACCCCTTCAAATTTACAGCTGCAGTACTTCAGTGGAGTTTTCTACAAGTATTTAACTTTCAGAAGTGGCAAAAGTTTGGAAACAGAATACGGTTGATTTAAAAATACCATTTATTTTATTAAGGGAATAACTATTTCAAAGCAGAATATAACTTATCTCAAATATACCTTTTTCCTGAGGCCAGAAGGAATATTCAATGATTCCACAGCACTTTTACTATGTAGTCCAAAAATTATAACATAGCAACCTGAAGTCATAACAACCACAACAACAACAAAAAAATCAGTTGATCTGTATCTCATTCTATCTAGATTTTGTAACCGTTACTTTTCCTTGTATCACAAGAGGGAAGATACCAAACATTGGTTTAATGTTATACTACAAAATATAACATACCTTTATTTTTGCCAGTATATAAGGATTTATCTTTAGAATTAGGGGACACCATGAAGTATATAATTTAATACTGACTCATATTTTACCCCAGGATCTTAATGCATCAGAAAAGCTGACCTGCACTAAATTAGTTTACTCTTTTTAAATGTAACACTAAAATATGTATTTACTACAGAAGTGGTATTTATTTTCATTTTAAGAATAAAAATAAACTTCAAGTGAGGCTATAAGGTCAAATAGTTTATATTCAACAAAGTAACTGGTCGTTGTTAAACATTTCATTACTGTTACACATCTGACAAGATGACACTTCAATGTTAAATTAACATGTTTTTTTTTTTAAATATGTATGTACTACAGAAGTGGTATTTATTTTCATTTTAAGTACAAAAATATACTTCAAGTGAGGCTATAAGGTCAAATAGTTCATATTCTACAAAGTAACTGGTCACTGTTAAACATTTTATTACTGTTACACATCTGAAAAGACGACACTTCAATGTTAAATTAACATGGTTTTCCTCTGCACAATCAAACAAAAATCATGCAGAGAAAATGCTAATTAAGATGTTTTAAGCAGTTGATAATCCAAGTAACCTTTCCCTGACCCACATTAGGATAAGAAAACCCAGCAACAGAAGGCACTTAGGCTAGAGTCTGACCCATTTTCTCTCTAAAGCTGAAGAAGTTGCTGGAGAAGCTTCAAAAGGAAACAAAAATTTAGCGCTAAAGCAAATTAAGGTCGTAATTTAATTCAACACCTTCCCATTTGCAAAAAGAACATTGCTCTCAATAGCATTCCGAGTGTTGACAGTAATTTAAAAAACTGCAAATCTTGCAGTAATCACACCAAAATTTGAAGTCAACTGAAGAGTTCAGTAGTTGAAGAATAGGGTTTTTTAGAAGTTTGTAACTATGCTAACCATTCTTTTCTGAATTTTAATTTAAACAAGAGCACAGAAAAGTAAATGTCTGTGATGCAAGTATTTACTACGGCAGAAAGCAGCTCTTAACTTGTAGTTATTCACATCTAATAAATTCCTAGATCAGACTTTCTTACTAATACATATGCATGACCCTTACAGCTGGATTCACAATGACCTGATTACCAGCAGGCAAACTGACGAGGCATATTACAAAAGCAGGATCATAAAGCACAAGTTATTCTTACTGCCCTTCCCCCATCATGCATTTTACCCTTTGTACTCTTTTATACTTACCATGCCCTCAAAGCCAACTCTGTAAAGGTTTTTAGCACCATTGTCCCAAAGAACATATGCTGCACTATGTGGACTCGACGCACTCCAATCTTGGATTTCAGTTACCTATTCAGATATGAAAATAAGAACATGGTTTCTAGAGCAAAGACTCAGAAGTACAATTTAAACTTAAAAATTTACTCATCTCTTTACAATAATTAATGACATTGCAGTTTTACTAAACCTAATCAAATTTGTTCTGAAGCTGTTTTCTGCTTGACGCAAGTGTTCCCTAGGTGTGTTAAGACAGCAGTCTGAATAAATGCTTTGTAGGCCCATTTTTCTTCTGTATATTTGGAGGTTATCTAACTACACAAGCAGAGAACAAAATCTGAATTGCTTTGGTATGTTCTTACCAGAAGCAGAATTTAAGTATGAAAAACAGGATGAAAACTATTCTAATTGCTTCAATATGACTGGTTTAACTTTCATTAGCCTGGTGGCTGTGCACTATGTTAAGAGACAAGGTTTTATTTCCAGAGACAATATGTTTAACAACAGTACAATAGAAGAGTGAAAATGTCTTTCAGTCCTATATTGTCCTAAGCCAGTAATGTAATATCCACACCCAAAACTTGCAAAGATTTTAATTTTAAACTGGAGAAGTCCCTATAACCATCAGGTGAAAAACCCTAGGGTGCCAGCACTGAAAACCAAGAGCAAGAGATACACAAATGTGCTGGCCCACAAGCAGTACAACTACAGAATGCAGTGATGACTACAAAGGGCTACTCTTGATAGTTCTGTCTTTATACCAGCTCTCTAATAATGCTGAAATATGCTCAAGATCTTAATGTTGATACAAGTCAGTCTTAAACAGACAAGCATTACAAAAAATTAATGATTAAAAAAAAAATCTGTGCTGATATTGTAAAAAATGCAAATTAAAATGTAAAAGAACTGGTTATGGGATACACGCCCTCCTCTTTCCAAATGCGTAATTATTACAAGATAAGATTAAAAAATGCCCAGCCAATTAAAATACTAGCTTTTATGATTGTATTTTTCATCTATAATTAAAAAGACCACTGAGGCTATTACATGAGGAAAAAAAGGTGCAGCTTCTTATTGAAACCAGTTTTATTTTTACCTTTCCTCTACGCCCATTACCACCATCTTGATCTTCCCATTGCCAGTCAACTCCTCGCACCACCCTGGCACCTGCAAAGATTCCTCTTGCTGTAATTTTCTTTGATTTACGTCGAGACTCCAACAATACCCTGAAGTTATTAAAAGAAGAACCCACAAATGTCAAGATAATAAAGGAAGTCCAAAACAAATCTTTGAGGATGGGAAGGAGAGCATCTTAAAACACAAATAACCCACAACTGCAGATTTCAGGCACAAATCACACAAGCAGTACACAAGACAAAAACCCATTATGCTCCAAAATCTGATTTATTGAATGTCTATAATTAGTTTTTTAATTCTAACAATTTTTCTCCAGAGTTCCTACTACCAGCATTTATCTTGTAAATGGTTGCATAGTCTACTTACATTATTAATATCATTAAAGTACATGCAGAGCCATATAAACACATTTCTGTTTCTCTTAGATGTACTCTAAGCAAATACTTCTGTCCCACAACTGCCTTGTCACTTTTATTCAGAATTATGCTATTAACATCTCTTTTCCTTCCTCTCTCAGTTTTTCTACACGCTTTTTATAGCATCTCTTAGCAAATTTAAGTCAATATAGTAGCATCCATTTTTTCAGTCATATTACATGATTTTTTTAAACCAAACCTCTTCTTTTCCTTCTGACTTCAACAGGACTGAAGTAGATAAGCCTAAACAGAAGAGCTCATGATTATTTAACTAGAAATAATAGAAACAATCCTCTTAAAAGCCACCAATTTTCAAGCAACAAGGCTTCTTACTTCCTGCCAGGAACATGTTGCCAGACAAAAGAATTTTTCAGCTGACATTCAGAATGTTTCCTGACCACTTCAGGAAATTTCTCAGCCTCCTTATAACTTTTAACATCCAGCAGATGGCACACAAGGAAAAAGTTCAACTGCTACAATCAATGCAACGAGCACAAGAAAATATTGGCCATTTTTTTTTCTAAGAAAAATAAAAGTTATCAAAAACACAAAGTAATCTTGTTAAGAGAAACTTCTTAAAAAGTTTTCAACACCTATCAAAACTGAGACACAAATCCAAATACATTACTTCATTATGCCACCCATACAATATCCCAGACTCAAAACAGTAAGAGCTTATGCTTCCCTTCATCAAAACGTTCTTACATGTCTCTTGCCGTTTTTCCTGTGAGACATCCCTCAAATTCAACAGCACTGTTTTGCCCTTTTCTCCTCCCCAAAACAGTTAACTTCCATTATTTTTTCTCAGCTAAGCTTGATCCAATAGAAACAGCTCCTTGGCAGAAGAAGCTGCCTTCTAGATAAGAGCTCAGTGAGAATAAACAAAGAAAGGAAAAAAGTGACAAGATGCAAAAAATTTCCAGCAATATTATACACAGTGTACAATCTATCGTCAAAACTAAAACTTGTGCTGTATTCACCATAACCAACCTCTTAACCAACCTCTTAAAACTACAAAGGAAACCTCAGCTTAAAAAGAAAAAGTCTGACAAGCGTTCTCAAAAGCAACAAGACCTCAAAAAAAGGAATAAATGGAAAATATATGTATTTTGTCACCTATTCTCCTTAACTACATTAAGCCAGCATTTCCAAGTCCAACTTCTAAGTCTTGTTCTGCATTCAACATTCCAATTGAGAATAAGTTTATGATACCCATTTGGTACCTAAAGCTACTGGTGTGTGCCTCAGAAAAAAAAAAAAAAACACGTTTTGATTAAGCCACTGACTTGGGCATCTGAGCCACAGTTAAAATTTTTAAGCAAACACTTGAGAATGTAAACACAGACCCTGTAAGACACAACTGGAGACCTCAGCTTGTGTGCTCCAGCCACCTCCCTTAACTGTAGAAGAACTGATTAAAACACACCAGCAATTTACAGCAGACTTGTAAATCTAACTTCTCCAAGAAGAAGATATAAATGTTATCTTACAGATGTCACATTCAAATGAGTACCGTATCTAAAAAACCCAAAGATTTTGATGATTTAATGAAAGAACATTCAGGAAACATCACAGAGGTGTCACAGAAGTGACACCACCTTTGTGTGTAGCCTTTACACAGTGTTTTTCCATAGCTCTCCAAGATTTAGCAGCAGGCAAATATCACTGTTCTCACTGAACTGGTAGATAAATCATGACAGAGAGGGGCTTTGGACTGAGACAAGTTATTTAAAGTCAAGAAGACACTAAATGCAATTTCATTCAGAGTTCTCCACTGAGAGATGATAACAGATGCTTAAGAACATGAAAACCAAGGCAAGGGTAGAACAACCCTTCAGAGCATCTTTTCTCTGCTTCCTCTAGTGAGAAGTTTAAGCAGTTCAAGTCCAAGTTTTAATTCCCAGATCATTCTGTTTTCCGTAACGTTTAAGGAGGGTGTTTTCCCTCAGTCTGTCCATATCATTATTGAACCTAATTAAATCTTCACATTCAGAATTCATTGACAAACCTTTTTGTGATTACAGATAGTATAAAGGTGTTTTAAAGTGCCTTTTAAACAAAGGTGCTTTTGTTTTAAAGCTGCTATTTGAGAACACAAAAACTAGGAAGGCCTCAAGACAATTAAGCAAAACAGAATAATCACATCCTTTTTCCTGTACTCCATTCTTCCTAACATTTCCATGTTTTCCAAGATCCAATGACTTATCCTAGCTATCCTCCTCCCAGAAACAGAATCTAACCTCAAGCCACTCTCTCACCTAATCCAAATTTCAGTAACCAAATGTTCAGTTTGAAAGTTAACCACGAATACCTGTTTCTACTTGATTTCACGAGGAAAAAGTTAGGTTTTACCTTTCACTTCCTGGTGTGGTAATTCTGTAAAAACGATGCCTCAAGTGATGCTTGTCCCCGTGATAGCAAACTGTGCACAAGTCATAATTTGTGCACTCAGCACATTTCCATCGGATGCCAATGATAGGCTGCTGTCGACAAGTATCACACATAGTCCCATCATGCTTGATGCCTGTGGAAGGAAAACAAAAAGAAAAAAAAACAAACCTAAAAACTTTGCTGCATCACTACACAGACTTCTGTTGCACACCACTATAATTTGAAACCATAAACTAGAAAGTTAACAATAAAGAAAGGCTGCTGCTTATACCCTATCAGCCTATATCACTGAGGGGAAAGATAGTGGACTTTGCCTCGTATCTCTGGCTGTCAGTCTGTTCCTGAAATATTCCATCTTCTCTCAGCTTAAAGAGCTAAGAAGGCTATGTCTGCTTCCTCCATTTATACAAAGGAGAGAAAGAAAATGAGAAATCTTTTAACTACAAGTTAGAGGGTCAGAAATGCATCTATCAAAATACACAGGGCAATCTAGAATTTTATCTCTGGAGTTCAGCTATCAACACATGTTATATCATAAAGACTACTGTGCTCAGCTGTGTGTGGCAGCCTGAAAATTACTAGTTTGACTTACATATTTTGTACACTGGAAAATATAAGCACTTGTCTCTATTCTTTTTTATACAGGAAAAAAATTAAGCTCTCTTGGATAGATGCCGTTAGCTTCATGAAAATCTGTTACCATTTTTGAAGCATTTTACTGTTCTTCTGGTTCTGTTTTATAAAGAATGTGCCAGAGACAGACCAGATGTAACCCACCAGCATGGGCTCTGTCAAGCCTTCCACAAAAACCGATTCCAAGATTTTAGTCTTACAGCTCTGCCAAGCTACAGCAGAGTGAAGATTATCAGTCATGGAGTTTGCATCCACTCATTCTGAATACAGTGAACAGCCAGAACATTATTTAAAAAATAAATCAAATTCTGCTGCTATTTGGAAAAAAAATTAAGCAACAGAAGAGAGCATCACTAGCATTTAGTCTGTAGCACTAGACAGAAATGAGCACTAAGAAGCTAGAGTAACACAGAATTTTCCCAGTCACTTCCTCTTAAAAAAAAACCCAGATCAATTTGAAATTAAGTGAGGAAAAAGAATGGATTTTGCCCCCTCCAGCAGGGATGCTTTCAGAAATGACTGCCAAATTCACTATAAAGCTATTAGTCACTTACACCAAACAGCTGAGCCGTCTCTTGCAAAGAAAAATCAACAGTTGGAAAGGCAAAACTGAAGGAAATGCCTTCTCATTTGATCATTTCACAGAAACACGTAATAGCTGAGGTTGGAAGTAAAGTTTGGAAATTGTTTCTTCCGAGAACCACTGCTCAAAGCAGGGTAAACTAGAGCTGGCTGCCCAGGACCATATCCAGTCAAGGTTTTGAGCAGCACCAAGAACAGACTCAAAAACATAGCATATTCCAGTGTTCAACCATCCCTAGAACAAAATGTTTCTTCTGTTTCAGTGGAAATTCCTGTATTTCAATTTGTGCCCATTGCCTCTTGCCCTGTCACTTGACACCACTGGAAAGAGCCTGGCTCCATCCTCTTTACAACATTCATCAGGTATTTATATACATCCTTCAGATCTCCCTGAGCCTTCTCTTCTCCAGACTAAGCACCACTAGATCCCCCAACTCTCTTCCTGTACCAGATGCCCTTAAGATTCTTTGCAACACATTTGCAGCCCTTCCCTTGACTCTCAGTACCACCATATCCCTCCTGCTTTAGGGATTGCATTGAAGCATTTTACTATATTTTTTGTTTCAAAGCCAAAGTCTTGAAGAGTGGATACATTAAAAGCACTGAGATATCTTGTTAGTATTTTTGTCACCTTGTTTAAAAAGTCTAATTAGTTATGATGCTTGGTGTTGAGAGGTAGTATTTCTTCTGGATCTATTTCTAACTGATTGCTAAACTGGTATTTCACACAGAAACAGAAGTTACACATCTTTTGATTAGATTCTTTTTTAATGCCTGTTGAACTTTTGGGAAGGCATTTGGCCAAGAAATACATTTATTCTGGATGTGAACGGACCAAAGAATTGGGTGCTGTAGGATTCTTCCACTTGGCCAAACAGCAGGAAAAAGGGCAAAAGAGAGGTATAACCAGGAATCAGTGATACAGAATAGGTCATCTCACTGTTAAACTTCAATAAAAACTTCTTGACAAGTGAGGCAAAAGCAGCTATGCAAAACTTAGCAAAATTTCTTTAGGAAAGATCAAGAAAAAAATTGTACAAAGATGTTTGACTCAAGTTGTTCTACTAACAATAGTGTCTGGGACTCAAAAAAAGAACAGTGCATGTCTGTACTTGAAGTGTCTGATCTGAAGGGACATATCTGTATCTCACAGATCCCTAAACACCATCCTGATAGATACGGCCTTTCTTCATCCATTCCCCAACACATGGTTCCAGCAGCAACACCCACTTCAGCACATGCCTCACCTGGCCATGCTGCTCATTATTTCCACTACGTGAGCAAAAGGTTTTTGCAGAGCTGAGATGCAAATTGCATCAAGAAACATATCAGGCTGGAAAACAGCCAGGAGGAAAAATATTCAACTGAACTGGTTTCCCAATCCCATTCTTTGAGGTGCTGCACAACACTACTGCCACAAGAAACAAAGAATTGCAGGGCAGGTGCAGGCAAGTAATCCTCTTAAACAATGTCTAACCACTGCTCCAGAGATCTGGGGGAAGAAGATTTGTATGCTTCTAGTCACAGTGGACTAAGAGACTTCAAATGCCAAAAAAAAGGGTAAAAGCAGGTGCTACTACTGACCACATAATGTGATACTAAACATATTCATGGTCATAATGCAAACAAAATTATTTAGATCAATAATACATGTTAAAGAAGACTGAAAGAATTTAAGTTCAACTAGATATTATAGGTACACAAGGGTGGCAGGCTAACCTTGCCTGGCTGTCAGGTGTCCACCCAACCAGTCTCTCACTCTCCCTCCTCAACAGGACAGAGTGAAAACAAAATGAAACAGTTTAGGTCAAGCTAAAAGTGAAATTATTTACCAATCACCATCACAGGCAAAAGAGACTTCACTTGGGGAAAATATATAGCTAATTAAAAAAAAAAAAAAAAAAAAAAGGATGGTGAGGAAAACAAAAACTGAAACTCTTCCCTACACTCCACCTTCTTCTCAGAGACAACAGCATTCCTTCATTCCAAACTCCTCTATCTCCCTGCTTCTTCCCAGGGTAGATTAAAATCACGTAATGTTGGAACCCCGGTCACTGAGAATTTTAGACTTTCTGTGCTGACAGGCACTGACCCCCACGAAAACACTGCATTTGACCTGAGGCTGTGGAGAAGGCTTCCAAAATTGAATGACAAAAGTGGGATTATGGATGTGTAGTTTGAACAGAAGTGTGTACTATCACATGGCGGAAAACTTAAGAGTTTAAGGTTTCAGGATATAGTAATATATATAAAGATAGATAGAGGTTTTAGGGTGGAGGTTAGTCCTTCTTTTTCACCTTCCTTTTCATGGGTCTAGGTGGTATTTTGCAATTGGATAGAAAAGTCTGCATGGCGGACCACAGGTGGTTGGTTCTTGGGTTAAAAGTAAAAATAATTTAGGTGTCATTTGTTAACTGGACAGTTTATCCTTAAAAGGCCTTGTAGAAAGAGAGATATAGCTCCATTTTTAGTTTGTTAGCTACAATTGGTGTATAACTCACTGTTTGTGAGACTGTAATAGAGATAAGAATTAATAAACATGAGTCTGAACAAGAAATACCGTCTCACACATTTAATCCCGACTGGATAAAGAAGATAAAACACAAGAACATAATCTTTTTTGGCTGGAAAAGGCGCTTAAGACCCTCGAGTCCAACCATTAACCTAACAACACCAAGATCACCACTAAACCACGTCCCTAAGCCCCATGTCCACACATCTTCTAAATACTTGCAGGGATGGTTATTCAACCACTCCTCTGGGCAGCCTGTTCCAGTGCTTGACAACCCTTTTGGAGCAGATGGGGAATGGAGGGTCAGCCCATAACAGCTTCTCACACTTCCCCCCTGCCCCATCACGGGTCCTCCCCACAAGCTTTATTCCTTCAGGGAAACACTCTCCCCTACGGGCTGCAGGGAGGATCCCTGCTCCACTGTGGCCCTCCACGGGTGGCACAGGGACAACCTGCATCACTGAGGTCTCCATCTGCTGGTTAACCATCCACACACCAGAACTCAGCACTGAGGACCTGCCGGTGGCACTACAGATACTCAGGGGTAGGGAAGGAGACATGATGTCCTGTGTTTCAGACTAGCTTGGTTCTATCCCAGTGGACTGAAGGCTCACCAGCACTGAGATCATGTATTTCAGTTTACTTTTACCAAAAAGCAAGGCAGCTTATGCGCTCCCAAACCATCCATGATGTAAATGAAAGCACAGTATGTTAGAACAACCAGGAGACTGCATCAAGTGCAGGCTAGAGAGACGAACTAAAATCCTGACCCAAAAGCAAAATCTGTCACATAAACTCTTCCCCTCTTCAAAAGGAAGGCTGTTTAAGAAAGCTTGAGAAACACAAATGTTACAAAGTTTATATTAGGAAAGAATGCCTTCATTAAACTAGTCGAATAAATTAAAATGCCATAAAAACTTCAAAATTCAAACAGCAGCCCTATAGCTGACCAGCTGTGCACCAAAAGAGCACTTCAGCTCTCTAAACTGAGATAATGGAAAAATTAAACTTTTAAATATTCTTCAACATTTCCTAGAACCAGGCTATTTTGAAATGAAATGGGTTTTGTGTCATATACACTTCAAAAACCAAAACAAACCAGGTAATGAGAAGCGTACTTTCACCATGCCTAATTACTTTTAAATAGCTGCCATTTCCTAATGTCCCTTCACCTTTAGCACACCACAAAATCCTGATATTCCTGATGTCCACTTGCCATTAATGCTTTTTACTATCTGAATTTCGTATTAGTTTTCTACCTTAATGCCATGGTTATCTTCACTTTTCTCACCTCTTCCCAAATCCTTCTGGATTACCTAGCCCACTACTCCTCTGTCACCACTCATTTATACATCAATTTTACAGCCTTTTGCAAGTTTTTGAAACCCATGCTCACTCTTACAGCTGTGAAAGGAAATAAAAGCAGTGTTGCTCAAATTGTTATATGAATTAGTTACAAGCAGTTCTTTAGTACTGAAGATAATTAGATGGCAATATACAGCTGTCCAATGAAAGGATTTTAACAGAAAAATCAGATGTACAAGGGTATCCACATCACTCACTGCTAAACAGAGAAGATGCCGATAGTGATTTCGCTTCTCAGAACAAACAAAATCTGGTTTCCAATGGAGTCATTACTCTCTACAGAACAGTAATGAACCAAAATCCCTTCATACCATAATGACAACACTACCATCAAGTAAGGGATACCATAAACAATTTAAAATTTTGATTTGTATACATCTCAATTTAAAAAGCAGTAACAATGTTTTGTTCTTCCTATTCCTTCACCCCAGACCATTTTTACACTACGCCCAGACTCCAGGTATATTGAAAACAAAGAATTCTTGGAGATAACCAGTCAGATTTCTGAAACACTGCATGAAAACTCCAGAGTGTTCCCACAAACATAACTCATCTAAATACACCATTTGGAAGTAGCCAGCTGACCAATTACTATTACAGATACAAAATGCCAGACTTGCTAAAGCATGTGTCCTATCTGGTAAGGGAATCACAAGATACACAGGAAGTGAGAGGATTCTAGTGTAGGAGACACGGGGGAAGGGCAGGAAGAACAAAGAACACGTTTATTTTAAAAAGCAGGCCTCCCAAGTACCACTACTCAGGAAGCTACTGGTTTTTTTTTAATTTGTGAGGGCTCCTGTAAGTATTTACAAGTAGCCCCTAAAAAAATCTTGACTAAGACAACTTGCCATAAATTACCCTTGATGTTCTAAAAGCAAGAACAAATAAACAAATACGCAGGATAAATCATAGGTGCTCTGTCTTTTAAAATGTTTTAACACATTTGACTTAATGATCAATTATGCCACTTTTTAGGTACAAAAACCTATAAATACAAGTACAGAAAGCCACTCATCTTCCACAGGTAACACCTATATTTTCAATATTACCAAAATACAGCACATAATGCTTTCCACACTGCACTGATGCACACTCCAGCTGGGAGATAATTCTGTATCAAGATTTCCATTTCCTGCCCCCAGCCCCTCTGCCACCTCCCCTTATTCGAACAAAACTTGGTAAATACTTTCAGCATGAAAATAATACTGTTACTTTGAACCAACCATATGAAAAAGGAAATTGATGACAAATTAATTCTGGTCTAAGCTCTACAGAAAGCAAATCTTCAGAAAGAGAATAAACAGAAAAAGTTTCTGTAATGCTCATGGCTATCATGTGAACATAGCCAGATGTGTTCTCTACGAACATGCTACTTGTCTGGCCTTTACCTCAGGTAAAAGGCTGCCTTCCTTTCTAAATAAAAAAGCTTGGATTTATAACTTTCTTGCTTCTCTTCAGCAATTCAGAAAACTACTCCTTTCTGTTTCTTTTCCACAACACTACCAAAAAAGGGGTACACTCTAGACCCGTAGATCCTGGCAAAAGGCTCCTTCACAGAAGAAACAGGAAGTATTTGCAAGTAACTGAACAGCCACACTGCACTACTGATGCATCACATCCAACCACTTTCTCCACTGAGGAGCCAGCTAATGCAGGACCCTGAAGTTTTACTTCTATGTGAATTCTGATTCTTTTCAAACCCTTCATTTACCAATCCCCCTCAAGTGCTCTGTCTCACTTAAAGCAATGTAGGGCAATGTAAATACGACCACACCGAAGGGCAGCTAATACTGCAAGCCTGGTAGACATAACCAAAACAACCCCAAACTTCCTATCACAAGTCCCTCATGACCCAGATGACTACAACTGGAGCAAAGAGTTTCTAAGACATTCCTCACGTATATAAGTTGTTATTTTAAGAAGATCACCCTAGTATCTTAGCACTAAGGCTATTAAAGTTTTCTAAGATGTTAACACAGTGTCACAATGCTGGTAATAGCCTACAATCATTGCAAGACAAGAACAGGACATTTTCTAAGTCTATGAAGCATAGTTGTGGCATACATGTATATATGCACAGACATGAATCAAACTCAACTTGCCTTTTTTAATAAATAGAACGACCTTCAAACATTACTTTTAAAACACAATAAGTTCCTGATGCATCACTACTGTTCCCAGCTGCACAGGCCTCAAACTCAAAGCAGCAACTCTGGCTGCAAGCACCACTTCTAAGAACTTATAATCAAGACTGGTTTTGAGCACATAATAGAAAGAAGTCCCAGCAGTAACCAATTTTTATTTTTACTATTGTACTTCTGCATTTATTTTCATTATAAACTTACAATCACATTGTGACTGCAAATTAATGAACCAGAGAATTCTTTTTCATTTTAAACTATGAGAGACATGACACTCCACTAAGTACCATCAAACAAAAAGCCACCTCATGCTTTATAACATTTCCTTGCTCAACATCATCATTAATATTACCATAAGAAATTCCTGTCACCTAATCCCACTAACATTAATGTCCCTAGAGAAGTATCAAACCATCATCCAAAGTCAGAGCCCTTTACTCTAAACAAAGGAGAGTCACCACCATGGAGAAAAAATAAATAACTGCCAAAAGGTAAAGAAGGGAAGTGATTTAGACAAGACTACAAAGTGAATCAGCAGTTAACCCAGGATTTGAGTCCAAACTGACAGCACCTCAACTCTAATAACTTTGCCCTTTTGTTACAAATACTTTACAGATTTTTACTCTTCCTTTCTCAGGGAATAAAGACCTCAAAAGTAACTTCCTCTAGCAAAAAGCAACCCTGGGTACCTCCACACAACACTTCCATGAGGATGAGGATGATGTTCGCCAGAAACCTCAGGAAGAGAAACACCATTTTGCTAAGCCTGACAAAAGCAATATACAATATACACAGTTTTATCTGAAACAGAAGTTAAGATTCTAATACAAAAATATAAACAGAAATGAAAACCAGAAGGAATAAAGCAAAAAATGTAAATAAAACCATGACAGTTTTAAGACTGAATATTAAGTCTAGGCTTCCAGATACAGTTAAGAGGACACCATCTGCTTGCAAATACGTCAGGCAGAGCTAGAACAATGAGCATTCCAGGCTCATATGAAACATTTATGCATATGCTTCAGTTCTAAGCAGAAGCAGTTCCACTGGTTTCTACAGGACATCAACCACAGGTAAAAGTTTCTAAGCATAAACATCTGCAAGACAAGGACTGACAACTTGAAAGACTCCTCTTTCTTGTTTTAAAGTACACTGCAAAAGGATTTTATAAAAAAACATCATCATCATGCCAGCAGGGAGGAAGGTACCCAGTCACTGAAAAATTAAATCCATCTCAAAGGATAACCATGCAATATTTGGGGTTCTTTCCTTAGCCATGTGGTTGTTTTTTTGTAATTAGTTAGAATGAATTCCATGATTCTGTCTCCTCAGAAGTCTTTTAGCTTAAACCTACTGATATAATTTTCCCTGCTGTAACACTACACAGAGCTGGCACAAAGATGGTCTCTCCATCACGTTTCTAAATGAAAGACACATTACAAAAGAGTACAGCTCAAGTGCCTCAACAAATCAATGCAAATACCTCATTACTGAGGCAATCCTGACCGGCCCAGAAGTCCCCTCACAATATTTCTGATGAAATTTAACCATATCTGTATTTTTCTCGGTAAGTTTTCACTGTAAAAACAGGTGCTAAAATGAACATTTCCCTGCAGTGTTTGCAATACTAACACTGCCGCATAATGTCAGTGCAGATCAAATTCCATTGTCCAAAATGACTGGATTTAAAGCATAAATATCAAGAAGCCAAGTAATTAAAAGAATTAACTCATGCACTTTCCCTCCTCCCAGTACCTTTACTATTTTACAGCAGCTCTGGCAATACAGATAAAAGGCAACGTGCACAAAACCACAGTATTTCAACCACTCAGTGTAACCTTTAGAAAAAGAGTACTACACATCTCTTCTGCAATTATCCCTATACTCGATTCAAGGATGACTGCCACTATTTTACAAAACTGCTCTGAAATATAAATTCAAGAAGTGGGGATCGGAGTGTGAAAGCAAACACGAACCTCGATGTATCACCCTCTCGGCTCCCTCTGTCCACCTCCCTCCCCAGCACAACAGGAGCCTGCTGTCTGTGGCAGATCACTTTTGCCACCCCAATTTAGCACTCCCAGGACAACTTCTGTCCCCGCGCTGTAGATGTGTCCCAAGTTTGCGTGTACACACACAGACACACGGCCGCGCAGACAGACACCACGCGGCGGGGAGGGGGAGGGTGCCTGACTCCCCCCAGCCAAACCCAAGGCAAAGGCGCACCTCTAAAAGGGAAAGGAAGGGCGCAATCCGCTCCCCGGGACGGGACCCCCCCAGCACCCGGGGGTGTTGCCCCCGGACCCACCGCCGTGAGGGTGGCGGTGCCTCCATGCCCTCCCCGCTCACCGGTGGGCGCGCTGTCGAGGATGCGGAGGTCGTAGGCCCCGGAGCAGCGGTAGTTGGCGGCTGTGCCGTTGTCCCACACCACGACCACTTCCTCGGGGCTCTCGAAGCTGCGCACGGTGCCCACATGGCCCTCGCCGCCATCCTGCTTCCCCCACTTCCAGTCCGGGCCGCGGACCACCCGGGCCCCGACTCCTTCCACCATCACCCGGTTGTTCCGCGAGCTGCTCATCCCGGCGGCGTTGCCCTGGGGCGGATGGAGGGGGCGCGCAGCCCGCAGGCGGCGGAGGGGGACCCCGATGGGGGCGGCTACTTCGGGCGCCGGGCGGGAATCTCCGTCCGGCTCTTCTCCTCGCTCGCTCGCACGCTCCCTTCCTTCCCCGCTCCCTACGCGCCCATTCCCCGGCCCCAGCGGCGCACCCCCGCCCGCTCCCACCGCCGGCCCCGCTCCCGCCGCTACATCCGGGACCTGCGGCCGCGACGGCGGCGGCTCCAGGGAGACCGGCGGGGCCGCCCCCGCCCCGCCACGCTGCGCATGCGCGGGCGCCGCGGCGGGCGCGTCGCTCGAGCGCCCCCTGCGGAGCCGCGGCGGGCACTGCCCCGCTCGCCCTGCCCCGGCCCGCCCCGGGGCTGTGCCCGAGGGAAGGGCAGGGAGCAGAGGAGCGAACCGGGGTGGTGTATCCCGGCCGGCAAGCCTGCCCGAGGCTTCTCCAGGTCGCCAGCCCGGCCATTCCTTCTGGAATCGCGGCGTCCTGCCGCCGGGGGCTGTGGCGCCGCCCCGCCCGGCCCTGAGGTGATGGTGTGGTGGCAGCGGCGGGAGCCGCTCCCGCGGCCGGGCTTCTGGAACCGCCCGCCTGCCTCTCCAGCCACAAGCTGCTCCTATCGCCTATGCTTCAGTGGCAGAGGGGTTATCAATTCAATTCTATCAGCTAAGTCATGAGCGATCTACCGTAGGTAAATCACAGAATTACTGAATGGTTTGGGTTGGAAGGGTCCTTGATCACCATCTGGTCCCAACCCCCCTGCCATGGGCAGGGACACCTTCCAACAAACCAGGTTGCTCAAATCCCCATCCAACACAACCTTGAACACTTCCACGGATGGGATATTTTATGAATCTACAATTCTATTATTCTAAACCTGTGTAGTGGTTTCCTCATTTTCAATTTACTTTTGTGTCCTCACGTCCCATTTTCTTTTCAAACTCACCTGTCTTTTCAAACGGTGGATGTGATGCTTGCATACTACCGAGGTGAGGTTGGTGAGACCCTACTTTTGTACCCAGGAGCATTTTAACCTCCTGGTGTTCAGGTCCTCCAGCCTGCCAAAGGGAGGAGTCAGTACCTCCACCTGCCCTTCCCACCATGGAGGATCCTTCATGGGGGATGAACCTGCTCAAACTTTGAGCCAATATATGCGATGCAAATCTTCATAAACTACCCTCTTCATTAGCACTCTCATGATACTCAAGGATTTCCTTTAACTCCACACATCCTTGCTAATCTTTTATAGAATATGATTCTTCATTTCCAAAAGGGTCCTCCATTGGTTTTGTCTCTCCTTTCTTTTTTCTTTTTTTTTTTTTTTTTTTTGTTGTTGTTGTTGTTGTTGTTGTTTTGTGTCACCTTTTTAAAAGCATCTACCTTAAAGAACAGACAAGTCTGAACCAGACAAAAGAAAACCATTTCTTAGTCAACAGGGATATGGCTGAAAAAAGGCAACCCAGCTACCTTATGTTCCGGGTATTTTTACTGTTTCTGTGCTTTCTTCTACCTTTGTGGTTATTAATACAACTAGAAGAGTCTCTGAAGTCATCTCCTGACTTCTTTTGTGTAGTTTTTTGCAAAAGGTATAACACAGCAGAATAATATGAACATGTAACCACCAGGCCACCACATTCCTCACGTAATGTATTCCTTCTTAACCCCTGCTAAAGCTAAAGAATGTCACCTCAAACATGACACTGTGTCCTGACAATGGGCAATCCCAAGCAGTTTCCAGTGTTCCTGCAGTGGAAAAAGCCTCAAAGCCCAACAGATACCATGCAGTTGCCAGGCAGCGTGGGTTTTATGGCAGATGCTTCTCCTTATACAAAAGCTACCCACAGCTTGTACTAGCTTATTACATTGGTACGTGGCAGAATTTCCCAGAAATTCTGGAGGTTTCTTGGTATATCAAAGGATCTAGCTGGGCTTTTGTGGGAATAATTTGCCCATCTGCCTCATTCTACTTTTTCGTGCTTTGATAGTTATGGACAAGTATAAGGTTCACACGTGCCTAAGGATAACCCAGGGCATGTTTTTCTATTACTCTCTGGTAACAGAAATTCTATTATTCTCCAGTACAGTTAGATAAAAAAGGCTTTTTGTAGCTAGGAAAGGTATGCCAGAAATAACTAATAAAGCCTGAGATCAGAATTAGTTCTCCTGGAGAGAATCTGAAAAGTTCATCCCTTACATTAATTTTTCCACAAAGGCTGTATCCTAAATTGCAGACCTTAAGAGAGTCTGCTGCTGCTGCAGTTCAGCAGCAATGCATGTGGGTAGATATTATCCTGGAGCTTCTTCTCTCCCAATAATCCTTCTGACAACTCATGCTTTGTCTATCATAACAACCCCTGCCTCTCCTCCTACTCACCTGGTTTTTCTATCAGATTATTTACTTGCAAAACCCAGAATCTCTAAAGATGCCTGGATCATTCCAGAGGTGTCTTAGACACACAAGAGCATAAGTAATAACTGGAACCCTGTATCTATTGGACTGAACGTGACTCCTCCCTCAAGCACTCTTCAGGGAGTTCTTTACCAGCTCAAAACACAGACACTTGTACAACTTTATTTGTGTGGTAGAAAATAAAGGCTGGATAGACTGGTCTGATACATTCACTTGCCAATGACTACATGACTAACATCTGCACTCTAATCTCCTGCCATTTCTACTCCTATATGGCCACAAAATTGTGGAAGGTGCAAAATTGTCACTGGCTACATGATTTGGTTTTCCAGAATCCCAAATATTTTATTGTATTATCTCTTTGAATCACACATTATATTCTATTTTCTGTGCAACTAGTAAGGAAAAAAGATTTTTAGCTCTTGAATATTTTATTTGAATTAGCCTTCAAAATAAGCAGTAAATAGTGTTTTCAGATGGGGATTTAAAAAGTGACATCAGGGCACAGAAAAAGGATATAGCTTTGGGCAAAGGTTTTCAAGTTATGTTGGACAGTTAGTGGTCCTATCTTGATATTTTTCTGGTATCAGCCACAAGAATATACAACAGCACTAGTGCTAGAATAATAAGCAAGAGAATCTAATTCTGAGTAAGGACCAGAAGACTATTGGAGACTCACAGAAGGGTGTAGATGGAAGAATCAGAATGTAATAGCAAAAGGAAAAAGAGAGCTTTGAGTTTTGAAAAGAAGCTGAACTAAGATTAGAAATAAAAGTAGTGAAAGTACAACCAAGATAGAGATTCCATAGGAAGTTGGATCCAATTAACATTGTGAAAAGAAAACTGTCAGATACTGCATTTTCAGGTATGTGCCAGCATTTTCTTTAGAAACTGGGAAACTAGCCACAGTAACACCTTAAGGAAAGAACTCATATTCATTTTTCAGCTAAAAAAACCCCTTGTTGGCTTAAGGCTTTTTGTGAGGCAGAAGGAGTTAGCTCCTTGGCTGGCTGGTTGTACACAGAATAAATGCATGCAGATTTGCAGTTGTCTCTAACAAGTCTCTGGTCCCTCAATAGGATCTCTCCTGATCCTGTCTTCTCCTGATGTGTGCTGAGAGCTTCTTATATCTTCTGAACTAGTATTTGCCCCTAATGGCATAGGAGGAGAGGAGAGGAGAGGAGAGGAGAGGAGAGGAGAGGAGAGGAGAGGAGAGGAGAGGAGAGGAGAGGAGAGGAGAGGAGAGGAGAGGAGAGGAGAGGAGAGGAGAGGAGAGGAGAGGAGAGGAGAGGAGAGGAGAGGAGAGGAGAGGAGAGGAGAGGAGAGGAGAGGAGAGGAGAGGAGAGGAGAGGAGAGGAGAGGAGAGGAGAGGAGAGGATTGAGCCCTGAGGAGCACTGCTGGTGACCAGTAACCAGCCAGATGTGACCCCACTCACCACAACTCCATGAGCCCTGTCCTTCAGCCAGTTCTTCATCCAGTGCATCGTAAACCAGCTCATCCCATCTTTGGATAACTTGTCCAAAAGGATGATGTGAGGGACAATATCAAAAGCCTCACTAAAATCCAGAAAAACTGCATTCACTGTCTTTCCTTCAGCCACTAGATGTGTGACTGTATCATAAAAAGATACAAGTTGGTTAAACAGGACTGTCTCTTATGAATCCATGTGCTCACACTCCAGGTAATTTAATCTATCAGTCCTCAGATTGTGGGGGAAAATGCCATCTAAACCCTCACTACTAGAGTTAGCAGACAGTTTATTTCTTTATTTTTCAGGTCTACAATCTAAAAATTGTACTTATAACCCTACTCAAACCCAGGACCAGTAGAGGAATGGGACTAGGGGGTTTTTCCACATTTCAGACTGGCAGAGCAGTAATGCCTTTAAACTACTGCATCAGGAGCAAACAAGGCTCATCTGCAAAAGACTTTTTTACAGTGTTGCTGGCCCTGTGAGACAGTGCTTGTTTTGAACACCTCAGGTAGTTGTGACAGAGCAGTTGAATCACATGCTGGAAGAAGGGAATCCACAGTGCTTTAGGCAACCTCACTCTAATTGCAAAGACTCATTCACATTCATCCAGTGCAGAAGTTTGGATGCACAAAATGAGCCAGTGAACAAGTTCTCTTCTGGCTACCCAAGTATACTGCTGAGTCAATCTCCCAGCTGGTGATTATGGTCTTCCTCACCACTTCCTGCCATATTGGAGCAATCCAGTCAGGGGCCAAGAGAGAAGACCTCTGGTTTGTGCAAAATTCAGTGCTGTGCATACCCTGTAGACTCCTTGGTTTTGTTGAAAAGCAAACACTTCTGTAAGAGTGACTTTTTGTAAGAGCAGCTGCCACCCTTCTGAAGGGTAGGGTATCTCTCAAGACAACTCTCATAGACTCACAGGAAACAGGACTTTGGAGAACATCCAGCCCATGTTTCTGTCCATCAAAGCCATCCAGAAAGCTGCTTGTCTAAACTCTACCTGGTTGCCTTTCAGATCTGCAAAATACCATGCTCCAGCAGGAATTTTTAATATAAGTATTTGCCTGGATTGAAGAGAGACTTTGATAGGTTTTTCTGGACTGTCTTGTTTGATTAAAGCTGAACTTGCAGTGTAGCATCTGGAATACATAATGGAAACAGACCACAGAAATGGAACTGTGCTATCTGGAACACAGAAAGGGGACTGTGCCTTTTGCAGGAAAGAATTCTATATGAAAGACTTGCTTTTATACATTTCAGAAGAAAAAAATCTCAACTTCTTGGAAAGACAATTTTTAACTTGAGGAGTTACGAGATTTTGTTTATTATCTTGCACAAATCCTGAGTTCTTAGAACTTGTCATATGAAGGATATACATAAATAGCTGCCTATGAGTTGAAAAACCATCCAGTTTGGATATAATGAGCAGACTATAGTTTTCTTTTTAAATTACAGAGGTAGAGCTTATTAATTTATACTGATCTGAGTCCAAAAAATCCTGCTTCCTTAGTTCAACACTCTAATTTAGAACAAGCACGGTTTTTTAGTCCTCCTCTTGGAAACTGAAAGCATTCTAGATTTTAATTTTCTGGTTTTCCCCAAAAGGGATTTTATACCACAGTTCTTTCCTGTGGACAAAAGTACTAGGAAAAGAAATTAGGAAAAAGGAAGCAACTCTCTTGCTCTTGTTGAAATAGGCCTATTCTTCTCTGTGTAAGTAACTCGAGTAACTGAGGAAGACACACGGAAATATTGGCAAATGAGATAAAACATACTTACTGAGAAAAAAAATTGCCTCAAACATTTTTTTTAATGAAAAGTATGTAATCCCACTCCACAGAAACTTCTGGTCTGAGGAGCATGCCACTTCTTTAAGTGAAAATATACATAGTGTATATTTTCTGGAACCCGAAGTACCAGTTAGGAACTTCAGGGCATATCCGGTTTATCCGTGGTTTCGTGTTAAAAACAACCCTGATTCCGCAGCCTCTGCTGCCATCGCGTGGCCCTGAACCATCTCTCATCAATGCTACAACTCACTCGTCTTCTCCACTTGTCGCACTTTCCGCTTTATTTGCCAGATTCATTTACCCCGGCACAATCCAATTTTCTTCTTCGATTTTCAGAAATGTCACGAATAATCGGCATTGCTTTTTTTCCCTAGTATCTGCAGATTAAAATATTTTTAATGTCAGATGGTGAGCAAGTTGTCATGCACCAGAGCAAATTGCTTTGGTGGGCTTGGTTTTCACTATGCTAGTGACATCCTCTATGAAACTATTAATTAGAAAAGATGTATTAACCCACAATGTCCACGGCACTGGATTTTTTTCTAAGGCGTTTTATCTCATTTCTAGAAAAGAAAAACAGCTGAGCACAGAACAGAATAAAAATACATAATTTCATTTTCCTGCAGTGAAACAGACACACTCCTATGGAGATCTGTTTAAAAAGAATGATTTTTTTTTCTGTATGTAGCTAAAAACTTCAACATGTTGAAAAAGTGTTTTAGGATAATAACAATAATAATGAGCATCCTGGAATCTTCTTTCTTGGTTAAGGTTTCAAGTTTTACTGTGCTGAACTCTTTTGAGTGGACAGAAAACAAGAAACCTGTGAAGTTAATCCTGAAGCTTTAAATATTCAAAGATAAAATAACTAAAAATTATGTAGCAATCTAAGGCATATAAACTACAATACCACATACAGATGTTTGCACAGCTATACAAATTCTCCTACTTTAGCACACCTTAGAGAAGTCAAAAATGTATACCAACCTGATACTTCCAAGAGTTTAGTCAAATATTGTTGTTTAATTCATAGATGATTTTTAAATTAGGTGATGTATTGCAAGGAGGGATTAATTTCTTCCTGGTATTAAATTTCCTGATTGCAAAGATTGTAAAGAAAGTACTTACTTGAAATTCTAAGATGTAATCAGAACCAGCTAGGTTGTATTTTTAGACTGATAGGAAAATAAACTCTCCACAAGTCATCAAGATATTTTAAGATGCACATAAGTTCCTACTTTATGTGCATGATAATTTTTGCTGCAATCAATGGGGCCAATCGTGTGCATACAGTGTCCTGTGTCAAGTACAGGTTTGTCTTGTATTACAAAGGCATTCAATATTCACTAAGTAATGCCTGAAAGATGACTTCAGTACCAAAAAATACTTCTGTTTAATCTGCCAAAATAGTAACAAACATTGAGCAACTCAAGCAGAATCCAAATTTTCTGGTTTGTCATAAGAAAATTGTTCCAGTCACAATATTATGTAATCCTAAATTCTAAGAAATAATATTTGCAGTACACTCTAATAGACTTGTTGAAATCTCTATCTAAAACATGGCTAGAAATTTTTTAAAAATTAAAAAATCTGTTGCTAAACAAGGCAATATGCTTTGCATTAAGTAAGCATTTAAAAGATACATTTCATTTAAATTTGTATACAATTATTATAAATAATTTTCACTCTTAGCATGCTAAAGAAAATCTAAGAAATTGCCTAAAGGAAGACAATTCATTGAGCTTATTTCTGACTCCACTGAATTCAGTTGGGGACATACTGCTGATGTACATAGAAAAAGAGTTTAACAAATGTATACTGAAGTCATTTCATTGGGGAGGGAGGTCTTACATGATTATAAAGCATTCTAAGATATTTTGGTCTTTTGTGTGAAATACAATTTATCCTTTTATCCTCTTTGAAGTGATTATGGAGGAATGAAAACAGGTAAATAAAACTGAGAATGCTTTACTGCAATAAATCTTCCTTAAAGACAGGAAGAAACTTAACGTGGATTCATCATCCAGCTCTCCTGTGCTCTTTCAAACATTCTATAAGTTCTGTAGCAGCTTCTGTTAATATTTTTAATGAAAAAAAAAATTGATAAGATAAATGTCTTCAATATAGTTGCTCACTTTCAAATTATTTTATACTGGACTTAACAGTTTTCAGCATGCCCTGGGTCTGTGATTTCTGAACAAAACAGTTTTAAATTCATTCACATTTCTGAGAATTACACTCAGCTATATATCACAGAATTTGACCCTTCATTTTAACTCTTCTGTGAATATTTTAGGTGACATAAAACAAAGTTTCATTACTGTTATTTAAATATTCAGTTTTTACAATGATGAGTCAAATCCTCTATTTTGGTCTGATCCTCTATTAACCATGATTTTGTACTTAGCAGTTTTCCAGCTGTAGTCAAAGGCAGGGAACTGATTTCATGCAGATCAGATCCTGCAAGAGTCATCCCAAGGGAGGCAAATATTGAGCAGTCTTCCTGTTGCAGCAGCTGTTGAAGGTATCTTCAGTCACCCAAACAGAGTAAAACAATACCTGCTACGCCTGCTGAATTGAAATACATTTAATTGAAGGAAACATAGTTAAGGGAAGAAGTTAAATCAAATTATCATAGAATCATAGAATGGTCTGGGTTGGAAGGGACCAAAATATCATCTAATTCCAACCCCCTGCCATAGGCTGGCACACCTTCCACTAGACCAGGTAGCTCAAAGCCTCACCCATCCTGGCCTTAAACACCTCCAGAGATGGCACATGCACAACTTCTCTGAAATTTCTGAATCTATCCTCATCCAGTTTAAAGCCATTCCCTACAACTACAAGCCCTTGTAAAAAGTCCCTCTCCAGCTCTCTTCTAGCCCTCCTTTAAGTACTCAAAAGCTGCTTTAGGGGTCCCCAAGGCCTTCTCTTCTGCAGGAGGAACAACTGCTCTCTCAGTCTGTTTTCAAAGGGGAGGTGCTCCATCTCTCTGATCATTTTTCTGGCCCTTCAACAGGCCCACATCTTTCCTGTGCTGAGGACTCCAGAGCTGGATTCAACACTCCAGATGGGTTCTCACAAGGACAAAGCAGAGCAATCACCTCCTCTGCTGGCTACACTCCCTTTGATGCTGTCCAGGATGCTGCTGGCCTTCTGGGCTGCAAGCAATTGCCAGGTCATGTTGAGTTTCTCATCCACCAACACATGTCCCAAATAATTCCTTTTGAATCCTTTGATCCTTCCAATTTTACCACCATAAAGGGCTGGGAAATGCTTCTTGATGGAGTGAAGAGAAGAACCATGGAAGAATGGTTCTATGGATGGGAATATGGATGCATGGGAATATGAAGATAATAGTAAGAGTAGCAAAGCTTAATAAAGGGACAACAGAAGCAGCCATTCCTAATGCCACAATTATTGATTTTTTTCATGAGCACCAAGAGTACAAACACAAACACAGCCTGGCTTTTTCCATCTGAAATTTGAAGAGCCTCCAACACAGAGCATTTTCACTGACTTCATTCATATTTTAAGGAAAGACAAATAAATAATACACACGAGGAAGTCTTGAGAAATGCTGAATTGAATTTTTCAAATGCACTTTTTTTTCTCCCCTTCCCTTGCTGATAATAAATATCACCAACACTGGATGCCTTTTCCCCTGTGTTAATGGAAAACTTCTCAGATGTTTTATGCATGGACTTCGCACTTTTTAAGTATTGCAAGATAGTTTATGCTGACATAATGATATTTTCCCCGTTTTGTTAGATAAATACTAAAGTTAAAGAAACATTAAAAGAATATAATCAAACAGAACCTTGAATTTAAAGCTCTGAGGTTAAAAGTCACTTTGCCCCTCCTCAGAGGTGCTGCTCATTGAAATCTATTCCAAGAGTGGACCAACACAGAACTGCAGTGGGACCAACTTGCAAGTGTCCATTGCAACGTCAGTAAGAACATAATGATTCTGTCCCAAACCCCAAATGATCATAGAACTGCCACCCTAAACAAAAGATAACATATAGTGCAGCCTTCTAGTGATAAAAGCAAAACAAACTGTGACTCTTCAATTGCTTTGTCAATTATTATCTATTGCTTAAGCAAAATAAATTGGCAGACAATATGAAAGAGCAGTCCTGTGCCCTTTAGTTTCTGCTTAATCTATAATCCATTAGTAGTGGGTTGAGGCAATCATTTTATGAAGCACTTGGAGAGAAGAGAGCATATTGCAAACAGGAACTCTCTCTGGGAATGTAGGACTCTCCTTCTCTGAAAAAAAATGCAGTAAGTGTTCAAAATACCATAGTGACCACCTCCTTTTTTCACACATGCACAATTTGCAATGACTCAATCACTTGGAAGTGATTGTAATATGAGCAGAATACAGACTTTTCTTTATCAGCTCTGCAAAAATGTATTATAGGCCAAAGGACAACCTTTCAAAGACTTAAAAAAACCCCAACACCAGAACTGGAGGATCTGACATGGATTGCTTGAAGCAGAGGGAAGTTATTACCATTATTGCTATTGTCAGTGTAGCACCATGTTCACACAGTAAAAAACCCAAACCCCTCAGCCCTTTTCAGAATATGTCATTTGTTTCAGTTTGCCTGTGGCATGTCACATATGCCTGACCTTGTTAATATTCCCATGAGTAACCAACACAGGATAGGTGGTAGTCCAAGACCAGATAAACCTCATCAACCTTTGTGTCCGGATGTTTTTCAGGCATTCAATCTCTGATTGTTAACCAAGTCATTAAACGACTGGGTTTGTATGACTCGAAGGCTCTCCCTAACTATCAACAGCCATTCTACTTTTCAGTCAAATGAGTGGATATGCATTTAGAAGCCTTCTAGACCCAAGGACACAGGCTGCATCTTCTTCTTTCTCAGACATTTGGGATTTTTCTTTTCTCCAGATTTTGGATGACTCAAGGATTCTTCAGCTTAATGAGGACAGGACTCAGACACAGAACAGCCTGCTGCAAGCAACAACTAGTTCCTCCTTCAGATGTAGCAGGTTCCTCTGCATCCTAAAGTCTAGTTGTCAGTTCAGCCAAATTATCGTCTCTGAAGATTCCTAAGTTCACACTGGAGATGAAGTCTACATGTTCTCAAACTGAGCTATCTACTCCAGCTCTCCCACTGGAGTGTCCCTTCATGATAAATCCTTTTATCTGGGGTGTACAGCATACACTCCCAGCAAGTTAGAACCAAAGCCTGGGTATGGTTGTTCACCATCAGCAGAGGAAGTGCAGTGTTGACAACAGTAGGTTTCTTCCCATTCGGTTTCCTGTTTCTGTAACAGCTCTGGGGAAAAAAAACAAACCCCAGACCATCCCTACCTGCACTTACCAATTCCCATACTCTTTTCAACTTTGGACAGCTGACTTGTATAGGAAGAATAGACATTTTAAAATTTCTTCAGATCTCTGCAATACACTCTTACTAGTCTTTTCATGTTGAACAAGAAAATTTTGGACTGAGATGCTTTATGTTAAAGCAGAATCTCTCTGGTAGCCTCTGTCTTAGCAAATGAAAAAGGGCACATCTCCTTTTCTGCTGTTATGGTTTTTCTTCTTCTTCTTCTTCTTCTTCTTTTTTTTTTTTTTTTTTTTTTTTTTTTTTTTTTTTTTTTTTTTGTATATTTTGAAATTTGGATATAGCAAGAAAACACAGATAAGGTAAGAAGTGAAGAGTCTCACTGAGCAACGTCTGTCTTCTCTCAGCAGTTCATGGAGCTGGGCCATAAAATAAGGAGAGGGAAAGTACTTCTGTGTACTATGGTGCATGCATGCATCTCAAATAGCAGATGCTCGGCTCCAGGATCTTCGTGTTATCAGCTGTGCTCCTAGGATTTTGCCAAGGAAAAGACGCAGATACTGTGTGTCTTTTTATGAAGCTGAAGCGGGGGAGCATCTGAGTTAGCAAACAAGAGGGCCTCCAAGCAACAATCCACACAGCTGAAAAGGGAGCTGGGCAAAATTCTCTTGGGAATTAGAGATACCTCTACTCCTCCCTGGTCTTCACTAATGCCTTGTACCAGCCTTGTAACAGCAGTGATAAGTGGAAGAGCAGTAGCACACTTCTGTCCCACGTAAAACATTTAGAGAGAGATTGCAGATTAAACACTGCTGCATTAGGAAGCCCATGTTCCCTCTTCCCTGCCCGTCAGTGACTGAGTTTCCACACGCCTGCATCAGCTGCTCCTTGTGATTTTGGACGGGTCCCTTTCCCATCTGACCCCCACACGCCCTCCCTGGCCTCCCGGCAAAGCGACGGGGCAAGGTGACACCGAAGGAGCACCGAGATGTCACCTGCCGTGGGGCGGCCGATGCCGGGAGCACTGCCGCGGAGGAGCCGGCGCTGGCGGCGGCGGCTCAGGCACCCCGGACCGCCCAGGACTGCGTGCCCTGCGGGCCGGGCTGCCACCCAGCCCGGCCCCGGCCCCTCCGAACCGGCGCCAGGCCCCGGCGGCAGCGGCGGGGGTGGTCCCGGGGCGGCGCTGTAGCGCGGAGCGGGCCGCGGGCAGCGGCAGCGGGAGGCGGGCGCCAGCTCCTCCTTCTCCCTTCCCTCCTCCTCCCTCGGCGCTGGGGTGGGCTCGCCCGCGGCAGCCGGGGTGTGGTGTCCTGCCGTGCCGACCCCCGTGTGCGATGGACTGGCAGGTGCTGACCAGGGAGCTCTCCCTCTACCTGGAGAGCCAGGTCCGCGTGGGGTTCTTCGGTTCCGGCGTGGGCTTGTCCCTGGTACTGGGTTTCGGAGTCGCCTACGCCTGCTACTACCTCAACAGCATCGCCAAGGTGAGCGGGAGGGCGGCGGGGCGGGCGGGCTCCGCAGGTGTCCCGCCGATGGGGACAGTCCCGAAGGTCACCGCGACCCACCGCCCGTAGGCGAGGGGATCGCACCTGGAGCGGCTGGGGGCAGGGCTCTGCGGCCGCCGTGTCCTCACATCCCTCGTCCGTCCGCTGGAGGTGCCGCCCCGGGGTCCCTCCCGGCCGGCCGGAACCCCGCTCGAACCCCACACGGGCCCTGCAGCGCAGCCTCCCCCGCCCGCCGGGGCTGCGTCTTCCGCGGGGGCCGCCGGTTAGCCCCGGAGGCCGCCGGCCTGCGGTGAGAGAGGGCTCCCCTGGTCGAACTCGGTCTGGGAGGGGAAGGGGCTCCGGTCTCGGCAGTCCCCGAAATGCAGTTGTACCAGTTGGAGAGCTTGGCCGGGTGCCATGGTTTGGAAAGGAAGGAGGCTGCCTCCACAATACAAACCCGACCTACTTGGTTCACTAGCAGGGCAGGTGATAAAGTAGTTTTGCTGCCCTTGTGTCCCTGTCGGTACCATCCTCAGTACCTCCGGAGGCACCATGGCAGCGTTTTGGGGGCTGGAGCACTCTTGGGCATCTCTTCATCAGCAGTAGTTTTACAGATAAATTAGGCAATCGCAAATTACTTGGATACGGTGAGCCTGATGAGATCTGAAGTGGCCCCGTGGTGAGAGCGCCTCGTTGAATGCGTAATCAACTGCAAATACGCATATCAAAAGGTTTGTGACCATTGAGAACCTGAGTGTTGCCACAGTCCTTCAGAGAAGCACTGGGAACATAGCCTTCCTCTTCACAGAGAAGAGGGTACTTGATTTTGATCAGAGGAGAAAAACGAAGGGAGGATGTGCCATTACAGCTGTTTATATGGAATGGTTTTCCTCAAAGCATCTGTTGTCGTCCTATTAATGCTTGCATGATGGGGAGTCATTGTGATAGAGCGGTATGAGAAATATGGTTGCTAAAACCTGAGATGCTTGGTATACAGGGACTTTTCCATGTTAATTGATATACAAATGGAAACTAAGCAAATTGTCTGCATGTAGAGCATTATTAGAGTGGAGGAACCAATGCACTTGTGTACTGTAGAGTGAGAAGTCCCTACCAGGTTAAAAAAGGTACTGCGGGTCAAAGTGCATGCATGAACTAAATGTCATTTTTGTGTGGTCTGAGAAAATGGACTTGGTAAAATCTTTCTTGCCTACTAAGAAACAGTGTGATTTTAATTTGGCAGCGAAGATACAATGCTGGTAAAAGTACAGCTAGATCAGTATGCTATCAGAAATAGGTAAGGAATCCATTATGCTTAATGGGTTTCACTTTTTGCTTGGGCATTTTGGCATTTTGTTTGGTTTTCATTTACTTATCTCTGTATCATGAAAGGTAAAAGCATTGCAAATGATTATATGAAAGAAATTGGCTTACTGAGATAGGATTTGAATAAGCTTTATTTCTTTATTTGTTTTTTAGTTTGTTTTATAAGAATGCCCATGTCTGACTGTAGTCTCTTTTCCTAGAAACCCCAGCTGGTGGCAAGCAATGACCGTTTCTGCCGCTTTCTTGAGGAATATTGCCCTGTTGTGACAGAAACTTACTATCCCACGATTTGGTGCTGGGAAGGTCGGGTACAGACACTCCTGCGCCCCTTTATCACATCTAGACCCCAAGTACAGTACAGGAAGTAAGTGCCTTTATTCTGGAAAGTGATTGATTTGATGTCCAGCTGTTCTCTTACTCTGACTGTGTCATACCCACTGTCAAACCCACAAGTGTGTGCCTGGTTTTTTTTTTGCTTTATGCCCACCTTTACAACTTTGTCATAGACTTGGAACTATCTTTATCATGGGTTCAGTATGAAGTAGGTTTGAAAAGTCAGTGTTCCCAAATGTGTCCCTATTTTAGCTCAGAGAATTTTGTACCAATGAAATATGGGTGACAATACAGGAACTGATGTGGTTATATGTTCACAGCATTACACAGTGGATGAGGTCATAAAAGACCTCTGGAGGTCACCTAGTCCATCTTCCCTGCTCAAGGAGGGTCACCCAGAGCCAGTTGCCCCAGATCATGTTGAAATAGCTTTTGATTTCCACTGTGACTGCACAATACCCCTGAGTAAATTGTGCCAGTGCTTGGTCACTCTCACATTGAAAATGTCTTTCCTGATATTTAGAGGGAACCTCCCATGTTTCAGGTTGGGCCCATTGCCTCTTGTTCTGTCAGTGGGCACCACTGAAAGGAGCCTGGCTCCATCCTCTTTGCACCCTCCCTTCAGGTATGTAAACACATTGCTAAGTTCCCCCTGAGCCTTTTCTTCTTCAGGCTGAGCAGTCCCAGCTGTCCCAGCCTTTCCCCATGGGAGATAGGCTCCAGTTTGTTCATCATCTTTGCAGCCCTTTGCTGGATCCTCTCCACTGTGTCCATGCCTGCCTTGGACTGGGGAGCGCAGAGCTGGACTCAGCACTCCAGGTGTGGCTTCACCAGTGCACCAGAGTGGGGAGGATCATCTCCCTCAATCTGCTGGCTGTACTCCTCCTAAGCTTCCACAGCCTCCAGACTTTTGGCTGTCTTTCCTGCAAGGGCACATTACTGGCTCATGTTCGTGGTGTCCACCAGGAGGACCCTCGGGTCCTTTTCTGCCAAGCTGTTTTCCAGACAGGCAGCCTCTACTGATACATGGCGTTGTTCCTTCCCAGGCACAGGACTTTGCACTTCCCCTCACTGAGCTTTGTGAAGTTCTGTCAGCCCATTTCTGCAGCCTGTCGAGGCCCCTCTGCATGGCACCACAATTACTTGGCTTATCAAATATTCTGGTGTGCGACTGCCATAATTGTGCAAAGGTTATACAGTCACTGTATGTGTCCATTAACCCAACATGTTGTACCTTAACCATAGCACGGCCACATTCAGCCTTGTTTTGAATATACAGAACTTCAGGGTTTTTCAGAGTAACTTTTACCTGTGGAGTTTATGTTGTGTTCTTTCATGCCTAAATTCTAAGAGGGAGAAAAATCCCTTATATTTATTTTTTGTCCTCAGCTGATCTCTTTCACACAGAAATGAGACTTAGTCTGGCAAATGAGGCATTTGGCACAAGACCTAAGGAGAAGGACTTTTATGCGCCGGAACCTGGATGCAACACAAGTTGTTTCAGCTCTGCTTGCACGGTAGAATAGATTTAGCATTTAGCAGCTTCCCTTAGTTTTAGTAACTAGGAAACATTTCAGTGGTATGGCCATGTCCACTTTTTCTAGTCCTTCTCGTACGTTTTTATTTCAAGGGTTTTGAGTGAAGAAACATAGTTCCAGTGCTTATTTTGCACCATTTTAGATTGTGTTGGCAGTACTCACTAGCACTGCATCTACTTCCCATTACTGAAAAAGGGCAAAGCTGAGCTAATGAGTCTGACAAGGCTGGTCACCTTTAAAATCTGCAATAGTCACTACCAAGAATTTCAAAAGAAAAACCAAATGTGAGGTAGGCTTACATTTCAGTAGCTTCCACACCAACTCCCTTGAACCATTCCAATATGTATATATTAGCTTTTATCTACATGTTTGGCTATCTCTTCTCCATTTGGATAACTACTTTTCTAAATTATGAAAGTAAAGTAGCACTCTTACTGTTCAAATTTCCAGGAAGTGGGAAGATTTGTATGTTTCTAAAAAAAAAAAAATGAAACCTTTTTGTCATTGTTTAATGCATGCATAGGTTCTTGAGAATTTACAATATTTGTTGCATTATTAAGATATATGCTGTGAGGGTGAATTCTAGCACAGTTTGTAGTGATATGGGGTGAAAGATGCAGTAGTTTGTGTCTGTGTTCTGCATGTTTAAAACATAACAATCCATTATACACTCTGCTTCTTCGGATGAAGAGGAAAATAAATGCAATAAATGTTTACCACATTACCCAGCATGCTATCCAAAGATTCTCAGATGATTCAAAGGAAATCTGCAGTACACAAAAATGCCTGTATAAAACACAAAGCAGTGCCAAAAATCACATTAGTTACAAGCTTCCAGTACATCAGCAGCAATTTATGAAAGGGCATGTCTCCATTTACTGTCTTCATTTACTGAACGGGAATTACTCTGCAAATTGACCGTTCTAACTCTTGTCAGCTGTAGGTGTAGCTCTTTCTGAATGCAGACATGCCTCGTCAGGTGGCACTTCACGTATTAAAACATAATGAAAAATGCAGAATCCATACCTGGCAATTTGTGAAGTGCAAGCGTGTCTGTATTTTTCAATCTAATCAGTGTTGTCTTAAAATGTACCTTTCAGCGAGCTCATTAAAACAGCAGATGGAGGACAGATTTCATTGGATTGGTTTGATAATAATGACAGCTCATATTATCCGGATGCCAGCACAAGACCCACTGTCCTGTTATTGCCTGGCCTGACAGGAACAAGCAAGGAATCCTACATTCTTCATATGATCCATCAAAGTGAAACACTGGGATATAGGTACTGTTGTTTTTCATTGCTATTCCTTTTGCTGCTTCTGGTAGGATCCAATATCAGTATGTATATGTATCAGATGCTTTCCTAAGGCAAATGAGATCTGAATACAGTAGTTTATGTAAGGAAGTGTTATTAGTAATAATAATCACAGTGGAATTATATAACAGGCAGTACATTTGGGAGGGCTGTTTTAATATCTACAGATGTGCCCCAGAGATTGCAGTGAAAGCCAGCTAAGTCTGCATAGGGTTTTGCTGCTGCTTCTTAAGTTATTATATTCTATTAGGTGTTAACCTTTACACTTTCTAGAAAGGGTTTGTATTCAGCTCCTAGACTCGTGGGCATGGGTTGCTGGCAGTAGGCCTTGGAGGAGGTCAGCTTCTGAATGCCAAAATTGCTTGATTCAGCAGCCTCAGATTCCTGGGTGCAGAAAGGAGAGCTAGCCTACTCTTACTGCTGGTGTTCTAGGGGGTCTGTCACCTCTTTGTTGTCACTGTGTAATTTAGGTTCATTCTTAAGGCTTCTGGTCAGAGTTGGGTAACAAAAGTGGATTAGTAGATGAGTAGACTCCTTTATGTAACCATAATTGCTGCTGCTGCGCATTAAAATAAGTTGTCATTGCTCCAGGATCTGTATTTGGAATATTAGATTTTGTCTTTGCAGGCTGGCTTCTGGTGCTGACTCCAGTAAGTTCTTCAAATATGTGTATATTAGCTTTTATCTACATGTTTGGCTATCTCTTAATTATAGATATATTATATATGTATTATATAGTAAAAACTTGTTACTATTAATTTTTAAAGTATTCCTGGAAGTTATATCTGCATTTCACCTCCTAAGGGAAGAAGGTAGAACATTAAAAAGTAGAGCTTTAGGTCAGATTTTGAGAGAATGCTGTAATTTTGTTTCTAAATAGCAACATTTGAGAAAAATACCAAAATAAGTATTCCTTCATGCCTTTAACCCATCTAACTATGTATATTATTTGATAAAACTACTTCAGCGAGATGGCAGAAGAGTAATAAAAAAGTAATATTTATTGAGAAAGTGTGGATTCTTAAATCATGGTAATGCTGCTAGAAGATTCAGAGACTCACACCAACCGAGAGAGACCAGAAACTTCTGCTGTACCAGATGAAAAAAAAAAAAAATCCCAAGAACCTGCAACTTAGATCCGGCTGTCATTATCATTTGACTTGGCTCATTTCTTCCAGTTTAATAGAATTTTGTAGCTTTGAGGGATGTCTACACATGGATCTCTGACATTCTTTTTTCAGAGCACAGCTTTAGGCTGAGCCCTGCACTGGCAGAGCTCATGGCAGAGTGCAGGCAGGACATGTCTGTATACCAGCTTCAGCTAAACCTTGGGGTTCTCACCCTGCAATCTGACCTTGGCAAATCACAGAGCTCTGACAGTCCCACTGACCTCACTGAACTCCATTTTGGTAGAAGCTTGTTCCACACAGGTCAGCCTCTAGGATCTGTAGGTCTGTAAATATTTATGTGCTGAACTTATTCATAGATGTGGCTCATTTTTCTTTATGCATTTTCATTTTTTTGCGTGCTTAAGTTATCTCTTTTGGTGAAATTAACAATGTGCACAATTGAATTTACTGTCTCAATTTTTAGATGCGTGGTTTTTAACAATCGGGGAATTGCTGGCGAGGAGCTTTTGGTAAGGATGACTTCCAAGATAAATATCTCTCACTTATAAGTGGTAATTACAAAATCATTTGTGCCTATTTGTACAGTTGGATTTAAATGAGGGAAACTCAGAGCATGAGTTGAAAATGCAGAGAAGAGAATTCAGCCATCTGGTAGATCAATCATGTGCCAATATTAATTTTTGATTTTGAAACCCTAGAGGGTCAACTCACGATTTTTTCTGAACATTTCATTTTAGGAAATTATTCAATTACTAGTATCTGCAACATTAAAATGAACAATCCTTACATTTTCTTTCCAAAAATAGTGCAGTAATTAAAATGTGCACATCTCTGCACAATCATTGCAATTTTCTCCCATTGATTTAACATACATATCCAAATATAATCCATTGTCATTACTTTCCCGGTTTAAAATATATTTTGATATGGTTAAAAAGGTCTGCCATTAAAATTGATCCATACTACATGTTGGTGAATTAATGAACCAGCTTTATATGGATATCTGTATCCTGAAAGTTAGATGTGTTCTCATGTTTTTCTCAGCAATCATGACACAAACTCAGCTACAAAGAACATTTTTTTGGGACAAACATATCGTGTTTGCTTAGAAATAACTGGCCATTCCTCAGGTGAAAAAAATCTTGAAGCTAAACATTTTCTGCAGCTAGGGACAAGGCATGATGAAATATTGCTGAATAAGCTTTGTTTTTTCATATGCCTTCTGTTGACAATTCTGCAGCTGGAATGAATGTGCATAATACTTGGTATTGTTTTGCATTTTTTTAATCCCCTGGTTTCAAACTTTAAAAAGCTCAGAATGTTTTCCCATAATCAGATAAAGCATTTCAATGCAAATATTGCCATGTTAAGAGTAGTTTTCTGCATACTTTTGGAGATGGATCTACAAAGCAGTTTTGTGACACACAAAGTCCTTATTGATGAATTTCTGAATCATTTGGAGAAAAGATCCCTTGTTCGGATACGTTGTGTGTATTTTACTGTAATCGGATTTACATCTTTAAGCTTTGTAAGTTCTTGTGGTGCAGCAAACCAGCTGAAATTATCACATTTTCTGCAAAGAGGTTTCAACATTTTAGTATAAAATCCCTACTTAATGAGCATGCAGCAGAGTTAAACACCACAGTAGAAATTAGTTATGTAAGCAGTTCTTTTTCTAGTCACTTTAAAGATAGAGTCAAATTAACAACAAATAATAGTTATTTAAAGAATACTGTTCTCATTGATTATTGAAAGCTATTGTGAATTACTGCTCTGGAATAATCAAGTATTATATTGACCACAGCCACTGTGAGCTAAGATGGTGTTTGAAAGTATCTTCATACAGAGCATAGATAGCTAAACATTAAACTGTCTGGAATTAACTGAATTTTAAATAAAACATATATCTCTAGTTTTATAAGCTTTAATCAAATACACTTTCACTTAGTATGCATTAGATCCTAGTTACCAAAAATAATTTATTTTTCCTTGTAAAGTTGACAATTTAATTGAAACACATTCACACCGTTTATAATTAATAGGATGTAATGCAGTGAAGAGTGATTCATGTGGATGAGAAATGGAAATGCAACATAAATGGAAATTAAAAATGTCTTCAGTTTTAATTATCTAGATTTAGCTTTTCTTTCCATTTCTTAATCTTTGACGTCAACATTTCAATATTCTTGTTAGATGTGTATTAAGTAATTAGTTTGATGTTGTTAAAATCACCCACAAATAGCCAGGCAGTTTAACTGAAAGCAATTTAAAAAAACACCCTTGAAACCCATCATTGCTTCAGGCAACAGAAAAGTTTCATTAACTCATAGTTATGTATTTTTATATTTAGTTTTAATATTTCACTGAATGTTGGCAGTTCAGTCCTATAGTTAAGTCCAGGTCATGAAAATGTTAATAGCAACTCTAAAGTTAAAAACTTTATTTCTCTGTAGATGAGATCTGGACAACACCATTAGAAAAAACCTTATGTTACTGTGATTCTTATGGTGCCTAAATGGACTTGTCTCCCTCATAGTGCTCCAGACAGTCCCTTAAGCTGGACTATGTGGCCTGTTCCAGGTGTCTGTGCAGGGGAGGCTCAAAAGTTGTGCTTATCCTTCAATAGCACAGAAGTTAACCAAATCTTACCCAAGGGGTTACCCAATCTGATGCCAGCAGAAGTCATTCCAAGTCTTGATTCAGGATTTAAAGAGACACCAATGATGTTTGTTTCATTGCTTTAGTTAATAGAATACTTTATTAAATTAGGTAAACCACACCAAGGAATTTATTTATCTCTTTATTTGGTTGTGTTGCCTGTAGAATCTTAATATAGGTTAATTTTCAAATGCTGACAGAACTTGAAATCTAATGCTTTCTTTTGCATTTGAATGTGGGTGAATATAGTAAAATTGTTGTTATAACTTCCTTTTCTGTAAAGCATAGCCTTTATATTGTTTCCATTTCCTTGGGGTATTTTAAAAATATCAGTATCTATCTAGTTCTGATCTAGTTCTGTCTAGTTTAGCACATTGTTCTCTGTTCAGATTTTGTCTAATGACCTGGAGGTTGCAGATACTGAAGATACCTGTCACCTCTTTTATTTTGTAATGATAACAAGTATAACTCCTTCCTTCACCTCCTCGTGAAATGCTCTGGATTTATATTTGCCATTTAGTGAAGCTTCACAATAAATGCTAAATTTATCTTCTTATATAATGATCCACTGTTCAGTTTGCTTTGTCCTTAAAGGATAATACAAAAGCTTATGATGGCATTTTTTCCCCTCTTGACTCCTTGCAGACACCAAGGACTTACTGTGCAGCTAACACAGAGGATTTAGAGGCTGTTATTCATCATGTGCACAGCTTGCACCCCTCAGCTCCATTCATGGCAGCAGGTGTTTCTATGGGAGGGTAAGGTTGTGTAACACAAGTCTCGGCTTAACTGTGATCATAAGACTGGTGTAGCCTGATTGTAAATTATTATTACTCTGGAATACTTGCATTACTTACTGAACTGCAAGCAAATTGGGTTTCTCTCCAACAGTTAATATGCAAAAGGCTTTTAGAAACTTCATTTCTTTGAGGCTTTTCCCTCTGTGTCAGGGACGGTTGAAATTGGCTAACATTTAAAAATTGGGGGGAGGGGGTTGGAGAAAGATAGGAAGCAGTGACAGGCAGATGGACAGCCACACAGGTAGGCAGTACAGCCTTCAGAAACTATGGAGGCTGTCTTTGGAACAGAGGGATATAAAATAGGATCTTGAGCTGATACACCATGTTTCGTAGCAACCTCTGCCAATAAAATTTGTCTTCACTCTGTGTTCTGCAGTGTGTGGGTAGGTTAGGCTGGAAGAGGTGTGGATATCTGCTCTGTTTGGCTCAGAAGCAAGGAGTAGTATTGTTGTTCCAACCAGTATGGATTGGTAGAGCATGTGGTATTAAGATCTGCTGTGTCCTGGCTTCTCTCCAGAAAGCACAGTGAGAACAGACAATGATAGCACAGTTTCTTAGGGAAAAAAAAAAATCACTGGTAGAAGCTAGCAGAAATATCCCAGCAGCCTCTTTAGAAAAATCGTAGCAGATGAGAATTTTCTTTCGGAATACTGCAGACACAGTGGTAACTTCCTGAGACTTCCCTTTTCTCTGATAAATTTTGTGGGGGATGGGCAGATACAGCCCATATATATTGATATTAATATATATTACTATATATTGACATTAATCTATCGATGACTTGTAGGAGCTTTGAGATAAATACATATTTGTTCAAGACTGGTATTCTCTGCTTTTTTGCAAATCTTTAGTCACTGAGTTCCCTGTTCTGTTGAATAGTGGTCCCAGGAGGGGAAAAGGCTGGTCAGCCTAACTTCAGTTCTTTGGGAAGATCCTCTGGGAGCCATTTCCAAGCATATGGGGAATAATAGTGACTGTTTTCATCAAGGACAAAACATGCCCAGGTGATCTGATTGCTTTCTATGAAGAGATGACTGGCTTCACTGATGAGGGGAAAGAAGAGAATGTTGTTTGTTCTCAGGATGTTGTTTTTTCTGAGTCTTCTTTTGTACCAAAAGACTTACAGAAGCCTTTCTTGCTTCAGAAACCTTCCTCTTGTTGTCTTCCACATCCCTTGCTTGTTCCAGCTCCAGCTGAACTTCAGTTTTCCTAACTGCATCCCTGCATGATGGGGCAGTGACTGTTTCTCCCAGGCAGACCACCCCTCTTCCACTTTAAGGATACTTCCTTCTTGAAATTGGTCAGAAGGGTTTTTTTCCTCCATGTCATCTTCCGCCACTCTTGCTCAACTTCCTGCATATCAGAATGTATCACACTTTTGCTTTATGTTTGCTTATCCTTTAAGTCCCCTTTGCTCATCAGGGCCATCTAATGTGAGATCTTGCCAACCAGATCCCTGAGCAATTGAAAGCCAGCTCTCTCCCGTATTGTAATTCTGCTGCTTACCTTACCCACTTACTTTTCATCTTAAAAATCCACCATCAAATAATCTCAGTGGCCAAGACTGTTCTGCATCTTCTCTACCTGACCAGTTCTTCCTTACATTTGAATAGCAGATCCACAGAATATTTTTCCTATTTAGGTTCTTGACTGTATATCAAAATATTGTCCTTAGTACTCTCCAGAAATCTGGTCTGCTTGTGCCTTGCTGGGGCAGTTGATGCTGGGTTGGCTGCAATTCCCTGTGCCTAGCAATTAGGAAGGGCTGAAGGTGTGGTAGAAGCTGGCAGTTCTGTGACTGGTACAAAAGGCTACATCAGCCCTTAGTGTCATTTCTGTCCTTGGCTTAACCTACTTATGGTATCCAAAATACTGGCAAAGTCTGTTACAATGGCACAGGGAATCTGTGTTGTGTACCTGGCTTATATGTCACCAGCACCACTGGGCAGTTTTAGGCAAGGTGTTCCAACTTCCACCTCCAATATGTTTTTAAAATCCTGAACCAAAACCAGAGGGCATATGCTTAATTGTACAGAACACTGGAATAGTCTCTAATCATCTATAGGAGAACTGTTTGCATGCTTCAAAATTAATTGGAGCATCGCATGTTTAAAATTAAGCAGGAGCAAAGATCTCACCAGGGACATACTGCAAAAATCATCCACTTGTCTTAATCTTACAGGAGTTTTTTTATCATCTTTTGCTTTTCAGAATTTTCTCAATAGTCAGATAATTTATATAAGACAGATTTGCCCCAGTTAAGAATTAAAATAGATATTCACTTCACATGAATGTAAATGAAAATGAAAGACCACCTGTTCTACTATCTTCAGTAGGTATTATTGTGGACAGGGACTTTATTTTGTAACATAAAGATTTCTAAGCCTTCTCTCTACCACATATACTCTGTGAGTTCTGTTAGAGAAGTGCTTCTTTTGCTACTTCAACTCTTTTTTTGGTTGGTTTATTGGACTGCTGTCCTGTGATGTAGTAGGTAGTGCAGAGGGATAAAGTCTCTGTGATAGTAGGCTGGTTCATAATGTCTTTGCTAAAGGTTGCTGTCTCCTGAAGTACAGTAGATGATCCAAGGTTCAGAGTGTGGCATTCCAGGAAACTCTCTTAATGTTACTAATTAACTGTAGTGGTTTGTGTTGAAGACTTGGTATTAAAATGCTTGTTGTAAACTTCATGGTCTCAGGCAGTAAAGTAAAACTTAGAGTTTTTCCATCAGTATTTTTATTTTACTCTCTTTCTGCTGTTTTATTTTTTCTACAATTTGAAGGGTAGATACTTGTGAGCTCCCCCCATTTTCAACTCAAGTGTACATTAGCAGTAGAGACTGTAAGTTGCAATTGGTCAGAAAAACCAGACCTGAGCCATTTATTTGGGTCATAATTTTGTTTCTCTAGTTTTATTCATTATCCAAGACTTCATTCTTCACATGTTAAAGAAGAGCTACGTTCTTTCATATGTGTGAGGTGAGGTGATGGCACTACCTTAATCTCAAAAGACTTCTTCATAGTGAGACAGGTGTACCAGGGGCAGGTTGTGTTTGTCCGGCACGCTGGTCAGATTTGTCACATCAGGAAGACCAAGAGCTTCTAAGATGGTAAAAGTTACTAACACTTGGGAGGAGTTGTTCCATGAGTAAGAGTCATTTGACTTTTCCCTCCCTTTATTGATTTAAGTAAGACTAGTACATCTCTATTTCTAAATGCACTCCTACTCACACCCTACGCAGTGCACCCTGTTCCTCTGATAGTAGAGAGAGAAAGTAAACTTCATGAGTCATATGTTGATTGTGTGACTACCTTCTAGGTGTACTAGGCACAACTGTAGGACTCATACCAGAAACTACTGAAAACAGACAAAAGCATGGCTGACTGTTACATTTACTCTAAATTGAAGCAAACAGTTTGATAGTATGTATGTTTCTGTTTTTCATTTGTAGCATGCTTCTGTTAAATTACCTGGGCAAAACTGGCAGAGACACTCCTTTAATGGCAGCTGCAATTTTCTCTGCGGGTTGGAATGTTTTTGAATCTGTAGAATCTCTGGAGAAGCCACTAAACTGGCTTCTTTTCAACTATTATTTGACCACTTGTCTACAATCCTCTATCAGCAGGTGAGTTGCCTTCGGAACGATTTAGCGAGGTGGAAGGATTTTAACATGAGATCGACAGCAAGTATAAAAATATTGGCAAAATTAATGCTCTAACAACTCTAGTTGCTCTTTGTGCATTAATTGGTAAGTTTTGAAATCAAAAGGATCTTTTCAAGAAAGTTTGTCATCAATGTGATGAAATTTATATGCTGCTCAAGGGACTCACAACAAGCCCAATGCACTTCTGTATCTATGGATGAAGTAAATGGACTTTTAACATTTTTAGACTTCCACATATTGACTTTGAATAGATCTGCATTTATAATAATTGTTTTAAGTGGATGTTGACTGCAAAAGCACATAAAGGCCTAGTTCATTATTGGCTTTATAAAACCAGGGTGTATTTTGTATTCCCAAATATTAAGTACTCTTTTCTTTGGCATCTTTCTCATGGCTTATGCAGATTTTTACCACGTTGCTGGATGTGCCTATATGTGGATGAACAATTATTCTGCTCCTGGATTCCAGACAGATTTTTAATATGAGAGAAAATTAAAACCAAACATGTTAGACAGTTACTTCTATAAATGTATCTGTAAAGCAGAGAACTTCTACATTTGTTTACATAATAAAAAAAGAAGCCCTCCATTTTTCTATCCTTCTTTTTAGGCATCGACAAATGTTGGAGAAATTATTTGATATGGATCTTGTGATGAAGGTATGTGAAAACGTTACTTCTGCTTGAGCTGGATGCTGTTTTCCAGATGCTGACATGGTTGCCTATTTGAATTCTGTACTTCAGGCTAGAACTGTTAGAGAATTTGATAAGCAGTTCACTTCAGTCATGTTTGGCTACCGTTCGATTGATGATTACTATGAAGATGCTAGCCCATGTCGCAAGCTGAAGTCAGTAGGAATTCCAGTGTTATGTCTAAACTCTGTGGATGATGTTTTCTCCCCAGCTCATGGTAAGTTTAAGCTTTTTAAAATATATTTATCTGTATATGCAGTCATTAAGACAAACTACGTAGGTCTGAGAATAAACTCAGACATATGTGTAGAAGTGTATTTAAATATTACTTGCACGTAGGATCAAAACTTCCATGGAGGGCTCAGTCTTGCAGTTAAATTTAAACATATATGAAGCAGATGATGACGGAGAGACTTGATTAGTACAGAATGCAGGAGCATATGGGGTGGCCTCATTAGGCATTAGTGGAGTCTTTACAGTCAAAAGAAAGAAATAGGCACATTTAGGGTGTGAGTTATTTCACTGTAAGGAGGATACCAGATGTAATGCCCTCTCAGAAGCATTACATCTGTTCACCAAGTATGAAGATGTCTGAAAACCCATAAAAAAGGAACTTGGATTCTGATGTCTGGATGTAGACATTCAGAATTCCAACTGGAAACAAGTGGGTATTTTACTGCCGTTCTTTAAGTTCCTACAAAGAATGTCTGGGAGTTGCTTATGTTTGAGATGACGTGAAATCCCCATCTGCTGATCTCAGTGTCACCTCCAGTGCCTGTAAATTAAAAGTAAAAAAACCCAACTAAATTAGATAAGTTGCATCTAATCATGTAGGCTAAAAGCTAGGGTAAGGGAAGAGAGACACACAAGGTGAGCTCATAGAATGAGGCACGTTGAAATTCATAAGAAGCATCAATATCAGCTAAGTAACAGGCTGAAAACACCGTTTTCCATTTTCTTTCTGTTTCATGCCAAACGCGTGATCATTATGAACATTTTGCTTTTCCTCTGAAGATCAAAACCCTGTTGCTAACTATTCTGAAAATATATGCTTGTTCCCGTGGTCTGTGTATTGGTTATAGCTTCTGAGAAGAGAAGGTGAACAAAAGCTAATGTAGAGCAAAACCACTAAAATGAACAGCTGGTTGAGGCAATGGTCATCAGCAATGAGCACCTGACACCTTTAAAAATGTAGTTTATACAGTTTTTCTTCTGCCACCATAAGTGAAGTGAGATTCTTGCAGAATGAGTCATAAAACCAAAGTGAGCAGGCAAACAGATCAGAACAAGAAGCAGAAATTAAAGAACTGGAAGAGACTGTGTGTGTGTACTGTTTATCTGTGTGCAGATGTACATATGCAGAAATATGCACATTACTATTTATAGTTCGAAGATCAGTTAAAGACAAATGTGACATGAAAAGGGCCACTCCAGTACAGTGCACTAGAAAAAGTTTGATTTCTTCTTCTCTAGAACAAAAAGCATCCATGCTTTGCTTGAACAATGTGAAGAGGTGACCAACACCTAATATGAGGGGAAAAAACAGTGACTCTACATTAGCCAAACTACCTATCCCTTACATTAACCAAAACAGAAGCTTAAAAAAAAATAAGGTCTGAGCAATACCAATATTATAGTAGAATACTGTATGCACCTTTAAAATTTTGCAGTTCAAAGGCTTTCTGAAACGGAGTTAGTCCCTTTGTATTTATTAGCCTCTGTGGGATTTTTTTTTCCTTGAAATCAGACAGTTACTTGTTCTCTTATAAGCTTGTAATGATCTGAAAATGAGAATGGATGGGCTGTGATCCTAAAATCTATGTCAAATACAAAATGTGGCTAGTGATTCTGAAGATAATTTTATGGGTCTTAGGACCCTGGCGATGACTTTCCCCATAGTACTCTAGGGAGGTCATCTGCTGTGCCATGTTTCTTTCACAGAGTATCTGAGAGAGGGAACAATGGCTTCACCTCTTTGCTTAGCACTAGCTTAATTTGTGGTTTCTGTCTAAAGTTAAGTAATAACTGTGGCAGGGTCTACCTATTTAGCATAGTGACGACAGCAGTAAACCAGTCAGTGTGCCTCAGTCCCTGAAAGATTTGTTAACCTTTCCCAGCCCATTATGACTGGGACTGGGACATTTTTTACCTAGATGAAAGCTAGTGCAGATACTCCCTCCTCTTTTTACCTCCAGCTCTCAAGAGCCAGCTATTGATCTGACCCTATGGCATTCAATCTGAACACAAGAAAACACTTTTTTTTTTTTTTTACTGTGAGAGTAGTCAAATGCTGGCATAGTTTGTGTTCTGTTGAGATACTCACAACCTTACTGGACACAGCCCTGGAAAACCTGCTGTTGGTAACCCTGCTTGAGCAGGGGATTGGACTAGATGATCTCAAGAGGTCTCTTACAGCCTCAGCAGTTCTGTGACGTGTAGTTTGAGTACTCAAAGATTGAGTCCCCTAGAGTACAGCTGTAGCAGATATTTCAATCCTCAAAGCTGTTCTGTAAAAATAACACAAGTCTTGGTGAACAGTGGGATGGTTGTTTGTGTAAAATTAGGTATCTAAACTATTTTGAGGATGAGGGGGGTGAGGTAGAACACCAGTACTTCTGAAACAAGAAATGCTAAGAGTCTATTGTAATGACAGTCCATCTTCTCTTAAAACTCTGACTGTAACCAGCCTTTCTCCATGGAGATATTTGGGTGGTTAGGCATTTGTTTATTCCTCGTTCACAGCGTTAATGCTGTTAGCTGTAAACTCTTGTACTTGTGCAGACAAGTTTACCTCAGAAAGGGCCACCAGGACAACGTTGATTTCCAGCTAATAGCACAACTCTGTTATATCTGTCAATCCTTGGCTCCTTTTCCATTTGTGCTGTGCACCCTCAGTGGGAATCGTTGTGCTGGCAGACACAGAGCACCCCGATTAGCAGCCTGGGATTTGTGTCTGCTGCCATTAGTTACTGGAGTTCATTCATCTTGACATCTTTACACCTTCTGTGAGCTGTTTTATGTTAGCAAACATAAAGGGCTGGTCTTACTCTTGGAGGTGACTTTATTCTGGCAACTGGCTTTTTTTTTTCTTACTTAAAAACTTCTATGTGTGGACACAGAAGCCTGTGGCAACCACAGGCAGTTTCCACTCACAACTGTATCATGGATTTAAAGCCACAAAATTCATACTCATCCAAACCCCAGCCTTTTATTGACTTTGGGGACTTGTTATTTCATGCCTCATATCTCTCAGTAATATCTACCAGCTTTTAAGCTACCTTCCAATTCTGTTGTAGATAACTGTAGTTTCCAAGAGCTGGGAAACCAGCCTAGAAAACTCATCAGGAAGAAAGCTGTGCCAGAATTCCTTTGTGTTTAAATAGTTTCCATAAAGCCAGGGACATCTATCTTCCAGTAACAGAGCTTGAGGGATACAAAACCAAGTCTGCTTGTCACTACATAATATGGACCTAAAGAGACATTTCCCTTAAAAAGTGCAGATGCTGCCTTGTTACTTCCTGATAATTTCTTCTCCTGTGCTTTTTGGTACACTTTGTACTTCCCAGCAGTTATTTTTAAATATATTGTGAAAATGTGCCATTTAATCTCAATCCAGTATTATGAAGAAGCAATCAATTTGCAGTCCTTCCTTAATGTTGCTGTTTAAAGTTCACAGAGCTTGGCAGCTGATATATCTGTAGTTTTATTCTGGAATGCAATTCTCGTATTGCATAATACTGACTAATGAAAACAAATGCTTTCTTCATTGCATGACACTCCTCTCACCATAACTAACTTAAATAAGCCACTGCTTCAGGAAATATGTAATAAAACCAAGTCAAGCCCTTGGATTTTGTAAATGTGAAAAATAAATCAGGAAGATGGAGTGATAGCATTCATTATCACTGTCACATTTAACTTTTCATCTGAAGTGGCATTTTTCTCTGAAGAGACTTTAAGCAGTGTATTAGGCATCTGACTTAAATCTCACTATACTAATGCTTAGCTAATTGCTGCTGATGAGCATTGTGCCCAAGCTGGAAGCCTGGCCTTGGAGCTAGGTACCATGCCAGCTCCCTCCTGATCCCCTGTGACAAATAAGTGCATGTCTGAAGCTCAGTTATATATATTTTATTGAACTCTCTGAAGCTTTTGTGTCCCCCTGAATCCAAACCTGGAGTAATTGCTCTTAGGTGTTACTTTACATCCTGTTACATAAAAGAGCACAGTTGGATGAAGTTGTCAGGAGAGACCAAATGGCCAAGGAATGGCCAGACAGATGACAATTAGGTTAAAAGTTAAGGAACAGGGAAGAATCAAGCAAAAAATTCAGTGTCTTCAGTGACTTACTTACATGTTTTTTCTTTTGTTCATTAAGAAAATAGTAACTTCTTTTTGGCAAATAATGTACAACAAATTGGTTTTGAATGAAGTAATTCTGCATATGAGTATTTACATTGTGGTTCTGTGATCACAAATGACAGCTCTGTGCTTGCTGGATCAAACAGCAGTACAGATGTTGGCTAAAAGAAACTTAAGTACAACGTTACATGCAGAAAAAAATGGACAGTGGTATCTTTTGGCATGCCATCCTATCTCTAGAATGCGTACATCCAGAGCTCCATTCATCTGCCCTTTACATTGAAAAATTTACTCTGTTGCATTGTGATTTTATTTATTGAATGGCTAACAGTGCCTAGGAACACTCTTGAGAAAAGTACCACACCACTGCCAAGCATCATTTGCATTTTGGCACTGAGAAGCAACACAATATACTCAATTCTCTTCCAAGAACCTCCAGAGCTAGAAATTCTGCTGGGGAGGAGTTACATGGACAAATAGAGGGAATTTCAGGATGGAGATGACATTTGTGAAGACCTGCATGTGGCTTGCACCTTACCAGGCCTGGGAAGTAATCAGCATCCTAGTGCAGGACTGGTGGGCTTCTAGGAAAGAGCCACTGTAACTGTGTGAAGGCAGGCAGCACATGGCATCCACCACGGTATTGCCAACCAGTTTGGAATGAATGATCACCAGCAAACTGATTTGGGAGCTATGATTACACTGGCAACCTCTTAATGACAGGCATGCAGAGGTCATGGTGAGATTGGCCTGTAAGGGCTTCCTCAGCTGGGTTGGCACAATAGAGGAGACATTTATTCTGATCTCCCTTTTAATCCCCCAGTACAGCAGTTTCTTACCAGGAAGGGACATTCTCCCTACACATTGACACTACTCTGCCAAATTGAATGACTGTTGTGTTTTAGCATGTTTTAGCTAGTGAAGAGGTACATTCAGGCCAGTTAGCAGCTGATCCTGAATCTCTTAGGACTTCTGTGATCATGCCTGTCTCTGATACTTGAAGGTCAAATCTGTCTCTCCTCACATATTCCTTCCCATACCCTTGCACAGAAACCCATTTATTAGTCCCCTCAGTGACCAGGCAGAACGGGTGTGGAAAGTGTGATTCACTGGCTGAAGCAGGGATGGGGTTTGTGTCTGATCCCCACTTCTCTCTTGGGATTCTGTTCAACATGGACCACAGGCTACTGGAGGGAAGACGAGCAGATGGCTTGGTACAGATAAGTGGCAAATTTCCATGCAATTGGCAGAAGCTGACATGAATCGCAGCCACTCTCTTTGTACATGGCAGTGTGTTCCTCCACAGAATCCAAGAGAGACAGATCAGAGATTGCTGAGCAGATTAACCCAGGCAAAACTCCAGACAAGCGCGTGCTGAGTCTGAAAATGATGCATGTGTTGGATTGCAAGAAATAACACATTGTTTTCTGCATCTCATGTTCTCAGCATGTGCTATTCCCCAGTCTAGGCTTTTACATCATTGACTTTTTACTCTGGCCTCAGTACTGCTTTAAAAGGCCCAGATCCTGCATATGGTATTTTCAGTTTTTCAACTGAACAAAGGACAAGCCAAGGACTTCAACAGTAAGAAGCAGTTTCTTCCTCCTAGTAAATAATCAGAATCACTTAGTAAATGCTGGAATCTACAAACTACTTAGATGCCTGCAATTTTGAAAGGAGGGGAAGAATGGAAGAAATGGATAGCACTGAGCAGCAAAGAACCTCACATATTTGGCAAGAGAACCCCCATTGCTCTCTGGAGCTCAGTCCCTGCTCCCCCAGGGCACATCATGTTATGGGGAGGGAGCTTGTAACACACCTTGACAAGACACTAACTCAGCTCTGCAGGCAGTTGGTTCTGCATCCGTGCTGAGGCCCTGGAGTGGAACAGAGCGTGTCGTTCCAGGCGCTGCTGGTAGGGACCTGTGAGGCACAGACTGCTCCCCTGGCTCCACAGGTCCAGTGCTTCTGCCCTGATCTATTTTAAGTTGCACAGCTGTTCGCTACAGTCACTGCCCTCAAGTTCTCCTGTGACTTACTCTGGCTGGGGGTCCTTTTTTTGGCTAAGCAAAAGGCTACTCTGTGCTCTTACTCTAGTTGCTGAAAATGAAGGCAAACTGGCATCTCGAGCACACAGCTATGAGTTTGCCAGCATCCAAAATGAAAGTAAGGAGCACATCTTTGAAGAAGGTAGTAATATGCAAATAGGGACTATTCAAGGATAATGACCTTTGAGATAGCAAATGTATAAAGGGGGTAAAGGAACAGATTCCTAGAAACAGGAATGAGTGGAAGGTGTCTCTGAAGGAAGTGCAGTCAGAAAGGGATGTGAACAACTGAACACCCCCAAAATTGAATCTGATTCAAAAATATTTTAAAATAAATGAGGAAGTAAAATAAATCTTGTGGAGGACTTGCTGCTTAGTGTTATATTGAAAAGGCATTTTTAGTTGAGCAGTATATGATTTAAAATCAGCTTCATTTTCTTGCCATAACCTTTTTTAGACACGGGGAAAGTGCTGCTACTCCCTTCTTTTGACAAAGCATTTTTCTTTTGTTGTTGCTTTTTCTGTCAAACCTGAATAATCAAAAATATGTGTGATTTTTATTTTTTTTCCATTTCATAAAGTTTCTTACTTGAAAACTTTGAAAGGCATTCTTTACTGAAATGTGCTGAGATTTCTGCTCATTCAGATGTCTACTTAGCATACCTGAAACTCTGGAGGAATTTGCTTAAATAACTTAATTTTTATGGATCTGTGGTGTTTGCAGTCTTGATATAAAGCTCCACTGCTGTGTCAACCAGTTCGAATGATAACAGGGTCATCCCATTGCACCAAGTACCTTTTGTAAAGTCATATGCTTTCTCTGGTGTCAGTCTGTGCTAACTGACCTCAATTTTCCTTCACAAAGAGAACTGCCCAGGTGGTGAAATTGATTAAGCCACACATCTATGCAGAGTCAAAATAGGAGGCACTGAAGCCTCCCTCCTACACATTTCCAGATCAGTGCATATCTCAGATGTCATTCACTGATGACTTTAAGCTAATTGTAGGCCATTGCTGAAATGGCCACCTCACCAAAGGCCCCATCTGACTGTGGCTGCCACTATTCAGATGTTGGTGTTAACATAGGGAACTGGATTAGGGTGCTAATCAGATCAGGAAAACTAACCCAGCAAACGAAAAATCCTTGTACTATCCAGTCTAATAATCTACATTCTAAAATAATTTCTGGCAGTCACTGTTCAGTAGAGAACCACTAATCTCCTGGGTGGCACGGAGCAGCTTTCTGTGTCCTTGTACAGTTGTTTGCCCCTTCCTCTTTCTCTGTTTACCTTGTGTCTTAGATTATGGGCTCCTCAGGGCAAGAACTGTCCCCCAGTGTGTTTGCACGGCGTGCTCTAAACATGCAGGTGCAAACATATGGCAGATCAGATATAATGATAATCTTTTATATTAGCTGATAGGATATCTTACAGACCAACCCTGACATTAAAGGTTCTGTGCTTGGAGTCTCATACAGTTGCAACTGAGGTCCCAGTTCCTCAGCTTTTCTAAAGTTGAATACTGCAATAACAGTTAAAAATTAGAGGGCTGATTGTCCTTTTACTTACACTATTTATAGTCAGTCCTAAGTATGCATTAACATGGGTGCTCTTCCATCAGTGTGAGTGAAAGACAGATGAAGCTCAAATTTTTACAGCAGCCAGGGAAAAAAACCAAAAACCTCACAGGTAAGGTAAGTTGATGATGAAGAGAAAAATGACTTTTAATACAGCTGTGGTTCCTAACTCTGTAGACATTTAAGCATATCTTAATGTTGTGCCTATTTATTCATACATAATATGGGAAATGTTTAAGAGAAGTTCTTCAATGGCTGGCATTTCATAGAAGGTTAAGGACTTAAAACATTTTTCCTGCCCTTTTAGCTATACCAGTAGAAACTGCCAAACAAAATGCAAACGTTGCTTTGGTTCTGACTTCGTGCGGAGGCCATATCGGTTTTCTGGAAGGAATATGGCCAAGGAAGTGCACTTACATGGACAGAGTCTTCAAGCAGTTTGTGCAAGCTGTGTTTGAGCATGGAAATAAAATCTTTAGCATGTAGCTTTGGACCGCTATTATAGCACAGTGGCACATTCTGACAAGGGCAGTTCAGCTTAGTGCACAAATTTTAACTCCTGTAAGCCAGCAAATGGATAAAGTCCATTACTACATGCAAAAATATTTTTGCCTAAGATTTTGTAGCAAGAAACTAAATATTACGTTGTCACTTTTATATTTATTTTTAATATGCCTTACTAAGAATGACCTTAAATGAAACAGTGTTCTGCATACATCAAATTGCACTTAACCAAAACTATCGAGTAGAGAGATTATAATTCCTCAGGATTTTAATTTAAACCAGTATGTCTTTAGGAGACTTTATTTAGATGGCTTTTACTATTAGAATGGCGACACTCAAAATAGCTTATATTATCCTGTCACATATAGTACCAGTTGGCCCATTCCTTAGAGCACTGATGGTGAAACTCTTAAAATATGAAAACAAAAGGAGGGATCAAATAAAAGTACTGATTCTTCAAGTAAGTCAAAATTTCAGCATGTTATTCCATAGCATTAGATTGATACCTGCTTTTGCTGTTCTGCCCTGACAGTATTCAGATTTAGGGCTGTTTATTGTTTCTTAAACTATGTCAATGCCATACTTGTCTTACATGGTTATTTTTTAAAGAGCTAATTTATAGTGTTTACATATAACCAAAAGATTCCTTTAAAACAGTACTGTAATAACTTATGTAATTAAAAGATGTTTTGCATTTCAGAGTTTATGTAAAGCTGGGTGTTGTCACATAAGTAAGTAACACATACATCATATAATTGGTAAACTTGGTGATTGAACCTGCTATGTTTATATTACCTTGCAAGAACATTTCAGTTTTAAAGAATAAATATTAGAGCATCAGGAAATTATTATATAATCTGCTTTAAATTAAAAAAGAAAAAAAATTCAAACCTTTTGTCTCTGCTATTGTTTCATACAATTTCTGAAAAGAATGGAACAAACTGTTTAAAGAAAGTTGGGATGGAGGTCAGAGTTGTGCCTCTGGTTTGTTTATTTGATCATTTGCCACAATTTTGGCAGTAGGTTGTCAAATCACTGAAGCCACTGCAAACTGACTTCTGCCCTAATGGCTTACGAGTTGTGAGGGTGGCCGAGGCATCACTGTCCTCCTGAGCCCTGACAGAGTGACAGCCAGTGTTTGAGGAGAAAGGACAGTTGGACAGAATATATTCTGAAACTGCCCTCATTTAGGGCATACTAAAGTTTAAAGCAGGCCCTTAAGCAGCATCTGTGGAGCTCCCATCTTTTGCTGATCACTGATTTGGGTCCAGCCACATACAAGAAGTCAGGAAAGATGCCTCTGCATTTTTATTTTTATCTTTTGAGCGGGGTCAGTACAAGAAGAAAATGCAGCTAAAAAAAGCAAGTCAGGTCTTTTGTCTCAAGCAGTACGTGAACACTCCTCTTGCAAGGCATGTTTCCTAGTAACAGCAAAGGAAGAACAAAAATACTTTTTGTCTTTAGGAAAAGAAATTAGGACATGCTACACCAGAGCTGTTTTGTAAGGTAGACAGTTGAATTAAGAAAATTAAAAAGTGCTTTCAAGTTTTGACTTTTCAAATGGGCACTTGCCCAAATAATGAACTCTTATTTTTTCTCTGGTAAGAAAAATTAGGAAAGTGACTTGCAAAAGCAAAATGAAATTTTGTGCATGCTACTACAATACAGAAAAATAGCATATTAGTAGGGTGCCTTATTTATTCCTGTATTCATTTCCAGGTTTTATGTTCATGCAAAAACAATGAGCAATAAACAGTATATTTAGTGTTATGTTTGTAAAATTGTTTAGGTACAGTACTGTTGAAAATTCAGCATCAAGTATTAATAAAAATAAAACCATTTCCATTAAATCACACATTACCGTTTAAATAAAAGTAATATGATTAATGCCAGAATTTCTGTCTCTCTGCACTGTCTTAATTCAGGTTCAATCCCTATAGAGATCTCCATGAGGCATCTCTCTTTAAAGCTACATCAAGCAAAAATCTGTAAAGCTGGTGTTCCCCCCTCCAGATGAACAGTGTCCTTACACCCCATCAGGGAAAAGCACAGTGGTGTGCATGGTGGTAACAATCAAATTTTAATATGGGTATCTTCAAGCTTTCCCAGTCAGATTTTCTGAAACAAAAAAATGCAGACACCTCAGATCTTACAGGGTACACACAAGCTAGAAACAAGTGCCATAAACATTTTTGTATCTCACACACAGTTTTATAAGTAAGCCAAAGTCCACAATGTGCTCTCTATTCAAAACAGTGTGAATTCCCAGGGTCTTTATTTGGCTTTTCATGTGATCTGAGTATCCAGGCATCAACAGGGATATGTAATGCTGAAGGTGGGAGAAAGTTGTTAATTCTCAATGTATTCATTTCTGGAAAGATGGAGTAGAATGAAAATGAAATTCCTAGCCACAAACACTACAGATACCTACCTCTTAAAAAAACTTTCTTCCTAGTTCAGAATCCCAAAGTGGCTGAGGTTGGCGGGGTTCTCTAGAGATTATCTAGTTCAACCCTCCTGACCAAGACACACATATCACATACATGCTCAGAACATCCACCTCTTCTCATTTTTCCCTTGGAGTCAATGCACAGTACAGTTCTTTTTCTCTGTGAGGCCTTCAGTCACCCAAGAGCCATTTGTGGCCTCAGCTGTCTTAGCACCAGATCACAAAAACCAAGACTTTAAAGTGTAATTTACTATGTCCACTCCTGACCAAAAAACAAACAAACAAAAAACCAAAACAAAACAAAAAATCAACTTAAAAAACCTGAAAATTTCCAATAGGCAAATATCGTTCTTTGAATACAGAGAAACTAATCCATGGTATACATTTCACACTGAACAGAAGAATTAATGCTCTTTTTAGAAACCAAGATACATAACAGCACCATTTAAAATACTTAGCAGCAAGGGCTGTGGATGACAGTCTACAACTCCACAGTTGGTGTCAAGAAAATGCCAATAAAGCAGCAGTGACTCCAGGCAGGTCAACATGGTCCTGTCAATGTGGCACTGAGTGTCACACTTCAGATACTAATCTGCTGACTGTTTCAGAGTGCAGTCACCCCAAGGCCTAGACTCACTATTACAGAGATTGAAAAAGGGCTCCAGATTCAGAAATTACTCCTCAGATGTGGTTCAGGAAGCTTATCTTACCTTCTCTATGCTGCAAGTTGCAATTTCAAGCTGAGACCTAACAGTCAACTGTTTGAGCCCTACAAATCAACAGAATCGAGCAGCTTACTTTATTTCAGCAGTTCCCAAATGTTTCAGACAACAGCCTCCTCCCCTTTTTCTGGAATGGTCTGGACCCCCATGTACTACTCACTCATATATCCACACTCTGTCCCAGACTCAAATCTCTGTAAGCCAACTGTACCAGCCTTCCCTCCAGATGTAGCTATCTGCAGTCCTTTTTATTCCTGTTCCACTCTTCCCCTAAAAACAAAACAAAACACCCCCCCAAAAAAAACCAAAAAACCAACAAACCAACAACCCCCAAAAATAATAAAAAAACCCCTCACAAGCAGCCTGCAAGCGAAGTAGACAAGTCTCAGCCCAATTTTTTTTTCCTGCCCCCCTGCAAAAAGAAAAACACCAAAACAAAACCAACTATTCAAATTCTGCCTTCCCCCTGTTTCGAACATGGTCCCCTGCATTTTCAGCTAATTGCCCTATAAAGCTCTCTAACTCCAGTCAGGCAGGGCATTCTCCAATCCCTTTTGTCCCAGGTGCCATCTGTACAGGAGTTTCAGAGGGGAACTGCCTCTTTCACTGCAAGTCCTGTAGCTACCTGGCTCATGCCAGTGACTCACACCTCCCAGGAAGAAGACTTTTAGCCGAGCACTCTGCTTCTCCCTGGGTCTCTTCAGCTCAGTGCATCACCACCCTGAGGGAAAAAAGGAAACATTTGTTCGTGAGTCATCGACGTGCTGTAACACATGGGCACGCTTCAACCTGTGCCACTTATTGGGGTTCTCATCCCAGCATGCCAGCTGGCCAAAAAGAGCCTTGGAATGCTCAAAGCAATGAATAAGAAAGAGGAAGGTATAAAAACTGACCTCCAGCATACATGGACATGCTGGGTCCCCCCACATAGTTCTTGCTGCAGCCAATCTGCTGGGGAATATCTCAGCCACTTTTTGGGTTGGGGTTGTGGTTTAATTTTCATTCCAACAGAAGGAAAGGAAAAATCTGCCAAGCATACAGTGGTTCTTCATTGGCAAACATCTCTTCCTCTGAAGGATCCAATTTTCCTGTCTCGTTCCTTCTACTGGACATGCAAAAATCAGCTTCTCCCTTCTTCCTAGGATAGAGGGACTTTCTGAATCTGCTGAAGGGAGGAAAATCAGAGCCCTGTGCTACCTCAGCTGCTCCTCCAGTTCCTTAAGTGTTCTTGTATGTAGTGATTAGAAAGCCACTGGTTTAAATGAGCTTCCCGTGCGGCCTTACCTCACCTGTCTGAGGCGTTCTGAGGCGCGAGCCGGTGCTTGCAAGGTTAATTACGGGTGAAAGGTTAAGCAGCTCCTGCCTTTTGGTTGTCTGTCACCACTTCCTTGGTCAGATGAGATGTCTGATAAACAGCAGGGCAGGCTGGGAGCGTGTCAGCATGTCCAAGGGGGCTGGAAGATCTGTGTGCTGGCAGGAGCGCTGGGATCCTGCGATGAAGAGCTCAATCCTGTAACTGCAGCCCGCCCAAAGGCTGCGGTTTCACAAGCAGCTGTCAATGTTAACAGCTCCTTCATGCCAAAAGGGGAAGGCTTGCGCTTCCTCCTCCTCTGTCTTTTCTTATCCTGATTCCAGTCATACGGTCCTCACCCTTTCTTACTCTGGTAGAATATGATTCAGTTTCTCCACTTTTTTTTTTTTTTTTTAAATTGCTATCTCAGGAGGTTAAATTTGCTTGCCTGTGGGGGTCCCTCAGATACTAGATGGAAGCTGGCATGGTAAGGAGCTGGAGAACACTGCTGGGAGTGGGCAAAGGAAGTGGAGAAAATAATAGGAGAAGCTTCCCCTCTCTGGTGACAGTCATCTCCCAAAGCTGTAGCCCAACAGGACATTCTCTGCAATTAGTGGACTGATCCATTATCAGCTGAATTATTCCGTGAAAAAAGGCATAATGTAGAAGCAAGTAATTTTTCACTTAGCTGCAGACAAGGCATTCCAGCAGTATTACTGCACTGGTAAGTAAACATGGCTAAATTAACAAAGAATCCTTTTGGGGTTAAATGTGTCCTAGTCATATACTCCACCTATGTGAATGCAGTTTCACATTGCATTCACAATTGTGAATTCATGCCCAAGCACTCCAGTTTATATTCACTACAACTTCCGAGGAGAGTAAATTTCTGTAAAGTTTGTCTTCTTTCAACGACAACATTTGCTAGCAAGTTCACACTGACATCAGTGCTTCAGAATGCTGCCACCTTCTGTGGAAAACCGGAAAATTACTGATATTCTTCTATCCCGTGAACTAAGTTTTTCCAAATTTTGGAATTTAGTGCATTATAAGACTGCCTGCTACTTTACTATTTCCTGCTGTACAGCAAATTATTATTTCATGGAAGGATGTAAGAAAATTTAGGTTTACTTGCTTCATTTTCCTAAGAAAGGGACATGGGAAAACATAATTTTAAATTTATAAAGATAACTTAAAGAAATGCTTTTATCATCCTTCAGAAAGTTTACATGCAGCCTAGTGATTAAAATATCCTTCATCTGGAAAATATTCTGTCGGTTATTGAAGGAGAGCAGGAGACCACATGTTGCTGCCTTCATTGTAAAGTCACAGCAGATTATCATGCATTAAAGAGGAGCTGCTACAGGGAGTTATAAATAACATCTCCTCCTATCAGCTTTAAAAAAACCCACACAGCTGCTGAAAATTCCCATTTGCCCAGTACAAACTGTGCTTCAATGAAGTGTGTCCAGAAAGAGGACTTATCAAGGAAGGCAGTTCCTTACTCCAGTTAACAAAGAGACAGAAAACTTTACAGGCAAAACAGAGTATCTCCAGGTAAATTTGATATTTATACAAACAAATTTATGCTAGTCAGAAACTTGACAGCAATTTCCAACAATTAATCCCATAAATGTGGTAACAATAGAAATCACTAAAATATTTTTAAGACTATAAAACAGACCTAGAAAGCTTATTACAAAAATAAAAATAACCCCTTTTTTAAATAGTTCAAGCATTAACAAATTAATATTTACAGAACCAAATACTAAAATACTTCTGTGGTCTCCTTTAGATCAGTGAACTGTTAACCAGAAATTGTAAAAGATCTTGATACACTTACATGCATTTCAGGTAGGACCTACTTCAGGTTACCCATAGGAAAGTAATATGGATGGAGCACACTAGATCTGCATGAGGTGCTTCTGCATCAGTATTCTAGTTAGGATCAGTAGCTCACTTTTGAAGGGACTCCTCTGATGGCTCCCACTTACCATCCAGGCTCTTGGAGTGTGCATAATGGATTTCTTTTGAAGGAAACCAAACTCATAGTTACACCCCCAGAACACACTCAATATATTCAAACTCAGCTGTCACTGCATCCACAGTAACAAAAGCTGGTCTGGACTGCCACATCAGGGTCTGGATGTCAGAGCTTTAGCTTTTTCTTCAGAACTTCTCTTACTTGCCAATGTAGACAACAGGCTCAGACGCATATATCCTGAGGCAAAGAAGTCATGATGTAAGGTTAGCTGAAGTATAAATACTTTACACGTGTAGCAAGGACTGAAATATCGCAGACCGTGGCAAAAATCACAAATAGGTGGTTATGCTATAGAGTGAGTTGTGAAACACTGTGCAGAATACACAGAACAAACAAGCTAGCTGGCACCTTCAGAGTTACTGCTGAACTTAGGAAAGCAAAACAGGTTGGACAAATGGACTCAAAAAGGTAGCTGAGTGAACTCAGTGCTCTGGAGAGAAGAGTGGACACAGCAGAGGACCAAGACATACCCAAGAACCCTCTTTAATCTCCCATCCATCTTGCTTTACACCTAAGTGACATACACTGACACCGTGACACACCTGTACCAAGGGGGCTGGCAGCTGTCTGCACACCTGCACAGCCGAGCAGCAGCTGAGTAACATATTTCAAACATGTCTGCAAACATAATTGTGAGAAGGAACACTAAAGAAACACTGCTGCAAGCACATCTGGTGTAATACCACCAGGAGCTTGGTGGGACTCAGAATCACAGAAAAGCACAGTTGGTCAGGTTGAAAAGGACCACAGAAGGTCATCTGATCCAACCTTCCCACCCAAGCATGGTTATCCTAAAGCACATGGCATAAAATTGTGCCCAGATGGTTCTTGAATATCTCCAGTGAGGGAGACTGCACAACCTCTCTGGGCAATCTGTTCCAGTCCACAGTCACCCACACAATAAAGTTCTTCATGTTCACGTGGAGCTTCCTGTGCATCAGTTTCCGCCCATTGTCTCTTGTCCTACTGCTTAGAACCACCGAGGAGAGCCTGGCTCCATCCTCTTGACACCTCCCCCCTTTATTTACACACATTGATGAGCTCCCCTCTTAGGTGACTCTTCAGCTGACTCTTGTTCTTTTACTACGGCTGCCAGCCGTGAGATGTCAGCCCCTAACACAGCACCAGCCGCCAGTGCAGTCACTTCGTCCTCACTGGCTCCAAGGCACGTGGCGCCGCTTTTCCCCCTTGTTTTTGGCAAAGGATGAGGCTCAGACAACCCAGTGTGAGTGTGCTGAGCCAACAGGACATCGCCACCAGAAGGGGAGCTTAAAGATCGTCTGGTTCTAACGCCCTTGCTGTGGGCAGGGACACGTCCTACTACACCAGGTCGCTCAGAGCTCCATCCAGCCTGGCCTGGAACACTTCCAGAGATGAGACACCCACAACCTCTCTGGTCAACCTGTTCCAGTACCTCAACCCCTCGCATTAAAGAATTTCTTCCTAATACCTACCCTAAACCTACCCTCTCTCAGTTTAAAGCCATTCCCCCTTGTCCTGTCAATACATGCTCTTGTAAACACTCGCCAGTCCTTAAATGCGTGTTTTAATTACTACTGACTCTGCATTCCTCAACTCTCCCATACAGCAGACGCCCTCCCACAGGCGGCTGCGTATGCGCAGACCACGCCGCTTCCCGCCCTCCCGGTTCCGACTCCCGCCGGAAGATGTCCCGTCCCCGCCGGGGGAGGCTGGGCCGGCGGCGGGCGGGGCGCGGCGCGGCGGGGCGGGCGGGACGGGGCGGTGCCGCGGCGGTGCCCGGCTGTGGGCGGGTTCGAGGCTCGGGCTCGCCGCCTCCGCCAGCGCCGGCACGTCGCTGACACCCTCGCGAGGTAAGCGGCCGCCGGCAGACCGAAGGGGGGGCTGAAGAAGTTGCTCTTCCCCACACTCCCCTCACCTCACCCGTGTCCCGCGGGGTCCCGTCATCCGCGGCTGCCCCATGCCCGCTACGCCTCGCGCCCCCTCCCGGGGCCGAGAGCCCGGCGGCGGCTCCTCCCTGGGCCTGCCCGCCGCTGTCGCGGGGGGAGCGGGCCGGCCGTGCCGTGTCGCGAGCGGGAGCCGTGGCGGCCGCCCGGCCTCATCCCGGCACGTCCGCCCTGCCCCCGGCGGCCCTGGCCGCGGGAGCTCCCGGCCGGGAGTGGGGTCCCCCCGCCAGGCCCTGCCCCGGCAGGGCTGTCACCGCGGGTGCTGGGGTGGCTGACACCGGGCCACGATTGGAGGCCTTCCCTTCCCTTCCCTTCCCTTCCCTTCCCTTCCCTTCCCCTTGACTTGTGCCGTAGGGGCTGCCAGGCTCTGCCATGGCCCTCAGCCGGGACGGCTCAGGTTCGAGACCCCCGCGCCCTGCCCATCTGGTGCGCAACCAGCCTCAGCCTGTGCTCGAAGGACTGGAAGCTGTGGGGCTCGCGTTTCTCTTTTTTGTTCGTTTGCTGGTTTGGGGTTTTTGGGTTCGAGGTTTTTGTTTGTTCTGTTTTGTTTTCGGGTTTTTCCCCCCTGTACTTCTTGCGCTAAACCTTTGCTCATGTTCTAGTTTGTTCCTGTACTTCTGTGTCTTCCCTGCTTTCCATAATCCGGCTTTCACTAGAGGGTGACTTCTCCAGGGCAGAGACTGCCAGGTCTAGAATGTCTGGAAAAGACTTTGCTCTGTTGTACAAAGTATTAGTAGGAAAGAAATTACTGTTCAAGAACTCTGTGGGAGGAGGGTGTATTTTTCAGTTGCCTGAAAAGGAGTGCCAGCGAGGGGAGTTTTGTACTTTCTGTTTTGTACTTGCCTTCCCCGAGTGTGCCATGTCATGTCTGGAAAAAAACAGCCGAGGTCCAGGTGTATACAGTGTGCATCATGGTATTCTCAAATTCAGAGGTTCAGTGTAATGCTCGAAGAGACCAAAGACCAATTCAGCAACTAGGGCTGTAATTTTCAGGATGAGTGACCATACTGCGTCTCTGCCGGGTTTTCTTTGACTGGTGGAAACCCATAGGCTTGTGAGGTGTCATGGAGCTCATGAACTATTAGAATGTAGGCACGCAAGTTCTATTAGCTGCTCCTTAGGGAGAGACGTGAAAATAGCACCACAAAAGGTGCTGTTAGAGATTTCTTCCCTGGGTAGAATTTTAAAAATACACCTCCAATATGGGTTGTTTATCACGTATTTTCTTTAAAGGAGAAGGTCAGAAGACAGCACTGGTATCTGGAATCTGTTTTTAATCAGCTTTTTAACAAAATTACTGGTTTTGCATGGTTAAAAATGCTTTCATAAGTGGATAAATGAAAATGAGGTTAAAGACAATATAAAAGCTAAAGAAAAGAAAAAGTTCAGTTGTTTACTTTTGCATAATGATCAGTTATTACGAGGAGATGAACATCAGTATCTTTCAAATTGTTCAGGAAAGACATTTGTTTGTCAATACTGGAAGTCATACTTTGGTTGTAATGGACCAGTGACTTGTTCCTGTTTGACCTTAAGATGTGTCAGATTTAACATCAGATCAGTTAAGGTTTGAAAAGCAACATAGTTTTATAGAAATCTATATATAATATATAAATCTGTCAGTGACAAAATTAATAGGTAGTTCTTGATTGAAAAGGTGATGTGGAAGTTCTGACCACTGAGTCTTCCAGTAAACTTAATTTTAAAAAGTTATTAGTGGAACTTTATTGAACAATTATTACCTATGCCATAACACAATAACAGTGTCTTCGAATAAGAGAACTGGAAAGTTTCATAAGTCAAAATGTATATAAAAGGGATGATCAGCCAAATCTGTGAAGCTTTTTTTAATCAAGATTTTTATTAAGAGTCTGTTAGCTTTCTGACTCTTATGCAGAGTAACTTCTGTATAGTTAACATCATTTCAGTTTCTCATGAAGACATTGTCTTTAACTGCCCAAGGCAAATGTCTCTAATAATGCTACTTTCTATGCTTCCCATCTCTGATTTGTAGCTTAAGTCATATTAGAAGGAACAGTTGTAGGTGGTTGCTGATGTCTGTGAAGTTCTGTTATAGCAGCCACAAAGCTTGGTAACTGAGTCTAATGGATTTATTCCCTGTTGCTGTGAAGCACAGGATTGACAGTAGTCCCATGTTTTTTGCTGGCTCTGAAAGAGAGCAGCACATTATTTTCTGGAAAAAGGTGAAAGGCTGAGAAACTTCCTTTTGAATTGTACTGTTACTTGCCACTTTCGAAAGGTAGAAGGGTAGTGCTTGAGATAGCAAAGTGCCAAAAATTGTTGGGTATGGAAACAAAAAATAAAATTTGTCTGTTGGTTTTTGGTTGGTTGTTGGTTTGGTTTTTTTTTTTCTAGTTCCTTATCAATGAAACTCTAAAGCTAAGCATTGTTTGAGGGGATGGAAGAGGGTGGAAATTCAGAGTCTTGAGTAGGAAATTGTGAAGTGTTTCCTGCATGAACATTTTCTGTTTTTCACAGGTGGCATGAAACATCCTGTTTGTAAGCACATGCATAAGGAATGCTCTTGTCACACCTTGATAAGTTACTTTGGCCTGAACATCGATTGCCTCTTGTAAAAACCTGTAAGTAAAATGAGTGTCATTTGATTTGAGACTGCTTTACTGATTTTGTTTCTCATCACAGTATGATTTGGCTATAAAAGGAAAAGTGAATATGTAAAAGTGAAAAGTTATGATATTTGACAAAGAATCTAAAAGCTGAGTTGCTTGGTTTTTTACAGAAATGGCAGCTCAGAAAAGGAAGTCCACATTAGTAGAACCTTCTGCTAAACGTCCAAAGCTGGACAAGAACAGCAAACCATCTTTGTCAAAGAAGGAAAAAGAGGTGTCGGATACAAAACATGGCTCAAATAAATCAAAGTCCAGTCAGTGTGCAGTGCAAGAGAAAACTGTACTCAAAACCTCTGTCAAACCAAACAGGTCAGTGATAAAAAAATACATAATTCTATGCTATCTTGATAGACTACATTAGTGCAGAAACAATTTAAGCAGAGGGAATCTGAGTTAAAGATACAGCTAAATAGTTAATAGTCCTAGAAGGGAGACCAGATTTATATCATTATATATGTTGTCTGCCACATGATTTTTCTCAGGAACATTGTAAGTGCCTTGAAATCCAGAAAGACCTCCTTCAAAAAGTTTCTGAAGCAAAAATAACTATAATATTGTATAGCTCGTACTTCATTTGAAAGTCACAAACGTCAGTGACTAAAAACTGCTAGAGATGTTACAAAGCATTCATCTGGGTTTCATAGTTCAGTCTTGCCATGCATAAAAACATTAAATACAACACTTAAGAGTAACTAGGTGGAAGTGAACACCTTTTTGGAGTAATTCTAGAGCAGATTCTTCCAAAAGTGTTGAGAGTATAAGATCTGGTGTTTTAAAAAAGAAAAGGAGGCAGAGGAGGAATGAAAAGAATCTTATGACAGATTCTGCTTTCCGGATGCTGAAAAAATATTATTTGAATCTTTCAGTGATAACACCAATGAACCTGAAGTAGGAACGCGCATGACTACAAGATCCTCAGCATTCAACTCAAATAATAAAACAATATCTGGCAGAGCAGTCCAACAGCAGCAGCCTAAATCTGCAAAAAATAAGGAGGTATGCCAGAAGAAATCTGTGCAAGAAACTCCTAAGTCAAAATGCTTAATTGCACCAAACGAGCCAGTAATGAGGAGATCACAGAGACTGCAGCAGTTAACACATGTGCATGTTCCAGCAAGATCCCTGCGCAGCAGAGAAGTTAAAGAAGAGAAGGTTTTGGAAGTTAAGCACAGTAGCCAGGCAAAAAAACACGCTCACAGTGTTGCAGCAAAACCACTGAAATCTGCTGGAGGGAAAACGGAACAGAAAAACACAAAGATAAAGCCAAACAATACAAATGAGGATAGAGAAACACATGTAGAAGTGACCAGCTCTCTGAAGGAGAAAAAGTGTAAAGCAGACAATAAAAAGGATAATTCCAGTAGCTTTCAACACAGTCTTCAAGGGTCCTCATTGCATCCTGATGACAATCTTGAGGAAGTCAAGAAAGACCAAACAGGCCCTGTATCTCCTAATTCCAGCAATACAAAGAAAGCCGAAGCCGATTCTCTTAAGCCAAATTGTACAGCATCTAAGGAAAAGCAACAAACACATCAGAACGTAAAACCCAGTACAAAACCAAAAAATACTTCACAGCCATCTGCGAGTGAGACACATGTGACTGATCAACCAGAGAACGATGCAAAATCCAAAAGGGTGAGCATCCTTGAACTGTGTGAAGAAATTGCGGGTGAGATTGAGTCAGATACAGTAGAAGTGAAAAAAGATTCCCCTAGTGCAGAGGATAGCAAAGCAGAAGAAAAACAGGATGACACGCAGTTACAGCAAAGTGAAATGCTCACTCAGAAGGAACCTAGTCAAAGTACTCAGTGCAAACGGTTTTTCCCAAGCAAAAAAGCGATGCCTGTCAAATGCACTCTGAATGGTAGAAATAACTCCTCAAACAAAAACTCTAAATGGACCAAAATTAAGTTGCTGAAAGCTAGTAATGTGAAGCAAAGTAACTCAAATTCTCCAAATGTCCCCAAGCTTGCTTTTTTGAAAGATTTCCCTGAAGTTTCAGAGGCAAGTCAAATGGCTTCAGAAGCAGAGCTTTCAAAGGTGCAAGGCAAGCTGTCAACAAGACTCTTTGAGAATGAAGGTACAACTTGTGCACAGGAGAAATCAGATCCTTCATCTGAAAGAGCTGAAGCTAAAGAGGTGACATTAGAAACAAAACAGCTCACAAGGAAAGGTGCAGAAAATGGTTTGTTGCCTAACTTGACAAAACGTTTATGTGAGCCAAGACCAGATGAGGTAAGTTATTTTAATTATGGTGTATAGTGGGAGGGTGTTCTAAATCTATTCTGTTTTCTGAGAATCCCATGCTCAGAATTGTTTTAACAATGACTTTCTTTTACAGTAACTTAAAATTTTCAAATGCGTTAGAGATTTACTGCTATGTTGTCATAGATGGGTGATAGTAAGCTGAAAAATTGATTCCACCCTCCTAGATTCTGTTGTTAACTAAATGTTGATCAATAAAATTTTGTGCTGGAGCCAAAGGTTGTATGGATTCATATGGACACTTCTTCATGGCTTCAGTTTTCACAGCTGTTTTGTTTTGCAAAGGTATTAGAACACTTGCTTTCTTCTCATTTCCTTATCTGAATGAGTTTCTACTAAAATTTAGGATTTTAAGGAAAACTGTTCTATAGGAAATATTTTACAAGCTTATATATAAAATGACAAAGATTTTTTTTCAAAATTAATACCACAAACTTCAATATGGACTAGCTAATCAGTTGCATTTTGTCTGCTTAAATTAACATAAAACTGATGCTGTATTCAAAATGTTAATACTTAGTTCAGTTAGTGGTTTTTTTAATAGGTTAAAGACATTGAATGATTTGGACTTTTTTTTTATTTTATGTTTTCTTTTTTGCTTAGAACTTTCGATTACATTTGGAATCAAGTCCAGAAAGTTCTCCAGTAAAGTGTGTTACAGCTCCTAGACCACCAAAACAATTAAAAAAAGAACCCAGAGAAAGTGAACCTCAAGGTAACTGTCTACCACTGATTTTTCCACTTGGTTTGATCAGTGCTGTGGGAGGGATAAGTCTCCCTTTAAGAGGAATGTTTCACAGAGTAAGGCATAGCTGGCGTAGAACTAAACTTTGGCAGTTGGAACTGTTGACCAGGGGCTTTTATATTGCTTTGTGTCACACCCAGGGCCACTTGAGTAGCACTGAAATTGTACTTTTTTTTTCTCTGGGCTGTGGAGAGGGAAAGAGGGGAAACCAAATCAAATTCTTTCATATTCCATGTAATAGAGCAGTAAAACTTCCATATTTCAGTCAACTTCTTCTCCTAGCTTGGTTTTTTGTTAATTCTCTGCTCTATTTCCTTTGAGTAAGTACCTGCATTTCTTTCTTCTAAATTTTCCTACTTTATCTTAACCAAATTATTAATTGAGTAATCACTCTCCTGTTTTTATTACCTAATCTTCATTTATCAGCATGTGAATGCAGTTTGTCAAAGCTTATGGTGAGGGTGATGTGAATATTTTGACTGAAGTACATTTGAATAAGAAATACTGCCAATGGATCACTAACTTGTCTCTTCATTAAAATATTTTCTGCTCTTAGGGGTGAGTGGTTTGTTTTAATGAATTTTTATAATCTGAACCTTAGTTTGAGCACACTGTTTTATTATTTAGCTTTACTAAATAATAAACAGTTGGAGTTTTTTTCCTGCCATTGTGGGATACTTTTGAAGGGTAACTACTCTTAATTTCTGTTACAGAATTAAAAAAAAATGGTTTCTTTTGCTGGTTTTGATTGTTTCTTTTCCTTAGGTATTGTAGAACATGCTTCAGATGAGGGCATACTGTACACTTATGATTCTAATAAAATGCAGACAGCTACTTATATGTGTATCAGTATAAACATATTTAAACATCTATGTAGTTTACTGCTGGCCTTGTTTAGCTTCTGGCAAACTGTTCTGCAGAACTGCTGTCAAACTGTTGGAGAAGAATGCCTTTTTTTTTTAAGTGTACTTGGAGAAACATGCAAATACTGCCTCAAAGTTGAATATTTTTTATTGTCCATGAACAGATTGCAAAATTGTTTTGAATATGCTTTTTTGAAAATCAACTGTTTGTGTAACTCAAGTTTCCTTTGCAACTAAGAACTTTATAATGAAGGTATAATCTTTGATTAATTGTAGATTTGGCTCCCACGCAGTTGATGCAAACTTCACTTACAAGTCAAACTTCTGAATCTGAGAAAAGGTATAGTATTTCATACATTATGAAATTACAGTAACCTTGCATAGATAGAGTTATGAGGGAATTTATTATAAACCAGTTGTCTCCCAGCCTCAGTTTCCAGTTTCAAAGAAGTGACTTGTCCTTTATAAAAACAGACTTTCATTTTATCCCACTGTTAAAGAATATTTTTACTTTGCTAAAAAATAATATAATTAAGATATTTGTAGGTGCACATTTATTTCAAAAAGTATTATTTAACAAGAGTTGGAAAAACATTTATACTGATCTCTTCCTCAAATCAGATGAGAACCAGAGAGTAGGGGAAGGATTTACTACATGATTTTCACGTACTGAATTGTTTCACTTACGTCTAGAGGAGGTTTTTTTTACTTCTTGTACTATGGGAATCTTGTGTGAATTTTTTTTAGGTGGGGAGGAGGGGATTTAATTTGGAATTTTGTGATTGCTGTGAAATGAAGGTATCAGCAGCCATATAAAAATGTTCTTAGTACTACATTTGTCTTACAGTTCAAGCTTGCATTTTAGCCTTGATCATGCTGACTGTTACAGTTTTTTAGCAGTTCTGACATAGGCTCTGGTTTTAGCCAGTTACAAGCTAAAGACAAAAATTTCTTTGTACCTGATACCTTGAGCAGCAGCAGTGGTCAGGTCAGTGTGTTGTTACTGTTTTCTATATTCATAATGGGGACAAGAAGGAATGTTTCAGGTAGTTTTCAGTACATCTCTCTGAGGCCAGATTAACGGTTCTGACTAACCAACCCTTTTGTACATGTTGAAAAACTCTACTGCTATGGAACTTCACAGAAGATAGTTGGTAAGGTAGAGCAAGCTAGTTAAATGAGTGGCTTAAAATGTATTGATAAGCAATGCAATGACTGATTTTTTTATATTTTTATTCTCAACTGCCAAACAGGTTTATGGTATCTACTAAAATTTATTACCTTTATTACCTGAACAAGCTCATATTGCTTGACTATTATCTGGATATGTATTTTAATTCTGAGACCTTTCTTTCCCTGCTTTCTATATGATATCCAAGATTTAAGCCATCATTCTTCTGTGGTACTCCTGCCATAACATAATCTGTCATCTGTGTGCATATCTACAGTGTAGTTCTCTTCAGGGCTGTGTAGGATAAGGTTGCAGCAGGAAAAAGCAAACCTCGAAGTAGCTATGTAAGGCAAATTTTAGGGCACATGAAGGGAATAAAAAATGTACCCCAATTTAGCGCAAAAATTCTGTTTTAAAAATGTCTGGCAAGAGTTAATTTTTTAAAAAGCTCACTGGGTTAACCTGCTGCCTGTGCTACAGGAGGTGCCATAATTAAGTTTGCTCAGAAGCAGAAAAATGTGTAAATACATATTTGTTGAAGTGTGTGTATTTTTGCGTGAGTTTTGCTTTGGCAGTCTCCAGGAGTTTTATCCAAATCTGGAACGAATGTCATATTTTTTTGCCTGAATATAGAAGCAAGTTCATAGAAGGGTGTTGGTGATAGATTATTGTATTCTCCAGTGTTTCTTTCAGCTGTGACAAGGGAGGTTTAAACTGCTTAAGATTGCAGTGATACCAATACATTTATTCCTTGGGTCTTCCTCCCTTCGTTGCCACTTGTTAGAAGAGAGTAAGTTTTAATTGTAGGGACAGTTTTAATTGACATCTGACTTAGATTTGTGAGAATATATTTACATGGTCTGCTTTAGCAGCCTGATATATGACACCTAAATCTTACTTTGGAAATACATACACTGATCAGGCTCTGAAAGTGCCTCTTCTAAATGCTGGTGTTAGTGGTTGAGACTAACCTATCCACTTGATTTTTTTTTTTTTTTGTAAACCAAAAAAATCTTGTAATTAGGCTAGTTACAAGTTGGTTTTGGATTAATCCTTTTATTTCCTTATTTTTTTTCATTTGAATTGCACATTAAAATACACAAGAGTGTGTTTTATGTAATGGATTTGGATTTGCATCTTGGTGAAGTTTGTACTAATCACAACGTTTTGAGTATCTAGCATGACGTGTATAAGCTGTTCTATTTTTAACATGAAATATATTTGTATTTCAAGGGCTCCATTGTCAAATCCTTCATTAGCATCAAAATGCAGTAACTTGCCATCATCTGAGGAACATATTCAGAAGCTAAAAGAAGCAGGAAAAGATGGTGATAAGCAGCTGATCACAGTAAGTAATACCCTTTTAGTAAGGCTTATAGCTTCTTGAAGAAATTATCTCTGAATTTGCAGTGCTGTGTTTTAACGAACTTGTCTAAAAATCATTACTTATACATACTACTTATCACCATTGTAAATGACTTGTAAAAGTAGAACCTGCACTAGATTGCCATTCAGCGTTGATGGGAAAATGGTGTCAGCAAGCCTTAATGTTTCTTGCTAAAATAAATTTCTGCAAATTTTAAATAGAATGGATATTTGTTGAAAATAGGAAGGGTCAATATGCCTTTACTTCTGTGTAAGTTCTCAGTTGCTTAAAAATTCAGAGTTTCAGAATAGGGGGAGGTGCATCTGGTAGATTGTGTGCAGAATTAATATCAAGAGATTTGTTCCTGTGTCATTAAAGTGTCCATTGTTCTGAGACCAACTTAAAGATTTCCCAGTGCATGCACTTATTTTTACCATAATATTTAAGTAGCAGAACCAGTTGGGTTATTTATTCTTACCCTTTTGGCTATTGGCTACAAAATACAGGTAACAAGAAAATGCAGAATGAAAAGGGAGTGACACAGTTGTTTTGTTGTCTTGTAGAATCACACAACTTGATTGTGAGACAGTTGGAGTTTTTGGTTGTGTTTTGGTTTGTGTTTGCAATAATGCATACGTCCGATAATCCTTGAGAAATACAAGGCTAGAGAGGGAGAGGAATCCAGGCCATTAAGGAGTTTACTTATAAAGTTATACCTCTAACATATATAATTGGAGATGTTACCAAGTTGTTACTTTTTCATGAAATACATGGATTATACATGTGAAAATATTAACTGAAATAGTTCCCAATGAATTCTGAACATGCTGTTATATCCATACTGAAATATTTTAAAGTCAGAACTTCTAGGAACTAAAGTGATAAATATATCCTCCAGTTGTCTGAAGTTACGCTAATCTAGGCACAGCCACAGGATAACTGAACTGTATCTAACATTTAAGAAGTATTTCAATTACTGCCTCTTTGAAATCCATTTTACCAACAGAATTAAAATGAATGATTAAATATCTTAACTACGTTAAAGGGACTGTAAGAATATCCCTTATCATTTCTGTGAAACTAACTTAATTTTTACTCATAAAGTAATAGAACTTGGCTGAAAGGTTGCTAGGATCTTTGACAAGAAATACAGAACTTGTTCTTGGCTACTAAAGAGGGCTTGTATATCTCTCTGCAGTGTTTATTATAGAAGGAGGTTTTTTGTGAGTTACTGATTATGCTGGTAGTATCCTTGTATTCAGCTAAAATTAGGAGAGTAATCTTTTCTTCAGGTATACAACAATAAAAGTTATTTACCAAGCAAAATTTTAAAGAAAGGTTCATTGATGAAGAACAGTGGGGAAAATGAGGAAGAATGGGAGAGACTTAGTTTGTGGTTTTCTGTGGGTATTTCTGAAAAATGCAAGTGGGTATTTACTTTCTAAATGTTGAAGTAAGAGCTTCACAATATCTTACATATTTCAGTACTTCTTAGAAATCTAATTCACTTTGATTTCATTGAGTTCAGAGTAGGCTTTTTATTGTGTGAAAAGGGCATTTTAATAATGCCCGTATTTCAGTTTAGCAAGACAACATTAGGTAAGGTATTGGTCTGTTACTCTTTTACCTTAGGGAAAACTGCTCTTTTGTCACAACATGTAGAGGAACCCAAATATTACTTAAGCCACTTTGTAAAATACTGTCCTTGACCTTGGTTACAGTGGAGATGAAACAGAGTTATGTTTAGAATAGTTTGTGCCAGCTTCTAGAGGTGAAAAGTGGCTAAATTAACTTTTAAATTACTAGGCTTTCCTCCTACAAATACGCAAAAGATTTAGGATTAAATGCATATAATAAAATAAGGTACTTTTTGTAATTAATAGTCTTGCTTGTAAAACCATGATGGTTTTTAAAATGTGAATTCTGAATGGCTGGGGTTATTTTTCTCTTATTAGTAGTAATTATTTTCAAAGGTGTTTCTGTAGTTCCAGAATGATCCTGCGAGAACAGAGAAATTAGTAATATGGTTTAAAAACTGCTGAGGTTGAAATTTCTCTTATGTGGAGAGCAGTCTAACTATACAAGGTCAAATCAATTAAATTAGCATTTATAGTGTCTAAAAATTATAGTTAATAGCTAGAAATCATTTTTATTTCAAGTTTCTGGCATATTGTATTAAGAGAAGCAGTTTCATTATTCTTTACCGTGTGCAAAGTTGGGAAGTCATGCTTTCATTCTTAGCAAGAGACATTTAATTAGTGCTTTGTTGCACTTTAAAAAAACCCTAAATACTTGAAAGATGCGTTTTTGGGCTCTCCAGTGTGAGATCTATTTCTTTTGGAGATGTGTCAAACCAGTCCATCTTAATGTATATACAGAATCCTTTTTTCCTTTTGTAACCAAAGGTGAAAAACTTAATTATTTATTTGACTAGTCACATAAGGTAAAGTCTTTATTTTGCTGCTTGTTTGCTACTGAATTTTCCTAGTCTTTTTTAATATAAGTTAGCCACTTGTCCTTTTAAATTTTTTTGTGATATCTGAGGCTCAGAGAATGTTACAATATGTATTCTAATACATTTGTATTCTAATCTTTTTGGTCCCTGAGCTATATTTAGAGAGGTGTTATGGTAAAACTGCACTTTGTTTTTCCCAGTATGCTTTGGGGTTGTTATATTTAATCCTTAAAGATGTATCTTAGCTTCCTTCTTCTCCAGTATGATTATTATAATGAATAGATTAGTTTTCTTTTTTTTCTTAAGTAATATAATCTTTAACAAGCTTTAAGGCTATTTGACTAGCAGAAGTAAAATAACACAAATTCTGTTTGTAGAAGAAATACTTAGTAGCTGCACTTGCACTGTTCTCTTTCCTAAGACACATCATTTAGTTATCTGGGCAGCTTTCAAACATAAAATTATCTTCCTTTTGTAAAGTACATCTCAGTCAAACGATGGGTTGTTTCTGTTCAGATTTGCTTGCTGTCACACATCTTAAAAAGCAAGTCTCTTCCCAGTGTAGAACTTCAGCTGAGAACAGCAAAGCATGTAATACTCCAAGACACTTCATAAAGCAAACAGTGCCAGAAAAAAGTGGTGTTTGAAGTGATATGCAAAGACTTAATTTCTTTCCCCTAAAGAACAGATCATACTCTCTTCAGTCTGAACCTAAGATTGAGGCTAAAAATCCATTAAATTCCAAATCCATGACTTGGTGTTCGGTGGAATAGTCTGTTCTGAATATTTGTGAACTGCACCTTTTTACATTTCATTTAAATGTTCAGTTGGTAGGTTGTCAGGCTGCATGAAGCTCCATAGGAAGCTTTGTAGAGCAATGCACTAAAATTATTCTCTACTTTGCAATTACTTGAATGTGATTTGCAAATACGAAAACTTGAATATGAAATCGTGTGTTCCTTTAAATTCTGAAATGGAAAGGAGTACAAATGCACCAAGCATGTGTTCTGAGTTGTCATCAAATGAGAGATGACTGTACAAACAAGACAAGGAAAGTCAGTTGTTTTCGTCTTGTAAAAATTCTGCTTGCCTGTCAGACCTAGGACAACATTTTGACCATAAAAATAATAAATTGATAAAAGCATTAATGCTACAAAGAAATCTAAATAATTACCTATGAAGCGCAGGGATACTTACTCCATTTTGAGGTTTGTTCCTTTGAATTTGATTAGTATTTTGAAAATAAGTCATCAGTGTTAGGAAAGAACATGTAAAATGAATGAACAGTGAAAACAAATCACTGAAGTAACAGAGGAACAGTTTTGAGTTACAGAGACTTTTTTGCCTTTCTGGAGCTCTGAGTTAATGCCTGGATGCCAGCAAATGTGATTAAATGTAGTTGATTGTTATAAGTATATCAGCAAGTGCATGGATCAGGATTGCTTGATGGAAGGTGCTTTTGATTCTCAGGTTTGAGTTGGTGCTACGTGTGGGTGTGATGGGCGTGCTAATCTGGTTTACACATTTGGATATCATGCTTGAATTTTCCTTACATATATTTTGATTAAAGCTGAACATAGTTTCCTGCTTGACTGAAATAGGTTATATATAAAATAAATATTTTTCTTTAAGGTGAAAACACAGCCCTTAGTGGAAATAATAAGTGTAAGAGTAATTTCTTACTAGAAGAGTTTCTGAAGAAACTTGTATAGCAATCATTTAAAGTTGCTATTTTCTTCCTTAAACTTGTATAGTCTGGTTAGGCAATTCTCTGAAGATTTAGAGAATGGCTTTTAGGCAGTCTTTCATTGTTCACATTGGTTAAGTACCGCCTCTCTCCTGTGCTGTAAGCCCAGTGAAAACGAGACCGTGACTACTTTGTAAGCATAAAGGTGTTTGGTAGCTGAGAGCAGTTTTTTTCCTTCCACACAAATGTTGCCCTTTGGGATAGCTCTGTTCTTACAGGGATGTTATGCTTTCTTATTATCACTTCTGCCCATTTCTTCTCTGCAGCAACCCAGCTTTGTCTTGCAAATTCAGGTGGGTTGTACTTGATGTCCTTTTTCCTGAAGGGAGGTGAGAATGTTTTGTAACATTATCTGGGAGCTGCGACTGGAATTCAGGCACCAAGGCCACTAGCACCGTGCTGTTGGTTAACCCCTGCAGGCAGCTAAGCACCATACAGCTGCTCTCTTATTGCCCCCAAGCAGGAGAACACATTCTCCTGTTCTCCCCATGGGAGAACAGTTTCACAGGTAAAGCAAGAGCTGTGCGTGCAAGCAAAGCAAACTAAGGAATTCATTCACTGCTGTTCATCGGCTTGCAGATGTTCAGCCTTCTCTGGGAAAAAAGGATTTCATCATGTGTAACAATTGGGAAGACAAATGCCGTGCACTCCAAACATCCTCCCCTTCTTCCCTCTTTGCCCAGCTCTTACTGCTCGGTGGGATGCCCTATGGCAAGGGATGCCCCTCTGCTCAGGTGGGATCAGCTGGTCCTGGCTCTGTCACCTCCTGGCTTCTTGGCATCCCCATCCTCCTCACTGGCACATCAGTATGAGAAACAGAAAAGGCCTTGAATGCTGTGTAAGCACTGTGCAGCAGTAGCTAAAACATCCCTGTGTTACCAGCCCTGTTTTGGTCACAGATCTCATGCACAGTACCATAGCAGCTGCTGTGAAGGGAATTAACCTTTTTCAAGCCAAAACCTGTGCTCTTCAGAACACTTTCTGTAATATTCCTGCTTAATGCTTTTATATGGGTTCAGAATAGATTACCTGTCTATCGTGAATATTGTGCAGATTTATTTTCTTACTTTGTATTGCTTTTCGTATTGCTTTAGCCAATGACCAGTGAAGTTATAATTTCATGATGGATAATAACTCTCCATTTTCATTTTGCAAATATGTTAAGTAAAATTAGATACATCACAGCTTTGGAAGTTTCAAGTTGATTTATATCCTTTTGTTAAAATAGCTTTTCAGGAATGAGGGCACAGGTGATGGGGTTTTTTTTTGGTTTGTTTTTGTTTTGGTTTGGTTTTTTGTTTGTTTGGTTTTTTTTTTTTTTTTTCTTGGTTGGTTGGGGTTTTTTGTTCAAAATGAAGACTGGACTTTATTCTGAGTTGGGACATTTATTCTGAGTCTTCTGATCCTCCTGGTCGGCAGGGGGATCTATCCATCAGTTTCAGTCTTGAATGCATCTTTCACTGAAATAGCATTCTTGGACCTTCTAATTTTCTGTGGAGAGCCCCAAAATCTTTGGTTTGTTTCTTCCTGCATTTCTTGTGTTTCCTTTCCAGCCTGTTTCTCTGGCTGGCCTTTATTCTTTGTTCTGAGTTCTGTGAAAAGGCTAGAGGAAAAGAGGGAAAAACAATCTTCCTCTAACTAATACTAGGTAATCAAGAAGGAGGTGACCTAATCTCTGACTGAAGAGAAAGAAAAGAAAGGAAGAAAAAAAAAAAAAAGGCCCCTTTTCATCTCCTACAGAGGCACCAAATGCCTTTTCTGCTTGCAGGGTTCCTTATTGCACATATGGAGGATCAGCAGACATGCACCTTCTCAAAGAAGATATTGGTAAGACTTTTCTTTCTGTCTTAACACAGAATTAAGAAATCCTTCTGAAGTTAAGGCAGTGTTGTCTTAATGTTCTCAGTATTCAGTTACAGTTAACCTTGAAACAGTGGTTATCCTCTACTTCAGGATTGCCAGAGATGCTGGAACGCATAATTGCCATCTACACGTGCAGAATTTGCTTAGGAAATAAAAGTATTTTTTCTCTTTATTGTTATTGTTTAGAAAACCAAGTTGTGAACAGAGTAACAACATATTTTCTGCCTGAAACCCCACATTTTCCTGAATATTGTTGCTCTGAAAAACATTAAGTTCTGAGAATCAAACCTCTTGCATCTTTTTCTAGCTCTGAGAAGTCAGCACTTTCTTTTTCAGTATCTGATGCTTGCTGAGAAGATTCCACCCCTCACTTTCAAATTCCAGTTATATTTACTCTCATACATAGTACAGAAGGTGTTCATAGGTTGCTGGGGTTTGGGGGGTTGTTTGGTTGGTTGGTTTGAGTGGTGGTGGTGGTGGTGGTGTTGGTTGGTTTGTTTTGTTTGTTTTTGTTTTTTTTAATGGTTTCATTTTGGTTTTTGATAGGTTGTTGTTGATCTCTTCCCATTAGGAAGGTCTGGCAGGCTTTAATGGAGTATTATGATTTGGGAGCACTTTTTTCCTCTGGATGCATGCCCTTTCCACTTTTGCTTATGACATCACTTTAGAAATAGTCAGATCCTGTAGATGTTTTGTTGAAGTACAAACATGCGTTCATCACAATTCCTGACTTTATTTTGCATGTCTTTTTTTGTTGTTGCAGTCTGTGTTGGATTTTAAAGCTCCTGCATTTAATTTTCGCCTGAAGCATTATGTCCTGTGCTGTGGCTTTGAAGCAGTACTTCAGTTATAAAAAAATCTTCTTCCTTGTCTTCAGGAGACTGTAAAATATTTCCTAAAGGCTATAGTCCACATTTATCAGGGCTACAGAGTTCAAAAGATTGCTTTAGATACTACAGTATGCTTTTTTCAATAATTATGAAACACTGTTTTTGTATTAACCTCTGTGGGTAGCCCACTGATACTGATAACTGAATTTGTGCAGAACAGTAATATCAGTGAAATCCATTAAAAAATACGAACAAAAATTCCCCCCCTCAAAACTCAAAGCCACTGATACCAGCAATGTCTGAGGAAGTCTGACTGTAAAATACAATATGGCAGTACTATTCCAGGGAACTATAATTTGTTCCTGGAAACTTGCAAAACAGCATTTGTATTTACAATACAACAAGCTAGGAAGCCAGACAACTTTGAGGATATCTTTGCCTTGAGTTTTCTGATGAATTCCTGCATAACTAGGGTTTTTTTGTTTGAGATTTTTGATAGTAAGCTGACAGGTTAGTTTGATACCTTTAGTTTCTTGATGATTTGAACAGAAATTGTGTCATAAGACTTAATACAGTACCAATATTTAAGATTTGCTTTAGTAGCTGGTGTAGCTGACTTTCTAATTTAAGTGGTGGGGGTTTTTTTACATATATTTCAGGCATCGCAGTACACTTCCTTTTCACTTACCCTGTACTAGGTATAGGGGATATATTTTCCATCTTCAAGATAGGATTATCAGTTCTGATTCAGTTGGTTCATCTTTAGATAGTCAGCTGCCTTTTTTATCTTCCGTGTATTAACCCTTGAAATGCAGTGTCTTTTGATGGCTAGAATGGGTACTTTGTTTTGCTGCTTTAAAGGAAATCTGCAAGTGAAATAAAATGTGTTTGGTTAGATTTTTGGACTTTGAGAAAGCTCATCTTATTCTAACTTTACAAATCTAACCTCAGAGTTCATCTTTCCCTCTTTATTCAGAAACATAGTGTACTCCTGTTTCTTCTTCCATATATGGTTGAGATCTGTACATTGATGTATAGTTAAAGCAATGACTTCCCACATTCAGATTCTTTCTTTTGGCTGAGTTCCATAGATGTGCTCTTAAGGAGATGTTCAACTCTGAATTTGTCTGGCCTGCTGTGCCTTTAGTATCTTCTTGGAAAGAAACTGATACCTACACTTCAGAGGGCACTAATGTCTCTTTGAAATAAGTTGCTGTTGTGTGGAGAATTGAGCTGTTGTTTAGCTCGTAGACATGTCTTTGAAGATGGAAGGAATAAGGAAATGTTTCGTAAACACTTCTTCTGTTTTGCAAAATGCTTTCTTCTGTAAAATAGGCTTTTTTTACTATGAATATTTTCAGCTCTTAGAAAACATTATTAAGTTCATGTGATCTGTTTCCTTGCAAATTGTGCACACAGATCAATTTAATGTTAAGAACCACGCTGAAATCTTTTTTTTTTTTGCTATGTAGTATACTGGTTTAGAGTGTAGAATAAGTTCCTGTTTCTCTATTGCTTGTGATATATGTTAGAATAAATTAAAAAGGACATTTATTGCTGCTTACATAAGCTCAATTTCCAAATGCAGTTAAAGAGGAAAAAAAAGTAGTTGAGCATTAAGCTCTAACTTAAACATGCCATTTTGGTGAGAGATTTTATTCTAACTGGTATTTTTTTGCTCCTTGCAAAAGGCAGCCCCAGCACCTGATACTTCACTCCTTATTAGGCACTAACTCCAAAATCTGAGTGTGTTTCCAGATTAATAACACTTTTAATGAATAAACATAAAGCAGCAGGTACCCTGTTGTGCCCTGAGTTTGGTAATGGTTGCATATAGAGTAGCAGGAGAACCTGCTAAATCATGAGTGGTATGATTCTCCATTTGCAGTGTAGCTGCTATACAATGTCTCAAAAATGACCTTGGACTACTTGGTTTTTGTTAAAAACCAAAGAAGGTATTGATCAGCTGTTGTGGACATATTGCTGATCTTAATGATTATTTCCTTAACTTTTTTTTTATGATACCCTTCCAGACTTTCAGGAAAATGGCTCACCTGTGGCCTACCTCAAAGCAGCTCACCACCCAAGACAGGCAGCAGTAGAAGTGTAGGGAAGACACTGCTGTAGTGTGGGACTGGATATGGGAATTTTCTTTTTGGAAGATGTTTATATTTCTGCAGATGGGGAAGTGAAGGAAGAATTCTCTGTTCTTTGTATGTCATAGAATAAAAGTAATTTGTTCAAAAGTAATGGGGATGGAGCTAGTATTTTTAGGTAGAGTTTGCCTTTGATTGATGTCTGTGCCTTTTCAGGGTATATGGGTTTTTGAAAGACGAAATGCTAAATTGTGTGTTTGTTGTTTCTCCTGTTTCACCCCATTTTAGCCTTTGTGTTGAGTTTCCGGAAGATGCGCTATTAGGAGGGATGTCTGATTCAAGTTCTCTTTAACTGTATTTACTGTGTAAGGGATTGATAAAGGCCTCTTTTGTGGGTTGTTTGTTGGTTTGGTTTTGTTGTTTTTCTTTTTTGTAGGATGGAGCACAGAAGAGATTTGGTGCTATTTCCTGTAATATTTGTGGAATGCTTTACACTGTGTCGAATCCAGAGGATGAAACCCAACATCTATTATTCCACAACCAGTTCATAAGTGCTGTTAAATATGTGGTAAGAAAACCTTCTGTTTTGAAAGACATAAACAGTATCTTTTGTTTGCTTGGTACTAGTTACAATTCATATTACATTAAGTTGTGTTTTAATAAGTTATTATCACAGTAGGCCATAAATCATCCACTTTGGGAAATAAATGTTTTTAAGAGCCATGGTAGACAGGTTATATGTTATGTATAAAAATAGCTAGTATGATAATGATGTTTCATTGCCATATTATTATTTCTGCTACAATTACCTGATCTTGGGGAGGTGTGAGGGTAGTGATAGGAAAACAAAAGAATGTCACTGTTCTGAAAGTACTAAATACAGGTTTCTCTACAACTGGTGTTCACAGCAGCAGTTGACTTAATAGTCAGATGAAGGGCTGACTGTCCTGTTTTTGTGAGTGTGTGATCTTAGATGACTTACAAATTACTTTTCCATTAATTATGTGTAATTTGAGGAGAGACTGCCTAGGAATTCAACTGATACAACTTTGTAGCATATTGAAGCTATAATGAATTTATAATGAGAATGTGATCTTTAAAATACATATTATTTGCAAATTTCCTTATATATGCTGTCTCTGAGTATCTCTCATTAAATCTCAGATTTGAAAAATTCTGCATAATTTTAAGTATATTGTAAAATCAGCTACTTCACACTAGCTGATATTACAGGACATAGGAAATGCCTATTCACATGTCTGAAATCCAGAACAGAATCCACAAAGTCTGTTTTCTTTATCATACATGTTACCTTCAGTACTCTACACTCGAGTAGATAAGACCTCCAGGATAACTGAACTGAGGCCACCTATTCATTTCATGTAGGCACCAAATGGCTGTTGGGCTACTCTTAAATCTCAGGCACACTTCTATTCCACTGTTTGCAAATATAAAAATACCACTTCATACCTAAAGTGCTTGAAAGTCTCTGGTGAATAGTGCTAGTATTTATTCTGTCCTTGGTTAATTTTTGCCAAATATTCTGCAGATCTTGAAAGATCTCTTCTGATACACGTTAGCTACATCGTAGGGTGGGACTGGGCAGAAAGCCTGATGGAACTCAGTACATTATAATGGCAGCATAAAACACGTTTCCCCATTTTATTCCTGTTCTCCCTCTCCCCACCCAAGTACTTTCAGATCTTGAATGTTACCAAACATGTAAGCATGATTCACAGAAGATGATGTTTAGTTCTTTTGGACAGAAGTTCAGTAGCTACTTAAAGCTGCTATGTTCATGTAGGTAAGAAGCTGTACTAAAGTTTTGATGTTTTGGAAGTTGAAAGAGCTGAAATCTCACACTTGTGTGTTATGTCTGTGGTAGCAACATAATTAACATGAAAGTGAATGAGCAGACTGCCTTAAACCAGTCATAAATAATTTCATACAGAGTTAGGTATGCTTTTTTGGTTTTAAGCTTTCTCTATTGTTTTCTCAGTTGCTAGTCATCTTCTTAAAACTTCCAACAATGTGTGCTCAAGCAAATAATTTATATTGTCAGTTCAGTGAGTAAATTCAGTTCAGTTCTCTCTCTTGTAATTTTTTGAGGCTTTAGTTGTGTTTTGTGATGTTGTAGATGACTGTAGAGTCATGGAGGCATGATTTAGATGGTCATTCTGGAATGGAAACTGTAGAGTAAGAGGCGAAAGAAGAACTCTTAGGAGTCTTCAAATTCCCCTCTGATATTTTTTTTCCCCCTCTTAACAATCTTAATGCTGTTTTCTGCATGGATGAGTAACTTTTGCCATTCTAAATAGATGAGTCTTTACCACTAGTCATTTGATCTGGAGTCAGTGGTTCTTGGTTGATAGTATTGTGACAGAAACATTCTCGCCTCCTCTTAGAAAATAATTTCAATTTAAGATAAGCCTTCTTGGCAGTAAATTAGTACACCAAGTGACTACTTGTTAATTCTTAGTCATCCAGAAATACTGGAATGATTGCTAATTATCCTGGTTTTGCTAGGAGGTTTTTAGTGGGGATTGTTGGGAGAATGGCTCATAGGTTTCTGGATATTTGTATGTAGTTACTGCCTTGAAATTTTCACTGTCTTCCTTGCCCTGACAGTGTTAACTGGACAGTAGCATCAGGGGATTAAAAAAAAAATGTACTAGGGAAGTCCTGGTAACTCCTTGGTTAGACTTCCTGGTCCAGGAACACATGGTCTCAATGACCTTGACATGTTACTTTATTAGCTCTCCAGACACTCTTTATATGTAGTTAATAGGTTTGGCATTACTTGTGATTCAGAGGCCATTCTAAGGGATCTTACAAGCATTTGTCATTCTCTTGTCATCCTCATCCTCCATGCCACATGATGAAGTTTGACTCGAGAAAACTCTTCTCAGTTTTTTTTCTCCCTTTTAAGCATCTCTTGTTATGGGCTTAGTAGTTCTATGAATGATTCATTTCACAGAGTCACAAAAAGTAGGTCTATATACATTGTCATGCTAGAGCTCCTTGCTGTGAAAATGGATATTATTGTTAGTGTCTTGCCCGCTTGCCCGGAGGTGCTCTGCGGGTTTTTAAAAAATTTTGAGTAGCCAGAAGGTGATTTGCTTGTAAAGAATAAATTACTTATTATTTTCAACAGAATAAAATTTTGTTTGGTGGGTTATTTTGAAGGCCTGCCTTACTCCTTGTTGTAAAAAAATTCTGTTTACATCTCTAGAAATACCTTGATGCCTCCAAAAGAAGGACAGGCTAACAAGGAGTTGGTATTGGCTACTTACTTTGTTGTGGGTGTCTGATAGAGATGTTAAGGAGATTGTAGGCCTTATGTGTAGAGAGGAATTTTGGCAAGTGTAATGACAATTTCTTGATTTGGAAACAGAAGATTGGCAAGGATTGATACAGGTTTTCCTAAGGGTGACATTTGCCATTAATAGCATGCAAATCAAATTAGCAAGAAGGTAAGATGGCCAAGGATAGCACTGGAGCAGGAATGAGAGATGTCCCCAACTGCAGACAAATGGAGCAATCTGTCTCACTTTCTTCTGGTTTCAGACATCTGAAAGTCTCCAGACAAATGATGCCATTCTGGTGTGTGTGTGCACTGAGCAGTGATGTACACATCAGGTGTTAGCTCCAGCATGATGGGCAGCTCTGTGGGTTGGATAAACTACTCAGTTTTATAAAATCTTCTAGCTGTGATACCACACAGTATCAATTCTGCATCCTCTCTACGACACCACATAGGATTAACTTAGTATTTCTGCAAATATTTTTGTAAGAGCAAGGCATTTTTAATGGTGTTTTGAAGTTGCAAAGCCAAAACCTTAAGTTAGTAAATGCCTGTGGATTCAGGTGTCATATGTGATTGCAGTTAATGTGTTTGTATTTCAAGCTCATCTTCTTGGTTAAGAATATCTTGAGCTTAAGAAAATGGAGGAAACTGTTTGGGCTGTGTAATCTTGGTAAGTTTACAGCTATTCTGCTGTAACTGCACCCAAGTTAATCTCTGAGCTTCTTATGATTCTCACATTTAAAGAAAGGATGTATTTGACTTGTAATGTTAATAGGATATTGGGATTGAAGATGGTGCTGAACTTCATGTCATCGTAGAAGGATTTCATACTTGTCTTGATTTTGCATTAATTCCAAAAGTAATGCATCTCTGTGACATAAAAATACTACAAATGAAGTTCTTACCATTAGTATCTTCTGCTAGAAGCTTTAATAGATGATAATATTTGGTAGTTATATCCAAGGATCTTAATGTGTTCTGCAGTCAAAAATTCATTCTCTATATTCCACTCATGGGAAGGAGAGGCAGAATATCTGTTTTCGTCAGGTAGAAGAAGCAGCAGACCCGTTTGTCTGCGGCAAATTGTCAAGGACAATAGTTCACAAAATTTCACACCAGACTTCATTACTGGGGAAGAAATTCATAAATGTTTTTCATGGTGAAGACCAAGAATTATACAGTATTGACCATGTTTTCCTCAGTACCTCAGTATTTTTGAGGAAAAAAGCTTTTTAAGAAAAAAAGCACTTTTTTTTCATGTATTTGTATTCAGTTGAGAAATAGTGAGTACAGAAAAGCTAGAACTGGCATAACAGAAAGGCACCAGCATTGCTGTATTGTTTTTTACTAATATGTAAGAATTCCTAAAAACTTAGGAAATTCATAGGAAGTAGGCTATCACATCTGCCAACTTACGCTTTTAAAGACAAATCTATGTCAGAGATTATTTTAAACTATAAGCAGAACATAATTTGAACAGCAGAGCACTGAACATTTAGTTACTGTGCTATTAATGTTGGAGCCATCTTTACACCTCTGTTCTACCTCATTCTTTATATACATACATCATATCCAGTGAAAACAATGCAGTGCACTCTGTAGTGGTAGCTACTGTCCACACTATTTCATGATCTGGTAGCAGCTGCTTGTCTGTATTGCAATGTAATACAGACTGTATTATGTAATACAGTACATAATGTACAATGTAATCATTACTTTTTGTAATGATGTCTTCTGTAATCCTATTGCCATTGCCCCTTAATAAAGACAGCAGAAGCAGCCTTTATTCTTGTTTGAGTTGGGAGGAAGCTAGAGGCAGCCTGAACAGGAGCTAACTGCGCATTGCAGCGTTGCCTTGTTTTCTCAAGCAGTTACAAATACTTGTAGGATAAGTGATGGAGGGGAGGGGAGGAGGGTTTTGTTACAGTGCTTACAGACCCCGTTACAGCACCAGTCTGCCCAGCTGTGCTGAAGGGTCTCTGCCTGCCTTGCTGCTGCTGGCTGGATGTAATCTGTTGTTGGGCAGAGACTTGCAGTACCAGGGAGGAGTGCTGTAATCGTGTGCTTTTACTCCAGGCCTTGCAGAACACTTTTCCCTGTGGGAAGAGTAGCTTTCCTTTTAACTTCTTTGGTCAGGTGATGTATGTCAATGCTTGGGCATCTGATTTAACAGTAAATAAGTCTTAATGTCCCAAAGTAATGTCAATTAAAAGAAAAGGGAAAGAAGTTTTTCTGACACTGCAGTAGAATACTATATATTGCAGACATAAGACTTCTGTTTCTTACTCTGCTGAGGTGTTCTTGTCATCTGCCTGCTGGAAGAGTCCCACTTCAGTTCTCAGTGACTGAAATACCTTGCAGACTGTAGTATTTTAGTAGTGCTAAAATAGAGGGGGGTTGGTTAAAAAGCGTTAATAGGTGTGTTTAGGGAAATCATTTTCAGTCCACATGAAAATACTGGCACTAAAGCATATTTTGTGTACTGTAAATATCAAATAGGATTAGTCCCAGCTGCAGCTGTAGCACTTTCCCTTCAGTGTTACAGTATGACAGATTTGTGACCACTCTGGTGCATTGCTTCCATTTGTATGGTTTAAAGGAAGCAAAACTCAGCAATAAGGGTATTAAAGGTGCAGATAAATATATGAAATCACAGTTTTTCTTTGTAACATTATTAGAACTGCATATGACTTTAGAAGCTCAATATGGCTTTAAAATGGCTTCGCTGAAAATCTGGATGAGGTTAGGCTTTGCAGAAACTTTCTGGAAAGCTGCATCTAAAAGATGCATTTCTGAATTCCAAAATACTTCAATTTAGAAACTACCCCTCCTGTGAATATCATCAGTCTCCATATTATACAGATCACTTAAGATGAACAGGTGGGCAGTAATGAAAATAATGAGTCCTACACATTTTAGAATAAATTACTGTGTTTTTACAGATTTTTAGACTTGTGCTACTATACTATTGCTTAAAGGCATAAATACTGTGATGTTAAGAAGTGTTCTGTTCTTTATTGGATTTCATTTTGTGGAAGTGCTTGGCTATAACATTAATAGGATACCTTAACCTGAAAATTAGGGTTGAATTTTCTTCATTAGGCTTGCAGCAGTCTAGATGCTGTAATGGCAGGATTATCAAACACATTGCATTTATATCCTGAGTGGTGATTTAAAATAGGCTGTGAAAATCCCATGCAGAGCAAACAGGTAGCCAAAAGGCAGAAAAAGACAGAAATTTGAGAGAGGTAAGGTTTGAGGTTGGAAAGTAGTAATTCTTGACTCATTTTTGACGCCTTTCCTGATGACAGTCTCAAAAAGCATGTCACAATCCCACAAGTTGCACTTTCCTGCTCCCCTAAATATGGTGACACTGCTGTTTACTGCCCTTTGTGTTCAGTGGTGTTAATGTGTATAAATTCAAGCAGGATCTTCATTTGTTCAATTACTACTTAGAAGAAAAGCAGGCAGGACTAAAATGGTGTCTGTGTTGCAACCATTGCCATGGTGGGTGCTAAATTAATACTTAAATAGTTTCAGGGCTAGCAGCTAGTAGATACATTTCTAAAATTATCCTCTTCATGTCCTCCTTGGGTAAGGGAGTAAAATCAGTATAAATAAAAAGAGTAAATCAGATCAAGTATTACAACACTGAAGTTTAACATTTTTTGTGGTAGTATATATGGCATTCATACAGTGCCAAATTCCATTGCTTGGTCTTTAGTTATTTTATGGGAAGGTGCAGATTTCAATGAGAATCACTCCATCAGTATTGTTTCTTCAAAGACTTTTTTATTTAAAGTTGCTTTGAAGTAAGACTTGTAGATCAGCCTTTTTAGTGGCTGAATTTACTTCTGCATTCAGTATTTTTAGGTCCCATCAAAGCAACTTGAGTTCTAATATCTACCAGTCCCATCTTGCTAGATTTAAGTGGCTTTTTTGTTTTGTTTTTTTCCATGCAGGTACTGCTCATTATTCACCACGAGTGTGGATCTGAAGAAGAGTTAATTACCTCTATTTTTTTGAGTATGTTTATACTTCAGATACACACAACGTAGTCTCCTTCCCTATTAGATTCTTAGAAGGTAGTTATAAATTTTTTTCTAGTATCCTTCTTGTGGCTTTAACAGTTATGATCAGTAACAAAATAAACTATTCCTTACATTTTGGGCAACTGCATGCCAATCAGTTCACTTAGAACCTCCTGGAGGTCTTTCGCATGCCAGACTTTTCAGACTGAGTGTGTATTTGTGGAGGTAACGATGTTAAAAAGAAATCTTCTGATAAAACTTAGGGCTTTCTCATTCACTGGACTTAGAAAAATAAGTATTTACGTAGGCTTGGAAATCAGTTCTGGGAGCTGAATTTGCTACTTCTGTTACAAAATTGAGTTTGCACTGCAGTTCTGGGGGAAAATCTAGTTGGGAAATTGTAAGACACTTTCACATTATTTTTAGATGTAGTTAGGTTACTGTATAAATTATTGTATAAATAACATCATATTTTATCTGTTGTGCTCATTTTGAAAAGCTAGCTGAAGTTTCCTTCTCTAGCAAAGCAACTGCTAAATTCTGTGAAATCTGCATAAATTCAGTGTCTAGAAAAATAATTTGCCACTTCTGTTTGTAAAAGTACATCTTGTATATGGTTTAGATAAGTGTTTGTTTTATTTAGGGTTGGAAAAAGGAGAGAATCTTGGCTGAATATCCCGATGGAAAGATAATAATGGTTCTTCCTGATGACCCAAAGTATGCACTTAAAAAGGTATGGTGAGAAGGACTGGACTTGTATGTCTTGCTTTGTTTGATGTTTTCATATAAGTAATGAGAATGTTCATAGAAAAGCTTGTGTCATTTACATGTGAGCAATTGAAATTGGACTCAAAACTGGAATGGTTCTGTTCCCTTTTCCGCAGACAGGTCAGATACCTCACTCTTAAGCACTGCTGGTCTCTTCATAGAGAGGCTGGGCCTTGGCACGGGTGGGAAGAGCATCAACCAACTGACTTCTTAAAGTTTGGTGTTGGTTTTGTTTTTTAAGTACCCTTGAAGAATGTCTGACAGCTATCTTGTGTAATATAAGCTTCCCGTTACATTTAAATGAACTGAAATTTATTAACTTTATAACACAGCAGAAATGTGGCATCATTCTCTAGGTGACTTTCTGATAAAAACAGAATTAGGTGGGAAGTGGCCTCAAAGTCACCTAATCCATTGCCATGTCCAAAGAAGGATTTTCTCTGGTTATGATGCATCTAATAACTTCCTAAAAATTCTACCACTAGAGGTTTGTCTGACCTCTTCAGACTATTACAGCACTTTGCTCACCGTAACATTAGGAAATTTTCCCTGAACATCTTAACAGAATCTCCATGCTGCACTTTAGGCTCATTAGTACTAATCATACTGCCATAGCTATAGAAAACATCCTTCTTTTCCTCCTTGCAGCACATTTTTTGTGCCTGAACAAAATGTGGTGGTTTTTTGGTTTTTTTTACCTTAAGGAGATTGACTGGATGTGCTGTTTTTTTTTTAGTTTATACTCCTAAATAATGTTTTTTAGAACTCCATTCATTGTCATGCTCTCTTCTAGCTTATCTCCATTTGTGCCATGACTCATGTCTTTCTTGAAGCTCTAAAACTGGGCCCAGCACACTAATGGGGCTTTTAGCATCAGGCACTTCAGTGTCCTGCTGGCTAACCTGTGTTCATACATCTGAAAGTCTCATTTGATTGTAGCCTGGCACTGACTCTGCTTAGCTGGAGATTGGCTGTGGCTAATAGGGACTGTTTACAGTATCCCTGTCACAGGGTCACAGAGTGCTTGAGGTTGAAAGGGACCTCTGGAGGCTGAATTAATGCCCAAGACTGCTCTTGCTGCTGGTGTAGCTGTAGCAGGTTTCTTTAGTCAAGTTACTGAGTTAAAAAGAAACTGTAAATTTTCACATTTGATGCAGCCAAGTTTATTTGTTTAGTTTTCTTTTTCTGGTGGGATTATCTTAATTTAAGTTGCACATACATTTTTTAATATAATGGCTGAAGAAAAGGAAGACTGTAGCAAATAAAGTCATTTAGGATAGAGTTCTCTGTAGTTGTTTAGCAGAAGTTGATAGACTCTTAGAGGTGTCATAACCATGGATGCCTGATTTCAAGAACAGTTTTACTTGATGTTTCAGATAATTGGACATGTCATTAAATGATTAGTACCTGAAGGTTAGGTGAGAAAATAGAGAGTAACTCATAACATAACTGTTAAAAATTATTTTTAAAGCATTTTTAACACAGTTTTCTTTACTGTGTGGGTGCCTGTGCATTGGAACAGATTGCCCAGAGAGGGTGTGGAGTCTCCCTCACTGGAGATATTCAAGAACTGTCTGGATGCAATCCTGTGCCAGATGTTCTGGGATGGCCCTGCTGGAGCTGGGAGGTGGGACCAGATGTGATACCTTCCAACCTGACTTGTTCTGTGATTCTGTGATACTCACAGCATCAGTAATTTTCCTTTTGTGTTACTGCTGTAACTACAACATGCAATCAAGAAACTTATTGCATTTAATGCAACATAGGTGAGGGCACATTTTTTGTCTTAGAGGAGATGAGGGATGATAAAGGCTGTTCCAATGTCCAGATGTAGGTTCAGGAATCCCTCAGTAAAAAATCAGCTCATGTATAAGCCTTCATTTACATTCATGCTGGAGTTTCTCTGTTTCTTCTACACTTGCTAATACTAAACAAAATTATAATTTTAGTTTCTGTTGCTCTTCGAAAACCCAATGGAAGAGTAGAAAGCTGAAGGAAGGAGACAACAGTTATTCCTTTAAAACAAATGCCTGTATTTTCTGCCTGCCTTGGCACTGTGCCTGCTGTCATCTGCTCAAAACCCTTAATGGATTAGTTCTTCAAGACTTCAAAAATAGCAAAAAATCTTAAATGGCTTTAACTTTCTTTGTAGGTCTAATTTACTTCTAAAATTTTAGAGCTCACAGTTTGATTATCTGCGTTCTCTCTATTAGCCTTTGACTAATGAAGTTTGGATATAATGGAAGCTGACTGAGGGGTCTCTACTCTTCCTATTTCCTGACTGGTATTATTTAAGGAACGTTTATGTGGATGATCTGTTGCAGGTTACTTAGGCTGAAACTTCTGAAATAGCTTTCAGTGTTCTAGATACCCTAATACATTTCTGCAAGTCTGTGATTTTAATATAAATTTATAAAAATGTGCATTTAGATGTGTTTCTTACACAGCATTTAAAATTATTTTGACAGGTTGAAGAAATCAGAGAAATGGTAGACAATGACTTGGGATTTCAGCAAACTCCTCTCATGTGCTACTCTAGAACTAAAACTCTTCTTTTTATTTCTAATGACAAAAAAGTCATTGGCTGCTTAATTGCAGAACATATCCAGTGGGTAAGTGATTGAATTGGAGAGAGATAATCTGTGTCAGTGCTTAATAACTGTTTTTCACAGCAAATTAGTATTCTGTGTATGGCTGTTTGACAGAGGAAGAGACTGGGTGGTTGGACCTTTCTGAAATGTAGTTACTCAGTTTTGTGTGGTTGACACTGAGCAGTCAGTGTTGTGTCAGTGCTGACACATGGATGGTGTCATACTTGGCTCAGACAGACCTCATCATCTAAAAACTTGCTGCAGCTGAGGGATGGAATTTTTCTTCTGCTTGGCTCTGTGGTCTTCCTTATCAACAAGCAGGTTCAACTCCCTACCCAGCAGAAATCCAGCATGGATGAAAGGGTGGATGCTCTGTTTGATTGAGTTGAATCATCACAGGGTCAAACAGCTCCACAGGAAATAAAAGCAGAGGACAGAACTGCACTGGACGGCATGACAAGGGGTCATTACAGTACTAATCACTGATGTCAGCATAATCTGTCTGTTCATTCCAAACCACAGTGCTTTCTACTCTCTGATACTTGGGAATATCAGACAAGCAAAACAATCCTAGCCAAAGAAATTGATGCAAACACTTTAATACAGATGGTAATAAGAGTTGGATTATTTGTTGCTGTTATTTTAAGTGAGATAAACTTTAGAGGGTTTTTTGTTTATTGAATCTTTTTTCATCTGTTTGATTTTTGAAACTGTTAGGAGAAATTAAATGAGACACGAAAATAAAATCTTTTTGGTAAGGCATTTTAGCAGCCAGGTATGTTTAACTGAAATAAATTAAACAATAATTATTTTTTTCAGTCATTAGTGATGCTTTTATAAAGTGATGAATGTTTTTTACATCATCTGCAGGGCTACAGAGTCATAGAAGAGAAGGTTCCAGAAGTCAGTTCAGAAAATGAGAAGGTCATATTTGAGAGACAGAAAGCATGGTGCTGTTCCACTTCTCCAGAACCTGCCATCTGTGGGATCAGTCGGATCTGGGTGTTCAGCATGATGCGCCGGAAGAAGATCGCTTCTCGCATGATTGAGTGTCTGAGGTAAGACAAAACCATTGCTCAGCTACACGTGCTTTAGACAGAATTCAGTCCAAGACACTGCTTTGTGTGTCTCAAGCTTGTATTTCCAAGCTGCTGGTGACCCTGGGGATATGGATTTGAGCACAGCTGACAGTTCCAGTACTGGGTGGAGTTCAGTAACTAACGTCAGTACTCTAGAATAGTTTGTCTTTCACAGAAATCTTTGAGTGTAACTGTAATGAGTCACCCTGGCAGACTCCCAGGGGGAAATTCCTCCACAGTAATTATGAGTAAAAGACACAGGACTGTCTTTGGTCAAAGTGTGAGATTACCCATGGACTGGGACCCAACCATTGGCTGATTGTCCATTCCTTAGAGGTACAAAGAGGGAAGCAATAGAGACCCAGTGCACAAAACTATTGGGTATAGTTGGGTGGCTTCCAACTGTTGTTCTGGTTTTATATGTACTCAGGTTCTTTGTGGATATTTTCAATTTCCATGGAGCTTTAGTAGCTAGTGGTGAGTGTGTTCCATCTGAATGCTAAGTGCTACGTCCATAAAAAGGACTCAGACATCTGTGCTATTGTCTAGATAAATGTTAAAAATGTTGTATCTCCAAACCTTAAGTTTCTTTCCAAGAAGTTTAAATGTCAGTTCTGAGTAATGGCAAGAACTGCTCAAATCTTAGGACTGCTGGGCTATCAGGTTTGTGCTTCCCTCATCTTCTTAGAGTTTCTAGAACAGGTAGTGCTGCTTCTGCCAGTCCTCTCCCTCTTGGGTATTTGGAGAGCTCAGCAAAGCTGTTCTGCCTTGCAGAGTTCATCTTGTGCGGTTGGTGGAGCTAATCATGATCAGGTCATGTTTTGGCTGACCTATTGACAGTAAATCTTTATTCAGATAAGCATACTAACTTCATGATTTGCTTTTGTTTTTGGCAGATTTTTAAAGTGTGTTCTGTAGCTTCCTAGAAACTGTTTTTAAAGGAAAGATATCTCTCCCAACGTGATGCTGGAGTTACTTCCTCAACTACAGCCCTAAAGGATCTTTAGAATCAATTTTGACTGTTACAGCTAGTGAGACCTTGATTTTCCACTTAACTGTGCACTGCACCTCCCCTTTGCTGTGCACTGGTGCTTGTTTGGCCCTCCAGTAGCTCATTGCTGTATTCACTTTAAAGTTTTGCATTTTTCTGGTGCTCCATTCGTTTGTAGAAAGGTGTGATGAGCTGTAGAGCTGGTGTAGATGAGGGAGCCCAGGAAGTTTCAGAAGGCAGAGGAAAAGTGTGAAACTTACTTTGGGAGGGCAGCAAGCAGTTAGATCTGCTCAGCTGCCAGTGAAATTTCAACTTAAGCTGAAGCAGAAGGTACTGGAATGGAATGATTTTGGAAACCAGCTAGATCCTGACTTTGAAATGTTGAAGGCATCGTAACAGACTGAGGTCCATTTTGAGACTGTCCCCCCATTTCACTTAGGCTTTCACAGTGTACCTTGGAGTTACTGAAATCCGGTCAAACAGTCCTAAGAACCTTGCAAAATGATCTTCCTGAACACATGAAAGAGAAGAGAATAAAGCTAGTAGTAATTAAAAAGGATTTTATTCCTATTATCTTTTCCTCAGTATTTAATGGAGATGTCCCTATGAGTGAAACTCATGCTTGCTCTTCAAATACATTTATGGTTATTTTATAGAAACTAAAAAAAACGAGGTTTAAATGGAAGTTTTTTCTGTTTCTAAGGATAAACATTACCTCCTCCTTCCCCCAGTCGGGGTCTTAAAGCCTGAATTCAGTTTTCTAAAATTGCTCACATAGCCAGCTGGAGAAGTAGAATGGTATCCCTTGATTCCCACTATCCCTTCAAGTAAGACTAAAACATATACAGGAAATACTCTTCACGAACAGGTTAAGCAAATTGATTCTTTCTTTCTGCATAGTTTATTACTGAATTTGTATTTAGGAGTTATATGCCTTGCAATTGGTCCCTTGAGGCCCCTCCATAAGCACCCAACTTGTTTTGTAGTTTGTTTTCATTCCTGGTGATTGTAGTTACAGGCCTAGTGGTCTCTTTTCTATTAAAAAATAGTTGGAATTAATTCAAACTTATTAACTGTTAACACTTCCAACATGTAAAAATTATTTTGAAGTCTTGATGCAATTGTTCTATGCAAACATTCCTTCTAGAACACCAGACCCTTACAAAACCCCTCCCAGAGCAAGTGATCCTCCTTGCTCTTTGGAAGGAGGAGATAAATCCCATGGATAGAGCCATCTCCTCTTAAACGAACTTCTTCCTTCTGAATGTCTGTGCCACTTAATGATTTGTGGCCTAATAGCATAAATACTTTCCTTATTCCCTGAGGGTAATTACCTTTTCTTCTTTTTTCCTTTTCCTCTCTTTTAAACAGGAGCAACTTCATCTATGGCTCATACTTAAGCAAGGAGGAAATTGCTTTCTCTGACCCCACTCCTGATGGAAAGCTCTTTGCAACACAGTACTGTGGCACTGGCCAGTTCCTGGTATACAACTTCCTCAATGGACAGCACCAGACTTAACTGCTCTGCAGGAATTCCATTTTTATTGGAGACTTCTGCCAAACTGCATAGAGTAGGCGCAGACCTTCAGCAGAAGCCAGGGCCATTTTTATTACAGTGAACTCAGGACTGGTAACAACCAAACGGTTGTACTATTTTATTAAAATTGTAAACAATGCAGTAATAGGCTAACTTGGTTTTTTTAAAAGAAAGATATTTTATTAACTTTTACAGAAGTTTGATTGTATTTTATCTAGTTAGTCATGTTTACATGCAGCAGAAAATTGTTCATAGTGGACTGTAAACTAATGCAAAGACTCTAGTCTGGCTGATGAGTACATGCTGAAGTTCTGACTGAGGTGATATACCAGTGCTTCCCAGTACTGGAGCGCTGGGCTCCTGCCCCAGCTCCCACTGCCAGCACTTGTCTGACAGAGTTCCAAGCTGTGCCAAGCTGTGCCCAGGGGCATCCAGGCAGGAAGTGTTACAGTGCAGTCGTGTGGGCAACAACGCTCACAGGCTGTACGGTGCCTGCTGGGCTGCCCCTGTACCCTGCTCCATGTCAGGGCGCCTGCTCCTGGCAGCAGCATCGCAATCTTCTTGTGGCCTCAGTCCCCTTCTCCCCCAGATTAGTTTTGGAGTAAAAGGTGGAGTGAAAAGCCCAAGGACTGGTGTACTCATCATTCTTCAAGTATTGTACTGAGTATATACCTTTGTTAGTGGACTTCACTTTGATACTTGTCACTTCTTCATAAATCTCTCCTCTTTCAAAGGGTTTGTATGTTGAAAAACTGCTGTGGCCTTTCTTGATCTGTACATAATGTAGATACATTAAAAATAAAATACTTGATAGCTTTTTTAAAGTTACTCTGGATAATAATAAGTGTGAATGAATCTTTAGTGTATTTTGTACTTTTCTAGGTTGGAAAAACATAACATGCTAAGGATTAGTGCCCCCAGGAATTCTGGTTCAAGCCATCCCAATACAATGTTTATAGTAAGGTGAGCAGGCATACTTTCAGTCTTGAGTAACAGTTCCAAACCTTAATGGAAGATGGGAAATATTTAGTTAAGGTTAAACCTAGGGGTTGTTTCAATTTTGGAACCTGTGTTCAGTCAGGCTGTACTTGTTTATGGGGTGCTGTCTTGGTTTAGAGCTAAAGCAAAGACCTTGCACCACATCCCAAACAATACTCGAGTACTTAAAGCTGGAGTAACAGAACGGTGGTGAATTCTGGCCTGCAGAGGCTGTCTGATTCCAAGCTGCCAGGTGTAATTTTCCAGGGGACTGTGAGCAGCCTGTAAAGAGCTTTGTCAGAAAAGTAGTGCAGGTGCTCAGGAACTCTAGAAGTGATCCTCTATGGCAAGCTTAGAAAGCAAGAGCAGGACCCATTAAGAGAGAGGCAGTCTGAAATGGTAACTTAATATATTCAAATTTAATGAAAGCACATTATAAACATACCATAGCCACAACTTCAGACAGTTTCAGTTCATAAACAATAACATGAGGTAGACTGACTAGTGAAGCTAAATTCACCAAGTTTTTGGTTAAGAAAACTTTACACTAGGAAAGCAATGTTTTTAACCCTCTTCCAAAAGTCACAAAAAGCAATTACATAAGTTAAGCAAAAAGCATCTGCATATGATTCTTTAAATCTTAGTTTACATTCAGTTTTAACCTGTGAATAGACAAGAACATCTACAGGTAAAATATAACGCTGGCCAATTTTCATACATTCATAAGAATGGCCTTAATGGCAAAGGCTTAAAACCAAAATGGAATAGCAATCGTGCCTGTCTACCAAGGCTCTCCTTGCCAGGAATTCACAGGCAGCCAAGTTAAAGTGTTCCATGGGCCAGGCCTGTGCTCTTGGGGCTGGTGTAGTGCACTCTGGCCAGAGCGTTACCAGAACTCCTTGCTTCCATAGGGGACAGCACTAAGGAAATGGGTTTACTCTTAGCTGGTAAAGGTAGGCAAATACACTGATTTTCTAAAAGCACTCTCAGCCTTCAGGATGATTCTGCTCTGCTCCACCAGTGGGCTAACTCCTCCTAGTAGTCTCAGCACCTGGAATTTTAAGAACTTAGTGCAAACATCAAATACACGAACAAAAAGGAAACCATTTTTGAACATGTAATACCTGACACTTCTCTACACCGTGCTAAGACTGGGGGCTGGCCTTAAGCCCTCTGGCAAAACTAGAGCTACTGGAATACATTCAGGCATGTAGCAAATGCTTCAAGAATCATCTTTTATAGCCCTACTACTTCCCAGTGTTAAAATAGGTAAGGCAGGTTGTATCTGAAGGAAAACAAAAATAAATTTGCTGAAAGGGTTGTTCATATGAAATTTGCTAGATTTACAGCATCAGAAATAATGCTACATCAACACAGACATATGCAAACCATTCTCCTTTGGCCTCTGTCAAATATATTATGTTTATTCATCTGTAAACATCTCTTCACAAGATAAAAAAAGTTGTTTAATTAACACTATGCCTTAAAAAATGCAGCTTTGGCAGGTCCCTCTGCAATGACTGCAGGTCAGGTATAAAGATGCATTAATTCCATTGCTTTTTGGGGAGTAAATTCTTATTCCTGAATAGCCTTTAAGAACACTCTGCATTCTTCTTATTGATAAAGGGGTCACGATTTGCAGAAAGGTCATGGTTGGGGGGGGTGTGTGTGTAAACCTCATTGAGGCAATGCCTGCTAGGTGTGAGGGGAACAGAGCACTGCTGCATTCACCCCTGACAGCCAAAGGCTACGGCACCGAGTTAACTGCGGAATCCCTTCGCAAGGATCAGCACTGCGGCTGGAAACAGCCGTGTGCCACTGCTGCAGAGCCGGTACTGACAGAGGTGCGCGGGTGACGGTGCCACGTGATGTGTTCACACACCTTTGCTTCGGGAGAGTCCCTCCTGAGCAGTCCCAGCTCCCTGGGATTTCTCCCCTGCTCCCCCTGGAGCTGCTGTAGAATACTTTCTGTTTCCCTTGGGTCCAGCTCAGGCACCGTTACTCTCCTGCACATTTCTCGTTGTGTTGCTTCATCTATGGGTACACCTCAGACCTGATCTCAGCTTTGCAGCCAGCGGGAGTTGAGTGTAAAGGAAATGGAGAGTGAGTTGCAGACAGTCCACTACAAAGGCACCGGACGGACAGGAGGATGCGTTTCCATACGCAAAGGAGGACGGACCGCAAGTTTCCAAAGCTCTGAGGAGAGTGAGAAACTGAGGGTGATTTGCTGGGAAGTTACTCTGGCCTCTAACTGAAGAGAGAGCAGCTCTGAGAAGCCTTTTGCTTCGGGCCCTGGAGCTGAGGAGGGGGTGCCTACTGGGGCAAAATACCATTGCTAAGGGTGCACAGTGCCTGCCATGCGTTTGCCCATTTGTTCAGGTTTAAGTAGTAAACTTTGAACACCTGTGGAAATTTTGCCAAAGACAGTTTCAATACGTACACAATTACAAATTTTAAACTAACACTGCACAGACTATTCCTTGTAATACAAATATCTACTTTATATTGTAGTTTCAAACCCCTGAGTATTCCTGTACCACAGCACAGAGCTGAAGAGACGCGGTGGGCTCTCCTCCACCTATCTTTGATAAATTCCACATGCTGGGTGCGTTTCATGTAACACATTCAAGCTTACAGCTGCAAGAGGAGAGCAGCTTCTTCCCCTAACTCAGCTGAATATAAAAAGGATTCTTTGACGAAGCAACATCCTCTTCCCAGATCCTACAGCTTGGATGATTAGTGTCGGTGGTTGTGAATGAAGTGAAAATAACGGGAATCCAGGATCCTTTAAATCATAACTGATGTGGTAATTTTATCCCAAAGAATAAAGCTACTTCAGAATGCGAGGAATCCTTTAGAGCAGTCTAGATAAATATTGGTTGCACTTTGCTCCACAGTGATTGTACTTTTTTTTTTAAAGTTATTTTTTTTCTTCGTCAGCGGTGTCTCAGCGAAGCTTATATGTGGCGTCCCGTAAGGAAATAGAGTGGTTCATCATCACTGCTGTTTGCAGTTTGAAACTCATCCCGAAGTCGGAACTGCCACTCATCCTCCAACTCCAGCCGGACTATCGTCTGCCGTAGCGAGCTTCTGTCTTGACAGATGACACACAGGGTGGCACCTTCAATTGAAAAACGTGTTAGATCCTTGAGGTACAATAACAACTCATTTCCTTCACTGATTTTCCTAAGATATTTTAAAGAAACCTCTGCTGCTAGGGAGGAAAAAAGCAGTATTAGAAGGGCCTATCACCAACCGTCCAGTCCAGGCTCAGATCAGCCCTTTGAGCCCCAGGACAGAAATGAATGTGTCCATCTGCAGGAAGGCACAGACACGGAGAAGCAAGCACGGGGTATGAGGCGTGCTCTGTTCCACGGGATGTCACTGCCCGACAGGCAGTGTTAATATGCAGCACAGAGAACATTTAACTGGGTCTTTAAATTACTACTGATAATTATGCCCAAATAATAAAGCCTACTTCTTTATTTCATGGGACATTTGGGTTTGTAGACGGTCAATGATGAAATTCTAAGCCAAACCAGTCCCACAACGGACTTAAGAAAATCTGCTGACTTCCTTAAGTATGAGAGCTGCCCTTGGTAAAGCACTCTAAGAGTCCGTCATTTCTTCTGTGGCTTAATAAATTTACAAACTTTGTTCCACCTGGTGTTACACGTGGTCATTTAATAAGCAGAACTGGACACCTTCAGGATTTTCTCTGTTCTGTGTTCCAGCCCATGCACCTGGCACATGGAAAATTTTGGTTCAGACCCCTCCTCTGCCTGACTGAAGCAGGGGAAGGCCCTTCCTACCAGGCATCCACTGCCTGTTTTTGGGAAGAAGCCACCCCGTGCCCAAGAAACAACAAATTGCCCTCTCTGGCTGCATCAGCTCTGAGGACCTGGTGGTGGGCAGCACCACCCCCAGCATCTTTGTGCCTTCCTCCTCTGTCCCTGCCCTGCAGGGCCCTAGAGGCCACAGGAACAAACTTCAAAATGTGGTTCTTGGAACTGGCTAAGGTCCCTATGGTCCCCCTGTACATGCACCATCCTCAGTCAGCACAAGAGGGAAACAGCTCAGCTGTGCCACCACTACTGCACTGGAGCTCTGCAACACAACTCCAGCATTACTGAATTCCTCTGGCAATTTGCTAATTGTCAGCATAAAGACAGAAAGATTTTTATGAGGTTTATCAAGTTCTGGTGGGGCAGACCCAATCATCCTCCAGCTAAGAGCTGTCCTTATTTACAGAACTGAAGATTTATTGCCATTACAGACTGATTGCCAGAGCAGAATTTCCCATCCTCATCGGTAACGTCTATGTTCACAACTCTCAAGTTGCTGACTGCACAAGTCACTGCCTGATTTCCACAATCCTTGCTGATGTCACTTCAAAATAATTAATGCCATTTATCAACGCTTACCTAAGGTTGAATTATCTGCCAAAAAGAAAAGAAGTTTGATACACCCCTCAAAACCCACTCCATCTATTTCTTTTGAAAACAGTGCCAAAACAAACTGAGGAAATAATGGAGCTGTTTAATCAAGCTGTTTATTCCTCTGCCTTTCCCTTTACCTCCATACTATTGTTAGTTGGTGAGAGGCACCCAGGATGCCCAGCAGAGAAGTGAGATTACCTTTGAGAAACCTGAACCGCTTGAGGAGATCTGCTCCGACGAAGGAGTCGCAGAGATAGAGCAGAAGGCCACTGAAGAACACCCCTTCGCAGTTGACGTTGACTGAGTGTGGGCGAGAGCTAATGTAGCATATGGCCACCTGAAACACAAGGGGGAAAGAAATGCTTTCTGTCTCAGAAATGTCTAAGGATGACTGACATGGAATGGAATACAACTTAGTGGTAACAGGCAAGTCAGTTGGTGCTCTGATAAAAATCCAATCCAGCAAGATTGCAGTACTGAGCAAACTTTCCCAAAGAAGTGTCTTGGGTTGTGGAACCTAGATTGTGTATTCTATTTTCATCTGCTGAAAAGCAGTTGAGGAATTGTTTTTCTTTATCTCTTGTTTACTCTGAAAGGAGGAGGGCGGGTGCCTTTTGATAATGGCCCAACTGTTGAAACCAGGTAGGGCAGTGTTCCTTATCTCTTTTACTGCCCGAGGAGTATTTTCTGCTAATGGACCATTAAGACACCCCTACCCTCCCCAAAATAGTACACCCACACTCCCATCATCCTATTGTGAAATGCTCCACCCAGTGGGGGGAGCCAACCATTCCTACCTGGATAAAACTGGGACTCTGGAACAGGAAGCCCTCTTGCTTCACCCTGATTACCAGAGGAAGACTGGACCCCACTCTCATCATCACTGGACCCTATCTACAGGATCATCTCCACTTCAACAGAACCACATCTGCCACTCCAGGAAGACTCACCTTTGGACTGCTTCCAATACCCCGACCAACAGGGTGTCAGGTTGTAGCTTTGACTTTGTCAGGGTTTTCCAGGATTGCTTGTTTATTTGTTTGGTTGGTTGGGTGGGTTTTGTTTTCTACTACATTTGTACTGTTAATACTCCTAGTAAAGAACTGTTATTCCTATTCCCAAATCTTTGCCTGAAAGCCCTTAATTGCAAAATTCTAATTTGGCGGGGGGTGAGTGGTTTACATTTACTATTCTAGGGGAGGCTTCAGCTTTCCCTGGCAGATACCTGTCCTTCCAAACCAAGACAAGAAGTAACACACAGAACAAACTTCCAGATTCAGATTTGGTCACTGAGTCTGCAACACATTATTTCAGGGCTCTCTGTAATTCAGTTTGATTTTTTTTTCCTCTACAAATTACCTGCTTATAGTGACTGTATAGATTATATAGGTTATTCTAATAAGGATACATTTGTAAACAAAGTAAGCAATTCCATAAGTAGGGGAAGTGCTTATGCTCGTGGTTCCAAGCACTCTCATGTCTCAGTGCTATGATGGCTGTTACATATCAAAGGGTGTCTCCTCTATCTTACCACTGACCTCCATAAAATTTGTCTGAGCAATAGCCTTGTTAGACATTGACCCTTCTCCAGACCCAGTTCAAACTGACCACTGGGCTCAAAAATTCTATTCTCCCTACCTATGGACATCTAGAACTTATTTTCAAAAATTGAATTTCCTTGAAACCCAGGAGCATAAAAAGAAGCATCAAAGGATGAATACCAGGTTTTGTCAAGAATGGCATCACTTTCAGGTTTTTGTTTTGTATGAAATATTATTTCAGACAGACACGCCCAATTCCTTTGCAAATCATAGAATTGTTTAGGTTACACTCATTGAGATCCCACTGTTAAAATGGATCAGTGAGATCCAAGATCACTGACTCCAACTGTTAACCCAACACTAAACCATGTAGCCAAGCACCACATCTACACATCTTTTAATTACCTCCTGGAATGGTGACTCCACCACTATTCTGGGCAGTCTGTTCCAGTGCTTGACAAACCTTTCCATGGAGAATTTTTTTCCCAATATCCAATCTAAACCTCCCCTGGCACAACTTGAGGTTGTTTCCCCTTGTCCCATCATTAGTTACCTGGCAGAAGAGGCTGATTCCCATCGGGCTACAGCCTCCTTTCAGGTGGTTGTAGAGAGTGGTAAGTCTCTCCTGAGCCTCCTTTTCTCCAGGCTAAACAACCCCAGCACCCTCAGCTGCTTCTCATCAGACTTGTGCTCCAGATCCTTTACCAGCTCCACTGCCCTTCTCTGAATGTGCTCCAGCACCTCAGTGTCCTTCCTGAATTAAGGGGCCCAAACCTGAATACAGGATTTGAGGTGTGGCCTCCCCAGTGCAGAGTGCAAGGGAATGATCCCCTCCCTGCTCCTGCTGGCCACACTACTGCTGATCCAGGCCAGGATGCCATTGGCTTTCTTGGCCACCTGGGCACACCCTGGCTCAGGTTCAGCTGAGTGTCGACCAGCACTCCCCAGGTCCTTTTCCTTTGTGTGGCTTCCCAGCCACTCTTCCCCAAGCCTGTAGCACTTCATGGAGTTGTTGGACCCAAGTGCAGGACCTCGCACAGTCCAGCAGTCACATTAATCCATCACAGACCTCTGGCCTCTACCCACACCAGCCGGCTGAAGGCTTCACCACCAGCTTCTCCAGTGGGTTGGTCCTTTGGTCTCCAACAGGTTCTGCTGCTGGAAGTAAAGTCTTTAAATGTTACCCTTGATGCTGAAGCAGGGCATTTCAACACAACAAAGATATTGAAGTAATGGTTTGCATTTCCTTGTCCCCATCATCCCTGCAAATCTTTTGTACCTCGAGCCCGATGTTCAGGTAGCAGTCAATGGCCAATACCGGGTTCTTGAAGTTATGAATGGCCTTGGGGAAGAGTTTGTAGGTTGCGTGTTGAAGGAATTTCTCCAGGAGGAACTGAGACGGGGCTGCCAACAATGTGTGCTCGCTGTCAGGGGCACAGACGTACTGAAGAGGCATTATTGGTGCCACGCTGTCTGAGACCTGCAGTGAAACCAAGGGGAGCCCCTTTTAACCCACCTACTCCGTGTATTTGCTCTGCAGGAGTTCCTCTAGCTGGGGAAGGGATTGCCATGACAGACCAGGAAGAGAGAAGAGGAACAAAAGGATCAGAACTCCCCATTCAATTTTCACATAGCATCAAAGCACAGAAATAAATTAATTGCTTGCTCTGTGCTTGATACATCCTGTGGATATCTGCTTGCCTAAAGAGACATAAAATAGGGAGTTCAAGCTGTCACAGTGGCCTTCATCCTGCCTTACTCTTTGGCATCATATGAAATTACATACTCCTTGTGTGGAGTCATCCATAAAAAGTGCTTTCTAGGGAGTTTTCTCATAGGCCAGTCCGTCACTACAGATTCCACTGCAACCACAAGAAAAGGAAAATCAGAAAATGATCTTCAAAAATACTCAGACCCAGAATTCAGTCAGTTAAGTTGTGAAGTATGGGAAGTATTTTTTTTTTTAAGGGACAGGGTGTAGGATGTGTTCAAAACCACGAGGAACGCAAAAGTAAGATTCCTAGATTAAAGACAATCCTTTGAAATACACCTCCATTTAAAGCTGGCATAGATGTGATACATTCTGTATAAAATATTTGATATTTTGATTTCCTGGGGGGATTTCAGAAGGTTGCAGTTTTCAGAGCCTTTCCTCAGCCTTCTTCTTGTTAGGAAGTGCAAGGACTGAAAGTCACCACAAATCAGCAGACACCGGAAATGTGGCTGTACTAACGTTTTTAAAATTAAATCTGGTACAACTTCCCTGCTTTGGATCAGAGTCTGCAAATTCTTCCTCCATCAGAGATACCACTGAAAAGCGAGACCAAACTCTTCCCAATCTCAGTACATCTTCTAATAGATTAGGAGGATTTTTTTTTTTTTTTTAGTGATTTATAAATAGCAAGATGTTTCTCATTTTCTATTTTTGATGTGGCAACCCTACCATGGATTAAGCCATGTATGTCAGATGTCAAATAAGCAAGAAATAAATCCAAAGAACTAGAGAATTCATTATTTCTAGGGAAAACGGGTCCTGATTTTACCCCTTAAATACAATAGAGCATACTTCCACACTCACCATGATTTTTGGCTTAACAACAAAGTCCTTTTGTCCTCCAACCTGAATATGTTTCTTCATGACACTGAAGTTGTTGAAGCGGCAGATGAGGAGGCCGCTGCTGTTGGTCCGCAGATTAAAATCCACATCTTCACAGAAATACCTGGACATTAAACACAAGATCACTAAACCAGCTGTGTGGCTGCTGTGCACGAGCATTCACACACCCCCTGCTGAAATGCACCAGTATGGGCTCAGCAGAGATTTCTGGAGATCATCTGACATGGCACCACTACAAATTTTCTGCAGAGCTTTGAAGACTCATTCCTTCGATGTGCTCCTGGTCAAGGAAAGCAGCTGCTGGTCACCCTAAACCCAAACTAGTCTTCACTTTTCAGTGTGCCTCTGTGCTTCTTCCCCACACCAAACCTGGCTTGAGCTTTCATGCTCATCACATACTGGCATCAATCATTTCCTCCCCACCCTTTTTTTTTTTTTTAATTCTTTTTATGCTTTGGGTTCTTGTATTATGTATTTTAGACTTGACAGGAGCTCTGCAGTGATCAACCTCCACTTCTGAACAAGCCAGTTCCATATGACATATTTCTCCATAAACTGGAGTGAGGGGGAAAGTATGGCTTTAACAAATACTTGGCTATGGGAGAAAAAGCTGCTGGAAGTAACCTTAGTCCTCCACTATTCATGATGTCATTGTTCATTTCTGTGGGCTGACTCCCACCTCATGACTCAACCTGACACAGAATGTGAAATCAAGAGCTCCTAAAGTCACACCAGCTTGCACTGACAGGCTACAATTCCTTGCTGAAACACACAGGACCAGAGAAAACAGCAGCAGGAGCCCAAGGAGAGAAGCCCCAGGGCCATTTATGACCAGCAGAGACAGGGTTTATTTGGAACTCACTTGGTTGAGAAGAGAAGAATTGAGTATTTCTTCAATCTGTGATGAGAGCTAGCAATAAAGGCCCATGATATGGGGGCTTTATTGCAAATGCTTTAGGATGAAATTAGGTGAGGAGGAGGGGAGAAAAGGAAGGAAATAGTAGAAAGTATTTTTTTGTCTTGCAAACTCAAGTGGCAAGAAGGAGGACAGCTATCTCTGAAGGAAATACAAGGAATCCCTCCTCCTAGGCACTCTGGAAGCTCCCCATTCTTCCTGTAACTGATGTCATTTTGTACTTTTTCTTGTACTTTTGGTGTCTCAATTATTTTTTCTCCTGAAGTTCCTTCTTTCCTCATTTTTTCAGTCCTCTGAAGCCCTCCCCTGCCCTTGATCTGTCTTCCCCAGGTTTTCTTGGCTTATGGCAGGTTTATTTTGATGCCTTACTCATTCAGATGAAACATATATCACTGTGTTTTATTTTTGTGATTGTGCCTATAATCACATTACCTACAGCAGGATCTTTCTGTTTATCTCAACAGCATTCAGAAAAGAAACATTGTGACAAGGTTCTTATCAAGTCAAAATGCTATTTTTCCACAGATATGTATGTACTGCCTACCTGTTTAGATCATATTGCACATTCTGGGTCAGGTCTATGTTGAGCAGTATAAAATCACGCACGTGGCACCTGGAGAACGGAGCCTTTGATTTCCTGGTGTTCAGCTTGCTGTTCCATTTCTGAACACCCAGTATTGCATAATGAACAATTTTTGGGGTGGCTTCAATGTGTTGGAGGACGCTTTTCAAAGACACATTCTTGCTGAAACCCCCAGGCTCCAGGGACTGGCTGCAAAACATGATCATACACAACATACAAACATATTTTAGTACTTTTATATTACATACATTGCATATATATACATATGTGTGTACAAAAAGGACCAAAAAAATTCCATTGACAACTGAGAATGTTTATTCCAGATGCTGTAAAAATATATACATAAATGAAGATTTTTTTCAGCAACAGGCAACTTTACCCCATCAATGCAGCCATTCAGAAAATCAGCCTTTCAGCAGAATAACTTCTTACACAGCAATTTAGAAAGGGAAAAGATGTCACCTTACACATAATTTTTGGAATTCTATTTTCTCTGTACTGGACAGTGTAAGCACTGAGAAGATCAAGAACTTAATGCCCTCTAAGGTCCCCAAATAAACTGTTTGCTCTGAGAAACATAAACTGAATCAAAACAAAGTAACATATTGAAAAATCACTCAAACTGTCACTAGAAACATGAGTGGCTCTAGGCAAAGAACAAACACAAGCAGAGGTCCGTTGGTGGTACTGACACAGATGTAAGGGCACAGTCACGTGGATGTGTTCAACAGCAGGTGGTTGAATGTTGGTGGTCAACACAACTGACATACGGCCTTCCTACTGCTCTGAGCTCTGCTGTCAGGGCTGGCTCAGTGCAAGGACCCAGCGTGGGTGGGTACCAACCTGGACTGCTCGTGGAGGCTGTGCATGTTCCACAGGACACAGGAGTCATCCATGACCACAATGAAGGGCCACACGCACTGGCGCTTCACTCCCAGCTCCTCCAAGCGGTTTCGTTCCAGTTCTAGGTTGTGGTAGGAAAGTTCCTTAATAAGAAACCTGGCAGCACCTGAGGAAATACCAGAAAGAAGATGTACAGACATCTTTATTAGATTTTATCACTCTTTCCAGAGAAAGGTATTGTGAACATCTGCAGTCACTACCCATTTTGACCTTAGTGCTTGTAACACAGTTTAAAAACAAATCTGTATGTCTCTTTTTCAGTGTGATTAAATCTGAAAGGCAGATTTTCCAAAAAGACTGGATGTTTTAAGACGCTCTGCAGAACACAATTTTGTGGGCATTAATGAAGTAACTTGAACCAAGAAGAAGCTAAGATTCTAAAACTGAAGCTACTTAAAACTTCTTGCAGAATAAACTCAGCATCCATGAAAACAAATTCTGAAGTTCAAGCCCCCAGTGTTCAGCTGCAGTTAATATTTACCTTCTGCTAACTAAAACATTGCAATCTGTATATGTGTAAAACATCTAGAATGAACATTTGCACAGCAGGGTTGAGTAAAATGAGTGAATATGGCCCATAAAACATCAGACTTTAAGCTGAGAGGGCAGTGATCCATGCAAACATATATTCCATGTCCCTGACAGCAGTTCTTCCACATTTTTGCACAGACATCACTGCTATTATCACAGCAGGCATGTGAGGAGCTGCTGCAATGTTTCCTGCAACAACATGATCCACATTGTCCAGCATAGATTTCCATTCCCTCACAGCAATGCACTGATGGTGTCCCTCACCTACTCCAGCATTGTTGAACATGCCTGGCAGGACAAGCATGATGTGGTTGGGCCAGTATTTTCGGTAAAGTGGCATTTCATACTCCTTGACTACCAGGAGGTGCAGGTGGCTGATGCCTTCCATGGCATGGTAGAGGTTCAAGAGTCCATGTTCATGACGTCCACTCGATGGGGTGAAGATAGGACTCTTGACTGCATTCAAATTCTGCTGGAACACAAGATATTTTGGCAACATTAGGTAAAAAAAAAAACCAGGTTATTCCTGGTAGGGACTTCTATTTGTTTATTTTTCATACCAGATTTTAAGATCACTGATTATTGCAACACATATGAACTGGATGCTAGGAATGAAAAAAGAATGTTTGCCCTCAAAAAACCCATTCTAAGGACAGGCAAGATTTACACAAAGGACTTTAAAACAAAAGGACAACAGAAAAAACCTCTCCCCGTTAATTTGCATATGTATGTCAAGCTGACTGCATGCAGCAGATGGGTAAGAGAGCACACGCACCTTGTCAGAAACGAGTGGGAGTCGCATGCTTTCGAGATGTTTTCCCTGTTTGCTGAAGACAAAATGGTTCTCTTTGGACTTGGGGATTATAAAATGCAGCTGAACCTCTTCTCCCAGCATTGAGGATGAAAACGTGAATGCATGCAGAGTGGAGTCAGACACCTGAATACAACAAGCAGCAAAAAGAGATTTCCAAGCAGGTAACACATAAGGAGTATGTAAGGAGGAGGAGTCCTTACAGTCACAGTACTGGAAGCCATGAGAGAAGAACATCCAAACCACTCTCAGTAATCATTTCCCTCACAATAAGGTATGTTACTTAGGCCTTGCTATTAAAGGAATCAGCTTTCTGTACCAGTAATGGTCTTTGGCCAAACCGGACTCTTCTGAACTCCATTTCAGCTAGGAATTATTTATCAATATTTACAAAAAGAAGTCAGATATATACACACACAAAAACATGCATACATACTAGAAAAAAACCTGTCCAAATCAATTTCCCCAGAAGATTCAAAGAGCAGTGCAGCACGTGGGGGTGCCTCCACAGCAGCACGCACTGTCATTCAGACATCTCATTCAGACAGCAGGAGCACTACTGTGTTGTATCAGTGCAGTATTTTTCCTGTGGCAATATTCTCCTAAGTAGTTATGTGACCAAAGCAGACCACACCATTAACAAGGCTACGAAGAATTTGGTGAGCTTAAGTTTGAACAGCACTTTGCTGAACCATGTAAGTGTCTACAAATGCCTACACAGCTGATAGACTTCATCCTACAAAAGCATCTGTCCTACTTCAAAGTCAAATCAGTTACTCTTACCAATGAGTTTTCTATAATCTTTGCTAAAAATTGAAATAATTGGCCTAAGACGGAAAATGCAAGGGGCTTTATTTAAGTTCTGTTAAAGCATTTAAGAATCTCTCTTTGTTCATAATGTTTGCTATCCAATGACTCCCCTTTGAAAGTGTAATTTCCCTGAGCTTAATTATCTTAATTCTATATACACAGCCCACACGGGCACATGCAAGTAAGATGTTTATATTTATTAGTACTAGTTATGTTTAACCTCATGCACAAAGATGAGTGGAGGGAAAAACAAATGTCCTTGGGGAGGATTTGCTTTTGTCAATGGATTTAATGAAGCATGAGGTTTAGATCAGACCTGCTGGTGCTGCTCCAAGGGAACTGGCACTGCCAGGTCAGGGTGTCTACGCTGCCATATCTTAATAGCAAGCTGTTGGAAATCATTAGTGAACAAGGAAGGAATGAATTGAGATAAGAAACTTCCAGGTAAACTGCTGCTGGTGGTTAAGAAATAATGTGTGAGCTATTAACCAGGAATAATCTTACTTGCCAGTCTCCTGTGAGCATAACTGTTTGCTTTAGAAACTAAAGGCTTTTTAACTAAACCGATTAAAATGTTCATTTCTGTCCAGGGACTCACAAGCTAGTGCTGAGAAGGATGCACAGTTACATACAAAGCGAGGATGAAATAGGCCTTGCCATCTCCCATCACAGGTGTGGATGGCTGGCATTTAGGTTAGACAAGCATTTCTCTTAATTTTTACAGTCTTCTCCCATGAGACACTGCAAACCCTCTGGGCAGGCTGAATAATGCTTTGCCTTGAGAAAACTAATCACAGTATTCACCCTCTGCCAGAGGCAGCTGCAGAGGAAAACTGCTCATTCAGAACGTGGCAGACACAGTTGATGCTCCGGGGTCTGCAGCTCAATATCTCCCCTGAGAGTGGGAGAATTAAACAATTCCATCTCAGGGAAGGTGAAAGCACAAGTCCTGAGATGAGAGCAGTTTGCCTGGAGAGACCACAATAAAAAACCAAGGATGCAGTTTACCCTTAGTCCTTGACACCAACCTGTGCAGCAGGATTAACGTCCATGTACTGATGGCACTGCTCACAGTGATGGAAGGTGTTGTAAGCTGCATATTTAGTCAGCATCATGGACACAGTCTCCCTTTTCTTAGGTTCCTCTGATTTTGTTTCTTTGCTTGTTTCTGTGCACAAAGAAAAGAAGTATCAGAAACTTTAGGAGCGTTAAAAACCAGAGATTGTGATCCTGGTAAGAACTGTAAAGAATACATCAATTATTTTTTTCCATTTAATTTTGGAAATTAAAAGTTCTTGTGAACTTGTGTTCAAATGAACCAATAAACACTGAGTCTCTGTAGGAAAGTATTTCTAAAAAAGTCTACGTTTTACTCACCTTGTTTCACTCTTGAGAGTTGTTCTGTGTATACAGGACTTATATTTCTGTACTTAGGGTCATGTACACTCAGGTCAAAAGATATTTTGCTGAAGATCTCGATGTCTGGCCAGTGGTCATTACTAGACTGAGTAATCTCACTGTTTTCTGTATGATCTGCAACAACACACTTCAGGTAAGCAGAATCAGAAACACACCAAATGATGCTTATGTGATGGCTGCTGCTTTACAGTTGCAGTGGAACTCATATAGGCAAGCACACACACAGAGCAACATCTTTGAACATCATAAATATTACCAGTGAAATTACAATCTACACAAAGCCATTTCAAAGAAATGGCAATTCCTTAGAAACTGCATGCAGGGGAAGGGAGCCTCCTAGGTATCTTTCTGCACTGTTCCTCATCATGCTGCTGAGGTATAATTCACTCTGGTTGAAGCATAAAGTGCTCAGATGAATGGTCCTATTTGTGCAGAAAGCATAGGTGTAGTAGTTTTGAACCTCTCTGTGATGGAATGAAGAGCACTGGGTAAATGAGAAGCAGAAGCATCCAAAGGCAGAAGGATGAAAGCAAGGAAAGAGAAGCTGTATATATTTATAAACTAGTAGCTGGCGGTACATGAAAAAGGCAGTAGAAGACACACTCCTATTACAGAATGAGATGTGGCCAGCAATGATCAAATGAAACTTTTCTGCATAGATCCAACAGAGGTAAGTTTAGTAGAAAGAAAGTAGAAAATCAAGTTTAAGCAATGGGAATGGTAGACAACACTGGCCAAAGAAAACAACTTTGGAATGCAGCTTGAATGTGAGTCAATGCAGATCAAAATGAGATGGAAGAACACACGAAAAGTAGGTGTGTGTGTGTCCTAGGGTGACTTTTTGATGCTTGTATCCCCAACTGTCTGTTCTGTTTATGCTGTATATTGGGTTCTGCACCTTTAAGACTGGTTCTGAGAGCAAAGAGGGGGGAAAGAAGAAGCAGGCAGTTTGTTTTCAGAGATGGTGTTCACTCTGCCGCATTCTGCTCCTGGACTGTGTTTGTCTGAAGCTAGGACAGACAGTGGGACAGAGATCTCCTGTGCTTTTAGTCAGTTTTAGCTAGCTGAGGCAGAGAAGTTCTCTGGACCATTTTTGGGGTGTTTTGTTTTGTTTTGTTTATTCTTGGGACTGTTTTAACTGCTCTGGACTGCAAAACCCAGAAGAGCACCAGGAGCTCACACCTGTAGCCCACCAGGGCCCAGGATGGCATTTTCCAGTGCTGGAGGGACTGATGAGAGACTGAGTGAGCTGAGCTACACCCATGGCAAGGACTTCTCTCAGTTTTTCCATCTCTCTTTGGAGCAGCGAGAGGTTTTATTGTTTCATATTATTCATTCTTTATGCTTGTGGGCACTTTGTTAAATAAATAGTTTTTTCCACTTTTCTCCGAGAAGATTTTCTTCCGGACTGGTTGGGGGAGGAGCTGTTTGGGTTTGCTTCCCAGATGGACCCTATTTGGAGGTTTCCTCCCAAGTTTGCCCTAAACCAGGACAAATACATTTTATTGGTGCCCAATGTGTGGCTTGAGAAAGTGGAAAAAACTTGTACTGATTGCATTTTCGTTGTACTTTGTGTGGGATGAAGCAGTCAGTAGCCATGTTGCTGCTGGAATTCATAATGTCTCTTGGGGTGGAGTCCTTCCTGTGTTTCTGTTCCCTAGGCTTTTTTGAGGTTTTTAATACCTTTCTGGTCCCCAGGTTTATTTTCTTATCTGGAAATAGCTCCAGTATTGTCCCTAACATGTAGTTTTTACAGTAGAGTGCACAGATTAGAATTGCTCTTGTGCTGAGCACAAGATAATGATTTATGGAAAAGTTTATAAACTAAACCAGGACAGTGTGTAATTGAGGTTACTGATTTTAGAAAAGTGAATTCAAGTGAAATGAAGGTTGGGTCTATGGATGAGCGCACACTCATCCTACCCTGATGCAAGAGGAGAGACAGTAATCTACAGAGCTCTGAGTACTTTGACCTGGGTAATACTCAAAATCTGGAGAGGGTGAAGGAAGTAATTAAAGATGTTGAATTAAATGAAAAATGTGATAAAATGCAAACAGGTTGACTAAAGAAATCCTGTGTTACTTTCATTATATGGCTACGAAATATCTATTTCTCTGAACAAAGGAAATGCATTGAATCTTATCCTTCTGGACTCAAGTACCTGGCATGATACTATAGGACAAATTATTAATACAGCTAAGAAAATGGAGACAGGGAATGGTCTATAAATTGAAAGGGTTGACTAAAGAGAGGATGGCAGCATGTCAAATTGTAAGCATTAAGGCGGGTGAGATTACCAATGAAGTTAAAAGGTCAGTAGAGGAGCAGACTGTTTAATACTCTCACTAATGTCATCAGCTTAAACAAAAAAAATTGGCTTAAGTTTGCTGGTGGCACACTCCTAAGAGTCATTGTCAACATGGAGAAGGAATAAAAGATCAACTGGAAAGAATTCAACACCCTCAAAAACTGTAACAACAAAAACTTGGTGATATTTAACAGAAAAAATGTGAGTCATATGTACATTCAAGGATTAATAACAAGCATTTCTGCAGCAGGTTGGGAGCACCTTGGTTGGAAATGACCAAGTTGATGAGAAACCTTGGAGTACAAGCTAAGCACCAACGCCAGTGAAAAGGGAGAATGGAAAAGACCAGTGCAATCATAGGTTTCATCAGTCATAGGGCTTTCAGTGGGGGCAGGGGAACACATGAGCTGTTGTAGGCTGGGTTGGTTAAACATTCAGTTCTGCTCACCCATGCACCAGAAGGATAAATTGAAAATAGATATGTAGGCCAGAGTACCAAACTGATAAGGAGAATAAAGAGCCTGTCATTTATGAGAATCCTGTTAAAAGATCCAGACTACCTAGATGAATGCTGGAGAGGAGGTAAGATAGCTGCCTGACCACTCCAAAGAAACAAACCTCAAAGAAGAGAAAAAGTATATTAATTTAAATCACTGTGTTTTTTGGTCCCAAAGAGAATGTGTATAAATGGGACAGAAACATAATTGGGGTGGAGAATAAAGGAGTATTTAAAATAATGAGAACACGAGGGCTCTGGAGAAGCATTCCAACAGAAGCAGTGGGAGCAAAAAAGCCACAACCAAAAACCCCCAGCAAACCCAAACTGCTCTTCTGCTGGAGTTCCATGCATTCCTGGCAGGGGTGTGACACATTGCCGTGATCTCAACAGGCCAGTCAGCATGATGCAGAACATCTCTCACATTTTGATATTTCATCCTAAGCTTCTGAGGTACTTATGTTCAAATAAAGAGGGAATAACTGCCCCAAAAGCTCCAAATCAAAGCATTTTCCACCATTTGATAGCACTGTATGAACAGAAATACAAAGTAGTCTTTTCAAAGGTTTGACAACAACTACATTTTCAGGATGCCAGTCTAATGGTCATAAGAGTTATGTACCAGAACACCACGAAGAGGACTAATTTTTAAAAGGTTTTGCTCTTCTCAAGGCAAAGTGCTGCCATGGCAGTTAATGGATCTGTGAGATTTGACAAATGAGCATAAATCCAAAGAGGATCCCGCTCCCCTTTATCCTCAGCATAAAACCTGCAAACTGCAAACAGGAGACAATCTTACTGGAAATGGGTATGTAACTTAAAAATAAACATAAATAATAGTTATGTTTCAGCCAGGAACAAAATGTTCTTAAATGTTCTGTCTGCTTAAAAGCAGCCAGCACTTAAAAACCTGCAAGAAGAGATAACATGGGCAGATGTTGCCCATTTACAGCTTTGTGCTCACTTTCACTTGAGTGCTACATGAATGTATCAACCCAAAATACATTTAATAGTTCTCATATAAGCCCATTACAAAGTTTACTTTTTTATCAATCTATACTGAGATATATGAAGATACCTACAGAGTCCAGCAACACACCAATGGAGAAGACATGTAGTAGGTGTAATTCATAGTCTTTCAGTGAGCCTAAAAACTCCTTTGCTGAGTAATACCCAACATAGGCTCTTTATGATACATCTTAAGAATACCTAGTAAATACTTACTGGCATTAATCTCTTCTTCATCATACACATCTACTTCCAGCAACCGGATTAGCATGCGGAAGAGAATCCTTAGGAACTGCAAGTATGAACCAGTCTTTCCAACCTGAGCCAGAGACGGAAAAAAGTCTAAATGCCAACCCAAACTGTGAAAGGGGAAATTTCAGGTAAACGCCTCTGGGCTTACCCCAAAGCTGTGTGTTCTGCTCTGCCTGAAAACACTGCAATATTGCCCACTACACTGAAAACACTTTTACTGAATTGGTCTCTGAGCACAACCTGGCCACAGCCTGTGTCACTTTTGTATGCAGGGAGATCAGCAGTGATTACTGCTTCTCTCCTCACATGCTCAAGGTAATGTTATGCCCACTGCCACCTACATGTGTTTCTTTTAGGCTAAGACATGACACAGAGCATCACCCTTCCTCTCCTTACCACTTTCAGCATGGACTTAGCCTTAAAATTTGACTTTGGTGTTTGACCTCAAAACGCATCTCTGTGAACTTGGCCCGCTCAGACTGCCAAAAAGGCAGAAGGAAGGACCTGTGCTCTTACTTGTGGTGGTCCTGTCAAAAGCAACCGCCTGGGGTGAAAAGTCCTGGTGCCAGACGCCTCAGCCTGATTGCTGAAGTCCGCGTGGTGCTGTCGGGCTGTCGTCCACTGCCTGTAGTACTGAGACTGCTCCTCACTGCTCATGTCCTTGTGAAGCAGAGGCCTCAGAGAGCTCAGCCAAGACACGTCAGCGTGAGGCAGGAGGGAAGAGGAGGAAGGCAAATTGCCATTTTTCTGCGAGCTCAGGAGGCAGTACGCAGCTTTGGACAGGATGACGATGCGTGGCAGCGCCACACGGAGGGCCTTGCTGTCCTTGGCTGATTGGGCAGGCCACTGAAAGGTCTGGGAGACTGAAGACAGTGAGGAGAGTTTGGGAGTGGTGCTGCTTGCCATCTGGTTACCCAGTGAGTCACACTCTTGTTTCAGGGTCTCTTTGGCTGTAAAACTGGAGTAAGCTCCCTCATCTACTGAGCTGTGTGCCACAGCCTGGAAGTTAAGGGATGGTGCCTGCTTCTGAGACTTGTCTGCAGCACTCGAGGAGCTCACACCATTGTCAGCCAGGGAACCTGGGAAAACAAAAAGTAGGCAATGAAAAGTTACTGATTGATGTAGGGAAACCATGAATTCATTTGATCTATGCAACAATCCTAACATACAAACACTTCTGTTCAATGAATGCTGCTGTAGCTTAGGTCAGTGTTTCACCATATCAAAAGACATCTTTTACATCTGTCTGTCCCTCTGGCTGGAGAGGTAAATGCCCTGCTGCAACAGGGTTCAGACTCCAGGTGTTCAATCCTAATCGTTGTATGCTAGCTATCATTTCCCATCTAGGATTTGGAATTTGATGGTACAACGTTCTGAAAGTCAAGTTTAACAAACCACTGTATACACAGATCAATTGCATCTTCCTTTCTATGAATTACAGAGCATTTGCTTCACTGCAACTTGGACATAAACTGGGCTATGTCCCCTCCTCCCAACCTGTCAGGTTTAGTTAGTGTATGAGAAGACCTGGTGCATAGCAAAGACTCAGTCCAGCTATCTTAATACCTCAGACTCACAGGAAAATAAAGAGAAGGAACCAGAAGTGTCTGCAGAATGCAAAGAAGGGAAGGCTTGGTGGGAGGTGATACCTGAAGAGGTAGGACAACACCCAACCATTCTCTTGGTCTTGGCAAGGAGGCACATATCCACCCTCATCCATAGGCACTCCCAGTTACAGAACGTTTTTCTATTCCTAGAACTTTATACTAGCCCTTTTTGATCTGATTTTAAAGATCTTTTCAGGATCCACTGAATAAAGCTAGCAACAAATGTGAAATGTAAGTTTAAAAATCAAAATCACAAGAGACACTTAGCCATGGCATACCATCCTTCCCACTGAAACACCATCTCTCTTTAGCAGTAGACAGGAAAATTGCTCAGTGTGTGAAGAATCTGCAACTAACATTTCATTGTCTAGCCTGCAGCTGGATCCAGCTAAGCAACCCACATTTGAGAAAACATCTCACTGATTGCATCCAAATTCCAGTGACACAGGAATTAAGATTTGTTTTTCAGACCAACAGCAGAATAACTGACCTGATGTTCCTGTGACAGCACTGCTGTTGCTCTGGGGCCGGTCCAAGTCTATCAGCAGCTCATCAGAGTCGTTCTCGCTACCATTTGCCTTCTCCTGCTCCTTCTCACTGAGGTCAAGAGCTACAATAGGCCCTCGAATTGCCTCCTTGGAGACATAGCAGCATGCCAGGCCTACTTCTTGCTCTAAGGCAGTACGAGTTAAGTAGCTGGAGTCAATTAGTCGAAGGTCACAGTATTTCAACGACCTAGGAAAGCCAACACAAATGAAAAAAGAAGTTTTGTTTTCTCTGACTTTGAAGAACACTCCCTATCTTTAATTGCTTACTAAATATTCATGAACAATTTCATTAGCCTGTACATATAAAATGATTTTAAAATATTCAGCACATAAGTTGTGTTCCTTGGTACTTTGCACACTTACTGACCCACACAGTAGAGTAATATGACTTTTCACAAACTGCACTTTCCAAACCTTTAAGTGGTTCCTAACTAAAGTCTACAAAAATACACTTCTTTTGTGAAAAGACAGCTAGATGGTATCAAACCCAACTTATCTAAACATGTTAGAGAGCAATCATATTGAAAGAGTAATAACAGCACCTGGGGAAAGTCTCTCCCAGAGGGTCTTTGCCAGTGAGAATAACAATGCAAGGTAGACCTTCCAGATCCTGATAGGTGCGAGGAATCCAGTCATCCTGCTCATTGCCCCTCCAAGCCTGTGAACAGAGAATATTCCAGTCACACCTAAATGACATCTTCTAAGTCTTCAGCTGTTTCCTTTTTTCATCAGTTCCTGCTTTGTATATAGGGCTTGCTTACTCAATGGCCAATAGGAAGGGGACCTTGGGTGCAGGCATGCACTTGTTTTCTGGTAGCCAACTGTTAGCCAAGCATTAAATGCAAAGAAAATAGGCGTATAGCATATGTTATTCATATGTGCTGGAAATATCCACCTGGTGTGGAATTAATGTGGTCTGTCAGAGAAAAAAGCAGTCGATGCGTTCAATTTGGCACAGATAAAAGATATTAATGTAAAGCTAAAGTAAGACTTTAAAGTGGAGTATGAAAATGGGCCAATGAACCTTGTTTAATTATTTTATACAATGAAAGATTACATGACAGAAACACATTTCACCTTTCACTGGAGGTAATCCTCCCCAAAAGAACTCCTTACCTACAGTCTATCAAGGACTGAGACCACAAAACTGTACTATTTCCCTCAGCACTGGAAAGGTTGGCAGCATCAGTCCCATGTCCTTACACCGTTCTGTTCCCCTGGTTCAGCAGAGCTTACTGAAAAAATTATTTCTCCAATTACCTAGCAGTATCTAATGACTTGGTAAAGCAGCCTTGACAGCAGAGAGAGAATTTCTGGCTCAACAAGGTTAGTTCAGCTGTGTGCTCCCCTGCCTCTCCAATGACCAAAGTTTCTGTGAAAGTGCATGACTAGAAAGAAAATAGGGAAAGAGAATTTTTCTTTTGATTTTTCTTGATTTTCCTTTTGCTAGCATAAGGACCTAAAAAGAATGAGCACCTGGGGCTTTGAGCTGTGAACTTGCATCCAGAAGATGTATTTCTTGATCATCTTTCTCAGGAAGGTCAGAGAGGTGCAACCTTCAGGACCCCTCACTTCTAAATGTCTCCCAAACAGTTGGATTCTTGTTACACTTAAAGGGTATGCCATGACAGCATCCCTAGTCAGAGAAACAGTTATTTAAACTGTCTTCCATCTTTTGTTTCATTCTGTATCTCTGGCTCCCTGACAGAGAGGAATGACCTGTCTGGCTGGTCTGGCTGACCAGCAGGCTTGTCTGACAGAGAGGGGAACAATGCAGTCACCAGCACTGCAGAGACAGCTGCCCACCCTCCCTGCCCTGCTGTGGCATCACACACCCTGCCAATGCCATCTGAGAGCTAAGTTAAGTCACACTTTTCAGCTGGGTTCACTAACACCCATATAAAGTCTCCCTTCCTGCCTCTAAAAATGGTCACAATCAGGTCTCATCCTTCCTGCAACCAAAAGTATTTATTTGAGCCTCAGCACTCAGTAGCCTCATAGTGCTCTCTCCCCACACACACATCAAAAAAAGGACTGGGATGCTTGCAGCAAAAGCTCTCCACTGGCTCTAGTCCTTCAGTTTCAGTACTCCACCTATTGTCTGAACAAATGCCCAGCAGCATGGAGACTAAATCAAAATTGTCTGCAATAAGCTAGGCTGATGAATTTTACAATGGGAATCAGTTCCCCAAACATATGCTCACACCATGGCAGAAATCTTGTGTTATCCCAGGCACCAGACTAGCAGGTATGGTAGTGCAGCACCAGCCTCACAGGTGACCTTTACTATTCTGAAATATACTGGGACACCTCACCTAAAAAGACACTACAGGGTTATATTTGGGCAACTGAATTCCTCTCCTCACTTCCTTCATATGCATGGTTCAGATTTGAGGGCTTTTCTTCTAGTAAACAGCAAGAAAAGAAGCAAATCCAAAATCCTACAGCTTTGTTTAGTCCAAAAGTCCATCTTATGTTTTGGAGAGAGGAATAAGAAGAATTATTTAGAAGGTTTTTCACTCTCTACCTGGTAAAATTTCTCTATTCCAGACCAGTGTCTACATGGATATCCACCTGCAACTGCTCCACAGTCAAGGCCTCGCAGGCTGTTTCAGCACTGTGTAAGGGCTGCAACTCATTATGCCAAAGCACTATTAAGAAGCCCTCACAGGACTCAATCCAGAATGACTTAAGGGTGGAATTAATGCCTATCCAAAAAAGCCCACCAGCACAGAGCTCTTATCTCACGTCACTGTCTCGTTTATGACTACTTTCTTCCCTCTCCTGCTGCAGATAAAGTTTGAAAAGCAGGAGTCATAGCTTCTTTAAAGGACATTTTATCTGCTTTTGGGTGCAGGCAAGCTCTTTCAGACAGGCTCACAAAATTCATCCCACTTCTCTGTGGCTTTGAATACACTGTATAACTCATAGTAGAAGCAAAAAATTAATCTCTCTTAGAAACTTAGAGCATGGATGACGACAAATAACCAGTATTACTTTCAGGCTGATACCTAAGGCAGGCAACCAATTGCCCCTTTGTTTAATGCAGTGAGGTCAATTCATGAAGTGGGTTTGGCTACTTGAACCATGCTCTTGTAAATCCATGCAAAATTTTAGGCTGGTGCAGATATGCTGGGGATATATGCATGTAGCCTTTTCAGGCTTTCAGCATGCAGGGGGTTGAGGAAAGATATCTGTGACAAACAGCATACTTTACCAGTTATCAGAAGGGCAGAAGTTGGATGAACAGAGCAGACAACAGATACACTAGACAGACAGATAAGTTGGTGGAAATAATTAGTTTGCCTACAGAGATTTGAGCTCTGCTTTTAGAGATGAATCCTATCTGATGCATGCTGTTATTCAACTTTAAGAAGTGAAATAACAGCTGGTGCTTGACTTCATGGACCAGTAACTACTCAGGTTTGTTCCAAGTCTCTCTCTCTTTGATACTCAAAGTACAGAAATGCATTCACAGCGGCAGATACAGAACATCTGCCCTTTCCCTATAGAATAATTAACCTATGAACAGTGGGAATAAACACAAAACACCGACAACAGCCAGAGGACTACAGTGAGCACACAAACAAACATCCAGTTTCCTCTAACCTTGAGCCGTGTCACGAAGTGTTTGGCGACAGTGAGCTCCGAGGCAGGATTCCCCAGGAGGATCTCAAAACGATACTGCAGCCCCAGCTTGTCCCTGACCTCCTGTAGCCTCTCCTTGGCCAGCATGGCCAGCTGCACCGACGGCACCCGAATGACGAGCATGTGGCCACAGCCGTTCTTGTCTTTTCCCGGAGACGTGATAAGGTCGTCCATTATGCTGAGTGTTTCAGGTGTGCTGTGATCCCTGAGAGAGGCCATGGTGGTGAGGGCCATCAGAGCTTGGGAATACTGCTGAATGAGCAGGTAGCAGCGGATCACCATGCTGTGCAGCCGGGGGTACCTTGGGGGAGACACAGTCCTGCATGAGCACGTGCAAAACCACTACTGTCTCAAAATCGGCCAAAACACAGGACTTCTGTTTTTTTCCAGCAGTGCTCAAAGAACAAAGTCTTCCATTTTCATAGATAAAAATTTTGAACAAAAATTCTCTGCATTTGGCCCAAGTCCTGAGCTCAAGTAACAGGAATCATAAACTTCTGTTACCCTCACCTGGTCCAAAATTTCAACTAAACATCTCTGACTTGATGGAGATAAGGAACACCTCAGATCCGATTTATTCCAAGAGCACATGCTTATAATTGCTTTGCTTTCCACAAGCTTTTGCTTCTACAAACTTGAGGACCATCGTGGCTTCAAGTGGTTTGTGGGAGAAGTACTTCAGAATTTTACATCGCTCAACCTCTCACCAGAAAGCTGGACATACCAATAGGAATCACTGGCTCTGTGCCAAACCTGAACTCCCATTTTGCCTTTTAACATACATAGCCAACATCTTTGCTTCCATTACAGCTACATGCAATGACAACAAATATGAAGTAAAATTATCAGAGAAATAAAATTAAAATCTGCTCAAACAAAAAACCCACTCAATTTCTAAGTATTTCCCATAAGTTCATTCGCCACCAAAATACAGAAAAACACTACACTAATATGCCTTGAGTGCTGGTCTTATGCCACGTAAGTGCAAATAACTAAAACAACTAGAAGTTCCAAATTTGTCTGGTCTCTTTCTTGAGTAATCTAATAGACAATATGATATCCATTTAAAGAAAGTTTGGGGTTTGTGTTTAGTCAGTAAGATACAGTAGTTTGTTCTGGATACCATAAGCCAGTCATTAAACCAGTATGTTTTTAAAACACTTTTTACTCTTCCTGCCATAAAAGTACTCACTGCACTGCTGCTACTAAAACAAATGGAGCCTTTCCTATAATACAAAAATGTCTGCAATATTTTCAGCTTGTAAGCTTGAATGGCTCATCTGCCCAGACAGAATAGCCCAGTTTCTTGAAAACAGAGCCTAAATTGATAAACTGTGACACAAAACCACATGCTGGCTCCAAGGTAGAGAGGTTCACCTGCCATCAATTTCTAGTATTATCCTAATCTTGTATGATTTTTTGCACATACATAAATCCTCCTTCATCCTTTTTCCCACCCACACTTAAACAGAAAGAGTGATAGTAACCATTGTCACTTCCACTGGAGTTGAACAAAAAGGAAAAATGTAAGGAACTGACCTAATTACTATTGCCTGTTTGTAGATAATAACAAATATTAAGTATTAATGATGTACTTAATTATTAATGTTGCTAATTTAACACATTTGATATTGAATTTTACTTAATGAATACAGACACATTTACGACTATTAAATTGACCTAATTAAAACAGAAAATACAGTACTGAACACACAACAATCCTGTTCTAGAACAATCCTGTTCTAGAAAACACAAGACACTATTATTTGAAGTGCTATAAGGGATATGCTATAAGCATATCCTGCTGATATGCACAGCAGATTAACTCCACATTGCTGAAAATGACAGTATTCCCTTAATTCCTGAATTGGGCACACATTTAATTGTATCTTGGATATGTGCCATGAAAGTAGCTTTTTCAGGCAGATGCAGGGTAGAAATAGGCCCTGAGCTGCAGGAACCAAAACCATGGCCAATTAATGAAATAACAAAAATTATGGTTTTGAAATAATGTCCCTCACCACCAACAAGAGAGACACCAGAAGCGGTGAGGTATGAAACCTCTGGTACCTTCTGAGCTCAGTGAGGGCTGAGCCAAAAGAAGAGAAAAGCACAGCTGAGCCCAGACTGCTGCTGAATGGGCCTGACCTCTTCTAAAAACAAATGAAGAATATCCATTCCCTTCTTCAACTGCACTAAATTTGTTACAAAAATAAAATTGCAAATACTTCATGTTTTCCAAGATCAACATCAAATATCATCATGTCCTCATCCCCTGTAATGGGGCTCATGAAGAAGTATCTTTAAGATCCCATCTGGGCAGAATCCCAAGCTTCCATGTTGTTATTTACCTTTCTAAAAGCGTGTTGACCATTTTTTCAAAGGTTTCATCACATCTCAAAAGGGGACTTGTGACTCCCCACTGGAGGGATTTGCTGTATTCATTCAAACCAAAGTATAGCTTTTCTTCACTTGCTGCATCATCCTGTTTCATACACAAACAGCAAAAATATAAGGTATTCTGGAACAAATTTTTATTTCGTCTGCCATTTTAAAAAACAAGCGGAAAGCACTTTCCAAACCAAAGAATCCTTTTTTTTTAATCCATTCTCCGTAAGTGATGCTATTTATTTGTTACAATAAAATGTAAATTGTTTTTTACTTAACTTATTGTTTGCCTACAGCTAGGAAAAACAGGTGTAGGTCCTTGCAAATTTTTCAGTATATCTCCTACGTGTGACTGCACAGGGTTTCTAGAATCCTACTAATTATTTTCTGACTCCCTTTCTCTGGCTTTATATCTACTGACAACTGTCATCTCATTTCTATTTAGAGTAGAAAGAGAAGGATTACTAATTAACAAAGCTGTTCTTGATTGTCAGAGTCTATGTGGTTTTCTAATGGAAACGACAAATTAATAATTTTTTCTGTTGGAATGTAAGTCTGCAGACAGCTATCGGAAAGGCAGAATATTTGTGTTTCAAATTTCGTGAGCCTTTGATGGAAGCACAGCATGTTCTCCAGCGCATTTTTATCAGCAGTAATCTCTAGGAATGTAATTAATCACCTACAGTCTCCCCCTTTTTTGTGGGTTATTTTTTTAATCAGAAGACTGAAAGTTGTTAATTTTTTTACTTTTGGGAAACAAAAAAATTGTCTAGACCATTTTACAGAAGGTCATCACATGGTTTATATTAACAATCAACCAAAAAGCAAACTTAGAATATTCATTCACACTGTCATTTTACATTAACTATTTTTTACAGCTCCCGCTTTAGGACACTTTGCAGAAACCAATGATCCACTCAGCACAGTAAAGTCAAATCTGATATAAATATACCAAACAAGTAAGAGGAGAAAATGCTGTTTTTAGGAGGTTTATCCAAAACATCCTCAAAATCAGCTGGCTGAAATGATGAAAAAAGTTAACTGTGCAGAATATCCAACAGGATTTTTCCTCTGCACAATGACAGCACCTACTACACCAAAACTTGTTAACCTAGCACATAACTTTAATTAGGACTGGGAAAGTAATGGCTATGTGACATACAACTTACAGTCAAAAGTTAGACTGCTTGAAGAAAAGGGAAAGCCAGCTCTGGAGCTTTATGGCATGTCTATATAGCTTTGTCTGACCAGAGCACAGAAAGTGGTTTCTCATCTTGCATGACTGCATGAAGAAAACTGTGTAATTCCTGGTCCTAAGTATCAGGTGCTACCTCTACCATCAATATCTCAGGGCTGTCCATCTGGAATCTGAGAGAATAAACTCCAGCAGACAAAGAGCTCCCTCCTAACACACACATTTTCTAGATTATGTTAGGTGTTAATTCCACACTAAAATTCACAGTTAAAATTAACAGTTAAACACTTACCACAGTGTCAGATTGTATCCAATGGACCTCATTGCTAGAGCTGATCCTGGATTGCTGCGTTTGCAGGGCATAAGGGAAAGAGCTGACCTGAAGAACAAGGAGGTTGAATGCTTCAAGCACCTCCCTGCAATTAATAACTCTATCGGCCAGACCATGATTAGGCTCACCGTGTGACAGGGAACTTGAAATGGCACTGCAGAAATAAGAATGCAAAGAATTGACTTACTGACATCCTGAAATTCAATGGATTACTCTCTCCCTACAGAAAAAAATCTCAAAATGACCATGACTCAGAGAACCATAGTTCAAAAAAATGCCTTTGGAAAGGTAAAAGACTTCAAAAAACATTTGACTGTTCTCTGTGAGCAAACTCAGGAAAACAAGGGAAAACAACAAACATCTAAATAAAGGATCAAAATCTGTTGACAGTGAGAAGGTGGATTAGTGTGACAACTTAAAAAAGCATGACACAGAGGAAACCAAAAATAAGCCGAAGCTGATTAAATCCCTCTCATTAAGAAACACTGTTCCATGAGATATGGCAATAGGATATAGTAGCAATTTTATGAAATCCAATGGCTTTTCCAATCTGAAACAACAGATTTTTACAAGGCTAGGGAGCCTGAAAGTCTACTGATGTTCTGATGTTCAAGCTCCTGAAATTACCTTTACTTCCATTATATATTCAGAAATTCCAAATTCAAAGTAATAGCAAAGACAGTAAAAAAAAATATGATGGAGAAGACCAGGTAGAAATAATGTTTTTGTCTATTTTCAGCTGTCCTTCAAGAAGAGTATTTTGCTTATCATAGAACCATAGAATGGTTTGGGTTGGAAGGGACCTTAAAGACCATCTAGTTCCAACCCCTTTGCCATGGGCCAGGACACCTTTCACTATTTCTGATATTGAAATGAATCCCACAACCTTATACATCATGTTTAAACCACATTATTCTCCTTAGTTTACTCATGGAACAAGAACAGAATAATCAGCTTTACCTACTTCTTTCTTCTTTCAAGATGAAGTTGTGATTTAGTGTGAAGAAATATTTTTGCATGTGTATACACGTTGTGTTAAGACCTAATGCCAAATTCAATACAGCTGTTTTTTTAAATCCTTTTCTTACAGAAGCTATGGCATCTTTCTTATGATGCAGACTTAAATGTCTGTAAGCTTTCTCATATCACAAACAACAATATTATCAGGGATAAAAATATGAATTAACGCACAATTAGCTTGTGAACATCGGAGACATGTGGGTTTGAGTAGAGAAAAACAAGAGGAATAGGAAAAAAAACTGAAGAAGAACAAAGAAATTTGCAAAATCCAGCATTTCCCCCTTCATTTCAGCACCATAGTACATAACTCTAAAAAGAGTCCTATTAGGCAACCAGTAATCTGAAACTAATCTCACCGACCTTCAGCTGAATCAGAATTAGGTAAGAAATATCATGGGCAACCAAAAGAGATTCTTTCCAATTCTAAGGCACAAAATACCTTAAAAATGCCTAGAGAAAGCAATAGGTGTCTAAGACAGTAAGTCTTTTGAAAAACCTAACAGAAAAATGCTGGGAGAGGATGGTTTTCCTTCAGCAGATCAAAGCAGCTACCTTGTTAAATCCACATGGGCATTGTCATGAACCAGCACAAAGAGCGTGTAGGGGTTCTGCTTCACTCGCCTCATGAAAACTTCAAATTTAGTTTGAATCTCATTGTCCAGCCGAACCACATATTTCTCAGCTCTCTGATAGGCCGTTCCATTGTCTTCTAGGCCCAAGTCCACAAGCACACCTGTCAAAAAGAAGAATACAACAAAATTCTTTTCCTTTGAGTGCATCCAAAAATGAAGGGTCAATGGGAAGTTGCCTCTTGTCTGCCAAACCACTGATAGGCCCCAGTAAGAAGATGATTATCCAAATGCAATTTCTCTCACAACGGAGGTCAAAATGTGCTCCTTGGATTCTGAACTTCCTCCAAATAGTGCCTGAAGACCTTTCAAAAACTTCTCACATTATCCAAAAATGGGGGGAAAAAATCAGGCCTCCACAAAGACTTCCAAAGCAGCACTGAGTTGGCTGTGCTCCATGATCCTAGGCCAAACTTGCCTACATTAAGCTAATATATTAATACTGTTTGAATCAGAAAAAGTTATCTTGACCTTTCCTTGGCAAATATCATTAATTTATATCAAATTGATTCTCCCTACTATCGTATCGTATCGTATCGTATCATATATCATATCAATCATATCATATCAATCATATCAATCATATCATATATCATATATCATATATCATATCATACTTTTCATGCTCGGCTTCAATGTTTGTGTCAATACAACTAGTCTTTGTAAAGATATATTGCTGTCATATCCATAAATTAGGCATGGTGCAATGTATATGACCTTGAATGTCATTTGAATTAAAGAAGTAGGAATAAACTATTCTGAAATATGGGTCAATTAGGTATTTTCCAGGGTCTTCATGATTTTGTAAAACTTTTTTTTTTTTTTAAAAAAGTAAAATAAAACGCAAACTACGAGGACAAAAGATATATTGGAGCAATTTACTTTCCCCCTTGTACCAGTAATGATGTACTAACATCAGGTACTAGGGCTGATCAGCCTGTTTCCCCTCCCCTCCCCTCTCTGTTACCTGATTGTCGAATCCGTTGAAGGGTCTGCTGCACCAGGACTTCTGAGCGGGGCACGATAACGATGAAATCCACCTTGCTGAAGTGGCCCAGATCCAGGCTCTGATTGCCACTGTCTGCTATAGCACAAACCTGGGACAAGAGCTTTCTGGCAACTGTGAGCTGTGGCTGGTAAATTTGGAAGGTATCAACATCCAAATCTAGAGTGTGTTTATTTGAAAAAGAAAACAAAACACAACAAGAAGCATGTTTACTTTCCCACCCCCCCAGCAAAACATGACCCTCCAAATGGCCTACCCTCTATTATCAGGGAAAAAAAAAATCACTCACCAGAATAAATCTCAACACTCTGGAGAGTTTGGCCCAGATCAGAAATGGCAACTTTCTTTCTTTGGTCAAAATGTGGTAATATATCAGACGACCTCAAGTACAGCACTGCCCATTTTTTTAAAATGCCCTAAGTGTTTTTAGGATTTCTAACAGTGCGACCCAAGGAAACCTCAATGCCAACACTGTGAAACACTTTCTGTTAAATGAACCAACACATACATAATATGCATGCACATACATAGATATATATAAAGATGTGCATGTGTACATATAATAAAAAGCAGAGAGAGAGAGAGCTACAAAGCTCTAATGTCCTCCTGAATGTCAGATTTATTTGGACTTAATAAATGTCAATATCACACTAAATGCAGAGAACTGAGAGACTGACAAGAGCATTCATGTTTCCTCAAAATAAAAAGCATGTTCCATTTCAGTACTTCCATTAGGTAAATTCTATGTCCAACAACCCATGCTTCATTAACCACTGAATATTTTCAACTTGCAGATTACCAGATTAAATCCTATAATGGTATTACAGTTCTTGTTTATGCCACTTTTTCTACTGTGTTGTGTGCTCACATGTGCTTTTCTTCTGTTCAAATATGCCTTAGTGTCCATTTTACCAGATCTGCTATGGAAGAAATGTCCCTCTCACTGTCTAGGAGACTCGCTTCATTTTTTTTATTCAGACAATTTCTCAATAGCTTCAACCACTGTAGACATATGTTAATGACAAAATGAACTCAGAACAATTGTTTGAGAAAATATGAAGGTTTAAAAAAAAAGTACACAGTAAGAAGAAAAAAAAAACCCCAGAATTTAAAGATCATTCTCCTTCAAATTAATCCTCTGAGGAAGCTCGAGACTTGTACTTCTGAAGATGTCAGAACAAAGTGCCTGTCAGCCCTTCTTGTTGGATCTCCTGATCCATGTGGAGACAATAAACCATTTTGCTTTCATTCAGATTTAACATCAAATAGAAAAATTTAATTTAAGTAATATGAACCAAGAGCATACCTTTCTTTCACAGAAAAAAGCTTTACTGGAGCTTGAATTTACTTTGATATTAGACCTGAAAGAATTGCAATGTTCACAACAGCTCAGTGTATCTTTTGCCATTATTGTGATATGAAAAGTATGTTTAGAACTCTGAATAGCTAAATAATTCTGAAAAGTAACAATTTTAGACAGGAAATCCTAGCTTATCTTTTGAACTTAAGCATCTTATCACATCATGCTGAAAAAGACACATCTCAGATCAGCAAATTACAGATCACACTTGCTTAGCACTTTCAGTCCCAGATCTTAAAACACATTCTCTAAGAGTTTAAGCCTCAGAGCAAAAGTCTCTAATGTATATTACCAGGCACAAAGACACCTGAGGAGATCAGAAGGAGAACACAATTCCCCTCTGCCTTAAACTCAAGGTTACATTCCCTTTCTCTGTGCAAAAAAATTAGATGAATGCACTCTGACAGTGTTACAAACAAACATCATCTCTACTCTGCCTGATGCCTAACTGAAGATAACATGTTTTAGTTTAGAGAATATAAAAACATCAGGGGAAAATTTGCTGAAGGTTATTACAGAGATTTTCTGTCTGAGCAACTGCTGTATTGCTACATTTAGCTGGCAGTATTAGTATTTTAAGGTTGGCATACTGACTGCAAATGTGCCCTCAGACTCTCCTGAGGTGTATGTATTTTGACATTTAACAAGCTACTCACTTATTTCGTATCTTGCACGTAAAAAAAAATTACCTGGTTCTTGTGTAGAAACCATGGCAATTGCCTCCTGAGATGACACACACTCACTAACATCTCCATTAAAAGGAATAATGACACTTTCCCCCCGCTGCTGTAGCATCTTCTCCAGCAGCTTGTCCAAATCATCACCTAAATCAAAATTAGCAACACCAAATTATCTGGAAACCATTTCAGAGAAACAACATTGAGCATTATATACACCCATGTTCTCACATAGCTGATGTCAAATCTGCACTTGGGCAAGGGACTGGGGATACCGGGAAGAGAGGGAGGGAAAATACTTTTCTCTTTTATCTACGGATTTACCAGTTGGATTAATTAAAAAAAAAAAAGAATCACAGTTGTATAATTTCAGGTCTGTGGCTTTACACGTGATCTGATGATTACAAAGAAACACACACTATAAAACAACCTCTAAAACCTTGCTAAAGTGCAAACTAGGAAACATTTGTGTACTTAAGGGTGTATTACATGCCCTGCCATTACATTCAACAGCTGAGACAGTGTTAAAAATGTTTTGACCAAGGGTTATGAACTGCCACCACACAGGTGAAGGAGACAAGCACTCTTTTACACACAAAGAGGAGAGAACAACAGAATGCCTCTCAATGGAGAGAGCAGAGCTGCACCCATGTGCATTTTAGCTGATGAACAGGAGACACAACAACCCTAAAGATGAGACTGTCTTGGCTAGAACTTCTGATTCTTAGAATCACTCACCTAAAGACGTATTTTTGAAATGTGATGCCAGGAAACTAACTTTCCCTGTGATGAGCTCATAACTGATCTCTTTTAGAAATTCACTGGTGGTAAGCATGCTCTCTGCAAGTGCCCGAGATTGATACTGACCTGCAGAAGAGAGGGGGAAAGAGTGAGAGCAAACCTTAACACAGTTTACTGTCAACACAACCTTTTCATCCTAGAAGCCTGGGGCACTCTGATCTTCAATCATGGATCTCCACTGCCCTCACCCACTAGACTGGGAGAGCAGTTTCAAGTCTACTTCACTAGTGACTGCATAATTAGTTGATATAACTGATTTTAGCAGGTTCTTTGCTATTGCACATCATTTTGCATACTTGTATGACAAATGATATTCAAAATAAGTATTTGTACCTTAGATGAAATGGAGGATTCTGGATAAATATGAAAAAAGTAATTATCACTAGTGCAGGGGAAAAAAGGTCAAAAAAGTAAAAAATTGGCATTACTGATTTATCTGCCTACAAAGGAAAGATGACTCATCAAAATTAATTTCCATCCAGACACACACATCCATACACAAACAGCACAGCAAGTCATCAGTGCAGAATGCAAAGGATAAAAAGAATAAAGAGGATGAAAAACACATTCTGTTTTAAGCAGTCTGCATAAAACTCTGCCATGTAAAATATCGCAGTTGTCACATGAAACAAAGACAAACCGCCACTGGGTCACTTCAAGATATTTTCTAAGGCAATCACACAAACAATAAAGCCTCTCAAGAAGTAGTAGTAGAAGTAGTAATGACTAGCATAAAGACATTTTTCAATATCCTCATGGACCTCAGTACTCCAAGTCTTGCTGAAGATCCAGTAAACTGTGACACTGCAGTGCAACAATACAAAGGAGAATAAAAAGAACAAGAGGGATTTAAAAACCAGATCAATAACTCAATAAAATTAATTTGGCATTGCTGTTTGAAGCAGTCTGCAAATATACTCACCGAGAACCACTACACAGAATTCATTTCCTCTAATCTTTGATGCACAAATGGCAACTACATAATCTGGTAGCTTTTGCTGATGTTTCATTTCATTGAGAGACCTCAAGGTCTCCGAGATGCCCTCTGCCAGGGAATTCTGTGTGACAACCACATGCACGAGATCCCGAGACACACTAGCGATTAACCTGGCAAGCCAAGGGAGTTGACCTGGTGACACAGAGATACACTGTGCACTCATTTGCAAGGATCTCTCTCTCAGAGTAAACTCCTGCATAGCTTTCAACATGATCTGCTCAAATTCTTCCCTCAGGGGTATCTGGTCGGGACCTACAATGAAAACAAACAAACAGAAGAACGGTGTCTCATATAAAAATGTTATTGAACCAGGAATAATTACAAGTCGTCTTGTTCTGACAAGCTCCTTCACCACATTTTTTAATATTTAAAAAAACCCCCACTTGCTACTCAGTGGATATTCACCCACATGGCTTATTCTTGTTTTTTGTGGTGGTTTTTTTTTTTTGTTTTGTTGTTTTTTGTGGTTTTTTTTTATTATTTTTATTATTATTTTTTTAATTTTTTTAATTTATTTATTTCAGAAGCCTTTCTCTTCCACCACTGCCTTTTTTTTTTATTTTTCTCCTCCAAACAATGAGATATTCCACCTCACTCCTAGCTTCAGCAACTGGTGGGACAAACAAGGGAGTGGGAAAATATGTGCCTTTTGCCTGGAAGAGAAGGATTAAGCATGCAGCCATATGTTTTTGCAGCAGAAAACCAAAATGCTTATCCTTGTAGATTAATCACAGCCATGCAGCCTGACAAAGCCTGGTAAGTGCTCTTTGTTTTGCTTTTTCTCATCATGCATACTAATCAACAAAGCATGGATACAAATAAACATGTTTAACCTCTTCCTCAGCTAAATTAAATGAATTTAGTAAATCTGCAAGCATTTAACATAAAGAAGAATATGCAACTTTAGATCTACATTCCCCAGACTCTGTCAACTGTACTGTCAAACTTGAACTGGAAAAGGGAAATATAAGCCATCCTATCTTGGCATCAGTCCTCCAACTGAACTTCAATTAACATTCTGTTCAGTTAGCTTTGTCTCATTGTCAAAGATATTCAGGAATAGTTAAAACATTCATGAACACAGAGTAAAAAGTAACCTAGCTTATATTGCCAAGATCTCATATCAGTGCCAAAGGAGGCAGCTTCACACTTTAGCAGCTTGCTTTTCTATGACAAAATGGAGGGGGTTTAAATATCAGAGATACGTGAAATACTGGGTTTGGTTTTATGTTTTCTTTCAGGCCAGGAAACAGAAAGGTTGTGTGAGAAACAGGGTGTGGGTAAATAAGCCACAGCATAGAATCTGTAAAAACTGCCACCTGTTGTAATTTTTTGCCTTTTGAGAAGTAACATATGGATGGTAAGACAACTATAAACTTGTAAGTGCAAGGTTGTTTTCATTTTTGAGGCAAACTGAAAAATTCTGATGAGTCCATGGGCATAATTCTCTCTTTTAGAGTTCTCTTTTGGAAATGTATTTTCTTTATCCTTCTAAGAAAGCATCACACATTCTAGGTCCTTGAAGACCTCAAAAAAAATAATAATAATTAAAAAATAAATAAATAAACTAGACCAATATCAGTAGAGAAGAATGTTCCTCTGCAGAAATAAAGTTTACCTGAAACATATCAACCCCTTAGAATGATGCTACGCACTAACAGAAATAAAACCAAACTTTTGCTGATTGAGGGAGGCTACTTAATAGACAGGTTCTAAACACAAGGGTCATCATCATGAATCCAAGAAGATGAAAATAATGGTACGAATGGAAGAGCAGGTTCTCAGTAGGAAAATACACAGAATTTCACTCAGATTACTTATAAGAAAGTATGGTAGTCTTTCTCCACAACTGTCCAGAAAAATAATGGAACTAACATCAGATGAGATGTAAGACAAAATGATGGATACTGATTTTGATTTTTGAAGAGTTTCCTAAAAAAATGTCGATGCTTAAAGGGAATATATAACAGCTCCTCTACAGAAATGAGCATGCAAATGATCATCTTGATTTCAAAAACAAAAATGCAAAATTAGCAATATCATAAAATATTAATATCTCAGTTACATCCAGTTGGTGTCTGGTCACAAGTGGTGTTCCCCAGGGCTCAGTTTTTAGGCCAGTCTGCTTAACATCTGTATTGATGATACGGACAAGGGGATTGAGTGAGATTGGCTCAGTTGATTAGAACACTGTGCTAATAATGCCAAGGTAGTAGGTTCAAACTCCATATGGGCCATTCCCTTAAGAGTTGGACTTGATGATCCTTATGGGTCCCTTTCAACTCAGAACATTCAGTAATTCTGTATGAGAGCACCCTCAAGCAGTTTGCAGGTGACAGAGGGCAGGAAGGCTCTGCAGAGGGATCTGGACAAGCTGGATCAATGGGCTGAGGACAGTGGTTCAAGGTTCAACAAAACAAAGTGCCACGTCCTGCCCTTGGGTCACAACAACCCCCAGCAGTGCAATAGGCTTGGGAGGAGTGGCTGGAAAACTGCCTGGTGGAAAAGCACCTGGGGGTGTTGGTTGATGGCTGGCTGAACATGAGCCAGCACATGCCCAGGTAGCCAAGAAGGCCAATGCCTGGCTTGCACCAGAAATAATGTGGCCAGCAGGGCCAGGGCAGGATCATCCCCCTGTACTCAGCACTGGTGAGGCCACAACTTGAGTCCTGTGTCCAGTTCAGGGTCCCTCACTACAGGAAAGACATTGAGGTGCTGGAGCATGTCCAGAGAAGAGCAATAAAGCTGGTGAGCACAAGTTCTGTGGGAAATGGGAGCTGGAGTTGTTTAGCCTGCAGAAAAAGAGGCCCAGGAGGACCTCACTGCACTCTACAATTACCTGAAAGGAGGCTGTAGCCAGGAGGGGATTGGTCTCTTCTCTCAGGTAACAAGTGACAGGACAGATGGAAATGGCCTCAAGTTGTGCCAGGGAAAGTTCAGATTGGATATTAAGATGAATTTCTTCACTGAAAGGGTGGTTAGGCATTGCAATAAGCTGCCCAGAGAAGTGGTGTACTCAGCATCCCTGAAGGCTTTCAAAAGACACGTGGATGTGGAAGTTGGGGACATGGTTTAGTGGTGAACCTGGCAGTGCTGGGTTAATGATTGGTCTCACTGATCTTAAAGGTTTTTTCAACCTAAAAGATTCAATGCTGCTATGATTGTATTCTATTATCCTATACAGTTTAAGTCAATATACTCAAATGTAGTCCATTTGTGGATGACACTCATTTCTGGGTAGACAAACTTCAGCGTGCATCCACAGACTACTTCCCCAACCATCTAAGACAGGAGAATTACTGGAATAAGCTCTTGCTTTTAGTTTCTGACTATCCCTTCCACTCAAGAGAAAGCCTTTCAAGAGCCTTGAGTCTGGATGTGCATTTGGATATTAGAACTACAAAACACCTCTGTGTGTCACAGCATACAAAATATATAGTCAAAACGATTCAAATGTACCACAAGAGAGAAGGGAGAATGATTTCAGAATTCCAGACAGGTGGTATAACAAATGGTGCAGAAATGTTTTCCAACCAGTACACAGACCACCTTAGTGCATAGGCTGAGATTGTGTTTGTAGAAATGGCAGTGCAATAGTAAAAAGCTGATGATTACAGATGATGGAATGTAACCCATACTGCAAATATGGGCATTCTGATGTATAAAAACAAAGCTTGAAAATACTTCACCACAAATGCTGCCAAAGATAACAAATGTGAACTCCGAATAAGTCCAGGAAGTATATTTTTAAAAAGCCCCACTAAAATCAAACACATTTCTTTATCTTTTTTTTACTTATTCCTTTATCACAGTCAGTGGAATTTATTTATAGCAATGCTACAGCTCACAGTCACAGGTTTAACTATGTATAGTATTCACAGAAGGTTTAAAGTATCAGAAACACATTTGGTTTTTTTACTTTGATTTGTAAATATCATCACAAGCTGCTCAGCTGATTTCTGAAAACACAACAGCATCATCCTGCAGTTAATGTTGTCATAATTTTACAAGAAAACTGATAGGAATTCTCAGCTATGTCCTTTTTTTTCAAAAAAAGGAGCACTTTCACAGATAATATCATCTGTGATCACAGTAATTTGCAAATGTATTTTATAGAAGCAGTGACATCTGAAAAAAATTAGGCAAGACACTGTCTTTCATGTTTTTGTCTGCTTTTTTATCTTTGCCTTTATCTTACTCTTTCACAATATACTCTGGAGAAAAGAAAAACATTTTAGTCCTACTTTCTCAATCAAAAATAAAAGGCTTACATGAATAAATTGTTAATTTATATGTGTATCTGTGACTTCTTGTCAAAAACTTTTGAATCTGGCTGCCCTCCAATCATCTCTAATCTGCCTTGATTTAACAACATGGGACAAAGCCTACAGACCAGTGCAGCTGTCACCATTCCAACAGTTTTAAGTTTACAGCAATATTCAAGCCAGCAACATGTTTTGATCCCCTCCTCTACAGAATGTTTTTACTTTTCTCCTCATTAGGCTCTTTCATCTTACAGTACTGGCACATGTCTCCACATAAGGTCAAATAGGAAACTATTCAGCTTTGCACAGCTAAGAACAAAAGCCAAACTAAACACCTGCTAATAAGAGAACTGCTTTATGCTGAAGTCACAGTGCTCAATAAACACAATTCTGCTACAGAAGCTTTGCATGAAGCCTTCTCTAGTTTGCAGCAAGTACAGACTTGCTGCATCCATCTAAAGTTAGACTTGCTCATGGCGCGTGATTCACTGACTCACAGGTTTCAATGAATAGTTTATTTTTAATTGGAAATGCTGTTTTCAGCTGGCTACAAATTTGCAAGCTGCCTCTAGCAATCCTCCTGCTTTTGTGAAGCAGGTGGTTTTAACATGCACGTTCTACAAACTTTCCAATAAAGACGAAAACCTCAAATAACAGATTTAAGCCTACTGAAAGAAGGTAACAGAAAAACATGCTGTAAAAAATTAAGAAACCCTCTGCCAGTTCTAACATGACATCCAATGGACTAGTGAGGCAGAGAATGATAAACAAAGCTAACAGGTCACTTAGAGAGTATTACGACATGGAAAATGGTTTCCTTCCTGTCTCTTACAGAACTGCAGAGAAGTGTGCGCACTCCTGGGTGAAACCTGCATGGAGCACGTTTGCTCCCCAAACTGCAAGGTTATCAGCAGTTGTGCTGCTTTTGGAACATCTGCATGTTTCATACCACCACTATGTATTACAGATGCACTGTGCTCTTCACAAAAGTCACTTCACACTCTTCTATGATAAGTGGCATCTTTTCAAATACAAAAGTTAGGGTGAGACTAAGACTACTGTGGAAGTTTGCCAACGCTCTCCTGCATTTTTAACTTTTAAAACCTTGCTGTTACTGCTGCTCTTTTTATTCTAAGGTAGGGAAAATGACTGGACCTGCAATAAGAGAAAAAAATGTGGCTTCCTGGTTTGCTTTCAAACCTGCAAAAAGTCCATTTCAAAAACATTTACAAGAATGAGATATTCACTGAATCACTTGCCTTAGTCTGAATAACAAATGTGGTTTTCATGTAAACAGTGCTGTCACCAAAACAATGACAACCATCACACATCTGCCAGCATTTGTCACAAAACTGAATAAAACCGACCAAGTGTCTTTAGAAAGGGCTGTGATAACTGATGGTTTGATACCCTAAGCAAATGAGTTATCTGCATTGCAAATCCATTTCACAAAGGTGACCTGGTCAATCCCCATATGGAGAGCAGAAGCAGTATCAGCCTTTAAATTCACTTCACTTCTTCCGTTTCAGGAACGAAGTGGCAAAGTCACACACACTAGATGGAGCCACTTGCCTCTTCCAGCCACAAAAGCAGCCAGAAAACTGGCCCTAAAAGGGACATAAAGAAGGTATGAAGAAAAAAGGACAGTCTCAAATAAAACCAAATGCTTATGACAAATTGCTTACCTAGTTGGACAAGATACTGAATAGTTAAAAGTATCATATTCTCCACACTTAGCAGCTGACTGCTGGACAAACCCAAGAGATCCAAATCCTTGTTCTCAAGCTGTGGAATCTTGTAGCAGTTCACCAGCAAGGGACTTACAACAATATCACCGACATTTCCATAGAAATAAGGTAAAGTGCCATAGCCTATGATAAAAGAAACAAAATCCCCCACGGAAATTCACAAAATTTGCCATCACATGAAATCTTGCACAATGACGTATTTCCAAACTTCTTAAGGCCATCTGACAAAATACATTGCATCAATGACTGTTCTTGGCATTATAATAGCTTAAAAAAGAAATTATAGGCCAGGGATCCTCTGTTTTGTTTTACAACAAGTGACCACATACATTTGCAAGAACTAACATTAACTGCGTGATATCCAGCAGGACAATAACTATTGTTATCCAAATACAGATGAGAATATTATCTGTTGGTGTCTTACCCTGACCTTTAAATACAAATTCTCCATAATACAGTGTATAAAGAAGAAAAATCAATGAGAGCAAAAGTACATTGATCTTAACATTATAAAAGCAGCATAAGTCACATTAGCATTGATTCAGCCACTGTGGTATTGCTGCGATTGATCTCACTTTTTTGCCACCTTCTCATTCTGTTTTCATAAACAGGTAACATAAACATGGACAACTAAACATGCTGTTCTGTAAGGTAAAGCACATGAGCACAGGCTAACTCCTCTTTCTTTCAGAATGTTTTTCGTTACAGAAGAGGCATTTCCACAGAGACTTTGCCAAATCCATCCTTTTGGGTACATCTGGTTCTGTACTATTAATAGGACGCTGTTTCTCAGGGCCACTATCATTTAGCCTAACTGAGGACTTAATGGCAGCTCTCCAAGAGCCTAAGGGCTGCATTCAATTTGCACTTAAGCTGATGGCTGTAGGCACCCTCATCTTTAATAAGGAAGTGTTTCTCTGAAAACCATTAGAGCACCATGCTAGAGCTTTATAATCGGCTTCCAGAAAACAACGCTAAGCAAAACAAAGCAGAAGGTAACCCTATCCTTGACAGATTTACTGGTGTAGATGGCCCTGTTAATTCTCCAGGAACTGTGTGTATTAAAATTATCTGTGCAAGTCAGGACTTGGAAAAAAACCTCTCCATTCCTTCAGGAATGGTAAATTATTCCACGGACTGTATTGATAGGCATGTTCTCTTGACACTGAAGCTATTTTACATTACCATGTATACTATATTGGACCTAAAAGAAATTTAGAGTGAAAAAAAAAATGACTCATCAAAATTTTGGCAGCACTAGCTGACCCATTTTTTTTTTAATATATCATGCCCAAATAGCTCAGGTTGAAAGGCATATTCACATTAAAAGCATAATCACACTCTTAAAGCAATGTCTTTCTAAGGGTTAACAAAAATACAGCTAAAGGATTTTAAAAGCCTGAAGCCTGATCTGTTATCTCAATTGCTTACAAGAACTATGGACAATAAATGACAAAATGTTAGTATGATTTACTTCTGTTTAGTCAGTGCAAATCAATTTTCTGGTTCTCATGTAGAATTCTGGGGCTTCATGATCTGAACTACAAATGCTGCAGGAAATATTTGCTTAGTTTATAAGTTCTTTATACCAGAAAGCTGTTTTCATTACTTGGAAATATTTCTCTTCTTGGGTTTTACAAAAATCTTATTTGTATAAAACTTAGATTTGGCCAGTGGTTCTGCATAAAATTTGACCTAGTGGTGACCTGTTTCCAAATCAGGTTCTCCAGAAATTGCCTGACTCTCAGTTTCAAATATTGAGCAACTAAGGGAAACTATCTGTGACAAACCAACTTTGTATTGTACTGAATGCCAGAACCAACAAGAAGAAATAAAACCCCCTTTCTCCTGGGGAAAGTGTACTAGTACAAAATGCAGCATTTGATTCCCCAGTGTAAGACTTACCTATCAGAATCACTGGTCTGACTCCTGAGTTATTCAGCAGGTTTTCAGGAACTATTACAGTCTCCCCTGCTGGGATGGGTTGAGGCTGTAAAATTCCAGTTAACATGGATTGAGGAACTGGGACTGACAAAAGAGGCTCTATAAAATAAAGAAAAGAGAGACTTCCATTACTAAAAGGCTCATACTGTGATTTGGCCTTATGAACAAATAAGAAAAAAAAAATACTGCAAATCACTAACTGTAATAAAATTCAAAAGGTCTCTGCATTTCCTGCTATGGTTTTAAGTAATTTAAATGAAGAGCCTATATCCTCCTGTAGCTCCACCCCTAAAATAAAACTTTTTCTGACCACTGTATTGTTGGTGAGAATGAGAGAGCAAAACACAGGTTTGAATATGCATCTTTAAACAAAGCCAAGTACTAAGCCAAAAGGCCACCCCCCAATAGTGCCTCTCAATACAAGGGAAGAAACTGGTTCAACTTCTGACCTAGAATATATGTAGATAGGAAAAAATAAAAGGCCAAAATCTCAAAGCTGCCCTTAGATAGTTGCCACAAGGATAAAAAATCAGGATTTACTCATGAAAGAGCAACAGCAGCTTGCATAAGTAAAGGAAACCAAGTGCAAGAATTTTGTCATCTGTAATCATGTTTCAGAGTAAGGCCTGCTTCACAAATTTCTTAGGCTTCATTTGGTGGTTTGCAACCACTTTTTCAAACCATGCCACCAATAGAAAGACATCAAAGGCAGGATGACTGCATACATTTTAGCAGCAAACTGTTTATCCAACAGAAAAAAGTACTACTAAAGACTCATAGAAAATGGAGTACACAACAGAGGTAGCGGATTAGCAGAGACAAACTCAACAAAAAGTGCAGGTTGCCTTATATCATGTCTCTTCAGCAGGTTTCTGAAGATAGAAACCGACAAAAGCTGCAATTTGAGGTGTTCAGATAAGCAGGCCTGCACTACCATGTAAACCTTCCTCTCCTGATAGTATCTCTGAAAATAATTGCAAAAGATCTTAAAACCAAGTCCTCAAGAGCAGAGTTAAAAATGCATTGTGCATGGTGATGAATGGCTTTTTTCATTCCTTGGATACTTACTCTCTCACTCTATAGAATGAATAAATAAGTAACTCTTTATTCCCCTTTAGAAAATATGCTTAATCTCACAACTGAAAAGTATTCAAATAGTGAATAGTTTTATTAGCAGTTATGAATGAAGAGGTATCTACATGGATGTGGATGAGTACTTGTAATTAATGCTGTTTCATGTCATGATATTAAACTCCTACAGCTTTTCCATGCACAACTAACATTTGGTCTCACTTTCTGCTTTTAAATGAAGATGACCTAGTGAATATCAGTGTCCTTTGTTAGGCCAAAATTATATAAAGCTGTTTTTCCCATGCAGAAACGGAGTGTACAGTTTCTGTAGCATCCCACACCAGACTGAGACACAACAGTCAAGGTGAAGGCTAACAAGAATCCTTGAAATATATTCATATATCCATACACCTGCACAATTTTAAAACAACTGAGTTACAGTTGGGGGGCTATGAATTTCTTTTAGCTTTATATTTTTAATATTATTATTTGCCTCTTCCTTTTCTCTCTCTCCCCCAGCAGTTTTACTTCCCATGTCGCATCTTAGATTACAACAACCAGGACCAAGCAATCATATGTGGTTTTTTGGGGGCACCTGAAAAGCTCTCCATGGTGTGCTTAAATACTTCAACAAGATCAGTCATGGTTGCTGTGCAAGACAGGAGAGGTGCAGCACAGGGCTGCTGGGCTGTCTGAGTTCACGTTTAACAAATGAAATCTCGGGGTCATTCAAGTTTTACCTGTTCTTGTTGAAGGCCGGATTGCAGGAACAGGTACTGCTAAACCAGGAGGTGGGACTGGGGACCCAGGAGACCATCCTCGGTGGCGTTTCTTTGGTGGTCCAGAACTGGACATAGATGCTGGAAGGAAAGCAAAAACTAATTCTGTCCTGTCCTCCCAAATGACCAAATTCCAGCCCACACTCCATTTCACACTGGTGTTAAGTAGGTATCACATTGCAGAGCATCACAGGCTCATACCTAGATTTCCATAAAATCAGATTATGATGTGAAAAATATTGTTACCCATGTTAGAAAGTCCAGCATTATCATTAATGGTCATGCCAAAAAGCAAATGGCTCTGTAAGGACTGAATGGTAAGAACAGCTACAATTAGAAGAAAACAAAATCACGTATTTCAAGCTCAACATTCAATGCAGCTTAGAATAAAAAACCAGAGAGGTTTTCTTTACCTTGGTCTCCAGCTGCACAGCCAGGACTTGGAGATGTCGAGTGAGGCATTGGCCGAGAGACTGTAGAACTCAATGTGTTATTTCTTCCTCCATTAGTGTTTCCATTAGCAACATCCGTGGCACGCAGTGAAAGAGGAGCTGAGTATAATAAAATACAGAGTGTGTGGCTTGAGACAATCTTGAAAACAAACAAATAAAATAATACAGGCACACACAGATGCAAAAGAACAGGGCAAGATGCGTGGAAACAAAAACATACTCCAGGGAAAGCATGAAATGTATTCGGCAGAGAAACATTCAGACTGCAAAATCCAAGCACTGAAAAGGGGTGTCCAGATTTCAAGGTGGGGAGGGATAGGTGGAAGAAAAAATCCAAAGAAAGCCTCACCAAAATACAACAAAAAATTACACACACACAGAATTATTGGGAAGTTTGTGACATATATTTTTACACAGTGAATTTTTTTTAAATATACATCACGAATTCAGTTTGTAAAGATTTCTAAGCCACTTGTGTGTATCTACAGAATTTTACCCCAGTCATCCATATGCTATGCACAGTAATTCACTACAGGGCTCTCATCTAAAACCTTAGCAAACGACACTGGGCAGGGGAAGACAGGGCAGTTTGCTGCAAAGAGTACATGGCCTGAGCATTACTGAGGCAAATCATGCTTAATTTTGCTACCTCTGCCTAAGGTGATCGATCCTCCAGTCCCAGCAAGCCTGGCACTCTGTCAGGACCCGCTATATCAGGCCACAAAACTGAACTACAGTAGTGGATGATCACCAGAAGTTACCATCACTCATCTGAGCTTGTTCTCATTCTTTTTCAGAACATAGTTTTTGCAGAAGAAAAAAAAAAGGGCATAAAGTGCCAACATGGAGGCCAGTGGAAACTACAGTTCCTTGCTGATATCAGCCAGCTCCACAAGGATTTAGCTCCCAAGAACACATTCCAGAAGCAACACCAGGCGATGGTGCAGCAGCCTGCTGATGGCCGCTGCAACTGGTAGTGTTAGAGATGTGGGTATGTGGCTTAAAACAATGCACAGCCACAGACATCCAAATAAATTCTGGCACAAGACTCTCCAGTTGCCAGTTACAAAATAACCTCATTTGCCCATTGTAAGCTCCCCATTTGTACTCTTGAGTCAAAAATTTTGTATGGGCCAAAACAGTCGACATGGGTCAGTTACAGAAGTGGTTGAAAAGCTGGGAAGAAATTTCAATGCAAAATAAAATCACACAAGTATGGAAAGGGAAAAGGTATTTTACACAAAGTACTGATAATGGTTTCTTAGACACAACATAATTACATTATGTACCCTAACAGTATATACTGTATTAAATAGCAGATGTAATACAAAGTGTAATGCTCATGTGCATATATAAACCAAATAATGGATGTATCTTCTTATTCAAGCATACTGTCCTGCAATAAGTGTGATGATTTCTTTTTTATTGCTTAAAGACTAATCAGCTGAAGTAAAAAACAATCAGATTATCCCAACAGAGTGTCAGTGAGGGACTTGTAGGTCACAGTTGAGGGTTATAATTTATTAAACACACAGTACAGAAATAAGCAATTAAAACAGCAGAGATATTAAAACTCCTTAAAATGAGACTAAATTGCACTAAATATATGTTGAGGAACTATAATTGTTAGAAATGCAGAACTACACACAGCTCTCAATTACTGAGGCAGGAATCAGTGTGGTATCAAGAGGTGACATTTACGCCCTCTCACATATCCTAGGAAGTGCAGAGCGAGATATCCTTGCACTCCTACTGGGATGTCAAATCTGAAAGCCAAGGTGTGGCTCAAGCTTGGGGACAGTACTAACTGCAAAAATTTCTGTGCCGAAGACTGCAAGAATGTAAGAGTTCTGGAGAATGCTAGTGAATGTTTTCCTTTCCCTTTCCAAAAAAATTAGTCTGTTTTCTTGGCTGTTAAGCTGATGATTCCCTTGGCTCTCAGGTGTTTTGGAAAGCAAAGCCATACCTGCAGCAAATGCCTTTCCTACGAGCTGTACTGACAGAGCCAGAGGTTTCACAATGTTCTTGTTTCGGGAGGGGTCTTGTGTTCCACTTAAGTTAACGGCAGCAGAAGATGATTTCGCTGGACTGAACACTGAAGAATCTGAGAACAGAAGTTGTTTAATTAATGATTACAATTTTTATATATACACATTTATCAAAACTCATCTCTCCATAAATTGCAAACAATTTTTTTACACTCCTAAGAAATTACTATGTATCTTTCAGGTTTTAACAAGCATTTATCTGGGCATTTCTATAGACTCTTATAATATACTGAATCCATGATTGATGTCTTCCACAATATTTTGCACTCACACACACTTAGAAAGTATTTTAACTGTAGAATGGGCTATCTCATTGCTTCTCAAAATAGCCTCATGGGATAGGCAAGTAAATGTAGTTATCTCATGGTTCACATGAGGAAGCTAAGACAAAGAGCTTATGGAACTTGCAGCCAGCAAGCATAGGGAACAAGCACTGGAATAAGTTGCCTAAAGAGGTCATGGAATCTCCATCACCTGAGATTTTAAGCAACAAGCTACTGAACCTCTGTCAGACACAGCTAAGCTTGACTAAGGGCAGAAAAAACCAAATCCAAAAACATAGCCTCCTTACAGCAGCCTCCTTACTGTCTATATAACTATAAAAAGCATATGCCCATATATAAATCTGGGTAAAAAATTAAGGTCATTTGAGCCCAAACTCTTTGCATGAATTAACAAACTTCTTAGAGCAGTTTACCTAGGCTAAAACATATAAATCTTATTTTATATAAGGATAAACTGAAGAACAAACAAATTTTATTATTTGCCTAGTATAAAACTGATTCCAAACCTCTCAGCATGTAAGTCCCTTTAACATCAGGCATTTCATAGTTGCAATTTACTTCAAGAAAAAATTGAAGCATTCGGATGCTGATACACTGGCAAATCCAAATTCTTATAACCAGAGGGGAAAGAATATTAGATCAACACCAGTCCAGAAAGTAGTTTGCAACAAGTAGGCAAAGGAGGCTAAGTTCACCTACAGATGTCCTAGTAAAACAGCCAGATAAATAAAACAGAAACAAAGACCAACTTGATCTGCCAAACACATTCACCCTCAGGCCACACACCATTTGGTTAAGGAGGGTGGGAGGAAGCTCTGCTTTGCCAGACAGAGTAACCAACATGAAGAACAAACACAGAAGCCTCTGCTGCTGCTGGGCCACCAGAAAATCTTGTCCATGTTCACAGGAAATATGCTGAATGGCTAACAAAATAGACCACCAGGTCAGGGCCCTTGGACGGAGACACTGGTCTGTCATTAAATATGATGTAGCAAATATATAGTGTTAAAGTTTCTTCAAAGTCCAGAAGCTTTGGGGATTTTTTTTCCCCCCATCTCTAGTTGTAATACATTTTCTTGAAATTTTATCTGTGACTGTGGAAGTGGCTGGTATATGTTTAAGCACCAGTCTGTTACCTAAGCAGGACTTACAGTTATAAAAATACCAGTTATTAAAACTCTTCATCTTTCTCTTGTAAAGCCTTGTTTTTAATTGCTTAACACATGAATTGAATTTTCCCCTCTCAAGTGTCTGCCCAAAACCAGATTTTTGAGACTGTAGGCCCAGAACTACCTATATGTATCTTATAGAATTCAGAGACTGAACTGCTCACCAGAAATATTTACACAACTTTTAAAGAAAACAGGTATGAGTTGATGATGAACTGAAAACAATTTCAGAAAACAGCCTGCTAATAAGTAGCCCTGTTTTAAAACAACCGAGAAGCAAACTCCATTTGAAAGAGCTATGCAGAATCTAGAAGAGAAAAAGCCAGAAAAGCCCTCCATCATAGGTGACACGTCAGAATTTATGCCACTGAACAAAAGGTGCTCTCCCCCCTTCTCCCAGTCACAAGGGATTCATGTGTATGTATGTGGCATTATCTTCACTAGAAGATAACAGAAGAAGGAGATGAAAAGGTTTTGACTAGCATGACCCAGGAGTACAAACAATGACACACAGAAACACCAAGCAGACTGAAATTGGCAGGGAGCGATAAGGAGAAAGCTGTATATAAAAGGTGTATCTATTAACTTGGCAGATACAAAAGAAGACAAATCTGTGTAAATACTAGAATTCTTGTTGTTCCAAATAAACAGGTTCTCATGCATCTGCACAGTTTTCATGCCTGGATCTGGAAGCATGCAATGAAATGCAGATGTGTTTAAACCACGCTGTCAATTTAATTTTACCCAAAGCCTAAAGCATTTAGCTTCCTTAACAGACACAGGGGCAACCACCTGAGGGAAGTGCCTCTGAAAATACTAATCAGTGATTATCATTTCATATGAATGCCTGTGTTCAGCTTTGGTTTGTTACTCCTTTCAACAAACTTTCTAGGTGTAAAAAATATTTTAGCCATCTTGCTTTATATCTGCATTTCATACTCCTTTAAAGAAATATATGTTTTTGGACATTCATATCAATTAATAACAACAATTAACAGGCCATTTTCTCTTGTTTTTAGCTTTTCAAGAAATAGCACGGATAGACACAAAAACATACAACAACTGCATAGATGAAGCTGCAATAAAGCAATGAGGAAGAAAGCTCAAACAAAAAAAAAAGCACTTTGTCTACTTGCAATAAATAAACAGATACATGATATTAAGGTGCTGCTTCGTTGTCAGTCAACGTCTATTTGATTTTTATATTTTCTCCTTATTTAAGAATATCATTAATAGCTTTCTACAATAGTTGTGAGAGACCTGTTAGGTCACGTAACACAAATCCACTGTATGCATATGGGGAAATTACAATTCTATGTATACCTTTTCGTGCAATAAAATTTAAATAAATAAGGAAATAAGCAAGTAAATAAAATAAAATCTGGCCTCCTCTCCCTAAAAGGAGATTATTTTCCTTTTCCAGACAAATATCCTAGTTTATATACAAAGTAAACACTTCCCTACAAATGTGTAATTGAAGTTTTTTGAGATGCACAAAAAAAATTATTGAAACAAGGACATGGAGGCACAGAATCAAATAAATTAATCAAAAGATCATTTAATGCTTTTACATCAACTGTTGTTTTGAGACTAATCTAACCTTCAGCCTCACCTGGGTCTTAATCTTTGCCAAAGCAAATTTTGAAAGGCATCCTCTCCAGTGTAATCTATACGTGGCTCAAGGTAAATACCCAGTTGTTTACAGCATCCCTGACCCACCAGTGTCTGAGGTAACTTACCACCCCCAATGGTTATCTTTACAGCACTTTCAGCTCCTACCTGTCTGAGTGAACCCTGATTTGTATCCATTAGCTGATCCACCCTCTGGGGTCGTGGACGGTGACACCGAAGGATTTGGTTTAGCAGAGAGGCTAGCAGCAGATGATTGCCTGCTTCTGCATTCTGCAAACGAAGCAGCTACAGTACATATTAACAAGGCCTGCCTTCCAGCAGCAAAGTTCAGCAACATGGTGGCAAAAGGTAACAAAATGTTAAGAGCATACATAGAGCACGTACAACAAACAGCGGCAAATGGCAGCATTCAACGAAAATACGGATTTGCAGTTTAGTCAACTTTGTCCTCTAATTAAGAAAACCTCCCTGGGGGCCACTCAGGGGGCCAGGCAAATACAGACCAGATGCTGCAAAATGGCAAGAGTCCTCAGATCACAGCTTCCAAGAGATTTGAGGAGGACATTGAGATTTGAATCTGGACATGTCCCAGAAAACACTCAGCGACTTCTGTGGCACAACCTGTATACGAACCGTCATATGTTGCCCTTTAAAAGGAGAAGTTGTGCTGAAACCCAGATTTTTAATTTGCCTCCACAAACCTTCAGGGAGATCTCAGCACTGTTAGTATCTGTCTAGATGAAAACTGAGTCAAGGGAGGAGAAAGTCACCTTGAAAATCAGATATTAATCCATTTTTAAAACTGACATCTAATCAGGATTTAAGAGAAGGGTTTAAGTGTTTAAAAGCACTCTTCTTCTAATTAGATCTATAATGTAAGTGAAGAGTGAAAGGTTACCAGATGGATGGCAGCAATATGGGGATAGAACCTACCAAAGTAATGCCCACGAAGTTGACTTTTGGTTGATTTTCTAAACTTTCATGGGTGCTCAGAACACTTGCAATTAGCATATAACCAAAAGTAAAACCAGTATCTGCTTCCTCCACATGTGCATTACTTCTGACTGCACTTACCAGGACATACACCAACACCAACTGCATGAGCACAAGGGAGGGGTTTCAGAAAAAAGATTCCGAAAGTAAAATAAGACTTCTTTTGTCTGTATTTGGAATTTTACTACCAAATTAAATATTTGTGTCATTTTTGTGAAAAATGCTGTTGAAAAGCCACATGCACTCTGAAGCAGTAATTATCCTTGTAACGGAGAAAAGCAGCCAAAGCCAGGATTCTTTTGAACCACTAACTGATACAAACTATAATCACTCATACACCTTGGTGATAACCATCTCTTTCTGGTGTCATGCTGCTATTCACATGAGGATGTGACTCTTCAGATGTCTGTCAGTCCTCCTGCAGAGCTTGCTCTCTCCTCACATCAACTTTTTGGAACAACAGGGACCAGATCAAACTCTGTCTTCACTGAGTGAGACCACAGATGAAAAGGTCAGGTAGTCTGCACATAAACCAACTTGGTAGACAGTGAGTAGGTAAACCACCTCTTTCCTTGAGTCTTCTAGTTCCAAGAACCTGCATCCTCCAATAAGAGACCCCATGGCTACCTTGCCTTGGGGTCACAAATGTACCCTCTTGTAGCACATAACATCGCACAGGCTGCTCTGGTAGAGGGTAAGACCAAGTGTAAAACACTGCAAATGGCAGGAGCATCCAAGTCTTTTCTTTCCCTGAGATCAATGACCTGAGCTTTCTTAATCTTATGGCATGCTAGCTATCCTCAGGCATGAGATAGATTGGATTGCACCTGCAAAGATGAGTATCAGTGGAAAACCAATGTTGCAGCCCTGGCTGTGAGTCACTTTGCTTCAGGCACATAAAAGAATCCATCAGACTGAGCAACCTCTTTTCTTCTACCAAGATGACTGCACACTCTAAGATGGGCAGATCTAGGGCTGCCACCAAAAGTATGGGGAGATGAGAGTCTTTACAATCACACGGTTGTTATTAAGACTTAAACTTCTTTAGCAAAATCCAAACTTCAGTGAAATCAGTGAGAATTTTCCCTTCAAGCAGTTGCTTTTGAATGAGTACATTTTCAACAGCAACTTGCAATTTTTCATTCAACATCACCCCTAACAGCACAAACACCCCTAATTGAACGGGCACCTTTATTACCTTTCCAGCAAATAAGGGGTCCCTTTGACAGTACACCTTGGGAGCTTCTTACTAGGTAGTACTTTAAGTGCTTCTGCTTCTTTGGCTGAGTGGTTAATTTCAGGTTGATATGATTGGAAAACTCTGTGAAGTACCGAAATCCTCTTTCTCCGCAGCCTATACAATTCCCAGAAAATCCTGGAAGAACGAAGCAGAAGATGCACAAACAGATTAAATGTCTTGTACTATCTGCTAGCAATTAGGCCATCTAAACCTACCTGCACATCCAGTTCCAAGGCACTGGAGGCCTCCAGCCAGCTTGTGTAGACACAGCACATGTGTGTCAGTCTTTGCTCTTCTGAAACTCCTGTGTCTCTTTGGGAGGACATTTGGCATACTGACTTGTGCCAAAATCCTACCACCATTTTTACACTCTACAGAGTGCAGAGAAGAATAACTACTTGGCACGGGGAGAACTATGTTGCCACGCTAGGAAATTTCCATGATGGGAAAAAAAAACCAAAAACCCACGCTGTTTTTTCTATATTAAAAACCCATGGGTTCCAAACTGCAGACATCTCTCTCAGACCAGTGGCTAATCAATCAGAATTTCATATGACTGAAATTAACATCAAATAAATTTTTCCTGAGGCTTATACAAAATACTCTCCAAGTAAGCTGAACCTTAGGTTTATTAAAGTCTTGAAAGCAATCACTTGATGTCAAGATTTGCATGGCCAAAGTTAGGAGTGCTTCAGAATAGTTTTTAAAAACCTACAGCTTTTCTCTTAAGAAAGTAATAAATTTAGGGACAAAGGCTGTTTTTCTACAATGTTCCCAACAAGCTTTCACAGAAAGGGGTGGAATTTTGAGTTGAGGTCTGGAGAATATGATCCAGACTAAGAATTATAAGTAGTCTTGATTTCCAGTGCCATTCGCAGCTGTCTTAATGGGAATCTGGCATAATGATGGCACCAGTCTCACATTTCATAGAACAAACCACAGGGCATGTTCTGAAATGGGCCTGCCTTAAAATCTTTGTTGTTTGAATCAGCCCTCTATTATCTAATGCTGAACAATTAAGCCCCCTTGTCTTACTCGTCATGCCACTTATCTCTGAATTGCTTTCAACCCTTAATAGAACAGATTTTCTATGGAATATCAATAATGACTTATAAAAGTGCTTGCAGATTAATACCTAGCAGAAATGCTTTATTTTTGTTTGTTTGGGGTTTTTTTTCCATTTCTTGATCAGTTCAAGATCCTGTAAGAAAATCAATTTTTCATTCTTGCTATCATTATTTTCCACTATGACAAACACCCTGGAGGATGCTGGTTCCTACACTCACCTGTAAGCCAAATTAATAGGTTTATGACAAAGATATTTAGTGTTTGACAAAATGCCTTATCCATAAAACTCTTAATAATTAGGCCGTTGTCTTTAGTCTTACTGTGCCTCATTATCAGCTTGGACAAGGATGCCAAGATGCGAATTTCTACATCCTGTTTTCCTGGGACTGAATCATTCTTTCTTTACTTCCCTGCAGCTCACAGGATCTACTGGTGCATGTCCATAGTTTTCAGAAAGAGTAACCAGGGTCTCACAGAGCTACTGAGTCAGTTTTTTGCTCATAGGTACCAGTTACAGAAGCCTTGAGGCACTTCAATACATCAGCAATGCCAGAGATGTGAGTTGCCAGGCTCATTATCAAATGAGAGGATGGATGGATACAAAGCTGGGATGCTTACAAAGTGGGGGAGGCTTACCAACAAAGACAAGCAGTACCACATTTAATCAGGTTTAAACACCATCTGCCTGTCTATCAGATAGTTCTTACTGGTCACCTCCTGACACTTCCCCTGCTTAGCAGGGGAGAAGCTCCTCTGGATCCTGTACACCAGAGTACCCTGTTATCCCACATCACCAGGCACACCCAGTGAGGGCACATCACACCATAGCCTCTATCTAACTCAGGCCAGGGACATTTCTGCCTTAGGCCCAAAGGTTTACAGTGTGTAGTAGCATATCAAATGGATTTAATGGAGAGGTAACATTAAAGCACAAAACAAAACTGTTTCCAATAGGTACACAAAATATTGCTGGTCTGGACCAGAATTTGAGCAATGCAGTTAAATCAGGGTATTTATCCTTTGTTGTAATTTCTTTCCTGTTGAAAGGTTTTTCTGAATATATCCTAGGCAGAACAATGACTCGAGGGAGAAATGAGAGAGTAAATTCAAAACAGGCTAAAGGAGCCAAAATACATTAAGTCACTTCTATTAGCTTGTTAAAAGGTATACCCGTAGTGACCCAGGCAGGAAATCTAGGTGCACATAGGCCTGTCTTCAATTACCAAGAGGCACTGTTGTATTAAAATTTTAAATTTCACGAATATAACAGATTGTTACATAATTGGGAAAGGCAGGGGGGATGTCCCTAGGTATTGAATTTTGGGAGGCAAATTGCTCCCAGAACTTCAACTGGGAACAATGATCCTGGTGAAGCCAAGGGCAGAAATCATCCCTTAATCAAAAAAGAAATTATATAGTTCATTTTCAATACTTGCATGAGCATACTTCTTCTTAAATGGAAATGCTGTAAGCTCCAGTTCACATTTAAAATGCCAGGACTGCAATTGACTTCTGCCCACACAGAAATCTAGGAGCTTCAATTGTGGTTAATTGTGGAGTCAGGGACTTATTTTAAAATGGGCTTTTAAGACAGGTTTATCTACAGATTTGATTTAATAAATCAGCCCTCTCCTCAACATATTTCTAATAGAAGATTATTAGATGAAATGACATTAGATAATTTTCAACTGGCTTTTTTTCTCTGAATTATTATAGCACAAAGGAAAAAAGATCTCTTACCTAAAAGTGCATTTTTTCCATGATCATCTGGCAAAAACCGCTTGTCAACAGCGCAGACTAGAATGTGCTCAGGAAGGTTGGGAGATTTGGCTCCTACTAACAGGAAACCTGCTGGGATATCAATTTGCTCCATGCACAGAGATACTAACCGTAAATCCTTGCCTGCTTGACAAAAACCTACAAAGCAAAGCAAAACAAATGATAACTCTTCAAAAGGATTCATTTAATTTTCTTTGTTTTATCAGTTACAAAAGCAAATGGGCTTCACAACTTGATGCTGTAACTGGAGTTTTAATATATGCTTTTTAAGGGAAATAAAGGAAATTGAGATAGCATCTCATCAGAACCACTAGCTGAGGATTTCAGAGGCAATAGATAACATTATTTTAAATATGCTGAACTTATGCAGGCACAAAAGAAATTTAAGTGTCCAAACATTAGACATCAAATGGCTCTCAAACCAAATTTTTCAAAAACAATCAAAATAAGAGGGTAAGCTTGTGATTCAGTAACAGAAAACAGCTCTTAAAACATGCCAAAGATAATTTTTTCTTTGCCAAACTTTAGTTTACAGTCTTTTCAAGAGAAACAATTTTGTCTTTGTTGCTTGGAGAAGGCTAGAGCATTGCTACATAAACACCATTAATTAATACAAAAGAATGATAAAAATTGATGAATGAAGTTTAGTAGTGGCTACTAAAAATTATTTTAATGCATTAAAATAATTAAATACCTAATTTTTAAATTCTCTACACGTTTTAGAAATTTCAGCAAATTAACAATTCCCTACTTTTAGACATTTGAATCATGTTTTTGCTAAGTCTCCAGTTGAGTCTCTTGAAGTCTCAGTGCCTTTCAAGTCCCCAGTTAAGATTCTTCCTCACTCAAATATACATACACAAAATAAGGACAGAACACTGCTTCTTTGGCTTCTAATCAGTGTAGAGCTAAAGCAGCAGAAGTGGGTAAAAAATGGGGCCCTGAGAGAGTTTCTGCTGTTCTATGCCCTGCAGTGAGCAGGGAGCAGGCTGGGTCACACAAAAAGCATAGCAAGGCAACCCAGAGCAATGTCCAGGCTAAATAAACAATAAATGAAGAAAATCTTAATCACAAGAATAAAGGTTACTGTTAAATTTGAAATTATTGCAATAGATATTAATTCAGCTATCAATACCTATTACTTACACTTGATTTAAAATATTACACTTGATTTAATATATTATTCATGTAGTCCTTAACTGTCACAGAAATTTTGAGGAAGAAGAAAAAATCCTGGAGAAAGACATTGTCTAAGCATCTGGTAACACAATGTGATCACAGCTTAACCAAAAGCCAACTCAGCCATTATGGATATGTATGTCTGTGCTCTTAGCTCCTGTGCCAAAATCTATAGCAACTTCAGCAAAAGTTATGGAAATTAATGGGTTTTGGTTTTATCTCAGAACTGTAGCAGGCACAGAGCGTGTGCAAAGTGGAATGCACAGAATCAGCTTGCATGAATTTCCTCACAAGCAGCAGCTTGCTGGAAACAGGGTCCAATACAGGTTCAGTCTTGTGCCTACACTCATAATCTGCTGAACCAGTTCTTGGTTGAATGGTTTCTTCAGTTCTTCAATCAGCTCAGTTCCAGCAGCTGCTCATGAAAAGCTAGCTTGGATTCACCCCTCACACACACCTTTTTCCAGGCAATGCATTGAAATGAAGCACCTAAAGTTTCATGTATGATTCAGTGGATTATATCAGTAACTTACCAATAAAATCTTAGGTATATTTTAGGAGAGAAGTATTAAATCTGCATATTTAAAGCACAATTAATTATTTTCTGATTAGGTGCAATTTGATTTTAATTGGGTAAATTCTTCTTAAGGCATGTTGAAACATATTGATCCTAGTCAAGTAGAAAGCCAGGTATCAGGCTAAGTATTATCCAGACCTTTTGACGTATTTTAGAAAGAAACAATCACAGATAAACCCAGGGGAAAAGTCCCTTACATTCAAAATAAAATTTGCTTATTCCAATGTTTATAACAGAATTTTCAAAACTGACCTTAAATATTTAGGCATTCAGTGAAAGCTGAGTAGTTGACATACTTTAAAAAAACCCACTTTACATCTAGATTTAAAATAGAAAAATTACCCACTGCTGGCAATGTGGGCAAACAGGAAATCTGTAGATAAGGATTATGAAACAGCAAGTGCAGTAAGATTTCAACACAGATTTAAACACGTGCTTTTACACAATTAGCTTCTAGCCTGGTCTCTACCTAAAAACGTTCCAGAAATGCCCAGAAGCACAAATGGTGACCAACAGGAGGCTTTTGAAGGAATTGCTAGCAATAGCAGTACTAACACAAGCAAGGTTGTCACTGTTGTGTGTCAATACAGACTTGCTTTCTGAAGGAGCACACAGCACTGAGAAGGCTGAATATCACATGAGAAGCTCTGAGTCCCTTGGAGTGCTTGAGGGTTTTGATGTCCCAGTGAAGTGAAGCAGTGCTCCACGACATCCCAGGTGAAAGTAAAGACTCAGCTTTATCCGGGCTATGAGCAAAACAACTTCAGCTCCGCTTTGAGCAGCTGTGTGTCACCATTCTGCAGCAGTCTCCAAGGGAGAAGCTACAGGAGAACCCTAAGAACCCTAAATCTTCACAATTTTACCAGCATAATTCAGTAGCAGCCTGCTATCATGGGAACAGCTGCCTCTTACCTGAGAGCCTGTCAATCTTAATATACCTAATATTTCCCACCATTTAGGATATGTAGGACTGGACTGTAGAAATGCTGCATCCTACCTAATCTGCAAACAATACCTGCAATTTTCCCCCAGTATCATCTCTTACTTATCCAGTGCTCCCAGACCCCTTGCACGCTCCCCCTTCTCCCTCCTTTCACAATCTCCTTTGGCATCCTCCTCTGCTTTGGCTGGCGACATCTCTGCATCAGAGAGGTATGCATGTGCAGACTGGCTGACCAGCACATGCCTCTGTGATGTTCAGCCTGTGACAGAGCTGTAATTACTTTGCTGCCCCAGGGGACTTAAGTTTGGGGACACCGATGTCATCCAACCAGCTCCTGAACTTCACAAATCCTGCTGAAATTCACTGCCTTTATAATCTCTACCCCTCTGCCAGCAACGGCAGAAAGCAGCTACCAGCTCAGAGCTCACACTGCCAAAACCTCGTTTTCTGAGCTGCTGAGATAATAAACAGGGCTGATACCAAATGGTTTCCTCTGGCTCCCCTTCTGCAGAGGGAAAGGGATCCTAATGGGTGGGCAGTGAGAGAGGCAGCACAGACAGACCCTCAGAGCCCCCCTGAGCTTTGCTCTTGCTCACTGAACAGCTGCCACAGGAGAAGCAGGGAGGGCTGCAGAGCTTGACCAGGTACAGCCAGGACTTACTTCCATCAGGAGATATGGAGAGGATGCAAATCTGCTTCTGTGCAGTAAAAGGTTTGAATTTTCCTTCAAAGACATGCAGATGGTATACTTCAAGAGCCCTTCATTATCCTTCTTTCCCTTGACTTCTAGGGCTGAAAAGCACTCTTTTAAGTTTCTGCTGCTTTTTGAAACTGAATGAGGAAATTCCACCCAAAACACACTGGTTTGGAAGCAAGTAACTGACAGTGGGGAGATGAAGGGGGAATTAACCCTCTCTGTGTTACATTGCCTTTTTCTAACTAGCAAGCACCACAGAGACCCCAACCTTATTTTCTTTTCTGTTTTGCATTATTTTTGCATTGGTAATTAATTATCTGTTAGAAATAGTAATTTCCACATTAGGAAAGACAAGACATAATGTCTCAGTACTAGATGAACTTGTGTTGTCAGTGTCTAAGACTTAGAACATTTAAAATCCATTTACATTTCATAGCTATTCATTTATAATCATGCTGGCACCTACGTTTCTATGTCAAACAGCAGTAAAACATTTCCTCCAAAGAAGAAAGAAGGGCACTTTAATTTACTTGTGTACCTTTTATAAAAATCAAAGAGAAGAAAACATAAGTCAGTAAACCAAACCAACTTCTCTTTGTGAAATCTTTTATTGACATGTAATTCTAAAAAGCAAAAATCCAAAGCTGAACTGCTGAACTACTTAAAAAACCCCAAACCAACATGTTCTCACAGGATCTCAGCTTCATGTCAAATAATGAACAGGCACTTGTATTTCGATTAAAGATTTGCAAATACCAGGAGTAGTCATCAAAAACTTAAAATATTAACAGCTTTTACAGACATCGTCATTTCTTTGAAAGAAAATTCACTAGTTCTTGTTCTGAGAAGCACATCTGCATTCTCCAACATCACTTCATTTAAAGTAACCCAGTCCCATCTTCCTGGAAATGTATCCCCACAGCTTTCAACGACTACAAGTGCTAGAATCTACTTTAAAATTAAATTTGTATCTTCCCTTTCCCCACTGTAAGAAGTAGTTTCCATATGCGGCACCAGCCCCTTGTTGCACCGTAATAAATGGGGTATTTGCATAAGGAATTAGCTTCCAGGAATTACATATGAATTAGGGGTCACTGTCACTCGCTATTGTAACCTCACAGTAACTGATCAGGTGTTAAGTACCTGCTTACCTAATTGCTTCTGAAACTACCTTGGCCTTTCTTTAAGCATCAGGTAAATTGAGGATTTGCTAACAAAAGAAAGGTGATACTATTGTGTTTCCCACAGCTTGCATAGAATGTTATTCCACAAATTAGAAGCAGCTTCTTTTAAAGCTACAGTAAGCAAGCGGTTCAGAACAGCCTCTTGGTAATGCAAGAATTTTGGTGCCTATTTGAGGTACCCTATGAAAACAAATAAATAATTTTTCTTGAAACCCTATTTTCATGGAAGTTTTAGTTACAAAAATTTGTGTTGAGCAGGAAAAAAAAAAAAAAAGCCCATCCCAAAGCCCCTGAAAATAAGTGAATTACTTTCATGACTAATAGCAAGGCTATTAGTGACAAATACTGTTGCTCTTTCCAATGGGCTAAGGAGAAAGTTAAGAGATTTAATACTACAACCAGCTGAGAAAGAATCTCCAACAAGCTCACTTCTGAGATACATATTTTTTTGCTGACATCTAAGGGCCTTAAGATCTACTTTCTGCACCCATGTGACTGACAAACGCATCTGAATAAAAGAACAAGTCACCACAGAAAACAATATGATGGTTATGGCACACATTCTGAATTCAGGAAAAGCAAACAGCACAAATACCTTAAGGTAAAAAGGTTTCATCCCACCTGATTGAAAAGGTGGGAAACAGGTTTTACAGCAAGCAAAGCTATGAACTGCAGGTTCTAGTACCAATATTTTGCTCTCGGATAAGCAATTGAATACATGCTTAATTTAAAGTACCCAAACACAGTGAGTTCAAATGGTCTACCAGTATTGTTTAACATCTTCATGATGTTATTTACCTTTGCAATTAAATAACTAAGATAAGGGATGCAAACAATGGCAGTGATCCTGTCTTACATCTCTGGAAGGCATACTTATGAGATGAAAGATGAGCTATCAGATTAATATCTTGTTGAGATATGGTCTACAGTGTGAATGTTTGGGAACCAGGCATTTTAACCAATTATGTAAAACTGTCCTAACAGATCAGCAGAATATTTGGAAAAAAATCTGTTTTCCTTTCCTTTTCCAGATACAAAAACACTGCTTTACTAAACCAGTTCCTTGAGAACATCTAAAAGTAAGGCAGATTTTGTAAACTCAAAATGGCATACTTAAACATGAGTAATGAACAACCCTAAAATTCTGCAGATGTAACACACAAAACTTTCTTCTGGAGTGCTTTGATCGTAGAAGTCTTAGAGATAAAAATCAAAACACAAAACTGCCCCTGAAAGGTCAATTTTTTCCAGGACATATTTAGAAGTTTAATATTACATACGTATAATCTGTGAAGTGAAAAAGGTATTGCTCCTGCTTTCCACAGGAGATTTCGCAGACTTTATTGATACTTGTTCTCAACTGAGAACACTTTCCTGGGAATACATCCTCTTATACTTTCTCCTTCCCTCCTCTGTCAAATTTACAAGCCTTCAAAGAACAGAAAACCACACTTCTGTGTGAATAACAAATTCTCCCAACAATATTCCCCATCTTTTCACAGTAGCCAGCCAGCCCTTCTGTTCTCTGTGCTACAGGGAACGGGCAGTACCCTGTTACTGAGGGTAAACGTGCTCGTGTGAGCTGCATTTGGAAGTGGAAAAGGCAAAGATGACAACACATGCCACTAACGCCCCCCAGAAATGTCAAAGAGCTACCAGCAATTGGTCCTTACTTCTATCACTTCCTACAACCAGATACTTCAGTAAGGTACAAAACCATTTCACAAATTACAGCTTTTGATGTACAGCTTTTGTGCACAAGGAATTCCATGATTTAGGGGGATATTAAATAAAATGTCAAGAAGGGCATTTGGACCTGATGGAAACAGTTCTTGTTTTCAGGTGCCTGAAGTCAGCAGGGAGATGTTTTAACAAGAAGCACATCTAATAAATATGAGTAGATCTCCCTTTTTTGAGGAAGTTAAAACTTCAGAATAGAATAATTTCGGGATAAGATGAACCAATCACATCATTTTTTCTTTGGCCAAGTAGGTACACGCATAATGACCTGGTTCTTTCTTTAACACATTTAAACCCAAACAAATATAGTATGATCAACAATTTTGCTCAAGCAACAATAAATCAGGACAGCTCAGGGTAAGGAAGCAATGGCCAGCAGGCACACTGGGAAGACAAAACAGACAGGCTTCCACTACCAACCTTCTTATCACCTCAGCAGCAAAAAGTACACTAAGTGTCCTCCCCATTTTCTTTCTCCAACTCTTCCTTCTGCCCATGAAAGCAACTAAATCCAGCTTTGCCAGTGTTTCCAAGAATCATTTAGGGATAGATTGACAACCAGCCATATGGATGCCAACTCGGGTAATCTCTTTGAGGACAGTGAATCAATGAAAACCACAGACAGAAAAGGGCTTTCAGAAATTAATGGAGCACCACAGCCAGTCCTTGACACTGCTTTCAAATGATACATTAAACTTTATGTCCTCAGACAAGTCTTTCTAATCCATATTTTGTCAGATCTAAGGCTTTGACTATATTTTCAGGCTTTCTAGCTCAAGAACTTGTAACTGTAGAGAGTGCACATTATCATTAGAATCAGTTGTGAAGATCGTAGAGTAAAAAAAAGGATACCAACCATCAGTAGTGCAAGACCCTTCCGGGGCAGGTTTTTGCGAGTATGGGATTGGTGGACTACTTGAATCTGACATGTCCTCATCCTCTTCTTCATCTTCCATTTCATTAACAGTTTGGTTGGTGGTAGAAAAGTCCAGGTTTCCATTTTGTGAATAGCGATGTACTAACTCTTTATCCAACTCTTCTACCTTTGGCTTCACATCTGAAGAATAAAAATAGAAAAAATAATAATAAAATATAATAAAATATAATAAAATATAATAAAAAACTTAGAAAATCACACTCTTCAACAGTATCTGCCTTTAATAAAATATCTATCTCCTTTTAAAATAACCAGCATGCCATTCTTTCCCCTTAATGATGCCCAAGATTCAGATTTTGTCACACAATGAACTGCTGTGCAGTTTTTGCTTCTTTTTTTTTTAATGAAACACACCCCACCCTTGTCACACACAGAAAAACAACTGAAACGTGCCATACTTTCATGGTTACCTTCCGGCAAGAAAGGAGGCTGGTCAGGATCCAGGTACAGCTGTGAGAAGATTGGCCGTGGGACAACGCTGCTACATCTCAGAGAGGCTTCTATGGAGTTATGAAGAGCTTCTTCGAAACGGGCAGATTTTAGTTGCCCTGCATATGAATTCCCCATGATCTAAAAACACAAAGGAAACAGCTGATAAGCGGATGGGAACGTCCATGCACAGAGAATTTACAGACAAAGACAGAGGTCTTACTACCTCTGTCATATCCATGACAGTGATATGAAGTTAGCAGGAAAATATGCTGTGGAAACAACATCTCTAACTAGCACCACACGTTCATGTTTCTCTCTCAATATGGCAGACTGCACCCTTCTGTTCCACTAAGCTTTGAGCACATTTCCAGCACACTGCTCTGTGTCTTCTGCACACATGGCCTCTCAACAGCCTCAAGGACCTGCCTGGTATAAAAAATTAATGGAGGGCTGATAAAATCATTATTATTTGGAGGTTTTTAGGATATTCAGGGTAGAATACAGAACAGTACATAACCAAAAAAAAAAAAAAAATCAAGCTGTGCCTCATCAGTTTTTGTCAAAGAATGTGTTTACACAATTTTTCACTTGTCAGTATGCCATATTTGGAGAAAAATTTTACACAAAGACATCCAATAACTTGAATTTTTGCTCTTGCTCATATTAACTGAAATTACACGGAAGGTCAGCTTCTCTGTCTTTTCAAAACCTCTTTACCTCCTATCTTCAATGTAATACTGTGATTTACATGTAGTCTGACCTATCAAAGAATCTAATTATACTCTTATAACAAAAGATATACATAAAAAAGAGAGAAATAAATAACTTCTAAACAACATTCAGCAAATGCAGTGAAATGTCTTTATTTGAAATTATGCTTTACACTCATATAGCAATAACAATCATTTAAATATCTGCTTTAACAATTAATATTTCTGTTTATATCAATGATGAACTTAGGAACTTAATTAAATATTCAAACACAAACAGACCTGTAGATCATTTCTCCTTGGATGGCATCACACAGCCCATAGACTGTTATATTTGTGCACCCAGCACTAGGATACAGATTCTCAGATTTAAACATTTAGTAACAGGGTGGTCATGGAAGGTTTAAAACAAGCTCTGGGAGACTCACTGAAATATGAAATTTTCCACTTTGCTAGATCATTATACCAAATGACATTTGTTCCAAAGAAACAGCAATCTAACATTTTCCAATATTCAGAACACAAGACTTTCAGAACTTCCAGAGAAATTTATTTCAACAAAGGAAAGTTTTCCTCAGTTAAATCAACAGACACAAAAGTATAAAACCTTATAACATTATCTTTGTACTTCCCCTCACTAGATGTCACCTAGCCCTACAAACAGGAAGAGACCTTGGCCAAGAAGATAAGCTGGCGTTTTGAAAACCTACAGTTCCAGTCCTGCTTTATCACCAGGCTGCTCAAGGTCCTCAGGGCCACCTGTAAAAGGGCAATAATCATGAAAGCCACTTCCAGCAGCCTTTGAGGACTGCTAGTGTAGACAAATATCTAAGAGCTAATTATTACAACACTACTGGATACATAGGTGTGAAACAAATCAAATTATTCACCTCTAACCTGGGAGACAGGGTCAGTTCCTTGTTCAGAGACTTTAGCAGCTTTGGGAAAATAATTCCCCATCTCTGATTTAGACTGGCTTTTAACAGATTTTTGCGGCAACTACACTGCTCTACCCCAACCCATAGACAATACCAGATAAAAAAACATTTCTTAACCTGACACATTCTGCTATTTCAGCAGTGAAATACCTAAGATTAGTAGATTCTCTTTTCCATTCTCTAAATTTTCATTAAATTTGGAAATGGTACTGACTGTGTACAAACACACAACTACAAAGTGTGTTAGGGAAAAAAACTACACTGAAGCAGTATTAAGGTTGCAGTAAGCTAAAGCCTGTCAGGTCCCTTGGAAAAAAAGAATTGATGGAAATCAGCTAAGTGACTGAAATATTTATTTTACTGAAATCAGTGATAATACTTCCATAAATATAAGTAAAATCACGACAGACTATTATTAAATTTCATGCAATAAAATTTAATTTCTCTGCTATTTATGTCACTTCTGATGTGCTTAAGGTAAGATTTCAGGAATATATTCAAATGGAAAGACTTTAGTTAAAACACCATAATGAAAATGCATCAACCCTCATGAATCAGAAAATTTGCAATTCCCACAGCAGAACATCTGTGTGAAGTCTGTTCATTCTCCACGTTTTCTACAGACTACCTGTTGTATAAAATCTATGACAACTACTTTAATGCTGATGGGAAGCTATTAATAAAGCATAGCATGCACACAGCAAAAATGCTGGCAATTTGATTTGCTTCCTTGGCATCCATATACAAGGAGACTTGCCTGTGGATGGAGACTGCCCATCCCATGAATGCTGGTTAATGTTACGAGAGGTTATTTCTAGCTTGCCAAGAGAAAACAAGATCGTTGGTGAAAATGCCAAGTACAGAAAAGCTCAGGAAGCACAGCTGGTGTGAGTCCTGGTCCCTACAGGGTAGAAGCAGAACAGGAGGAAGGCATGTCAGGGATGTGCTTGTGCAAGATGGGGCAGGCAGGGGTATCAGGGGGCAGAGTGGCCGCGGGTCCTGCTGGGCTGCAGCTCAGGAAGCTGGGAGCCCTGGAGAACAGCATGGGGCAGCTGATTTCCTAACATTGCCTGAGGCCATTAGGGCAGCTGGGCCTCATTTGGAGCTCAAAAGAGCTGGGGAGGGGAGAGCAGGGGCTTTTCCTTCTGCAGGGGAGAGGATGTGGCAAGACCCTCCAAAAGTGAGCTACTGCCTGGTTCAGGTTGTGCCATCTTGATCCAGCCTCCCCAAAAGCCAGGACCACCAATTCAAGGGCATTACTCCTTAATGTTTCTGCACTTGATTCTACCCCTAAATGCCTGGTGCTACTAAGAAACGGGTAATTTTCCACCTCACAGTGTAAATGGGAGGCAGCCTCCAGCGAGCACACCTCAGCAGCAGCAGAGACAGAACATGCTTTAAGTGGGCTGAGGGGGCTTGAGGAGGCAACAGAGCCTGGAGGAAAAATAAATTGATGGAATTTAAAGGGAGGCGAAAAAAACCCACACAAACCTCCCCCCCCCCACAAAAACAAAAACAAAACAAAACAAAAACAACAAAAAAAAACCAACAAAAAAACCCCACCAAAACCAAAGAACATTTCCCTTATTAAGATATGTGTCTGCCATATCTGCATTTAAATATGGCCAAAGCCAATGATTTAACATAACTAAATTAATGCTCACAGTTAAAAAAGGTAACCAAATAATTTGTCTATCCAACATTCATATATGAGCTCATTTGGTAAAAATAAAACAAACCAACCCCTCTTGTTTTCTGTAGTGAAATTAAGACAAGGTTTTCTTAAAATTCTGCCCATCTGATGCATCAGTGAGCTCGGGAGAGGATGTGGGAAAGACATTCCATTGTTGAGTTCATCTGAGCCGATCTGACACAGCGGCTGAGAGAAAACAGAGCTGGACTTGACTCAGGAGCTCCTCCCTCATTTCACAAACCTTTTTTTATGCTGCCAACTCTGGCACATGGGGGCTCACCCTTGTGTCCATTGTTCCACCCCCAGCAACACGGCACAGAACTCTGCTGAAGCCTACCTGTGTCCACTAAGAGGTTTCCAGTGGGCAGGAGGTTTGATGAGATGGTAAATAATTATTTCCATGTCTACATGCACACTAATTGTACCTAGTTCAGCACAGAGCTGGTTAGATTCTCGGCAATGAGCAATCTGCACATCTCTGATTCAGTATTCCAGCCCTCACCTTTCCTTTTACCTGCACCACTGGATAGATACCAGTGTAATTCTCAAGTTGCCTACTTCTCTTGGCAACCTTTTGATGTCTCTTTTGGATTGAACTCTACAGAATGTTAGTATGTGCAAAGTGTATGTGTATTTAGATTTAGCTGCTGAACTTTTTCCTTCCCCACCACCCTACTAAGGAAGGAGGTTCAATTTGGCAACTTCTTTGGCAGCTTTGTCCTTCTAAGTCTTCTCTCTACCTCAACAACTTTCCCACTGTACACAGATGAGTTTTATTTAATTTCCTTAAAACTTACTATAGGGATTAGAAGACATTATCAGAATTAAATAATTTCAAAATTAAATCTGAAATAAAACATGAAATAATAGGGGAATTTTCTAAAATTTACATCCCCCCCACTTCCAGGCTCTATCTCTCTCAGCGTTCTTCTCTGAAAAGATTCAGATACTAAAGCACCACCCAACACATCTCCATTGCTGCTGTGCTTCTTCAAAGGAAATTTCCTAAACCCATTTCAAGTCTTCTTTGCAGTGGCCCATCACTGAACTAGAGCATTAACCATGAGATTTGCTGGAGTGAGAACTGCCTTACAGCAGAGCTGGAAGGCAGCCCTCACATTTCAATCTGTTTCCTTACAAAGACAATGGAACAAGGCAATTGTGAAATTCCTTTAACCTGACCACAGGTAAAGGAGGATTATTGCTATGGCTTTTAATAAAACAATTAATATGGGCATTCATTGTGGAAAGCAAAACTACAATTGCCATGAGTTTCTATCAAAGCAAACAGAAATGGAAATAACAAAAGCAAAATTTCAAAGAGAATTGATTTTAACACTGCATCACTTAACTGTGTGGTGAAGGATTCAGGGAAATTCTAATCACTCTTTCAAACCCAGAAGCTGAACTTACAAAAAGGCAATTCAAGCAAATAATATTGTTCCATGTGATCACCCAGGTTTCAAAAGATCTGTGCAGAAACATGACATGGGATGTTTGAGAAAAACCAGAGCCCAGGTCCAGCAGTGTGTAAGTACAGTAAACACTACCCACTTCTAGATAGGAAAAAAAGATGAGTATGTTTCAGATTAAAAAAAAAAAAAAGTCACTTCTGAAAAGTGGATCATTACTCAGTAACTCTTGGGAGCCAGAACTGCACATTGAGTGGAAGGCTCTGCTAGTAAAAATATAATCAGATCATTCAGTACACCAGATACCACATATTTGGCCTCCAGGTGGGTCATGACCCCAGAGACTTTAAAGGAGAGGAACCGAACTGGAGGATGAGGGAGGGGGTGAGTGTTGTTGTTATGGCTTAAAGCAATTTCACAATTACCTGATAGCGAATGATGAATCTGATGCAAACACCCTCCATTAAGTCAGCTCTATCAAGTCCTTACTTTGTGTTTAACCTAATAATGTAATTGTGTTCTCCAAAACACATAATCTGGCTTCTGATCTGGCCTACCCCACAGAAGAGTTTCTCTTCAAAGGAAAAGAAAGCAAGTTCCTCCACAAAGGCATTGCCAGGCCCAGCACAGCTTCTGTATCTCAAAGGGTTATCTCAGGCAAAGAGAAACCAGGCATTTATTTGTGCTGCAGAATAATGAACTGGTTGTTTCAGGTACAGCTAGTGTTTCTGATTGTTTACATCATTCTTAGTCATGTTCTGGCAGTATTATTTTTTCCCATTAGAGCATCACTAGGATGTACCCTGAACATGCATACACAGAAAGAATGTCAGGTAATAATGACAATAACAAATATATATACTCATTAAAAGTGTAGACTTCAAAGTCAAAAGTCTGTGTACAGCATCAGCTGTAGCATTCAGTGGGGAGGACTTATGTGTGACTCAAAACAAGATTGTAAGGTGGAGCAGAAGCCTTACTTCATAAACACTGTAAGATCCCTTTTCCCCCCTCATAGTCTTTTCAAGGTCTTGAGATTCTCACCCTGTTTTGTCTTCATTAAGGATATTCAAACTCAACTGTAAAAGAGCTTACAAACTTATGTAGCAAGTGACAGATAATTTATTCGCAATGTCTTTCAAGAAAAATGAATTATTAGCTTGGATTTACCCTATTTACACTGAAGTTTCCTCTCATCTTTATTTTTCATTTTATTCTTAAGAAAATATTGCTTGCATCCAATACCATTTGGAGTCTCAGCTTTCAGTCTAATGTTGCCACTATTGTGTAAGAGTAATGGGAAGGATCAAGAACACATATTTTTTTCTTGATGAGGTTCTCTTATTGCTCAATTAATGGTATCTGTACTTGGAGTATTGCATCAGATTATCTGGGATTTGGACAATTCCTTGGACAGAGACAGAGAAATGCAAATACTACAAAGCCACATGCAGGATGGTGGAAGAGGGCAGCTGTTTCCCCACATCAATCAGAAAGCAAATCACAAGTGGTCTTAACATGGAGGCTGTTATGCCCTTATTGCTCCGTCCCTTCCACCCCAAGACTATTCCTACAGTCCTCAAGGAACAACAGCTCACAAAACAATAAACATAGTAAAGGTAAAATTAACACCTGGATGCAGGATGGTGTTACTAAGTTGAACTTACATGCATGAAGCTATCAACTTCAAATCACCCCCAAATGCTGCAAAAATTCAGTCTGAATTGCATTTTTAGAAATTTGGTGATCTGGGAGTTTTCAGCTTCACAGAATGAACCAGCAGCGATGTAACACTGAGGCTGGCAACACCCACCAAGAAACAGTAACTGAAACATCATCTTATCTCTTTTACTTAAAGTTTGAAATGCTTCTTTAGTTCTTCTTAACAGTGTTATTCACAGAGCTGTGCACACAAAGAGCAGTTTACAACCACGATCAAACACAGAATACACTGAGAGGCGCAATGGTACAGAAGTCACTGCAAGCTGAGCTCAAGTCAAGTTTCACAAAATGGCATTGGCTTTACTTTTCTCCAAGTTATGGCTCCCACTCAGGAAAAAAAAATGCTGCATTCTAGATAGGTTAAACTCTTACAACACGGTGAGAGGAAAACTGGTGCAGTCAGTGCACCAACACATTCCTCTAGTGAGGACTGAGGTGATTTAAGATTAAGCATGTTCCAAGCTTCACTTGACGCCATTTCCTCAAAAAAACAGATGCAATAAGCAGATGAAGGAAAACATATAAAAGCTTTCAGGAGTTAATTATGTGGATTTAGCCTACTCTGACTGCAAAGCCTTTGGAGTCCCTTCAAATGATGTTATGAAGAGAGCAGATTAGTTACTGTGGAGGTTTTGTAGGGTTTCCTAAATAGATCTGTAGAAGATGAAGCAAATCCTTTTATGCTGCAGGGACCTTTCACAGTATACACAGGAAGAGGAACACTACTATGCACCCTTAACAGAAGGGGTACACTTGTCTTTCAATACAAAAACCTTCACGTGGGAAAAAAAAGGTTATCAACCTACAAACATTGCTTTTGATTTTGCAATTTAGGTATTGTTAAAAAACTTCATTATTTTAAAAGGAGTATATGCTCACACAGTCATGGCAGGGATGGCACAAATAAATCACCAAGGAGCACTTTTGAAAACCTCAGCCTGCTTCCTTAAGACATGCATGCTCATACATAGCTTTCCCCACTTATCTTTTCTGTCCTAAGTCAACAGGACTATTAAACACATTATTAATGCCAGTGCAATGCAATCAAATCAGCAATGATGCTTAATCCTAGCTATAGGATCAAGGGATATTTTTGCTGTGTAATTTTGATTTTGCAATTAATAAAAAATTGCAGACATGAATTGCAATTTATTCTTCCAACAACCTGGCATGTTCGCACAGTCAGGCAGTTATGTGTTTGACTCACCTCTGTGCCCAGCAAGACCATGGAGCAGATCCTCCTGGAAACTTCGCTAAGGCACACGGAAAATAAGGAGGTGACTGGTGACAGCCAACATGGCTTCACTAAGGACAAATCATGCCAGAAAATTTGGTCATCTTCTACAATGGGGTTAGAGTGGTGGGAAGGTATCCCATGCGAAGGGACCTCACAGGCTTGAGTGGTCATCCCATGAAAACTTCATGAAGGTCCTGCACCTGGGTTGGCCTAAATACAGGCTGGATGGGGAATGGATTGAGGCAGCCCTGAGGTGAAGGATTTGGGGATGTTGGTTGACAAAAAGAGTAACATGACTCAGCCATGTGCACCTGCAGCCCAGAAGGTCAACCGCATCCTGAGCTCCGTCAAAAGCAGCGTGGCCAGCAGGCCAAGGGAGGTGACTCTGCCCCTCTGCTCTGGTGAGAGTGCTGCATCCAGCTCTGAGGTCTCCATCATACTAAGAATGATGTACACCTGCTGGAGCAGGTCCATGAATATGATTAGAGGGCTGGAGCACCTCTTCTGTGAGAAAAGGCTTTAAGAGTTGAGGCTGTTCAGCCTGGAGAAGAGAATGCTCCAGGCAGACCTCCAGTGCCTAGGAGAAAGCTGGAGAGGGACTTTTGACAAGGGCAAGGAGTGATAGAACAAGGGGAAATGCTTTAATCTGAAAGAAGATTTACTTACTGTAAATCTTACAGTAAGTATTGGGAAGAAATTCTTCACTGTGAGGGTGGTGAGGCACTGGGTTTGGAACTAGATGGTCTTGAAGGTCCCTTCCAACTCAACCCATTCTATGAATTCATTTAGCTACCACTCTTAATAACACAGCAGATAAAATTAATATAGTACGTGAGCACTTAACATAATAAAATAAGCACAAATTTGTTCCTCAAGTAAGGTATTCAAAATCAGTAACTGCTCCCAAAGCGGATATATTTTAATTGAAACTTTGTTATTTTTATATACTTTTCATAGATATAAGTGTTCAGTCATTCATTAACAACATATATTCTATTAATACACAGATCTTATTGTAAGTTATTAGCTAACAACTATATTTAGTAACTACCAATTAAAATAAAGAAGATCTGCTCTATTCAGAAGCATTAGAGATATAAAATCTATTTATGTAGTTTACAAAAATCTACAAAGTAAAGTATCTTCTCAGATGCACCAGTTAATTTAAAACTTTGCTTCTAATGAAGATTTAATGTTCATTTCAACAGAACACTGTCTAATATTCCACCATAAAAAAAAAAATCCATAACCAGGAAGCTCAGTGAATGGTCTTTCTAAATAAATAGAAGTCTGTGTTTGTCACAAATTTTAATGCTGGTAATTATCACTAATTGCTGACTTCTGCGAATTATGTTTTTGTTTGGGTTTTTTTTTTTCCACAGTTGCTTTTATCCAGAGAAACTGAAAGGCAAAGTCACCAATGTTTCAAAAGAGCCATATAATGCCGTAAGAAGAAGCAATCACAATGGCATCTCAGCTGGCATTGCTCATGAAACTGAAAGGGATGATCATTTATTAAGCACTTTAGCACTGGGCTGAGCACCTGGAAGCTGAGCACTTCACCCACAGTCCCAGGCATACTTCAAATGCCTTCTCAATTGATTTTGTGACCAACTCTTCAACACAACTGGACTAACAAAGACCACCATATGAAGCTAATGATATTGAAGTAATTTCCAACTACTGAGCTTGCTCAGCTTGTTTGTGTTTCATTTTTTTTCCTGCAAGTTGTCTGTACACCAGTTCTTCTGATTTGCTTTCAGAACTCAGTACTGTAAGTACATATTCACCTGCCTGGTGTTGCCTTCAATAGGACTATGAAGTAAGACTGTGCATTATGGCATAGCATAGCTTAGCATACATTTATATATTATACATTTATGTATGTAAATTATTGCAAATGCTTAGGCCACTGGGCTGCCAAATTTTAAGTTTTAAACATCACAGTTTATGCTAACTATTGTAGGCAGAAGGTACCATTTGTGTAGGAACTTATACCTGACATTTTTAAAGACTGCTTACCAAGATGACACTACCTGATAGGAAAACAGCAAAAAAATTTCACTATTAAGATATAGAAAATAGAAGCTAAAATGTAATCCATTTTGACACTGCTCCACATCAGATCGTACAGCATTAAAAGGAAAATCCTTAATAAAGATCATTTTAGATATGTATATCTACCATAAAAGTGTTTTTCCCCACGTTCTTTTCTTTCTTTTTTCTAGTAAGTTTTCTCATGTGACAGTGCTGCTAAATAAGAGAGGCAAAGATATTTTTATTGCCAAGCAATATAAACAAATCACTATTCATTTTGCAGAGACCTTAGTGGTTCTGAAAGTTCTCAGTTCTCAAAACACATATGAACTGACACTAATAAAAATAAAACTTTCTGAATAATAGGCATAATGGTAATACAGATTACATTGGCTCTTAAAACTTTCCAAACAAAGATGGCCCAATTCTTCACAAATACCCACTTAATACTTTATTTTTCCACCGTATTCATCTTATCTGATGCATGTTCTGGTTTCTGACAGCTGCAACAGGCTAAAAATAAAGCACTGGAGTAAAACTTTGTTGACTTCAACCTTTCCTTTGCTGCAAAGCAAACTTTTTTCCCTCCTGAAGTTGGCAGAGGTGGAGATGTGCCATGGCACTTCTTCAAATATGCAACTTAAAAGCAATTTCAGGGTTACCAATTAAAAAAAAAAAAAAAAAAAAAAGTCTCTGCAGCCAGAGCATGTCCATGACTCTGTACAAAGGATAACACCCTGCATCCAAGTGACTCACACATGGCATTTCCTCCTTCTTCTTCACTTGTAAAGCACATAATTCTGCCAAATGCACCATCAAGTTTTGTTCCTCTCCCTCTTCAGATAAGATTATTAAAAGAATCCCTAACACAGATTTCAAGATTAAAAAAAAAAAATTAATCAAGAAGAAATAAAGTCAGCCTTAAGTAATTAAACTAGCCTTCATTAATGCACTTGGATAGAAGGTTAGGTAAGTTGTTGGTTCCTCACATCCTCAGAAAAAGGACTGTTTTTCTCTCTAGAGCCCAGTTTGAAAACAGGCAAGCCTGAACAAGAGCTCTCCTTGGTTTTACAAGGCTTAGTCATCCCTAAAAAGGAACCAGCAAAGGTGGAAACGAGCCCCTCTTCTTTCACAGAGGGTTGTGTCAAAATGTTTGTCAAGTTCCCTCAGAGCAAGTACCTGTACAGCTCTTCCAAAAGCGCCTTTTTCAAATAAGTTAAAATGATCATGCTTCTGCTCTTTTGGACTCAAAATATGTTTTTAGAAAGGAACAAACAAGATTTTTCTTATCTAAAGCTCCCACATAGTCACTAAACAGAGAGGGATATCTAACATTTCTGCAGTCACTTTTAGTCCATGATGCAGAGAAAAGAAAATACCAACACAGCAAAGCCAGCTGCTTTCATGGCCATTTCTGTGCAAAGAACAATGCTCTGAACTGACAAGAAAACCCTCAACAGGTCGAAAACATAGCAATCAGCTTAAATCCACAAGTAATGTCAAGTTAGCATCATTCAGACACTTTCTGCAACTTCCCTGCTGGTGGGAAACTGTGTCCAAATTTCTTATAGATAATTTTAGTGGAAATGAACTTTCAAGTGCAGATGCTTTGTAAAGTTCTTCCTTTTCCTTTTCCACAACATGTGTTTGTCATGTGTCAAAGCTGACCCTACTTTCTCCCCTTCCCAGAATACCACAAATTCTTCTGTTAAAATAAACAAAGTTCTGTCGAGAATCTCTGAAATTACCAGAGGCAACCCTGTATGATATCAAAGATACAGATCGCTGTTGGTCCATCTCCAATATCCCAGATTTTAGTTAGGATGAAATTTGCAAGAAACAGGCAATCAACAGAACAACACTTGAACACCATATCCAGGGATATGGCTAAAAAAAGAAGAGTTTTGACATTCAAGCTACCTTTTCTAGGATACTTTGGAATCTCAAAAGTTATTTGTGGGATAAATGTCCTCAAATGACATTCATGTAATGCCATTTAGGTCTAGAAAAAACCCCCACATTTATCTTTACTCAAAACAGAAATCCAAAAATTCAAATCACATGAACACTTAATTGGAGAAGGAAATAATTTTCAATTTCTACTGATTATATTGTTCTGTAATGCAACTCATCATCCGCTATGATAAATTGGGGGGGGTGGCTATGTCTTACATGCAGAAAAAAAATATAATAAAATACTTGACTTATTGGAGACATTAAATGTGTGCTTCTCTACTTTTCTCCCCAAAATCTTAATGATATTTACAGGTTGGACTTAATTTACGTGTAACATAAACATGCTAGCACAGGCAATCTCGAGTCCCAAAGCTGCTATTATGGCTTAATGAGTCAGCAACACAGAATATTTACAGGTTCTATGCATTCTTGATGGCATGCATACAAAACTTCCAGTAAATCCTGACGCTCAAGAAACTAGTGCTCAAAATATTTTCCTGCAGCTGTTGCCACACAGAATATAAATACTACACATAAAATTCTCACTGTGGACTAAAATCTGCTTAAAAAATAAAAATCCCCAAACACCTGATAAATAAACAGTTTATAAACACAGAACAATTTTCTCAGGTAGATGGGAAAAATATAATAACACATCTCAACTTATTTTACGTACTCTGAGTAGTTAAATTCTGAAGTTACAAACAAAATTAAGTATTAAGTACTCTTCTAAGCAGTTTAATTATACAGATATAGCACTTAATTCCACATAGATATATATGTAAAATGTGATAGTTGTTGTCTGCAGGCATAAAGCTGAAAATAGTCTCAGACCTCTCATTGAATTCCTACAGCAAAAGCCAGACCAATCTCATTGATAAATAAATCTCTTAATCCTTTCTTCATTTACCATCACCCTATTGCAAAAGCATGAAGCTGAAGCCTAGAAAGTCAAAGCTAAGGCCTGACCTTCCATCTCTATCCTCTGTGGCTGCTCCCTTGTGTACCCCTCAAACACATGCCATCATTTCCTGATGAGTTTAGAAGGGGTTATCAGTAGAATTTCAGGACATGTGTCAGTTTTGTGGCAACCTGAATGCTATACAAACATCTTCTGTGTTTAATAGGCGATTGGTATTTTAGTAGGTTTATCCATTCCCAACTTTATTTGTTTAAAGGTGCCTTAACCTTGACATAAATCAATGCTAAGCATCTGTATGGAGTACTTCTGGAGAGTTTAAAAATTAAACTCTACAAAGAGCTGTATTTTGCAAGGAGGTTTCTTTCAAAAATAAACCAAACCAACTTGCCAACTTCTTTGTTCACTTCCCCCTCCACTTTGACAATTACGCAGTTTATTCTTTTTTGCACTTCTTACAGGGTTCTTCTAAAGATCACAATGAAACACCAAGCTGGTCACTATAGAAATGCCACCACCACTGGCTCCCAAGTGCCTTTTGCTTCCTAATACAAGCACGAGTGTTTGCGTAAGACAGTAGGGCCAACGAGTCAGAGGCCCTGGGCCGTGCCTTGCTGCAGCCCCCCCTTCCAAAGGAAAACAAAAAGCACTGAACCTTTTCTGCCACATGCCCAGTCCTTCCCCCACCACCTCTGTGGTGAAGACAGCCATTATTACATTTCCTTTCGGGTTATTTACAAGGTCTTGGCTCTGACATTGATTTCTTATCTGCTTCTATGACAAATGTTAAGTGTTAATAAGCTGTCCTTTTAAAGAAAGATAATGCTAAACAAATTATAGGAATTAATTACCCCAAACCTATTCTTTATTTTTTTCTCATGAGCATTGAAACAAGAACAGTAAAAATTACTCAAGACCAGAAAAAAAAACCTCACACTTTTTTTTCAGCCAATTAATAAGTGTTAGGAGATTAAAGGAAAAAAGACAGTACCCTGAAAATCTAAAGCAAATTTGTCAGGGAATATAGAATAAACAGGCAGGCACAGCTCCCTTATGAACAGTTTTTTAAAATTATAAGTGAAGAGTTACTTATTACTTTTTCAGATATTTTGTTCCTGGTTTAAATTTTAGGATGAAGGGTGAAAGTTTCAGAAATCTTTTCACTTACAGAACCATTAAAATGATAAACATTTGGGATCCCGAAGTACACTTCTACTCTAACTGTCCTTTCAGGCCTGCATTGACTGCACCATAATAGCTGCCAACATTTGGTAAGGATTAGCCTTTCATTTAGACAAAAGCAAGCATTCCTTAGCTAAATCAGCACTTTTTGCCATCGGACTCATAAAACCTTTTCACAACACAGATTTTCAAGAGAATCCTTTAGGGTTTTAGGATGCTGCTCCTTTTACTAAGTAACAAAATACACCCCAGGGTGTCTCATTGACCGCACTCAGCTGTCCTTTGACCTCTGCAATTGTTTAGCCTAACTTCAGGGCTACAGAATCTTGCCTCTCCCCCCCATCAAAAAGGCTAATGTTGCTTCCTCCTAGCACCTGGCGAAGCAAAATCCTAGAGGTTCCCCCCTCTTCCAGAGTTATATACCATGTTCCAGATGCTGCCAAGCAAAATGTTCCTGTAGGCAGGTTTTGGGAGCCCAGAAGCACCACTCAGAACCTGGGCTGTGGCCATGACCCCCTTGCTCTGCTCAGGGCTGCCCTTGCCCCCAGGGACACAACAGGTCATAAAGCAGGAATAGATCTGCAGCCTTCTGGGTACGCTGGCTATTTAAATGCAACAAGAAACTACAATATTGTGTACTGAGGCAAACCTCCCCCCCTCTCAGAAGTCAGGGAAAAAAAAAGACATGTGAGAATCTCAGTTGGAAGCACAAATCTACCCCAATCATTACAAAGATCTGCATTCTTCCTCCCATTTGTTTTAAACCCTTTGAGATGACAAATAAACAAACAAACATTCACCCTCTAAGTGCATAAAACATATATTTAGCTAGTTGCTTAGGTATTTGCAGAGCCTCTAAGTAAAACAGCAGAAGAAGATTGTTACAGCTTCAAAAGAACTGTCATTAAATAATGAAGCTGACCTCATTGTGGGTATGTAAGAAAAAAATGGAAGCACAAATCAGCCCTCTGTTGAAAGCTTTTTGACTATATGAACTAGATTTCATGATTTTTTTTAAAGAACTTGGACATTTTACATGCCTGAAGCAAAAACAAAATCATTATTTACAGTCCACACTTCTCCTAAAATGCAGTCAATGGAAATGAAAGCAGAGATGCTGATCACAAACATACAGTGTATTGTCCATCAGGAAAGGCAAGTACGGTACCTTCTCAGATTCCTTTTAACCTATTTGAAATGCAGTCATGATTAAAGGATGCAGCTAGGAGTTTGTGAAGCCTTGCTGCAAAGTTGTTTAAAACTCCTGAACACCTGAAAAATAAAAAGGGAGAAAAAAAAAATCAGAATGACTCATGCCAGCACATAGTTTATAACAAGACAAAAAACCCTTCCTGTGGAAACATGGTCTAGGGTGAAAAAAAGGAGGGCCAATGACTTTAAAAAAACATATTTTTCTTTAGAGGAATACTTGGTTGAAAGTGCTTGGTTTCTTCTCTATGTTCTACCAGAAGTACAAACTTAGAATTTGCACATTTTTGGAGCTGAAGTCACTATATGACAGATTAGGAATTTTTCACATTAATATGATAAAAATAACTGTTGCAGAAACATTAAAAAAATGATAATGCAGAAGTAATTCTTTTACTATTTATAAAGAAACAAACTAAATGGGTGAGCGGTTATCTACCCTGGAGATCAATGTTCAAAATGAAATCAGAATTAGCTGGTTGCTTTCCTATCTGGCTTTCCATAAAAATATTGAAGTGAAAACATTACTAATAGAAACTGCATTTTATAAAAGAAAATACACCTGAAATACTTCAAGGAATGGCAAAAATGGCGTAGCAAGCAGCAAGCAAAAAAATAACTCCTGAAATACCTAGGGCTGTACAGAACACCGATTAACATCAGGAAAAGCTTTAAATTAAGTTATCATTGAGTGGGCTTTGACAAGACTTTCTTAGGGAGACAAACTGGTTTGGTTTCTCAATAGCAACAGACCATACTTTGCCAAAAGATTTAAAGGAATTTTCTCTGGTGCTCGCAAATTGAATTTTAAGGCTTAAAGCTGGCACTACAGGCACAGGCCCGCTGGCAAAACCGGAACGCAGCTGTACACCCAGAATTCCAACTCCAGGTGTCCAAATTAAAAAAAGCTTCCTCCCTCTCCTCTCAATTTGAAAACTCAGCCTATTTACGAGAGTAGCTGTAAGAGCCTCACCTCTGGCTCAGGAGAGGTTGTGGGCAGGGTGGCTGTGCTCTGAAGAAAGGCACTGAAGAGCTCTATGCCAGGGCCCAGCGATGGCGCAGGCTGGCAGTGGGCCTGGCGCCGACGGACACCGCGGGTAACGCACAGCGCCCGGCCCGGCTGCAGGGCTCGGCACAAACCTCAGTGCTCGCAGAACGCCAGTAATCCAATTCCAACTGCTCCTGGCGCTGAAATTGCTATTTTTCAGACACGTGCTGAACATTTCACCTGCTAGTAATGACATTTTTGTATTTTCTTCTAATTACACTCAAAGCTAAGACCTTTGGCCCTAGGCCACAGACCTCTATTCAGGCTGCACACATTCTCTTAAAGGCCCTGAGCCTTTGTTGTCACTCTCGGTCTTTCATCTATTATTTACATCCATTGAGAGGAGAGATACTCCACCATTTGTGAAGCTTTAAAGCTTCTAATCATCTTAATTTCTTCGCCTTTCAACCAGTGCTTCCCCTTATGGACCAATGCCAACAGTGTGACAAAATAATTTTTCAAGCCAAGATCCTCCTGGACCCTTCCCAAACCTTGACACACACTGGGCTGTAAGTGCCTTTTGTCCTTCGCCGGCTGCTTTTGCAAACACAGACCTTTGCTCAGCTTGGGGGTGGGGGGTATGGATCTGCTTGTCAGTGCATTTGAGGGAGTTTTCTTGGGGGTTTATGTGGTTTTTGGACCACTTTCTCTCTGTTAAAAAGTCTAACTCAATTAGTTCAGCTAAATCAGAGATGCTGCAAGGGAGCCTTACCTCTTCTAAAAATATTAAGTACCCTCTGAAATACCATCAAGTATGAATTTCAAGTTTCCATTTTTTTTCCAAAAGCTAAACTGCTGATATGCTGCTTTGGTTTTATACTGTTATGTGCCCAATCAGAACTGACAGATTTTCACACAATATTTAAGACATACAAAATACTGTTAACCCTTTTCCTGATTATTGGCAACATTAATTTGTTCTGACCATATAACATAATGTGACAAAAAAATTTTTTTTTCATCTTATGTTCAGGATGTTCAGGTCATCTCCTTCTTATCCTCCCTTATTTGCAAACGAAATAGGAAACAAATCAACAGCATTTTTGCCAAGATGCAGAAGATCTCTTCGGAATTCATCAGCCACCAATATTCCTTACCAAGACCTGTGAGATCTGCTAACATGATCCACATCTTGGCTCTTTCTTCCACCACGGTCTGGCTTACTTTTGATTTGTAACAGTGCTTCCTTGTTGTCTGTCCCCTCTGAAGACCCCCAACCCCCATGTCTTTTCTTATTTTTACCATTTGCTTCAACTAGCAGTTCACTTGAGACTCATCCATCTTACAATGCCTGAAGTGACAGATGCTCTCACGAATGACCATACTGTTGAGCGAACAAAAGATAACATCACCTCTAGGAACTCGGGAAGGAATACAACTTCAACCCTGAGACGGGTTATCCTTGCAGACACAGCACCATAAACCTCTCTCAAGTGAAAAAAACCCCAACCAACAACTGTGGGGAAAAGGAATCTAACACAATTACAAGCCAAAAAGAGTATTCTTTCTATTGTAAGCCATAGTCAGTGGTGTTAATGACCTTTTTCTTTTTTTTCTTTTTTTCCCTAATACCCCATTGAAGAATTTTGTAGAATTTACCTGTGATAAAATCAAGAGGAGGAGAGAAAATAGAGAAATTTCACACAAATACTGTTTCAGGACCCCTACAGACTTGAATGGAGGAAGAAGGCACTTTGGAACAGCTTCAGCAGAAGGTCACACAAGTCCTTTGCCAAAACACAGACATTACCTTGTTAAAATCTACACATCCTACAGACCAGCTGTTGCTCAGTTAAATTCCACAGGAATTCAGAATCATGGTGCAAGCCTGTGCCCTTGACAAATGCATACTGTAACCAGAGTAAGATTACTTTAATGTCACAGCTGCTTGATAAATCTGTAATCTGCAAGTAACGGCCCCTCAGTGTTTTGACATTTGAGCATGCACCACTTAAAAAAAAAAATTAAATTAGAATGATAGATTTTCCAGCCAACACCCACATATACAGCTACAGAATGAAGCCCTAAACAAAAATCTGCCCTCTCTGCCTGTAAAACTGAACTAAAACCTGCTGATTTGTAAACTGTACATGAGACTGAGAACACATGAGTTGTACGTATGCAAAGTTAAAAGTTGTAAAATAAAAGACCAGAATAGGGGGCCTGATAACCAAACATCTCCTGTCCAGTGTAAAGTCAGGGAAAAATCACAACGTGGACTTCTTAAGATTTATTTATTGATTATATTTAGCCATATTTATTAATCTGTGATGACTTATGATTTTAGGTCCCTATTCTGACGTAGAATGTTTCTGCTGTGCTCTCATAGTGGACCACATCAAACCACCAGACTGTAAACACAGAAGTAATGCATAAATACACCATTTTTTTAATATAGGCCATTTCCCCACAGTATGCCATTCTGCAGTACCATTTTGGACATCCAACACACAGAAATTAAGCTAACAACCAGTTTGGTCCTTCCTAAAGAGGATCCCAACTCTGGGCCTCAGATCACCTTTAGAGTTCCTCTCCCATGCTGAGCCACTGAGTGATGTGACACTGCAATCTTTGATAAAATCACATCTAATTGGGAAAAACACAAACAGGAAATCTAAAGGAGACCATTACTGGTATATGATTGAAAAAGTTCTATGCAGGTTTACTGCTTTCCACCTCATATCTCAGCAACTGGCAGGGTTCAAGGCATACTGCAACTACCAAGAAGAAAAGAAACAAGAAAATTGACTCTGGGGCATGTACCAGCACATTCTACTGTGGTATCCAAATCCACTAACTCCACTATACCTTGAGTGTCACCATGTCCAGAACAACTTTCTGAAGCTCCTTCCAACCCAAATAAATCAAAGAAGCAAGTAATGAAATCTGCAGTTAACATCCTCACAGGAAAAAAGTATTGAAAAAAAATATAAATATATAAAAATATATATATTATATATTATACGTTTTATATATGTAATACAAGTGAGATATATATATTTATATAATATAAATACAAAATGCTTTCACCCAAAATACTTGAAGATCTTGGCATCAGATATGGATGAAAAAGTAGCCAACTGTATCCTGCCTTATAAAATCTGTACTCTGCCCTCAAATGGCCATCTTATCAAACAGCCAGCCCTTACATATTTTATCTCCAAATATTTATCACAGTAGAGAGATGTGTTTATAGTTAATATGCAATCCATCTTCTCCATGCTGCTCCTTTTAAACAAGACAAAATGTGAGGTAAAAGGTCAAAACTACTAGAAAGAGCCTTGAATAAAAACTCTGATATTACAACCATTTTGCTGGAAGAGACAAGGAGTAAAATAGACTACTGGAGCCAAACTCCATATGGAATAGGGCAGGCCAAGGATACTGATCCAAACAGCAATGAACAGCATCAGAACTGTCAGTATTAATGTGTTTGGTAACTCCAGACTGCTTTGAAAATCTCTCATTTAATGAGATCCACATTTTCCAATTAAAGCTGAACATTTTTACATGCATGTATGTAAAATCAGTTCTCATTCAACGCAATTTTAACATGGAACGACTGAAAAATTGTTAGTAAACTTACAGGTAACTTCTGTCATTACCATTAAGTTATTGACACTGAAACATGACCTTGAAATGACAGCTTCATTTATGCAAGTTTTACCAGAGAAGGTTTCAAAAAGCCCTGATTAAATTAACTACTTTTAAACACAATAGGATCAATATGTATGCAGAGAATGTACACCCCCATGGCAAGTCCTGCTTGCTTGATTGATCAAAAACAAAAAAATCCTGTGGCTTTCCAGATCTCAGCTGGTGCCAGAAATCCACATAGAAAAAAAAAAAATCCATCTAAATGAAACTCTGAAAAGGTTTACTCTTCACCAGTCTATTTGCACTTCAAAAACTCCTTAAGTCCTTCAGCTAAACCCCAGGGTCGAACCATTTCAAAAATGAGAGGGGGATGGCCATGATTTATCTTCCTTCTGTGCTCTGGACAGAGCTGTAAAATCTGCTTGCTGGTGTGCCTGTGTGCCACAGGCTTTTTTTAATGAACCTTGGATATTTATCCATTTTAGAAATAACTCTGCTCAATTCCTTACCACCGTTTATTTCCTTCGCTCAGACACGAGTACCTTTTATAAAACAAAATTTTGATTTTTGGGCACTGGCACACAAGCTGATGAAGCTGAATCAGCAAAATGGCCAAGCATCTGATATTAGCATTTTAAAGGAAAATATAGCAGATCTTACTGATACCTGTAAGGACTGGCTGTTGCCTTGGTGAATTTGTGCTCAGGGAACACTTGTTTAACAATCTAATTTAAGCCTAGCCCTTATATTTACTAGTATCAAACACATTTTAAACAACGAACTCAAATAATTTTCTGTTTGTAGATAATGAATGTGTTAGGTCACCCAGGATGCATTTTCCAGGCTTCTGTACTTCAAGATACATTACCAGTAGAAGGAAAATGGAGATTTCATGGGTCACAAACTTCTGCATCCCCAGGACCTTCAGTGCTGCTGTCAGCCCAGTAAAACTCAATCGATACACTCTTGCTTTATTTGTCCACTATTAAAACCCCTGCACCCGAATTTCTACAGTTGTTGGGTTTTTTTTCTGAAACAAAAATACCAATTCAACAACTACTGATGGACAGTCTTTGAACAAAATTTAATGCTGTGATATTCAGTCTGTATATTAAAAACTTAAACACACACATATAATATAAACATAAATCCTACAGCACCGACACTGTGGAAAAGCACAAAGAAAGGGCATTGAAATATGTTTTTTTACTTCAGCTTTTCTAAAGCTTTCTTCTGCTCTTAAGACCTAACCCTATAAACCACTTATCAGTGGCACAACTTCTACCAGTCTAAATTCTTCAGACTTGGGTAAACAGATAGACTTGCTCTCAAGGTAAACAATAATAAGAATAGATTCAATATTAATTATTTTTGCATGGAAAGGGCCCATTTATTTCCAAAGTCTTATTCAGATTTTGCTTTTATCACAGATTTTTTTCTCTTCCATTCTAAAACAACAGAAATGGAGGAAAAATATTTTAGGAAAACATAAAAAAATTGCACATCCTGCCACTGTAGGTTGAATCTTAATTAGACTAGAGTGAAGCTTTAGAAACATTGACATTGCTACTTGTTTTTGTGCAAGCCAAATACTGGCCCTAACAAAACTGCAGGACTAATCTGGAAAAAAAAACCTCCAACCAACCCTAATCACTCTATTAATCCCTACTCAAATCCACAAGGATACTTAAGTAAGAGGTTGTGGATATAAGAAGGAATGGCATCTTACTCAGCATCTGACATGCTACTCAACTTAACTCCTCAGAGTCTGAAACTCTCCTTTGCTTCAGGAAAAAAAAAAAAAAAAAAAGAGCTGAAGATATTTTAAGAATATATCCTCTTTTGTGCATATGCTTTTCATATTGAAAACCCTCTCCAATATAACTTGGGGTTTTTTGCAAAAACTAATAGAATATTTCTTTGTCTGGTCCTTCACATTTGTAACACTCTGCTGAGGGTGTTTATAAACTTGCATCTTCTCCTGGTGTGCTTGCAAAAATTTACGATTCCAGCTGCTGCAACCTCATTAGCAAAACACTTCAACTTCCCTACATGAGTCAACATTTGCTATTTTAATAGTTAGAGCTTTCATGAAGGTGGAACTTTGTCTCTTATTACCACATCCCCTATTACCAAGAACAAGCTTTGTATAATATGTATTGTAATAAAGAAGCTTTGAGTATTTGTGTAGTAAGTATTTTTTCCATACTTATTTACATCTCCTGAGAAAATCCCAAACGGACACACTGATCAATAGGATTTGGTACTTCTATTTCAAGGAAAGTGAATGTCACCACGCCACAGCCAGGAGGCCAACTTTAGAAACTGAAGTCTAAGCAGACAGAAGAAAAATACCATAAAACAGAAAAAAGAATCTGGAAAAACAAAACACCACTAAGAAATACCCTGTGGATTCATTAGCAACCAGGGTGGCAGGCTTTCCTCTAATTCTCTTTAAAAGCCCATGACTACCTGCAGAGCCTGGGAGTGCAAATCACATTAGTGGAGCCACCAGATGACCAAAGAAAGCACTGGAGGCCTGGTGAAACCAGTAAACAAAAGGCAGCATTCCAGCTGAATGCCGCTGCTAGAGTCAGCATTGTAAGATGCTTGGATCTGATAACCCAAAAACCAGATTAGCTGCAGGCAACAAAGGAGTAAAATGAGAAACAAAGGGGTCATTTTGACACATGAAGAAATCATTTCCATTAAACCATCTTGAGTTTACTGTGTAGTTATAAAAACTGCTCCTACTTGAAGTGACATTTGAAGCAATGAAGCTCTGACAGTGCAGTGTCTTGGAAAAGCTCCTGAAATAACACATCCTTGAACGCCATATAATTTAAAGAGGCAAACTGGCCTCTGAATCTTTATGACATTTTAAAGGTCTAATAATGATTTTTAAATCTGTTGTACAGCTTTCAGTTATAAGACTTAATACATATGGCTTTTCCTTCCATATACTAAGGAAAGGATTCATTAATTTTTTATCTGTATTTAAAAGTCTCCTGCAGAGAATGCACATACCACAATATTCTCATGCAATTATACCAGAAAGCTGCCTTCTCTCCCCAGTCTCCATTTCCTCACATGTGTGGCTCACTTACTGTCAACACAGGAAAGAATCATATTATATTCCTTATCAGAAACTTAAAACAGGATTTTTATCCTGATAAAAGCCCAGGCACACTATAATCACAAGGACCAAACCGCGAAACTCAAACACAAAAGTCTGTAAGAATATGTAGATACCAGAGAAAGAGAGGTTAAAACCTTCCAGGGTAAAACTGGAAAATCTGTCACAATTTTGTCTTACACAATTAAAAATTCTATACACTCAAAGCCAAAACAAGACTTTTTCTTTCTTCACAAGACAGTAAATTGTCCTGCTATGAAATATTCACAAGCTAGAAGAAATTTCTGAAGAACACTGTGGTATACAGAGAACATTTCAGCCTGCTAGCTTTGCTCTCTGCATCTCTTGTTGCTAGCACACAACACAGAAACCTGACACACGGTGAGAGAACAAGCCTTCCTGAAACACCACAACTCTTCCCTGGGTTCCGAACCCATACAGCAACTAAACCTGTTAACGTCAGTAAGGATGGGATCTCACATATGAAGCCTGTCTATCCACAGCAAACTGATTCCTCTCAGTGACAAATGCAGAGAAAACAGACCCAGAAAAACATCTCAGCAGAGTCTGGTGGGGACAGCGTAAAAGGACAACCTGCAGCTGTGTCCAGACACAAATATATGGCATGCATTGACCTGGAAATCCTGCTGTCGAGGCTCAGGGAAAGGCTTGTCAGAAACAGCTTTGCAAACACCTTCTGCTACCTGGCGAATTTTTCAAAATACCTAGACATTAAATACATCTGAAAGGGGCAAGATGTAATGTAGGCCTCTAATTATAGAATATGGCCATCTCTGGGGACATCTGTGCCAACATACATCAGAGCCCAAAAGACCAATGGTACTGAGTAGATTCTGTGCACATATGGTTTTTCCCTGGTTCCAAACCATTCTGCTCTGGAGTACTACCATGGTATCCATGCTGCTTCTAGTATTTTTGCCACATACATGACCAAAGAGAAAAAGGTGGATGGGCAGAAGAGAGAGAGCGCAGAAGCCCCTCTTCTCTTGCTGTTCTTTTAAAGATATCTTCTTCTCCAAAACAGCACTCAAATCCACAGAAGGAAAACGTGAAAGGTGTGAAGAACAGAGTCAAGAAGACGTAAGGTTTCAAAAAGAAATATGGCTTGTGGTCAAAATGTGCACACATGTGCTGTAGAAATCTAGGTGCAGGGGAAACACAAGCTACTGTTGTATATCTGGCTCATCTTGAACCCTTATACTAGGAGATTCAGCCTATCACCATTCAAAGAAATTTGAGTTTGTATTTATAGCAATCAGCCAGTCTAAATATGAAGATGGATGCAGCTAGTAATCACATAAAATCATCCACTTTAACGCAGTTGGCCTTTGTACTGCAAAGAGGAAAAACATGCTTGGTAGTCATGAACAGTTGGATTACAATTAGTGATTTTACACAGTATTTTTCTAATAACATGTCAGAGCCCTCTAAACAAAGAAGCTAATCAGTTCAGAATATTAAAAAACCCCAACCCTTTAAATATTTAATGCAAACAGACCCCATATTTCAATTACAAATGGGTTTCCCAAGCAAGGCTGTTTTATTCCAAGTTGCCCAAGTTCTCCCATCACTAAGATATTCCAGAAAAACAGAAACTCCATCAGGGCTTACTGTTTAGCTGCTGTTTCTTGTGCAGAAACACTGGGTATGGCCAGACCTTCCTAAAAATGCTAATGTTCAAAGCTTTCCTCTCTTTGAGGAATTCGAGTTATTTTAACATGGGGCAAGCACCTGACTCACAGGCCTTCCCCTAGCTGGGCATACCATGGACCCAGTTCTGGGCAGCTGACTGAACAGCTGGGAGGTAGAAGAAAGTGGTTTCTTGTTCCTAAGGTCATTCAGCACAGCTGGCACAAGGTCTCTAGAAAGACCCCCACATACACAGAAAAATGGATGGGCTCCTTACAGACCTGATAGGAAAATCACAAACAGACCAGGGCATCTTCACTACTCATACTGATCTACATACTCTATGACTGCAGCTTGAGTCTACATCTTTTCTCACATCAAAACTGCTTTTGTTGAGAAGCTCTCTATATGAAGACTTGCACAACGCCCAGAGAGTTTCCTTGAGTGCATTTTTGGACCACAAATATTGGACATTAGAATAGTTACCCCAGTAGAAACCATTCATAGAGAAATTATGTCTAATTCAGACACTGCTTGCCGTGCTAGCAGTCCAGGAATATTTACGAAAGTGGCTATTAAAGCATTCTACTTCAAGGTGGGAAGAGAAACCAAGCTACTCTTTGAACAATTGAAAAGAAATCCAGCATAAATAGACATGTGAAAGATGCAGCACTGGGAAAGAATACTGCTCTGCATTCACAAGGATAAGAGATTTGCTAGTCCTTTTACTCTTCCACATCTCCAGTGCTCTGGCATGAAGAGAAAGGGAAAAAATGGCCAATGGAGAAAAAAAAAAAAAAAAAGGCCTTTCAGAAATAAGAATTTCATAAGAAAAGTAAATAGAAAGAGAATGTCTTGTCCTGTCTCTCACCCACTGAAGTAGAGAGATCTCATGAAGACTCAGGAATAAAGAAAAGATCATTCTACTTTTGAAGTACAGGAGGGGGCAACAGAAACAAGTGCTAAGGAACTCTCTCTGTAATTACAAATCTGAGAGTCTGAAAAAGGTGGGCTAAGGAGGATAATGGCATTTTCGTCTCATCAGAACCAACTTACACTGAGCTTTTCTGAATGGAGCTGACTTTCCTATAAACTGGTACAGGGCTCTATTTTTGTCAGAGCTTCTTTAGAAACTATCTCAAAATGAAAAGCCCATACAGAAAGATCCTGAAAAAGACATTCATATTCCCACCAGTGGATTATAACACAATAATCACAAGTGTATAACAAAACATACATTAAAATAATCTAATCCTCTATACAGCTCTGATTTGCCCTGAAATGGAAGTCCCCCATCTGTCCCTCTTTTCTTTCAAAGGAAAAGTCTCCATTTCTGCTAAACGTATTGGTTTTCAAGGCCATATCCACACCCCGATCTATAAAGAAAACAAAATGCTTTAATGGAGTGAAAAAGAATCTTTCCACAGGATTCAAAAGGAAGACAGTTTTTTGCTCCTCACTTAAATCTACTGTTATTGTACAGGCATTTTCAGATGGCAGGTAGAGAAAAAGCTATATAGGCAAAAAAAACCAAAAAACCAACTGGCTTCAATGCCTGTCACCCTTGAAATTCCTAATGTGACAACAAGCAGTACTTTCCCACCATATCCTACACACTTCTGGTGCCTTCCAGAAAGCCTTTTTATCTGATGCTGTGAACAGACTCCTGCTGCAGATCTGAATGCCGAGCACTAAGTACTGTACAAATGACAGAGAGTTGGGGAAAATGAGTGGTTGAGTATAGAAAGAAACAGGAAATCAATTCTCAGAAATTCTATCTTTGCTTCAGTGCTTCTGTTTGGCCTCCTCCTCCCACACTTGCTCTCTGTCCCTCTCCAGCTTCCTATTTTACCAGCTCTTTCCTTGCTACCCACTAGTGAAGGAAGCAAAATTTACCAAGATCATCTTTCCCCTGGTGGTGCATTATGTGACTGTCTTAAGAGTACTGTCTGGTTTATCCTGGCCTAGGTTATGCTGTCATCTAAAAACACAGCAATTCTTTCTTTCAGCCTTTTCTGCTTCCCCAAGTATCAATTCTCATCCCATGTAATGATAGGGTTTGAGAGAAGCACATTTTTCTCATGGAAACTCTGAGAAAGCAACACAAGGATGAAAATTACGATGTATGAAGAATAAATAGACGTATTTTTTTGAAAAGCAGGGGCCAGCTGGATAACAATTCCAGATAAGATTTAAATAAACATACGTGGGAGGTAGCAGGAAAGGCAGTTGGTTCCTCATGCTCAGACGCACACAGGTAATGACCTCTGTCTCTTGCTCTCCCAAAGCTAACAATGCTGGTTATTGCACTCCTCCAGTGAGCTCTGGAAAGGATCCAGTGCTCTACTGATTACATTTCATCCACAGTTAGTTTAACCTTTGAAACATGACAGTCAGTGGCAGTGAGCAGGCCAGCACATAAGGTCAGCTCAACCTTGTTGGTCCCAGCATTCTCCCAGTGTTTGCACAGAAAACAACCTGGTGATCAGGGATTCCTACCCTGTAAATACAAAAGACCCAACAGGGACTCTGCCAGAACGCTGAATTTATTGCAAGGTGTCATTCATGGCCATTAATCTGTCAAGACAGAAAAATACAGGTTCTCTTCTTTCAAAAATCCAAAATAGTATCAGACAGAAATAGACTCATTTAGGAAGGCAGAGATGTGACTGATCTACTGTCAGGTACCAGGTAAATGTTGCACATTACTTCTCCAAGAATAGAAAGAAAAAAAACATCGAAGAGAAAATAAGTACACCCTGAAATAATGGTGAGACAACTAGGTCAGCAAGTACAACAGGAACACTTTGTGCTCAAAGGAAAGCTAAAAAACCAATTCCTGTTCAATTGCCCATTTTTCTCAAGTTACTTCCTTTCCATAACAGCCTCTTTCGAAGCTCACTTTGTATCTGCTGTACACCCAATTTTAAAATGAAAAAACCAGCATCTTCAATTACCTTGAATTTCTACAGAAAAGTACAGGACTTAGCAAGATCAGATACCTTATCTCTTTCTAAATATTATTTCTACATTTTAACAAAGCCCTTAGTCTTGGGAAAACACATGCAAAGGGAGAACAACAAAGCTATTACTGGCTTAAAAAAGCTACTAGTTAGTTATTTAGAACTTATCACTTTTTCCTTAGGGATAGATTTAAAAGCATTTTTAAGGCATTAAAATGGAAAAAAAAATCAATTCTCCTCAGAAACAACAGCCCTCTAACATAATAGCAGTGATGAGGATTTTTTTAAGACATGCTTAACTATCCCTTGGAGCACGTGCACTTGGGATTTTTTCATTATTTGTGTGTTTGTGTGGATGGCTCAGGGAGCACAGGCTTTTTCAAGAGCCAGCAAGAGGTGAAGAAAAGGTCATTTCAGCAGGATTCATTTTTTCTTAAATTCTCAGAGAAATGCTGCTAAAAAGAGGCAACAACAAACTCATCACCTCTTCCTCTCGCTATTAGCATTTCCTAAGGCTCTCTCAGCTATAATACTGCAGTATCTTTGGTTATACCCCATCACCTTTTCATCCTCCTCTAACATGAGTTTTAACACAAATGCTGGCAACAGACCTGCTAAGAGCAGGAGCTGGACTAGACCTCCAGACGCCCCTTCCAGCAGCACTTCAGCACTGCCATGAGCAATCTTCTCGCCCACGAGCTGCATCTGTTGCTGCTCAAGAGACCTTGCCTCCCCTCTGCTTCTTTTCACACGGCTGCAAATCCCCACCATTAGGCACAAACTGGAAACCTTGCCCCTGGATTTTCCTGGAGGCAAATCCAGGGTCCTTCAAAGTAGGCAGAAAGCTGTGTGGGCTTGCAGAAAGGAACAGCTGTGCATCAAAGTTTACTGCGCTGAAGTAACGTTAATTCTTGTACTTAGAGTTGGAAAGAGGACGATGCTTTAAAAGCTCACAAACAAAACAGAGCCTTCGGAAATTCCCGAGTCTTGCTCTCTGAACTCATTCCCTCCCAACTCTTCACACCTCCCCACCCCCACAAGTCTCTCAATGGCCTGCACCAAAGCATGTAGGTAAAGCACAATATACTTTTCCAATAGTTTGTGTTACTTTGGAGCTGGCAGTATGTATACCGGGAAAGATGCTACCCTGACCTACAGATGGGCTGCTTTCCCAAACATTCACATGAAACACAGGCCACACAAAGGAATACAGTTACCCCCAGTACACAGGAAAGTGGGTGCTGGAATACACTGGATAACAGGAAAATCCAGTTTCACAGAGTGGGACCACAGAGCAGAGATGTTCAAGCAGCTCTCTTGACAGCAGCAAGGTCAGGTGAGAACCAGGGTGAAAAGAAAGCCCTTCCCATAGCAGGGCTGGTGCTGGCGCAGCAGTTGGCCACCTCTGGCTTGGAGAAGGCTCTTCCACCCTGGCTCAGGAGCTGTCTGGGCAGGCTCCATGCGGCCACACTTCCATTCCTGCAGCCAAAATGTCTCAGCATATGCAAAAGCACCACGCAAGTGAGATGGTGCCAGGGAGCGGGGACCCAACAAGGCTCACCAGTGCTGGGCTGGCCCTGGATCAAAGTTAGCTGCCCCTGCATCCAGGTCATCTGCCCCATTAGGCACTGGGGTGGACATCTCAGTAACAAGGGGGCACAAGTGGCAGATAACAGAGAGAAAAAACCCTCACAGTTTGGAGGTTTTTTTGAGGGCCTTGAAAAAAAAGATAAAGAGCTTAGGTCTAACATTATAGACACCAAAAAGAAAAAAATGCTGGCAGAGAAGCACAAAAAGAAAGGTAACACAATCAAGGTGACACTCAGGAAACAATTGTCACACAGACCAGGCACAAGGAAACATTTGCCCAGTGCAATGAACATGGTCCTGATGTGGTTAAGGTGGAAGCTTGGACTGTGGTATTTCCCTGTCCAAATGAAAAGGTAATACTGCTAGGTCAGAGACCTTACACAGGTCACAGCCACGTTATGGGTGTCCCATGCATGGTGGCAGAGAAAAGACACATGACAGAGGACCAGGAGCTAAACATCCTGGACAAGATGCCAGGGAGAGAGGCCAAGACATCATCTCCAGCCCGGGAGACCAATGATTCACTTTACGGCCTGAAAGCACTTCCCGCCAAAGTTCACACAGGAAGATAATGAGCCCCTCAAATGAATTTATGCAGGCGGCAGTTCATTTGTCAGAGGTTAAAAAGAGCCACTTCCACTTTAAAACGAGAACACTCGAGATCCTCAGCAGACAAGGACAAACAGAAAGCCAGTATCTATATGTGAGCAGTTTCTGCTCAAGCCTTCTGGTTTTAGTGGGAGCTTACACCACCAGACCTACACAGGCCCGCTGGTCCAAAAAGGCACACGATTATATCCCATTAAATCTCATACCAAGTCCATATTTCTCCAAAGATGCAAATGAAAAACCTGGGGACTGCGCAGGCAGATGTCTTGCAACGTAACTTCTGAATTAAAAACAAACACTCCAAAATGGACAACTGCTAAAATAATGTGAACCTGGACGCTTCAAGAAAAAAGCACTTGTGTGGCCATTAACATTTTTTTCTCAATTTAGATTAAACCCCACTTTACTGATGCTAAGCCTCAGTAAGATGTAAAAAAAAGGCTGCTTCAGAAAGTATTCATTGCCCAGTCTATTAGCCAGTTTCCTGTGCCTTTCTCACATGAACTTGTAATCCTTGATAAAGTTTACACACGTAAAAATAAAGTTTTAAGATTAAAATCACCATTACCTCTACATAAAAACACTGTCTCATGTCAGGCATCTGATACAGCAGACCAAGCACAGTGGCAGAAGGATGTAAAACAAAACATTCCATTTCACTACCGCTGAAATCAGCTACTGAAACTTGTTCATTGATTTTCCTTCATCAAAAAATAACTGATTGTAAAAGAAGTGTTGCTTGGCAGGATCAAAGCCTATCCTACAGGAAACACACACACAAAGCATTTGGAAATGAGGGTTAATTTGGCATGCAATTTAACAGCATTAGCTTTTATCAGTAGCATTTCAAGGTCAGGCACAGCCATGTTTAAAATGTTTGGGTTTGTTACAGTTTCAACTACAGCGTACTGGAGTTCAAAACATCTTAAAACAAAACTAATAAAGTGATGTGGCTCTTTAACTTTCCCTTTTATTAACTGAAGATTTGATGCTTGCAAGAAAGAAACTCAAAACTATATCAAATTAGCAGATTACAAAAAAGGCTTTTCTTCATCTGAGCATGGGATTAAGTGAGACAGATTAGGCCAGATGGAAGGAGTCCTTTTACCGACATAGTTTATTCAAAATTCAAAAAGCTTTTGAAAATACTCTTTTAATATATCAAGTGACTTAGTGCAAATGACCTCATATTTCAAGTAGTGAATTTCTTCAAGTCTACGATTTAGATTTATTCTAAGAAAAAAACACACTTTTTATTTTTTAGCAAAATCTAATCTGCTCAGAATTAAAGCTAGCACATTTTATTTATTCCCAAAAAGATTAATTCAAAATCTAAGATCATTCTGTTTTTATAATACTTTACATTCAATTTATTCAAAAACATACAAAAGTATGATGGATAAAAGAAAACACAAAGTAGGTGGTACTTTTGCAACAATATGAAATTGCTCAGCTCCAATATGAAACACTCCAAACACTTACTGCAGATTTTCCCTTTCACTGATTTATAAACTCCAAAAACTAGTGAGTGCTTGCATGTTTTCACATTCACCATTATGCTGTGGAAAAGTTTTCTTCATCTTTTTGTTGAAAGTGTGTCCTATATAAAGAATCCCAACTACCCATAATGCTGACAGACTTTAACAGCAGTTGGCACCAAATGTTTCATGAGATCAAGTCCATACAGCACTCAAAACAAACACTTTGATTAATCAATTACTGGCAGAACTTCACAGTACTGTGGATGTGTGCCTAAGAGCTTTACAAACGCTTACAGGACAGTGATGTTAGGGGGCTGAAATCTCTTAAGCCTCTTTCTTTGCAATTCTCTGCCATAGTTCAGAAGAATGCCACCCCATTACACCAAAACCGGCACGGAAAACAGCCGCTCTCGCCCCTTGCACGAGCATAATTAATCTTCTGACACCTTGACAAAGCAGCTTGTTGATAGTCAAAGAAAGGATTTTTCTGATTTCCTCCCAAGACAGGAGATGGTCTTTATCCATCATCCCTTCTTCCTGATCTCTTCTTCCAGAGTCCCCACATCAGCAGAACTGTCTATCAGAGCAGACAGCAGGAGGGAGAGGTCTGACTGATTGATAGGGCACCAGTGCTCGACAGTGCTATTTAAGTGTAGGAACCTATTGTTAGAATCTTACTTTACAGCAGTTAAACAAATATAATGGCAACCAATTCAACCATTGTGCCACTAGAGTCAGCTCAAGCTAATAAGTAAAGTTAGCTGGTTACACTGATCTGATTTAAAATCCAGACAAATTGTAGAGACAGTCAGCATTACTGTGCACTGAAAGAGTAGAAATTGTAAGGAAAAGAAGTCTGGCACAGATTATGCTTTCTTAATTGAGTTATGGTTCCTTCTCACTCTCCCTTGTTAGCAGGATTATACACTTTCCTTCTCTCCCTGGGCCTGATAGGTATTCCTAATTAATCAAAATAATTTTTCTTATAATACAGTTGAAATTTCCTCCTCTTCCCTTACTTACCCCAATCTCACTGTTCAGATTGTGAGGAATTACAGTTTTTGAGGGGAAAACATTATAAAATGGCTCCTAAAAGGGGAATACCATATACTACAAAATACACCAAACCTCACACTAGTGACATCTCTTTGAGAATACTGATTTGGTGTAACCAAAGTACAGGCATCCTGATGTAAAGAAGATTCTGCACGCTTCTCACAAACACATACTTAATATGTGAGTTTGTGTGTAGAAATATGTATTTTTCTTGTATACAAACTGTATACAGGTATCTATATCTATTTTGTAATTTCTCTTCACACGTCTTCCTCACCTTCCCAAAAAGATAAGCAAAATATTTGGGCATAATTTTATGTTCACCTGATTGTTTTCTATACTTACATAAAGGGTGAACATTGTGTTAATCGTACCTTTTAAAAACTCTCAATTCTTTGATAATTGCTGGTCACAGCAGAAACCAGTCCAGGTCAGAGAGGGCCAGGGCATGGCACTCTGTGAACTGCTGCCAGCCAGGGCAAGTCCAATGCAGTTCCCGGTGATCTATTTCAAATACAAATCAGACCACAATCTGTGTCTCCCCAATGCAACAACCAAGGCAGAGATAGGTATACAAGAGCCAGTGTTTTCTTACTGAAGTTGCCAAGAAAAAGACCTTCATTGGGTCAGAGGAACTTGGTGACTCCTGGGTTTAGTTACGCCACTCTGACCTTGACTGTTTCATTCAGGACTTATTGTTCCATAAAAATAGCTGCCTGTGCTATCTGGCCCAGACCAGTTCTCCAAGCAATCTCCTTTCATTCATTTACACGAGAACGACTATCATTATTTATCTCTGTGAGTAAAATTAGTCATTCAAAAAGTGAACACGGTGTTCTTGCCATGAACTACGTGAAATTTCAAGGGATACCAACCAGGCTGGAGCACTTAAATATTGTTTATGTCAGAGCAACCGTAAAAAATTACATGTTCTTTCTCTCAAGTATACTGTAAGCCACAACCCAGAGGAAGATCTCCCTGTCTCTTCACTGGCATTTCATGCTTGCAGATGTTGAGGCAACAACAGGAACAGCCACCTGCAGTCTCCTACTTTTCCTTACATAGCTTCCCCATCTGGGCCCAGGAATCAACAGACCTCTAGGTCCTTGTGCCAACAAGATAGATGAAACAGAGATGGGGAATACTGGCATGGGTGAAGAGACCATCCAAATCCAAAGACCTGTGGTTAAATGCAGGGAGGTTGACAACTGGGAGGCAAAAGGGTGGAAAAAGCAAGATGGTCTCTGCTGCATATTGCTAAAGAAGAAAGAGGACTTTCTACATGGGGAGGGACCAGGTTGGAATTGATGAGACACCGAGCAGCAAGACTAGGCAATCTGAGTCCAGGGGAAAGGTAAACCTGAACAAAGGGCTGTGGAACACAAGGCATTGTTGGAAAACAAAATGAATATTGGAACTTCAGGGTGCAAAATTTGAGGTTATTCTCTAATCCAAATATCAAACTCTACTAACGCAGATTGTCATATAATGGATGTGAAAATACAAGTAAGACTGTCTCCTTTCTTCCCCATTCTCACTAGTATGAGCTACCAAAAAAGCTGCCTTCCTTCATACCCAAGACATCCTTTTTGCCTCATAAATAATAATGCTTTGTTCTGGATTGCAGTCCCACCTCTTTTTTAAAACTGGGAATGCCGAGTCAAACTAGAAGGGGAAAAAAGGTAGATCAATAAATGGTAAGTTGCAGCTTTAGAAATGCCCAGGCCAGGCAAAGGTGAATTCCCCAGAGTAGAGGAGATCACAGGGCTTTCTGTCCATAAAAGCTCTCTGCTCCTCAGATGAACACTTCCTCTCTCTGTTGTCAAGTTAGTGGCAAAAATTTATCAAGTGTTACTGCCACAGTATAGAGTATTACTGGATCACAGGAACTGGACAAGGGCATCACCAGAGAACTGCAAAGAGTTATTTTCAATGAGACTCCAACTATGCAAGAATCACTAGCATTGTACATCTAACAGGTCTGTATTCCCTCTCCTATTTGCAAAACCCAAAAGCAAGCTGAATGGCTGCCAGTCAGAGGTGAAGTTTAGCAACAAATACAACAATTTCCGTATCTCGCTGATGAATTTTGCATTACATGCCTGAAAGCAAAGGAGTAGCTCTCCCACAGTGGTGGAATGGGACAGCACTGGGAGCTGCAGTAGCTCCTGCAAAGGTAAGACATGCCTTTGAGTCTGTTTCTTTTGTTAACAGAGCTGACTACAGCCCTGACTAGGCTGTATCTTCCCAGCACACGCAGAGCAAAGGTATCTGGAGGGAGGAGGCAGCTCAAGAAGCAGAAAGAGCCCACCCACAGCTGCAGGCAGCTTTGTGGGCATCATGTTCTGAGCAGTGGACTGGATAGCTCACATGGAGCTCCTTGCTGTCCTGGGGTCAGTGTCTATCCAAGTCCAACCTTTCTCCAAACAGTCACATTTGGGTACCTTTGCACTGCACTGAAAAAACATGAAGAAATGCCATGTTTGTGGGTTGTTTGTATGATGATAGAATGGATCAGGACATTTACAAACTATAAATTCCTTACAGCAAATTGCTACTTTAAAAGAAGGCAGTGCATTTGTTACTGGTGCTATCCCCCGTATATATTAAGTAGAAGATTGTTAGCATATGCACATTCATTTAAAACAAATTCATGGAGCTTTTGTGTTGGAAGTAATAGTCACAAGAGTACAAAACATTTTCCTCCCCATGCTAAATACCAGCTAGCAGATTTTGAATGTGAGGTTCTCTTCACTAGAAACAGAATTCCTTTCGAAAGATGAGGCCAAAAGGTACTTGGACAATGAATTCATCCTGGTGAAGAAAAAGCTATGGATAAAGACTTTGCGTGCTGCTTTACTGACAACCTCCACTAATACTTTCTAAGTCATAATTTACAGGACCACGACAAGCTTTAACCAGATCAAATGCTTCTTCCCATCCTGATGTCTGAATTGCAGATAGAGGGAGGTGCAGTCCTATTAACACCAGGAACTACAGGTATAATGTCAGTCTCTGAAGGAACATTGAAGGGAAAGCTGACTCCAGAAGTGAAGCTCCATCCTGAAGCTGAATGACTCCTCAGAGCATTGAAAAAGAATATTCTGACTGACATCTTCTCCATGATGATTCTCTGAGGGGGGTTTCACCAGTCAGCTGTTTGTAGGATACTATCATTTCCCTTCATAGAGCAAAGAACATGACCTTCCATCCCTATACTGATGGACAAGAAGCTGCTCTCAGCTTCATCCAAGCAGAGAATTTTACTGGGCTTATGATGAAGTTCTGATGCATAAAAATGAAAGTCAGGTCTGAGCACTAAACATGCAAATACTTGTTAGTTTGGATTTTTGGAAACAGAATGTATTTGTGTACTAGAGGTGACTGACAGCGATGAAGTTTCATGACAGGCTGTGCAACTTTTTTCTTTGCCAACTCATTTGTATGCCAGGAGTTTTGACTTTCCACAAAATAAAAGTAAGGAAACTGCAAGTTACTAAACAACAAACACATCACACTCGTTTCAGATAGAGCAGAAAGCAACACAGAAAGAAAACACAAGGCATAGAATAAACAGATAAAAGCCCAGTACGTGTAAGTTCAGTCGATATTTATTTAATAGCACTAAGTAGCAAGGAACAAACTGGAAGTTTAAAACAGTTCCTCTGGCTTTTTCCTTAGAGCCACAGCTGTACCTTCTGGCAATGCAGAACCTGGTACCTGCAGAAGGAAGCCCAGTGCTCTTCTGTGGTACACAGCTAGCAAAGATTAAATGAAAGCTGCCCTTTTGGAACTCAAAGCAGTAAGCAATTCTAAGCAATTTACAACAGAATTCTCTGTTCAAATATTCAGCTTCAATGAAAAAAAAAACCAATGCTTTTTAGACTACAGTAAAATAAGACTTTCCACAACCAGTAGTAAAGTATAATTGTTTTTAGAGAACACAACTTTGTTAAGTCACCCATTTATTTTTCCATTAAAAAACTCAAAAAACCCACCCTTCACTAAAATTATCAATGAAAACATTATACCTCTCAATTACAAGAGTCTCTCTCACCTATGCTCTAAAAGACAAACAGCAATACAAATGTTTTTCAAAATTCTCTAAAAACTACTGATCTATAATTTAAGGTGATTAGTATAAATTATTTGAATAAAGAAAATCTACATCATATCCAAAGCTTTCACAGGACTACTCTTAGCCATACATAGTTTTAATAATTTAGGTCAATATTTTTCAGTGTGGTCTGCATTTCCATGAAGCTCTGCCAAGGGTTACTGCAAAGCCAATGAAAGAATTGGGTAGCATTGCTAAAATACTTCATGAACTTACATAATCTCTTTTATAAGCAGCTCTTACATTTAGATATTAACAATGTGAGGAAGATAATAAGGTAAAAATACAAGTTAAATAAGTTTGAACATTCTTTAGGCAAATTTAACTTTATTAAAATTCTGCAAATGTTTTATTGTAATTGCCCTTGTTTTGAAATCCCCTGAATGACAGATCTTCCAGCAACACTCACCAGCCCTATTCAAAACCAGCATTGTTCCAACCTTACAAACATGCCCATTGCAGCTCTGTGACTATCAAGATTCAGATGCTCATTTGGCTGCAGCAGAATGTCAGGATCTCCAGACGTGAGATTTTCAATGCAGGCCATGCCACAACCAAGAGCAAAAGGCAAGACTGCAAATATAGATGTTTATCATTTTCAGAGACAAGGCTGGTTTAGAAGAGCAAAGACTATGAACAGCTCATTCCAGAATATTACTCAGCTCAGATTTGGGCCAGTCACTTAGAGACTTGACATCAACAGCTGTTTGATGTACAATAAGCACATAAATTCTAAAAGCAGGGTTTAGAAAAAAGAGGTTCTATGTATTTTTAGATTGTTACTTCAACCTAATTTTGAGTCACTTAAATTCAACATGTGCAATTTAGAGAGGTGTCTGAATGATTTGTGGTTGTTCAGTGCATGTTGTTCTCATCATTTAGAACATTTCTTATCTTCAAAAAGTACATTTTGTTCTCTGCCACTCAAGTATGTACACCAAACCCTAAGGTACAAAGAAAAGCAGATACACTGAAATGCACTATGCTTGTTTTTCACTGAAATGAAATACAGTAGAGAAAACCAACAACATTTTTTCCTTCCCTTTCTCTACTCACATCTTTACACATACCCAAGGTAAAGAATATAGTTTATTCCTTGCCTTCTAACAAGTCAGGTAATATTTTTGTGTTTCAAAGACAATGTTTCAATTATCTTTTACGTTCCAGTATTACACAGATTTAAAGCTGCACCTATTCTTCACACCATTACCCATTACTCAGTGTCCAGTCAATTAATATCCATTTCCAAAAGGAACACAGATTAATCACTGACTGTGATGGCTCCACTTGAACACTGTGTGAATTGAGGCAATCCTTTATAGGACAACTTTTAGCCCAGAATATGAATTAACATATAATCTAGTGTTCTGCAAGACTGGTAACAAGTTTTTTGTTGTTATTTTATGTGAGACATCTCACACAAATATCAGCTCTTCCTCTGAAAGTAACTGCAGTGTGGCATGAGAAAGCAGGTGAAGTTAAGAACAGAGCACTTAATAATGATTTTGGAAAGGACAGCTGAAAAGAATGGTTTTACAGAAAAGTGCTTTTTCATTTATAAAGAAATTGAGCATCCTACTAAGCCCATTTTAGAGCAAATATGATCAGAGAGGTATGACAGTCTTCACTTGTTTTCTTTTGACATCCAGTGTGTTTACACTAGAGACATCTGAAGACCAATTCTATAGATCTTAGCAATGGAAGTAGACAAAAGTGTTTTTTGTCAGTCATCTGCCTGGTAGCTTGTTTAGAGATTTATTCAACACAGCTTTCAGAAAAAGAGAAAAAATGGAAAGTGTACAGACTTCATCCACAGATTTTATTCTTCCCTTCCATTGATTTGATTCCCTTCCATCATGATTTGAAACCAAAAATTTGTAAATCACATTACAATAAGAAAGAAAACAGCAAAGTTATAATCTCAAGAAGCAGATAAATAATGTAAGAGAATGGTCTACAGATGTGCTCTTACACAGTGAAAGTTAAAATTATTACAAGTTCTCTGGAATAGGTGCATTTTACATCAATGGTTTCATATAGCTCTTCAATGAAAAATCAGTTTATATCTATCTAATAGGAAACCTAATTGCAGTAGTAGCTATCTAAGTGACTTGTGAAACTCCATGCTTTTTTGTAACCAACATAGCCTCATTTTTGCTAGCATATTATCTAGTATTTGACTCTCTGAAAATAAAGAATACAAACAAGTTTTAACATTATCATTTAAAAAGACAGAAATTTTAGTTACTGCATAGCTATAACCATTTGCAGTCTTCAAAGAGTGTCAAGTCAATGACATTTAAGCCAGTCTTACAAACAGCAAAACTGCAATATGCTTCTCAATTGAAGCAAGTTATCCTACTTGCCACAGGAATGTATCAATTTTCTAGTCTTGGCAATTCAAAAACAAACATATTTTGTAGGATTGCATCTGCCCATGATCTACCTTGCTTACATGTGGTTTTGCCCAGTGATTCATGCAGCAAAACACAGAAACAGATTGTATGAACACTGCAGACACTAAAGAGATGGTTTTTATTTTAATTCAGTCTAGTTCCAAAGACAGAAACTAAACAGATTCAGAGGGTCTCTTCTAATACTTCAGGCAGCAAAATAAAACACCACCACACCAACACAAATATTTCAGTCACCTGCTAAATATTAGATAGAATTTATTGCATATAGGTTTTCCTGTGAATTAAGTGAAAGTTTCCCAAAAAGCTTGACAACAAATAGACTACTGACATATAAATATGTGCTTGTTTCAAGAACATGGCAACGAACAGGCAGAGTGTGAGGAAAACCTCTACACGGAGTAAGCCTCCCACTCTCCCTACCAAAGAACAGGCAAGTCAGCTAACACAGCATAACAAAACGTGGGTTTAGAGACCTAATCTTAAGAGTAATGTAACAACCCGACTTCACATCTTTTGCTCCCCTACTACAGCAAATGCTATATTGCCATGAATTCACACTGTAGTGAAAAGATGACATCTTCAAAATCAACTTCATGTTTAAATGCTGTTCTTCCTGCTCTGTCTTTTCTGGTGATAAATACTTGGAAATCAATGAGGAAACATCATTTGAAGTGAAGCCATTCATCATGTACCGAAAAGGGTAAGTACCCCATAAATTGCAGTGATCCATTTCCTATTAGAATCACACAACAGAAGGCAACAGCATTTCCATTAGCAATTTTTATGACCTCTATAGGTAGAGGATAAGGCTAGGAAATGGCTTATTTTTGTCAGCTATAAAGCAGTTGTTGGGTGGGGAAGGAAGAAAAATTTCAAGAGAATCAAGAGTTATTAGTAAATCAAAGGGGAGGGGGCAGGGGGAGATACAACAAATAATGACTGCACCAACTGCACATCTTTGTACCTAGGAAATCTGTGGATTGGCAGTTCTCCTAATACTAAATATTTTAGTAAAATTTACTGTCATTAGAATCTTATGTGTGTAGGCTCAAAAAAATTGCTATCATTGCCTGTGACTGCTGCCTAATAAACAGCACTTCTCTACAACCTAGAAAATGGAATCACTATTTTGAATGTTCCTCTAAAGCCAGTGTTAAAAAAAGTGTGAACTAACAATTCAGGCTTTAAAATAGAAAAACAAATTAAGCATTGTATTTTTCTCTGTCCCTGTTTCCCTTCTCCATGCCGTCCTATGCAACACTCTACACTCTCTGCACCAAAACCAGGCAGGATGAACACACTAAGCAGAAAAACAGAATAAAAAGGTTTTGATGTGCCTCTTTACAATTGACAATATTACTGCCCTCCCAAAGTACCAGTCCTGAAAGAAAAATGAAGCTTTACAAATGAATAGGCTTTTCCTAGAGTTCAGGGAGTGGAGTTGGGAGGAGGAGAAAAGAAAAGAAGAAATAGCTTTATTTTAAAATATTCTTTCAATTAATTTAACTGTATTTGATATAGAAATGCTTCCCAGATTCAATTGGCTATAGTAGGCAAGAAATTACATTTTTTAAAGCAATTTCAAAATCCATACACCAAAACATGATCTAGTCTTGTGAAACAAATTGTAGGAAAGCACCTTGTGTGTGCCTCAAAGCTTAAAAAAACTCAGGCAAACAAACAGCCAATAACACTTATTAAATTTAAAGGACAGAAAACCAAATTAAATCAAATAAAATGATTATGCATCTCCTGTGTCCCAAGATTTAGAGTGAAAACCCCTGGGAAAATCCTCTGACTTGTGTTATACACTAAGACAGTCTGAAGGAACATCAAACCACTTCTGTCTCCACTTCCTCCCATTCCACATGCAGAGCACTGAATTAATATTGAATATTTCAGCAGAATTCTGCACATCTCAAAAACTGTAAATCAGTATTTATTTATACAAGTTTTTAATCTTAATTCTACCCGAGTTTCCATCTTAGAGAAGGCAGTGGAAGCCACTTGATTTGTTTGAGCCAAAATCCCATGGAAATCCAGATTCAAATCCCACACTCACTCCATGCTGGCTACACTGGAGCCACAGGTGCAGGACTCAAGTCCACTGAGTGTGCTAGTGGTGGTAAAAATATGACAGCCTAGGTAGCTGGGTGTGAGTTTTCCCCTCAGGAATAGTTGATACTACCTCACATGCCACCCACAGATGAGCTCATCCAACTCTAATTGTTAAGCTACTTTATGTTGCCAGTAGCCAGGAATAAATGAATGTTATTACAGTCATGAAAATGAGGGGCTAGTTAGCCTTTGTAAGTGAGATTGGTTTCACCTACGTGAAACCTCACTAATTACTTCTTCTTCTTTTAACATTTCAGACCAGCTTTCACACACAACTCCTTCTTTTCTTCAATGAAAACTTAGTAATTCTAATTTTCTGAAACAGTCAAGTGTATAATTGTAATAATTTATTGCTTTAGCTTCTTCCAGAGAACTGATTTTACTCTCCTAACAGTGCTCTCAGGATGTTCTTCAAAAGTCTTTGCAAAATCAGAGAGCAGAATGTGATTTCACCATAAAAGTGTTTTTCTTCTGAATGTGCCACTGTACCTGCCATACCCGGGACAAAACATGGAAACCACCACACATTATAAAAACATTTGTGGCACAGTCTCCTTACAGAGTGAAGCCTAGGCATCTGCAGCAAGTTAGGAAAAACACTATTATCTTCACTTATACAACTGTGCTTTGACTCAACCTTTCTTAGGAAAGGAATCTCCTGTTGTGCTGCTGCACCTGACAGCTGCCCCAAATTCAGCCGTACCATCAGAAAGTGGTAGGTACGTCTTCACAGAAAATCTTCTGTGAGCTTGCCAATTTTCCTAAAACTATATGTTATGCTGCAATTTCTACATTTACTCCTTGATCCTACTTTCTGATACTCTGGGACTCATTCCCAGCAATCCTGTTTCACCAGCCTTCTCTTTCAGCATTCCTGTGTTCTGGTGCAAAGTTTGAGTCCAGCCTCTGGGCTTTGATGCTTACTCTGGCACACTGGGACCTCCCACGTTCCACATCACAGCTGGGCATCCACACCCCTGCCTGGCCCTCAAAATTAATGTGTTTGTACTTCTTTGGTCTCTGACCTTGGGTTTTCCTGACCCTGACTGTGACCTCCTTTCCATCCCAGCTGCAGCCTGACCCAACAACTAAGCTAAATCCACCAGTGTCCTGGTTCCAGCAGTGTGTGATCAGACTGCTGTGAGTATCTGTGGGGATAATTAATCCCCAAACAGGGGAGGAGGTGGGCAACCATTAGTTGATGGTTCTGTTTTCATGAAGACAAGAAGAAGTCAAGCAGCACTGCCAGTATTCCTACAGATCAGCGACAACACTGTGGTGCTCATTTCTCCCATGTCTGCTTGGCAAATGGGAGCAGCAAAGCTCTTTGGAGTTCCTTGAGTCAGGTGCTTCATGTGGAACACCAGTAATCAGGCAAGACCCTGTCAGTGAAAAGATTTATGATATTTACTGAGAGTACGTATTTGGGTTGTGTGGAAAGGTTATGGTGGTGGAAGGGCACAAGGATGACTTCTGTGAGAAGCTGCTAGAAGGTTCCTGTGTCCAACAGAGCCAATGCCAGTGGAGTCCAAGAGAGACATGCTGCAGAAGAAGGCCGAGCCCATCAGCGACCATGGTAGTACCTCTAGCATAACAGAGCTAAGAAGGGGAAAAAGTTGATGTGCAACTGCAACTGCAGTTGGAAAGAAGGGTGAGAATATGTGAAAAAAGTCTGCAGACACCAAGATCATGGAAGAAGGGGAGGCAGGAGGTGCTCCAGGCTCAGGAACCGAGATCCTCCTGCAGTCTGGTGAGGCAGGATGTGCCCCTGCAGCCAATGGAGGTCCATGGTGGAGCAGAGATCCACCTGGAGCCCATGGAGAACCCAAAACCCTGCTCAAAGGAAACTGTGACCCCTTGGGAAACCCACAGTGGAGCAGGCTCGTGGCAGGACCTGTGGGCCCATGGAAAGAGAAGCCCTGGAGCAGATTTTTGGGAGGACATCTGACCCCATAAGGGACACACACTGTAGAAGTCTGTTCCTGAAGGACTGCACCCTGTGAAAAGGGGACCCTCTGATGAACAAGGGAAGAGTGTGAGAAGTCCTTCCCCTGAGGAGGAAGGAATGGCAGAGACAATATGTGATGAACTGATAGTACAGGTGGGGGGGAGCAGGGAGAGAAATATCACAGAATATTCTGAGTGGGAAGAGACCCATAGTGTTGAGCCCAGGAACAAGGGAACAAGGGTTTAGTTCTCATTATCCTACCCTGACTTAATTGGTAATAAAGTAAAACTAATTTTTCCAAGTCAGGTCTATTTTGCCCTTGATGGTAATGGGTGAGTGATCTCTTCTTGTCCTTATCTCCACCCACAAGCCTTTTGCTGTATTTTCTCTCCCCCATCCAGATCAAGAAAGGAGTGATAAAGTGATTTTGGTGGGTATCTGGTGTCCAGCCAGGGTCAGCCCAAAACACAGCAGATAAGTGACAAAAAAGAATTGATCCTTTTTCAGGGATTACAACGGATAAATTTCTGTGGAAACATATAATCCTACTGTTTCCTCTCCCAACTGGTTTGTCAAACTCCAGCCCAGTCTCTTTCCCCAATGTGAATCCTGTTTACTAGGCCACACTTTGCCAGTTCTTGTCATTCCATAGAGTTTTCATCCCATTCCTAAAGTTTTATCTCAGTTCAGCAACTCTCTCCCATCAACCAAAGACTCATTACAAAGGACATTGCCTATTGGTATATGGATTTGTCAGAAACACTTGTCTTCGGCACACTTTTTTTACCCCCCATCTCCACAGTTCTCAGGTTCCTTGTCAACAGTGTCCTCAGTGTTATTGCCCAGTTCTGCCCTCAACACCCCTTCACCTCCCTTTCTGATTCTCAAACACCTCCTCCTCTCAAGCCAAGCTTGATTTCTTTTGACATGTACTTTCCCTTTAGTTTCCGAGCCCCCAGATTCTATTATGGCCAGCCCAATCTCCTTCTCAGTTTGTTCTACATCCTTCACTTCAAGCTTCCCTATCTTTCTCAGGCTCCTTGTTTACTCCCCCCATGATTATTTCCATTTCCTCACCATCTTCCACCTGCACATTGCCTAAATCCAGCCAGTAAAGTCATACAGTCACACACACACACCAGCCACCCTTAAAAACCTCCTCAGTTTCAGTGCCTGATCTTCAGAGGAGTTGTAAGGATCAGGGGGTACAACTAAAGGCTGTACAGCTGCAGGCTGTAACAGAACCATAGGGGAGGCAGAATTCTAGCAGTGCAGCCCTAGCAAGTCTCTGAGCATTAATAAACTACAAGTTTTGGCTCTTAACAGGAATAGCTTTGGCTAATTTCTGAAGGGACAGCAAAGATGTAAACTCAAGATTAAATCTACTCCTGCCAAGTACAAAGTAATTAGACAGCAAGGATTAAAAAAAAAAAAAAAAAAAAAAAAAAAAAGGAAGAACTATGTTTTCACAGTATTTCCCTTCTGCAAAAAAAGCAATTGCTCCAGCTGTGTGCCTGATGCCAACAACTGAACTAAGGGGACAGAGCAGACTTCAACAGCTGTTCAACAAGCCCAAGCTTCACACAAATGACCCAAGTCTGGTAAAGCACTGGGATACTAAATTGTGTCACAGAAACCACTTGCAAATCTCAGCAGATTTTAAGTTTCACCTATAATTACTTAAATCATATAATTGTCTAAAAGTATTTGCTGTTTCCTGTGATTTGTTTCTAAAAGTGAGTCTTCCTTCACTTCACTGAGATTTTAACCTTGGCAAGACTTTTAAACTTCATTTTGCCACTGCAACTCCCCAGCTCCCAAGGGGACGCAAACAAGAACTTTTAAGCTTATACTCAAACTGTTGCATTGATACATCTGGCTTCAGACCAACTCCTTTCACTTCAGACAAAATTCATATGGATTTGCTATTACCAAACACAAAGTCATTGATTGTATAATTTCCAGCCTCTTTTGAGACAAAGATTCTCATCAGATTCTCATCATAAAGTCAAAGTCCTCTTTTTAGTAATTACTCAACAGTTTTGTAAACTGATAAAATTAAGTTCTGGTATCGCATCTACCATACTCCTACCATACCTGCATCAGAAGGCCACAAATTCAGGCAAGGCTCAAACCAACCAGCTGTATATTGATAAAACTTTCCTGTGTAAAGATTAAAAAAAAAAAAAAAAAAAAAAAGATGACCTCCACATTTAGTCTTGGCAACCAGGAAAATAAAGTCACAAGAGCAAAAATTTCACAGGAAAAAGATTAGGTCATCTAATACCTCTTGTCTTCTCAGGCTATTAAGAAAGATACTTCCTAGTGCTGTGTCCACTCCAAGTGTGACTCAACTTCCTGATGTGTGACCTGCCCTCTCTCAAAATACTAGTCTAGTATTTTAGTATTCCAGAAATCACTCAGTACAGTAATTGGAAAGTATGGTTTCCAAAGAAACAAATACTAGCCTTCGTGTCTCCAAATTTTTAATCACTGTAAGGGGTAACTAAACACACTGCAGTGCAGACTTCCAGCATCCCACAGATATAAGGTCACTGCATTACAGAGGAATTAATTAAGAACCAATTTTAAGCTCAGGGACACTCAGTTTTGAACCTGAGCTGGGAAAGAGAAGATACAACCCACGGCCATTTGTCCTCCAGCTGCAATTCCCTCTTATGTCTGTTAAAAAACCCAAAAATATACATTCACATATTTTCAGCCATAGGTAAGTAAAGACCTTTATTTGAATACCCTGGGCTTAGCTTGAAGATGTCAATATTCAAATTTGTTAAAAAAACTTATTTATCAAAAGTACACTACAGTCACCATTGGCACTTACAACCTGTACGTACAAAACCACTAATATTTTTTCTCCATTAAAGTTTTAACTAGAGGTTAGAAGGAAAAGAAAGTTATCTCAAAACCACAAAATATGTTTTAAGAAGTTGATTTTCTTTTCTTTTTAGAAGATGATAATAATACTGCTAACCAAGTAGCATCTCACAGAAAAATAAACCTAGTGAACCAGTTGCTCTTGTTTTTTGTGGGAATATGAAGGAAAACTATCCAAAGCTAAACTCAGTTTAAGTCGGAACAGCCCAGAAGCCAGGCAGTCGCTTTGATTCCATCACCCCTCACAAAGCAGGGAAGATAAGTCAATAAACTGACCCCTTAAGAACTGTCTAGTTCAGTAATTGTCATCGGTATCCAGTTGGCATTAAAAAAAAGTAGTCATGATCGTGACCTTTGCATTTCTGCAAACATTAGCCATTGTCATGAGGAAGACCCCTTTGGCCTCATAATTCACATGCTGTTAACAACCAGCAAGAACACAGCATGTGTGTCAGTTACTAAATAATGTAAGAAAAAGAGGATGTCACACTCATACCTCACTGTTCCTGTGCACAGCCATGAGCATAGAACTATCCTGTATTACACTCAAAACTTTAGAAAGATTAACATTAATCTATTTTTGATACTCATGGGACTTTCTCAACTATATTATTACTACTTTGGGGCAAGATGAAGGGTTACGTGGCTTATTTTGTTTTGTACTATTTCTGTTTGCCTGGCTTCCAAGAGAAACATGTCTCCTATTACATGTTTTCTGTCAAGAACCTCTTAAACTCACAATTCCATGCAAATGAAACAGAGGAACAGAGCTCTGAAAAATATTTCAGCTTCTCAATATTCATAAGGAAACTTAGCCAGTTAGGCAAGACATTTGACTGTGTAATGGCAGTACAACAGGAAGCCATTGGAAGGGCTGATCCTAATCACATCCTAAATACAGAAAACATTTGAAATCAGAGTTTATTAACAAAGAAAGAGACAAATCTTTAGGAAACTGGCTTCTTCAGTTCTGGAACTCCTGGAATTGCTTGTTAATGCTTAATTTATTACCTATAAAACCAACATGGTGCAGACAAGACACCTGTATGCTGCTTTCATCTGGCTCACTGCCTGCAGAAAATGCACTGTGAGCAAAGAGCAGACCTGGAACACTTTCTGCAGCCCACCTCACCCAAAAGTGTTTTCACACAGTGACCCACACTAATCAAAGAAAAACAATGGAGTTGTCAGATCAACCTAAAAGCAGACAAACCTGAAAGTCAGACCATAGGCTGCTTCCCTAAGTCACACAGTGGCCAACAGCAGATCCTCAGAGAAGAACACAAACTCCATGATGTTCCGGCAGTCCTAAGCACCTGAAATATTCTCCCAACCTCCACTGAGCTGCAGCTCAAGGCCCATTTAACAAGAACCATAAATTTATCCAGCTGCTTTAGAAAGCACTATGCCTGAGACCTGAGAAAGAAGCGCCACAGCCCTGGTAATTATCACCTTTTGTTTGCATTCAGCACGGGCCCAGCTAATTTCATTTGCTGCTCCTCAGTTCTTTTCCTCCAGAAGACATGAACAGCTCTCACCTTCTGTCCCACAGTATTTTATGGACCTCAGCTGTCTGACTTGCAGGGCTGAAGTCCAGTTAATGTAGTCGCTCCTTACATAATAGTAGCTGCTCTACACTTGGACCAACCTTATTTCTTTCTCTGTATTTTTTTCCAATCTTAATGTGTGTTATCATAAATCAAGAGGAAGGAGACAAATTGCCTGTAACCTTCAGGATGTAGGTATCTAAAGATGCATCTGCATGGCAGAATAATTTTGGTTTCCTTTCCTTTGGTTTCCCTTTTTATCCCACCAATGCCTCAACATTTGCTTTTCCTTATCTTTCCCCACTACCATTACAGACCATTAAGCTAGCACGTTAATAGCACCCTCCATTACAACCTCAAGACATTGTTTCTGAGCAGTAGCCCATTCAGAGCATCCATACAAAACTGACACACATCCATGCACTTTCTAAGATATATAGTGAGCTATTTCTGAAAGAGAACATTCCCTGAACTTCTATTCCAGTACACCACCAGGATGGAAAATCAGTAGGACAACTGGAATTCAGCTCTATCCTCCCTCTTGTTATTACAGTATGATTGAGTGTTACAGTGGTTTGTAGTGAGAAGGAAGATGCATGTGAAAGAGATATAATAAACCATAGGTCAGCTTAAGCAGACTTGGAATTCTGCACATGGCAGCTGAACAGCCCATGAACACTAACAAACTTCTTTGCCAACTCATTCTGAAATTTCGTACAAATTTGTGTTGTGTTCACCTATAGCAAGTGTGTACTAAGTAACAGGTTTCATTAGAGAAATTTTAGTACAAAAGAGGATTAAAGAATCACTGTGTGAAAACCAAAAGATAAGGTGGGTTTCTCCTCTCTCTTCTGAAGGCTGGCAAAGATCAGTGAAATTAAACACTGCCCAAGGCAATTGTTAAAATCAGTTTGGCCATTAAAGTCATGTCATCTGGTGACCCAACTGACCTACATTAAACCCAGGCTAAAGGGCAATGTCATCTTTCTTTTCCTATAGATAGCATGACTTTGCATCTTCAGCACAGATGGAGGACAACCCCTTTGGCCTTCTGGTTTCCACTGGTTTCCTTCTTGCAAACCAAATTTAGTTGCAACCAATCTTTTATACTTGTTTGGCCTTAGGAGTACTTTAGTTTTGTGAAACAGAGGTGAAAACCAACAAATTTCTCCCATAAGGTTATTTAACCAATACTTATCTAACCAGAAGCTGTAGAACTCCATACACTTAATGAAGAAAAAGATTAACAAAAAGGTTAATGAAAATACTACAAAAACTTTCTATTTAATTATCACTGGATACATTCAGTTTAGATAGTCTGAATAAATGAGATGTGATAATTTTTCTATTATAACACTAAGTGTCAGATGAAGAGGTTACTCAATTAATAATTTACTTTAGCTCTGATGCATAACCAACAGCTTTGCCACCCAGATTTGAGAGCTGAAATGTCAAAAATGGGACATTCCTTAAGAATTTTGCGTGGAAATTCCACAACGTCAGTTTACAGGAAAAAAAAAAAAAAAGAGGATGAGAAAATGAGAAAGAATAAGTTTGTACTGCTTTTTATCGGCCTCTGTTTTATGCAGTTACTGAGGAGAACTCCCAAATTTATTCAGACACTGTTTCTTATATAGCAAATGGTGTTCAGCACAGGCTGCTTGAAGAAGATATAAAGTAGTTAAATCTTGCAGCCTTAAAAGGGTTCTTGAATTATTTCTGTGTTCTGTTCTCTCAGAGAAAACCACTTCATCAAAACCCAAAGAATATTCTTACATTTCATTCCATCTCTCTTCAGTGTGGGCTGCAAGATACAACACTTATTTATGTTCCAAGAACTTTGTTTGCCAACAAAAGACACTTTGAAAAGCTTCCAGTGTGCCAGAAATTAAATGTACAGCTTGATCCTGCAAATGCCTGTGCCTCTTCATTGACCATCATTGTCAATGGGAATAATCTGGTAGGCTGCCTAATGGCTCACGAGAACAAAATTTGCATCTTCTGCAGATAATGCAAATTTATAACTCATTTATGCTTCATATTATGTTATTAGTCTAGAAATTATATGTCTGCTAAAGCATTAAGTTGTTTTTATCCACAAAGAATAAAAGTAATTCCCTTGTTTGAGCCAGGAGCACACTAAACATTCCAGCAACTAATTCATTTTGTTGGCTTTACCCACACTTTCAGTCTCCAAAATCTTTTAAGACAATTGTCATATGTAAATATACAAACAGCTAAGTCAACTCCAAGTTTAATATCAATTTGCTTTTAACAGCCAAGCCATACAGAAAAAGAAACCCCTCCTGTTTTCTCTGGTGCTCAACCATAGCTGTTTCTTACTGAGGTAAATACCTTTACCTCACTGAAGGGTAGCAACTGTTGAAAGATCTAGAGGTAAGAAGTAAATCCTTCTGGCTGCTATATAAAAACAGGGGCATTCAAACATCTCCCTTTAAAAAAAAAACCCCAAACCAAAAACAAACAAAAAAAACCCCAATCCCAAACAACAACAAATAAAATGCTTAAAAAAAAAATTAAATCAAGGTTGCCAAACTCTGATCTCAAATTCACTGCCAAGGCTGGCACTCTTAGTTATGAAGCACCCAGTAGAATCTCCTAGAATCTAATCAGTGACCAGCATGTTGAGGGGAAGAACATGTACCTAATGACTCATGAAAGTTTAAGTTCCATATGATTTTATTAACATCTTTCAGTTTGTCTGAAATAATTATTTTGAAGAGAAAGGAGCCTTTCCAACAGAAACCTTTAAGATTATCATGAAAGAGAAGTTTTCAACAGGAATTAAAAATGGAATCTTACAAGCTGACCAAAAAGGGATAAAAATCATGCTTTAAAAACCCCACAGATGAAAAAAATGGGTTGGAAAATATGTTTTTGTGCAAGACTTGCTCCTGCCTTTTGGATGGGGGACCAAAAGAAGAAAGGAGCAAGGTTGATTTTCATTAGCAAAGTGGAAAGATCCTTTGAGGCCCATACAAATGCTTTTAAACGACATTTGGTTATATTTGGAATGGCAAAGCATGCAAAAAGCAGCCTGATATCCTCCCTGCTCCCTAAAGTAGAGGCCCTCTCCAGACTCCTCTGAAACGCTTCATACATCAGAGATGGGTGGATGCTCATCCCTGCTCCAGCAGGGAAGGAAGATACTTATTACAGGATGGAAAAATTCTGCCAGAGGGGTGCCACATTAGCTTTCAATGATTATTCCAAGTTTGGGAAACAGCAGTATGACTTTTCTATTTTATTTATTTTTAAAAAACAAATTCTTGTGGACCTTTTCTGTGCATCCAAGTCTGTCCTGAAAAACCTTACACTTCAGAGACTTCTTTTTTCCAACTAAGGAGTTTACAAGCCCTCTTATTAAGCTTACAACTGACACATGTTGAATATAGATAGCTTTGGATCTCAAAAGCTTCACAAAGCATTAATAATAAATTTCTTTTCCCCTCTTGTTCTACAACTTTCAAAAAACTTAAAGAAGTGCTGAAAGTGTGTCGACAGGTTTAAGCAAGTTTAAAAAAACCCATAAAAACAAAATAAAAAATTTAATAAACAATTGTAATTATATGGTGCACTGCATAATTTTTTGAGTTGGGACACCTTATGTCTTTTATGCATCATACATCTTTTTAAGTGAGATGGAAGGAATAGGACCTTTCCTTCAGTAATCTCACAGAAGTATACCTATTCCATATATACATCTACAGTCATTAATTCAGCTTTTTGTATGCACCAGAAAAAAATAAACCTTGTTACATATAAATGGCTTATTATAAAGCTAAATGTTCACAGCCATTTTGATGTCAAATCACACCTTTGTCCAGGGCAATGTAACAACCACAAGTACAAAACTATTAAGGAAATGACCTAATCAAATCAAAGGCTTCCCTACAAACACTTTAAAATGATAACTTGTGAGAGCTGCGTGCCAAGCACCTTCTGTCCTTGGTTGCAGGGACTAATTCAGTCTGCATTCAGCTTCACCCCTCTGGCGTCAGCCACCCATCTGTCACCTCCCTTCTTCTGGGGTAATCTGCTCTGTACTTATCTGAACACTAGACTCCTAAGTCTTGTCCACCTCAAGAAAGTTACCACTTGCTGATATTGGGAGTAGAGAAGGTTGAGAACAGACGTGCTTGGCTAAGCACAAACCACCTTCGGCGGCATCTGCAAAACTGTAATAAAATGGTGCTCAACAGGGCCACCCCCCCAAAAACCACTTGTGCTTCCAAAGAAACTATATTTAGCTGCAAATAAGCAGAAATAAAGTTGTTTCACATAACCCACCTCTATTAAAAAAGTGGTCTAAGGGCATACTCTGGGTGTTGCCCAGATGATGATGGATACTGGTGGTGATTCACTTCAGCAGCATGGGGATCTCACCCACTGCATGGGTTTGTCCAACAAAGGGCTCTTGAGTCTATGCAAAAGACTCATTTCAAACACACTAAGGGAGAACAGTACCTGTATTTTCCCAGTCTAGCAGGATTCTTCTCAACTAGAAACATTTTATTTCTGTCAAGCAAAGTGGAATCATTATATACTATACCTCAGCCGTATAGCACAAATTATCAAGATGTAAAGACCTCACTACTTTCACCAATTTTTTTTAAAAAATAGTTCTCCTAGCATAGATGCTAAAGATTTTTTGTTGCAGCAATGAACTAATTTTCAAGAAGTCAGCAGGTACTAAATAAATTTAAATGTCGTATCCTTGGAGATACACTTACAAGCCTGACCATCTCATCTACAATCCATTTTTCCAGTGAAGATGTGAACAAGCATATTTCTGCTTGATCTAAATGGACACAGAGGAGCATCAATAAAGTGTGTTCAAGTACAAGAGTTCTACATATAGCTAAGCTTTGTTAAAAAAAAAGTATTTTGTTCCCCAGCTGCTTAATTTTTGCAGTATGATTTCACAGAAGCAGTAGGCAACACAGCTTACAAGATATGGATCACTGTCTCAGATGTACTATAAGCAGAGAGGCAATACCCTGACACAAACACCAACTTCAGTTTCTTCACAATTCTGTTGTCAAAAAAGGCACTAAGTCACATTTGGTACTCCTCACATCTCTATCCACAGCTCTGTAATTAACAAGCTTTTAAAAAAAGCATTTTCCTGGGCCTAAAATCCCTGCACTAAACCAGTGTGACACTTTGTACATAGCTTCTGAGATGTAGCACTGAAAATTTAAACAAGGGAAGGTAATTGATTCATTACATCTATTTCTACTATATTTCTTTTTGTATTTTTTTGGTCGCCATTTCAAAAGGCATTGTTTAAATTGCCCTAATCTGCAAACAGCAACAATAAGTGTAGCAAATACTTGACAATGAAGATGTAAAGCCTCTAAAAACCTGTTACCTTAGTAACCATGGGAATGCAGGAGAATAAGAATACATGCAGTCTCAGGACATCATTTTGGATTCCACAGGGTTTGGGTTGAAATACAGTCAGCTTTCATTAGCTTTTTGTTTTTCCCAGTAGGTCCTTGGACTTTGAAACAAAACCTGAATGACAGCTATGAGCAATTCCAGCCCCACTCCTCATCAGCCACACCAAACAAAACAGCTCTTCACTGTGAACCCCCCTCCTTTGCACCCAACATGCCTCGAAACAAACATTTATGCTGCTGACCCCTCTGGATATCACTAATAAATTGCATTCCAAAAAAGAAGAGTAAAACGAAGACCCATTTTCATGGTATTTAGATAATTCACTTCAAGCAAATGTACTGCAAGAAAAATAAAAAGACAGCACATCCTCCCAGGGTGTTTCTGTAACCCCCCAGTTTATTACAGGCTTTACAGCATATGTTAACTCAACACCAACACTAAGAAGAATTTAGCTGCTCATTTAAGTAACACTATATTTCCATTTTACTCATGAAGGAGGAAAAGAAATATAAGAAGATAAAGAATTGAGATCCATGCCCCTACCCCCACCAATGTCTGTTGGAAAGCTTGTGGTCAAGACTGAAGAGAACAAAGATCTCCCAGCAGCTGGCTTTAGCTGGTTTGATTTTAGTTCCATCCTCTTACTCCTTGCTGCTATCTAGTCACTTAGGAAAACAATCTGCAAAAGACTCCAGGCAAAACCATTGGAAAAATGAGCAAGAAATTCAACCTCATGAGAACAAGGGTGGGGAAGGAATGAACATATCTTTGCTCAGCAAAGGAAAAAAAAAGTAGAAATATTGGTCTGCTTGGTCATCATGTGATGACAAAAAATTTTGCATCAAAAAGCCTGGAAAGTAACAGTAGTTCAAAGACAACAGCCTTGCCTTGCCTTACATTGGTTCACTTCTCTTTCAACTGATAAGGTATTTCTTTTCCATTCACAGAAACTGCCATTCCAGGATAACATTGACACACAAAAGAGTTATATCCTCCACTTATTTGCAGTCTTCTGCAGTCCTTTACTCATATATATAAAGCAGTACCAGACAGATGCAACACTTGTTTAACATGCAATAGTCCAGATTCTCTGTTTTTATACTACATTATATGAAATGCCTGGATCATGTTAAACATTATTAGTAAACACCAAAGTTGCACTTTCAAAGCACTGCTCATAGAGCAAAACAGCAGTGTATCTCCAGGCAACCGCGACTTACAAGTTAAATCAAAAAAAAAAAAGATCTAGATTAAATCAAATCGGTTATTATGTACGGAAGAATACTTTCTAATCCATTCATATGTTTTTTAGATAAATATGGGAGCTGCTATTCCTCACTCCTGAGCGGGGAATGGGCTCACCTCTACAAAGGACAGCACATTCATAAGAACACTGAGCCAGCAGGTTATGAAAGAGCACATTTTATTCAGAAATATGCAGAAGGTAGGTTTTGAGATCTAGCTTAGGCCTCAGAAGATTAAACAAAGCTTAGAGGATGAGCACAGCCCAGTATGCCCAAGGCCTGGAGCTCTTTTAAAGGTGAGTGTTCCCCAAAGCCGTAACTTCTAACACAGAATGGGGCTGTGGTAGACCAGGAAGTAATTGGCCATGTAACTCCATTGAAGAACAGGTTTTTCCTTTCCAAAGTTAAGTTTCAACTTTGTCGTTTCAGAAAGTTATTTGCTGCACACAAAAGGCTCTCTAAAAGCCTTTTTTTGTTGTTGTTGTTGTTTTTGTTGCTTCCTCCCTGAAAAGCCTGTCAGTGGTGCTGAGGGCCACACCTTCCTAGAAGGGAAGCTTGACACTTGCACCTTTGATGCATGTGGTTTTGGAGTTGGGGGTTTTGGCTAGGGAGAAAAGAGTTGCATCATTCTTACCCTTACAGCATAAAGTCATTGCTACAGTGCCCAAACTCTGCCCTGCAAACCACAAATAGGCCTTTTTATCACAAGAGAGGAAGATTTCTCAAACTCGTATTACGGATGGCACTGCTGTCAGTTCTGTAAATGGCTGCTGAGTCAGAACTGCAGCAACAATGATATACCTGAAGCACATACATGAACTCACCCAGCATGGAGAAGCAGCTCTTCATGACCCTACCTCTGTGCTCCCTCTCCCAAAAGAAAACCCCTGCCAAACACCCTGATATTGAATAGCTCTTCTTCAGACTCTGGCTGACTGATTCAGATGGGAAAAAAATGTACATAAATAATTCCATCCTTGCAAAAGCAACATGAGAAGGTGAATGCAAGTAGATGCCAGTCTTCTATCAACCTCCTTTCTAAAATTACTGCCCTCCTGTCTGTAGGGTGAGCCACAGGTGCTGTGCCTTCTAACTGGCAGATCTGGAAATGCTTTTATCTGGGAACAAAGGGCACATCAGATCTGTTCCAAGGGGAGAAGTGCAGTACAACCCAGGCAGAGAAAGCACAAAGACAAGTGCAGGACTGTATTCTAACTGCTATGCCATCTGCACAGGCCATGGACTCAGCTGCTTCCCCCAGATGCTGGAAGAACTGGACTTTTTATCAGTTCCCTACCATTTGAGTCACACAGCTTAGTAATGCTCTTGTAAGGGTTCCGAGAAAACCTGGATCAGAACAACCACTCATCGTCTTCTCTGGGTCAGACACAAAAAAAAAATGTGTTTCAAATATCTAGAGCAGGGCTTCATTTTTCATTTATTTCAAGTCTGAAATAAAATTTCCAGGGTTTTTTTTTTTCCTTCACGAAACTAAGTCTGCAGGAAGAAATAAAATTTCATCAGTTCTTAAAACAGTTCACAACAGTTCCTTCACTGCCAAGTTTAAACTCTCAGGTCAACACTGACCTAGTTGGCACTAGTTGTACAAATGATTTTTTTTGATCTCAGTATAGTCTCAAGACAGACTGAAAATAGCCAAAAGGCATGTTGGTGGTAGCTATCACTTTCTAATAAAAAATGGCAAAAAGCAGCACATATGCATGTTCAATTAATTTTTACACCTCTGTAAAATCCAAAAGTAGGATTTCTCAACCTAAAAGAGAATGCATGTTTAACAACACTTCACAGTACATTTGGCACTAGTCGTTTGTGAAAAAAACAAAACCAAACACCTACTCAGTACTGATCACTTCCACCCCATTGTGTTACACTGCACCAAGCTTGGCATGACACTCAGCAGGTAAACTGGAGCAAGGAATTCATCAATCTGAAAAGTAACCTGGAAAACTATGCTGTTTTTCAAGTGGATCAGTTATTCTGCCAGATTCCAGCATGCTTCAAACAAATAAGCAGCAAAATAGGGGGAAAGGCTGAGACTGGGGTGAGGACATGGGCAATCAACAAGGAGCAAGGGCTGATGGACCACAAGCCACAGGCTCATTCACATGGTTTGATATGAACCTCCCTTACTGAGCCAAATCACAGATGCAACTTTCTTTTAAAAGGATGGAAATTTCACAGGTATCCCTGACCTAACACTCACTAAATCACTGTTCAGTAGGCATATTGCCATTGGCTTCAAAAAGAGCTGAATCCACATGCATCCAGGGCCATGCTGAAAGCTGCAGACAACAGATCTCCTACCTGTGGAAAGCAATCTGGAAAGCATGTGGGAAAAATAGAAGAGAAAGGGAAATTAACTTTTCTAACACCTCCAAGTCTGTGAAGTGACCTTTGGGAATTACCTCCAAATTTCATCTGCTGAGTGACAAGTAGGCTAAACTCAAATAAGCAAAGACCTGTAAGATGCCAAGACATTTGTATTGAAAGTCTTTCCTTCTCACCCTCCTCTGTAACACATCATCATGGAAATACTCCAGGAAAGAGTTTCAATGACTGAAGGAAATAACAGTGACTACCATTCTCCTACTGCACTGGGGGACTTCACTAGCTTTTTTGCAGTCTCTTTGCCCTAGTTACTCTTCAGCAGATACCTGGAACTATGAAATGCTTCTCTGAATGCTGAAACTCAGGGCAGGGAAGAAAACGGTATTGGAATGCTTTTAAATAATTGCAGCCACAGAGAACACACACATATTGGCATATGCATGGGCCTCGTAGCCTGCACGCATAAAACTAAAGGAAAAACACGGGCTTCTGCAATATAAATAAAACAGATGACTTATGAGTTCAAATCTATCCAGCATGCTACTACTAAGCAAACATCAGGAGGTAGTCAAACAGAGAGTGATTTTCTGACAATTAAGCAAGAACAATAGCAAATATTCCATTTGCAATTAAGAATCTGGGTTGTGTTTTCACAGAAACAGTGGGGATTTCTTCAATAGTGACTTCAATTAACTTCTGCTCCCCCCCCACGGACAAAAGGCTCAATGGGTCCAAAACTATGGCTGCTTTTCCCCAACAATTTCAGACCAAAAAACCAGTTTATTACATCTTCTCTAAAAATCTTTCAATTACATTTATTACACTGGCCTACTGTACTGCAAGAAAGAGCTAAAAGAGCTAAAAACCAGAAAACCAAAACTGCAGCACAGATAAATAAATCCCAATAAAACCACAGTCAGTAGCCTCCAAAAAAACCAAAATCCCTTAAACATTAAAACAACTATTAAAATTAATAGGTCTGTTTTGTGGTTGCCACAAGGCAACCTGCTGATTCAGGGCAATGTCACCAACAGTATTCTTATCTGTAAAGGGTAAGAATCAATTGTTTGACAGAAACAAAGGAGAGCTCAACAGGAAATCAACCAGCTTGGGACAGATGGTCACTGAATCAAGTTTCACCCCTCCCCTCTCCAAAAATAGGCTTAAGAGGCATTTTCTGTTACCAAGCAACAGCCCAAAGGAAGGCATAAATCTTTTCCTACGTGTTATTCCCCTCCTCCCCGACACACATACATTTCAATCTACCAGGGCGGTATGTTTGTGGGTTTATTTTCCAGATAACAGGTAGGAGGGTTTATTCTGTGCAGGGCCAATGCCTTTCTGCATGTCCACTAGCCGTATTTCCTTTTTTTTAAGGCCAGAAGGAGGTTAACTGTATCCATGCCATGAGATCTACCAAGGAGGTGGGTTACAAGCAGGGATCCGATGCTAGTTAGTAACCCCTCCTTGTTCCGCCAAGGTGACCTGAGAAATGACTCCCTTCAGAGGGGAGCTCCTAATCACTATTTTATATAAAACCAAGATGACCCTCATCACACCCTGACAAAAGGTCACCACCTTTTTTTTTAAAAAAAACTCATCAGAAAACCCTGCTTTAACCCATGAAAATCCATAAAATGTCATTCCCAAAAAAAAAGCACCATGATATCTTTAATATAACACACAGAGCAGCGGGCTTTTAAACCATTTGAATTTTAGGAGCATTAATTCTCTAGTACATCAAACACCCTAAGTGAGAACTGGGGTATGGGATGAGTAGGAAAGGATAATCAACATTTACTATTCTGGTGAGCCAGTGGAGGAAAGAAGGGGCTGGAGTGGGGGTGGGATGGAGGGGAGAAAGAGACCCGAGGAGGCTGTTTGCAGAGATCAGGGAGGAGGGGGAGGGGAGCAGAGCCCGGGGGTGAAGGACAGCACCTCTGAAATTCAGATTAGCATCCAGGGAACAAACCGGTTTGTTTGACCCCTCTATCATACAAACCGGGAACAGACCAGCAGCCAGCAAAAAGAGAGATGGGAGTTAAATTTAGCAACACAAAGAGTAATCTGCAATAAATTAAAAAAAAAAAAAAAGGTTTAAAATTACAACCCTCTCAGAAATTAATTAAATGGGGAAGAAAAAGTCTCACTTCAGCAACAAACTGGGTAATCATCCTTTAAAAGCAGAGCCTGGATTACCGCTGACACAGACTACTAAAACATATGGCCAATAAAAAAAAAAAAAAAAGAGGGGGTGTGGGGGGAGGGGAAGTTTGTGACAGCATGTGGTCTGCAAGAGCTTTATTTACTCCCGCCTCTACTAGTGCTTCCTCTAGCCAGCTGAAGCCCTTCTGCAAGGCACAGCTTGTTTTCACTGGGTATTTCACGTTCTCCTTTGACACCAGTGCAGGTACTGGTTAGCACCACCGTGGTGGGTAAACAGAGCCCTGGCCAGGGGCTGCCTCCCTGACCAAAGGCCTTGGACTTTCCAATCCATTTCACCACAAAGTCATCGCAGTGGAGACGCTGCCCGGCTCTCTGTGCAGAGCAAATAGTTCTCACAGGCAAACCAGAGACGGTGATGTCTAAATTCAATTAATTAAAATTAAGTTAATTGAAATGAAACAGAAGGTTTGAACACAAAAGCCAAATAGCTGCTTGTATGTATGCCAAGAAGACCATTTGTTCTTTTAGGTCTAAAGTTTTTCTGATAGAAGCATGAATCTTAGCAGCCCAAGGACCTGACCAGGAGACTTGAACTAACCATCAGGCTCAGCCATCAAATCACCTTAACAGCAAATCATTACTATCACAAAGTGCTTTAAAAACTCCCAGGCCAACAACACCCTTGGTTCATAGAGGGGGAAACTGAGGCATGTAGAAGCCATGTGCCATCTCTCAGTGGCAGAATTTGGAAATAAAACCAGATCTTCTGCAGACCCCAGTCCACACTGTAATATCACCCTGAGTATGCATGTGAAAGCAAGCAAGCTGGTTTTTATGTAAATTTGTGGCCAACATTAACATTTTTACAGCTGTTTTTCCTGGCCTCTTCACAGCTGAGCAAGAGACCTGTAGATTAAATCCCATTCTTTACCAAAAATAGTCTCTCCAATCAGGCAGGCAATGACAGTCATCCCAGAGTTATTCAGCAATGGATATACTTATTCTTCTAACACATTTAGAATTTGACTAAATAAGACATGAAACTACAACCCTTCTCTAATTCAAGTTAGCAATTTCTCTACAAATATTAAATTAATTATGGCCTGCAAGGGTTTTGTTTCTTTTGTACATCGGTGTAAATGGTGTGAAATATACCATGGCAGCAAAAGCTCCATACTCTTTACCTGCTAATACCATCATCTGGGAGAAAAACATACATTACAGCTTTGTATAAGCATTTATTATAGTTTTAAAAGAGGCGTTTTCTCTTACATTTAAATATATGTCCTTTATACCACTCTGCCATGGTGAGAGAGAGAACCACCTAAGAGGGCAAAGAAAGGCTGTTTTCTTTTCCCCTCTTAAGTAAACCATCATGCTTTTTCTTCAGTGACCAAAGAAATTTCCATTTTCCCTGGCCAAGGTGGTATCTCCAGACATATTGCATGTTTTTTGGTCGAAATGTAAAACGACACAAGTTTACCTCAAATCTCTGTCAATAATTCTATGAAATGAAGTCTGAGGAGGCTGCATTCCAGTACCTTTTTCTTCGAAAAATCACAACAGATTTTCTTAGGATTCTCCATCTCTCAAATGGCTAGTTTAGAACTCTAGGTCTTCTAACACAATCTATTATAATAATTAGTTTAACTTGACTCTTTACCTTGAACTAAACCATTCAACAGCAAAATGAAGCTTGTATCTGTGAATGACCCAAACAAGTCCCCATCCTTTCTTTGCCACAGAACATAATAGCAACAAACATAACAACATTCCTTAGGCTTACTAAAATAATAATAGCACTACTCTTCATTAAAGGATGGGCAGAAAAATAGAACAGCAAAGAACAGTGATCGTCAGTTGAAAGTGATCATCTGTTAAGTAAAAATAAGTTTATCCATAGAAACAGAGGAGCAATTACAAAAGGGATAACCTGCAGGGATAGGTAAGCCAGTAAAAACTGCAAGTAGATAATTACAAGCCTCATTTCCAAAACAAAGAACATCAGAACCTGAACATTATCCTTCATGTGGCTATATGGTGGAATTGCATTTAACTATTTACTCCCCAGTTTGACATCAAAGTGTTAAAAGGGGACATTTCTCTTAGAATAATTTTCTGCTTGTGTATTTAGTTTGGGGCTATCTTTTCTGGCACACATTATGACAGAATGGACACAAGATTCACCAGTGCATTCTCTTATCTCTGCAGTCTGGCTGAAAGGAACACAATTCATGTAATTTATTGCAGATCAGAAAGGCAGTGTGACAACACAGAGAATAGACCACATTTTCAACAAGCATTTCTTAATGAGAAATTTATCAGTCTCTCTCAGCATGAACTGCACTTTCAGGGAGAACAGAATTGTTTTAATGAATTCATCCTGAGGCCAGCCTCCTTCCAGGCATATGGCCTCAAAATACATTTGCTTCTGTCTTTTGGGCAAAGGATTAACTATGATCATAAAACAGTTCTGCTTTCTGGCTCTTGTTAATTTGCCCATCAACTTCTTCCTGAGGTGGAATTTCTTAAAGAAAATTCAATCTGCAGTTGCAAATTTCTAGTTCACTTCCCCCCCTTGCCATGTTTTTTTACAAAACCTCAATCTCCCAGGTTTATTCAGATAATAATTTGGAGCAGGAAAAGGTATTTTATTATCCAGCCTCTGTTCTTCTTTTCATAATTGCAACAAAAAAAAGCACAACCTCCTTCTTTCCACACTTGGCTGGTTTTACTCTACATAAGGAGTGTATTCAGCTAGAATATGGCAACCAGGGAGAAACTCCAACCCACATACTGAACCATGTATGTTTTCTTATTGATAAGAATCAATAAGTCCAAAAAATAAAACATATGGACACACATACAACTCAACAGAAAGATGCTGGAGGGCATGTCATTGAAAACTGCAGTTCCCAAATCTCACTAATTAACAAAATAAGAAGTAGAAGTGATGGACTGAAATAACAAATATCTCCTTTTTATGCATGCTTTATTTTAGCCTTGAAAATGGTTTAAAATTAATAGTACTGGGCTTATTCCAAGTTTCCTTAGAGTAAAACGCTCAATTATGAATGTGAAGCAAGACAGACTGATGTCAGACAATGCAACAATGTCAGTCCATCAGGTATCATCATTACCCTTTGATGCTCAATCTTCCATCCCAGACAGGCCAAACAACCTCTTACAGAGTCACTCAAGCTTTGCAGCCTTCCTATTAACACGTGCCCAGCAATGCCTCAATCATCAGACCATTTCTGTTGCCATCCACCAAGGTGACAAGAGCAGCAGAGAGCTGCCGTAGCAGAACTCACAGAGCCTCTCTGTCGTTGTGTGTGACTGGACGTGCTACCAGCACAGATTTCTCAGGATGTACAGAAAGCACATCTGCCACAAAGCAGAAAAATGACCAGGAAGAGGCCAGTGGAAAGCAGGTTACCAAAACAGTTCAGGCTGCCAGTTCCTGAGGTGTCTTTGCAAAGGCCTTGGGCCAGATGAATTGTTTCAGGAAGCTGTATCTTACCAATAGGTAATACTGCCAAGTTTTATGGTTTTGTACCACCTCACTTTACAACCAACAACAGAATCATTCAGGCTGGAAGGGATCTCTGAAGGTCAACCAGTCCAAACTCATACTCTTGGCAGGGCCGCATTTGAAATCCCATTAAAAGAACACATATTATGATGTATTTTGGTTCATGGCTGATCTGCATTGATAGTTTTGACTCATTATCCTGTCAAATCTAACTGTGAGGTTCTCAGTGATTCTCAGCTGGAGTAGAATGAATCAAGAACTGAAGGTCCATTTCTAAAAAATAAAAAGCCCAAGCAACAAAACAGATTTGTTAAGGGAAATGTTTTATTAATGCAAATACTTCATCTGTTTCCCAACATGCAGTTTTTGCAGTTTAGACAAACTGCTAGTGACCTATAAAGTAAAGATCCACTCATGTCAAGGTTATACACTGAGGTTCATGCTGTTCTTGTTTATATAGTGAATCAGAGTAGCGAACACAAGCTTAAAGTATCAGTATCATCCTACATAAGAAGTATCAAAACTGTAAAGTATCTGGTGAATTCTTCTCTCATTTTTGGCCCTAAACCCCTGAACTGCATGTTACTGAATTTGAAGTTGAGCCCATTTTCACAGGAAGATTCAATTAAAAAGCATCTGGAAGAACACTGTCTTTTACTGAAATTAAGTCCCAGATCCAATTCTCATTTATTATGCTGCTGGGACAGCATCCTTTAAACATGGTAATCAAAAGCAAACATGTTTTCTTTTGCTTTCAAACAGACATCAAAGCAACAACGTTAGGATGAATTTTCAACTGTTCTGAATCTGCAGGTTATATAGATCTGCCTTTTCCAGCAGGAGGGACTCTGGCAACACACATGCAACTTCACAAGTTCAACTCAGCAGTTAATCTGGCTGGCTTTAGCACATAATCAGAAATGGATTTACTACAGTGACAGCAAATGGAGCTGAAAACCTACACTGCACTGTGTAGGGGAGTGTTTAACTCCTATTGCAAGCATGGCCTCCCTCTTTCTACACTAAATCCACATGACAACTGGACTCACCCCAAAGCCAAGCTGACAGAAAGCCAGTCAGCTGTGCTGCAGATGAAAATTGAGCATCTATCTGCACAGACACCAGACACAAGACTTCCCTCAATAAAACAGCCAAGCTGGACAGTCAACAAGCAACGCTGTTCATTATGATGGTTGAGAGCAGCCAGAAGAATCCTTTTTCCCCCCCTTCCTTCTCAGGCTTTTCTGCCTCAAGGTCACATCTGCTGTTTAAAATTAAACTGGGTTATTTTGTGGTGGTGGCCTTTGTTTAAAAGCTTCCAACTGCTTTTATACTGTTTTGAACAACATTACTAGTTGCACATCTACTACCACTAAAAACTTCTGGTCTATAAAGGCAAACTGTGAACACAAAAAACCAGTATAAATCATCTCAGCCAGTCAACCATTAAAAAAAAAAGAATCTTCTTTAAAGACCCACTAATGTATTGGACCAGTATGATATTAGACCTCAGCATTCCTAATTCATGTCCTTTTCTCTTTCTTATATGTGTATATACGTACAAGCACAAACATACACACTATCCTTTATAGCTTTGAGTACTTGGGAGGAGGCAACTGCCTCCTATGTATTTTCCATGCAGCGCCCAAAACACTTTCAGACATACAGTAAGAAAGAAGAGTATTACTAAATTAATGCAGCAAAACAAAACAAATCAGAATGTTTAGATGCCCTGTCATTTCATAGCTCTTGACCTGAAAGTTTGTGACAGCTAATCCTTGCGCCCTTGAAATTCAGCTCACCTTCTACATCTGCTATATGATGTTATTTCACCTTTTTCCTCCAAGTCCAGAGTCTGGCAGGCAAGTTGTCTTCATGCTGCTCAAAAGGCTTGGAAATTGAGTGCTGACTCTCCTACTGGAAAAAAAATACAGCAGGAACTAACTGTCAAACTTTACCAAAACTGCTGCAAAATGGACTGTGAGGATATGCGTATTTTTCACTCTGAACTTCTGCTTTAAGTATCCTATCGGTAGTTCTGTGTGCCTCTGTTGGAGGCAATAAAGTGTTCTTGGATGGCTTTGCCTTTCCCACCCTTCTCCTCTACATTTTCTTCAAAACTGCTCCTCTGTGGGGTAGTATTGATCACTTGGCTAATCCACCTAATTTCTTATTGTTCTCACAACCAGAAATTTCCCTCTAAGAGGCTAAGATTCAAAAGAGTAACAGCAGTATCTTAACATCCTACCTATACGTATTTATTTTTGAAAGCATTTTTTTACAAGAATAGGAAACCACCCATGTTCTTGAATGTCACATACAACATGACTGGCAGGGAGCTGTTTCCCTCTTCTTGATTCAGCACATTGTAGTTGTAAAAATCAAGGCCTATTTCTCAGTCTTCCCAAAGGAACCACCTAATTGCACTAAGTATTTGATTCTGTCTAAGTGGTTTAAAGAAATTACAAGATTAAGCTTCCTTTATAAAACAGCTGTTCTCAAAGTGGACTAAAAGTGTAAAAGAGCAGGCGAATAAAGCCACCTAATGCTGCAAAGCAACAGAGAGTTTGGGAGACTTCCTGGGAAGCCACAGGGAGATGGCCAGTGAGGCAGGAACAAAAGCAGTAAAAGTAGATAGCTTGTTCTCCTGAATGGCAAAACTGAGATGCAATCGTACACTGTGAAACACATTATCACCAAGGAGATAGTAAGTAGAGAACTAATGGCACTGAAGTAAGTACTGTACCAGCAGTAAAAGGACACAGGGCTCAGGACAGGGAACAGAGCACTTGGCTCTTTGCAAATCCCAAATCAAGCCATCAAGACAAAGTTTTGTAACATAGGCTCTTCATTCTGAGCATGGGTAAGCAAGAGCAATACTTATAAAACTTTGCTGTGAACAGCCCTATTTCACCAGGGATTCCAGTGTAAAGAGGTAGCTGCCCAGATTCCTTACAGCATCAGAAGCAGCTGAGCTCAGCTATCTGCATTTGCTGTTCCTTACCACTACACCATCTCTTGGAAGTGGGTGTGATAGAGAAAGAGCTTGGATCTCACTCAGCCCAGAATGCTGTGCCACACTTCACTTTTTTAATAAGTGATCATTTCCTCTTTACTAGAAATACTGTGGAGGATCAGGCTCACAGCAATTTCCAAACACTCTTCTAATTAGTCAATTACTCCTGAGTGATAACACAACAAGGGACCATACAACTCAGAGTCTACACAAGTCTCCCTGAGCACTGGCATTGCAATTGCATATAACCACCTCTATCTTTTAAAAGACAGCTGGAAAAAATACAGGAGGGAGGGGAGTGGCATAGGGGAATTCTACCAAATTAAAAGCATAATTTAACTATCATACTCACAGAAAAATTGTACATAGGTTTCCTTATGCCTACAGACCTGGGAGTCTGTAAGAAAGCAAGTTTTGAAGTTGGAGGTAGCATTATAAAAGAAAGGGGATGGGGAGGGACGAATCCTAGGATCTCTCAAATACACAGAATACTAAAGGTAAAATGTTTCATATGCACATTAATATTTCTCTGTGAAGCCAAATTAAAATTTAGTATAGCTCTAGAGAAAAACAATGGCATAAATAGAGCCTTTCAAGAAAGGCTACTGATTTCTCTGAAATTTTGGTGCTGTACACTCCATTCAACAGAGAAATCAGTGCTGCGGAGGGAGGTACAGCAGAATTTGGTGCAAAAGGACACAAGTTCCAGGAAAATGTTCAGCAGCTTAAAATAGTCAGTCATCTAAAGAAGCTTCACACTATAGGAGCTAGGGAAATATTATCACTTTTGGTGAGACACACAGATGAATCTTCATTTTTAAAAGGAAGACTATTTAATAGAGTGTGCTTCAGACCACAGTTACGTTCAGTAACTAACTTCTTCACTTGCCTCAAAGTGCTCTGATCAGATCACACCAAGGGTCTTGATAAGAGCTAATTACAGACAGTGGTGGAGATCAGAGACAGAGAACAAGAGAATCTCTGCACAGCATTTCACAAAACTAGTCACTCCAGGCTTGTTCACAGAACCAGCGTAACAGATGTCTGGTAATCTCTTAAGTAACAGTATCTTAGGTCTGCCCACACTGTTTTCTGTTCACAGCTCCAGCAGTTTGAAAAACTACCTCAAAATAACCTCTCCAGAACCTTACATGAGAAATATTAATCAATCATATCCCATCATACTGACTCAGGCTGCTCCCTACCTTCTTACTCTTCTGGTGATTTTATGTCACAATATATAGTTCTTCCTATCTTTTATATTTGATGAATATCTTATTAGTTAGAGTAGTGTAACTGCTAAAAAAAAATTAAATGCAAATTAACCAAAGCACTTGACAGTGTATGATGCAGGATCTTCAGGTCAAGTATATGGAGGTTTTTTACTAAACATCTGAAGTGCCATGGAACTTAAAATGTTAACTCAGTGAGAATAACATTAAATACACTTCAATGAAAGTAGTAATTTACACAATTTTCTATGGTCTCTCATGTCCTAAAAGAATTTCACAGAAGTTGTGACATTACTGTGTGACAGAATACAACAAGACAACAGAAACCAGCTCACCAGGCTTCAGCAGTCATCCAAACCAAACCTAATTACATTTTAGAATCACAGAATCATAGAATGATTCAGGTCAGGAAAGTTTGATGATCAAAAGATCATGAAGTCCACGCATCAACCCGGCACTGCCAAGTTCACCACTAAACCATGTCTATAAGTGCCATGACTGCACTTCTTTTAAATACCTCCAAGGCTGGTAACTCAGCAGCTTCTCTGGGCTGGCTGTTACAATGCTGGACAAACCTTTCCATGCAGAAATTTTTCCAGTATCCAACCTAAATCTCCTCTGGTGGAAGCTGAGGCCGTTTTCTCTTGTCCTATCACTTGTTACCTGGCAGAAGAGATCAACACAATCTAGATCTAGCAAGGTGGTCCCCTCTGAGCCTCTTCAGGCTAAGCAATCCTGCCTCCCTCAGTCGCTCCTCACAGCACTTCTGTTTCAGAACCACCATCAGCTCTGTTGCTCATCTCTGGACATGCTATAGCACCTCAACACCCTTCCTGAACTGAGGGGAACACAGGATTAAAGGTGCAGCCTCATCCAGTGCTGAATACAGAGGGACAATCGCTGCCCTGGTCCTGCTGGCCACAGTATATGATACGAGCCAGGACACCCCTGGCCTTCTTGGCCACCTGGGCACAGGCTGGCTCACGTTTAGCTGGCTGTCAACCAATACCCCTGGGTCGTTTGCCATCAAGTGCATTTTCAGCCACTCTTCCCAAGGCTGTAGTGTTGCACAGGGTTATCATGACCCAAGAGCAGGACTTGGCACTCTACCTCATTAAACCTCACGCAATTGGCATTGGCCCATCAATCCAGCCTGTAATTTCTGTAAGAACTCCATACTTCTGTTTGATACTTCCAAGCCAACAACAACAGTGTACAAAATTTGGCTGTTCCCGTTGTGAATAAATACTGTTCCAAATTTCCGTCATCTACAAGTTCCTCCAGCAGATACCCTGTGTTTTTTACTTCTGGTTATAAAAGCATTAATGATTCTATTTAATTATTAAGAGCCTAATGCTACTGGATAGTTCACCAATAAAAGCACCTTCAAAGAACGGCTCCTTGGTTTTGGGTCATCTTCACTACCTACCTGCAAATTCAAATCCATTAACAGGGGCTACAGTAGCTTGCCCAGAGTTGCAGATAAGCTTTTGCAATGACTCACTGAAACTTTATTCACTAGTTCTCCCCTTATTATGTGAGAATATCTTCAGAGCTCTTAGAAACAAGATGTGTTTGGGTTATACAAGAAATAAAATTGGTCCATGAATGTATCTCCACACAGAATTCAGCATGAAATAAAATTATCAGGTCTGGAATTTTTAAAAAAATAAAACCTGAAACTACCATCAGGCAAAAGCGTTTTGAACACATATTCTTACAATCAATACTTTTCTCAATATATTAAGGAAAGTAATGACAAGACAGGATTTGAGGAAAGTCAACAATTTTGAAAAAAAATAACACATTAATTATAGAAGTTTAGTGTTGTTTCATGACTGCTGCTGTAATCTGTTTCAGAATATTAGATATCTTAATTGCTTACTATATCTAATGAACTCCAGTTCACAGCACTAATTCTCTAAAAGACATGGTTGTTAGAATGTCAAGGCTTATTACTCCTTCATTTGTTGGTTTTCCCAACAGTTCTCCTCACAATTATACTTTAGAAACTAAAGAAAATGCATCTTTTGCATTACATGCAAGAAATAATTAGGCAAGAATAGGCAAAGAATATACATCTCAAAGAGGCTGTTCTTCTGAGGTATAAAGCCAAATTTATTTTTTTTTTTTATGTTATTGATTTCACAATCCTTTTTTGGCAAGAGTCAAGATGTGATGCCTTAATATCATGTCCAAGCTCCATGTTTTGTTAATTACATCCTACCTAGCTAAATGCCCCCTGTAGTTTCAATTAGACATGGTATTCTTCCTCACTTCCCGTCTTGATTATTGTGCGCTGTTGCTAAGCGCCAGTTAACAGTTGCCACATTTACCCAAAGTTGGCTGCCTTGCAGTGGTCATTCAAAGAATTAAACACAAAACATATGGTACAGAACCATGCAAAGCAAAAAAGGCACTTTAAAAAACCACATGCTTAATATAAAAGGTACTACAAAACTGGTTACACCACTGAAAGTAAAATCCTTACAGTCCTATGCCCACTCCAAGTTTCCTAGAAGCACTGAAAATTAGAAATGCATTCAATCTTTTTTTTTTTCAGCTTTCACTAAAAGGTTTCCTAGGGTATATTTTGACATTATACTGAGTCTAGTTTTACACTGAATGAACAGCCCAGCATTCAAAGTGTGACTGGCTTCACAGTATTGACATTTTTCCTTGAAAAAATAGTTTAATTCTCTATATCCCATAGCAACTAATTAGAGTCTTCTAAACTGGACTCCAAATTTTCTTTACCTTGTATCTGCAAAATACTTTGGACATGACTTGTTGAACAGCCAAATACCAATGCCAGTAGCTATATGTTTCAGAAAACCTTGAACCAAATGTACTTTTCTTGAATAGTAGACAAACTTTTCACACAGTCAGGTCACCCCTCCTTTCATCTATGATGTCCTCATGCAATCCTAGGAAACTTCATGTAATTTAATTATCCCAGTAAAAGCTCAGTAATCAGCTTGCCTATTACTGCTTATTTCCTTTACTATTACATCCTGGACTTAAAAACTGCCTTACCAAAAAATCCTCACTATTTATGATTGCTACATTCTCTACAGCCAAACCCAACCAATAAAAATTCCTGGTATGTACGAACTGTTTCTTATACTTAATTTTTTTTTTTTGGTGTTAAGCACCTTAGAAAAAAATTGTTTCTCCCAAACACTACTAACAGTAAGCAAAAATATACTCTGTATTTTTTATCTGTATTTACAGATGTTGACTTAAAGCTTTAGGGCTTAGAACCCAATCATTTAAACAGGTAGGCACATACTGAGCATTATTCACTGACTTTTTAAAGAATTTTGTTGGGAATAGTTGAAGACTACATGAGAAAAAGTATGCACATGCATAAAATCCACCAATGTTAAAAACAACAAATAATTAAATATTTCTCAACAGCTCTGCGAGCACTCACACAATCCCTATTCCTTTGCAAAGAGGTATTTAACAAGCTAATCCTCCATCTTCATAAGTGCTTTTGTTGTACTCACAAGCAAATTCTATAGGATAAGCTTAAAATTGGTAAAGATTTTTTTAATCCTTTAGCACATATGTAATAAGTTTTTCAATCAACATAAGACTCATTCTTGTTTCTCTTTAGAGGGCATATCCCTTAATAAAAACCAAACTTAGGTGTGCCTTACAGCTTTACCTGTCTCAGAAGCCACATGTATAACTATACCTGCAACTGAACTATGCACCTATTTGCTTCACCTCTCAAATAACAGCAATAACTGTAAAAATAAATTAAATTAAATAAAGCTTCAGTAATTCCTAGCCAGGCAATAAGACACATTTTCTTCTCAGCAGCATTTTATTTCCATCTTTTAAAAAGCTCTTTGTAACAAGGTATCAGTGAAGTATGAAGAACACGGAGCATTATTTTAATAATATTCAAAGTATCATTCAGTGAAAAAGTCTGAAGAGGCAGCAATTCAAAGAAAGGCAAATGGAATAATGTAAAAAAAAAAAGCTCCTATCCTCAGCGCATTCAAAGCAAACATGCTGAAAAGCAGCAGTCATGGGCAAATATTTTTCTACGGGCCAACTGAAAGAGTCTCCCCCACTTCAAACACATCTAACCATTGATAACTCCTAAATTTCAGAATATGGATGAATATTTGCAGGCTTGGGGCCTAAACAAACAGCAACGCTTGGCCCATCCGCTGAGCTGGCCGAAATCCTACGGTGTACACGAAGTTTTTATCTTTCGGAGGCTTCGGGAAGCGCTGGGAGGGAAGGGCCGGAGCCGGCGGTACCTAAAGGCCCCTGTGTACATCTGTCAGCTGCCGCGGGGAGCCGCCGCCGGCTTCACCCCAGACGCTTTTTCCCCGTTCTACCTTTCCTTCCCAACAGCAAAGGAGCCGTGTCGGTCCAGCTGCCCCCGAGGTGGAAGCATCACGGCCGGGCCGCCGCTGACACAGGCCCGCGGGGCAGCGCGGCCGCCACAGCGCGTCGGGGCCGCCGCGTCTCCCGGGGACACGGCCGTCCCTCCGCCACAGCGACGGCCCCGCATCCCCGCCAAGCGGGACCGGCGCCCTGTCCCCCCCCTCTCTCCTCAAACGCGGCCTGCACATGTCCAGAAGACACCCCCGTCCCGCGGGCCACCCGCGGCCGGCGCTCCCCGCCGCGGGCGCAGCCTCCCGCGGGCGCGGAGGGCGAGGCGGCCGAGCCCCCTCTGCCGGCGGCCGCGCGCGTGGCAGCGCGGGGCGGGGGCGCGCACTCGCCGCCGCTCCCCGGCTGAGCCACCTGCACCCCCCGCGCCCGCCTCGTCCCGAAGCTCGGCTGCCCGCCGCCCGCCCGGCCACAGCGGCTGCTTTGCTCCCGCAGCCCCCCGGCCAAGGTTCTCCCACCCCCGCCTTGCCCCATCCGCTCGGGTTATTCCCCCCGCCCCGACCCAAGACGCCGGTAACAAAGGGCTGGAGCCCACCCAGGGGCGGGCGCCCGCAGCCCGCGGGTGACACGGGCGCTGCCCGCCGCGCCGCTGGCAGCCCGCAGCCCGCCCCCGCCGCCCCCGGGGCTGCGCTCCGCGGGGTGACAACGCCGAGCGCGACTCCGCGAGTGGAGACGCCGCCGCCGCCCGATCCCGCTACCTTTGTGCCCTCCCAGAAATCGGCGAGAAAGCGAAGCAAAGCCCCGCGCCGCTCCCTTACCTTGCTGGGCAGAGAGAGAAAAAGTTGAAGCACTCTCCTTCTACACCTCCCTCACTTTTTTGTTTAAATTTAAATATTTGAAATTTGGGGGGCTTGTTTTTGTCTTGTTTGTTTTTAATTTCCTCCTCCGTCCCCTCACGCCGAGCACTGCACTCAGGCAGTCCCTCCCGGCGCCCTCGGTGCCACCGTCTCTCTCTCACTCCCTCCGGGTCTCGGTCTCTCTCTCTCTCGGCAAGAGGAGGGGAGGGGAGGCGAGGGGAGGAGAATGGGGCGGACCCGCAGGTGCCGCCCCTCCTGCTCTGTTCGCGGGAGGAGAGGGGTCGGGGGCAGCGGGCGCGGAGAGCGGGCGGTGGCTGCGGGAGTGCCGCGCTCAGGTGCGGGGGTGTCCGGCGGCCGCGTCCCCGGCCGTGCCCCGGGGCGGCGGGGCTGGAAAGGGGGTGCCAGCGTCGTGTCGGGGACTGAGGTGATGGAACGGACGCTCGTGTGAACGAGAGTTAGGGGAGGAGGCAGGTAGAGAGCAGTGAGGGTCGGGACTCAGCGGGCGGGGCTCGATGAGGACGGAGCGAACTGGGTTCCTTGCAGTCTGTGAAGGAAAGGGCGAAGCCCTGCACTGAGAGGAGCCAAGCTAGGAAGTGTCAAAACCCTGTCGTATATCCAGCGTGGCTCGGTGGCGGGTAGGGCAGAAGATGGCACTGGGAGTGCCATCTGCCCTGTGAGAGACGGCCCTGCAGCGCAGGCTGGCAGAGCTGAAACTTGGGCGGGAGGATCACCTCATGTTGTGTTTGGGTTTAGTTAGCAACGGAGCTGGTGCAGGAGTGCTGAAGTAGAAGCTGAAAGGATTTAGCATGCTAGGAGGTTGCTGGAGGCAAACAGGAGAAGGGCACTATGAGTATATTTGTGTCTGATATTAAGTTGAGGTGGGTAAAGATGAGGGGGTCTGATTATGTTGGAGAGATTGGAAATGCAAGGATCTGAAACATTTACATCTGTAAATTGCGTCCAAGTGGGTGGGGAAGAAGCGGGTTTGGATTCTTGGTGTGTACAAAGATGAAGGTCAGACATAGCAGGAGTGTGGGAAGAGACTAGAAATATAGCCAGATGCTCTGAGGGTAAATACTCATTGAACTGGGGAAAAATTATTTTGCATTTCCTTCCATTTGCCTTGGATTCAATTAAGCGAGCATACGAACCATCTCCCTTTTCGATTTTCACAGGACATTTTTCTTGAGAGCTTTTCAAAACATCTTTCTCATCTCTTGGGACCATGGGGCTCAATCCTTTTCTTCAACACCCAAGAAAAAAAAAAAGTACAGTGACAAAAAAGTGGTAGTTTGTTCATTTTCTTTGACAGAACCTGCTGCAGTGTGACAGAGAAAAAGAAGTCCAGTACTTTTGTCACATCCTTTTCTTTTGTACTTGCTGGTTGAAACACTAAGTTCCAGCATCCTTCCCATCAAAAAGTGGGAGGGAAAAAACCTGTCCATACCTCTTGGAGAAAGCAGAGGTGGCAGAGCAACAGTGTGGCGCTGCAAAAATGCTGCTTGGTCCAAAAATGAGAAAAACCGTGACAGGAGAATAAATGTAAGTTTTGGTGGTTGTGGCTATAGCCAAGACACTGATTAATGCAGAAAAAGGCTAGGTTCGTTTAATGTTCAAAACCAAGGCACCTCCCAAATAAAGCTTTGCAACTGGGTTGTTCACAGGCCACTTTGATTCTGATTTCATGCAAATTTTATGTGAATAGCTACATCAGTTGGCTTGGAGAGGACTATTCAAATGCTTGAATTGCTTAGAGCTGGGCTTCAGCCATGAAGGTACAGGTACAACAGGTAGCTAAAAATTTAGTTGAATCAGAGTTTAAGAGAATTTACCAAATCAGATCAGGCTTTAGGATCAAGCTTTATCACTTTTCCAGTACCAAGTGGTACATTTTTATGCTGTGCATGTCAATTCTGCTATTGATACTTCACACAGATATAATGGAATGTCAGTGTCAGTCCTTTTGAGATAGTGTTGCCATGGGGCTCCGGACAGATTTAGATAGTAACTATTACTGTTATTGAAGGTTTGTAAAAGATTGAAAGCCTATCAAGGTGCCTGTGTAATACTATGCTATAGCATGTGATAACTCTAACTCAGATTACTTAATTATATCTAAATTGATCCCAGTAATTGCAGCCTAGATTTCCCTCAAAATTTGTGTTTGAATTTAATTGGAGATAAGTACTGAATGAGTGAGAATTATTCTGGTAGCTTTAATGCAGTAACACTTTTCCTATTTGGACTTATTTTTGTTTTGCCTTTTTGAAAAGGAAGAGACATTAATTATATGTTTTCTTCTAACTTCTTATTTTGACTATCAACATTTACAGCTTGTAGGGTGGTTTCATCTGTACCATCTGTGGGCCATATTGCACATCAGATGGCAGGATAAAATCTGCAATGAGAACATTTTGGGACATAAAAGTCTTTCAGGGTTTGAAGCCATGATATTCACAACACAAATGCACAGAGCCACTCACGTATCTGAAACAGAAGACACAGAATACCAAAGCAGCTGCTGCAGTGAAATAAAAGGGAGACCACACAGTTTGGGGAACATGATGGCATCAAGAACAAAAGGACATTTGAGGGAACAAGAAAGTGCAACTTCAAGCAGTGAGAAATTGAAGTCAATCATTTGGAATTATTGACAGCAGATATGCAGTTGCACAGCAATTAGAGACTCACTTTGGGAATCAAGGTCAATTAATACTGAGGCAAAGAGGCAGCATCCAAAAAAGCACCTTGTTTAGCAAACAGCATTTTCTCATTGCTGACTAGGCAACATAAAAGAAAATTGTCTATCACAGATTGGGTTTTGGTCATTTTCATACTCATAAGGCAAGATACCATCACCTTTATTCTGTTGTAAAGGGCTACTGCATAAGAACACTATATGATACTACACTTTGTGCAAAGATTGGTGGGCCACTGCCCAGTGGAACTACAGAAGTTGATAGGTATCATTCAGACCTGAGCCTTCATTGTATATTGCATTTCACTCTGCACATAAGTGTAAGACTCTTCACTTTCTTCATATTTGCTGGGTTTGAGAGCAATAGGGATAAGGTCCTTTATGATATAGTGCTCTGGAAGCCCATTTCCCTCTACCAAGCCACAAAGGCAAACTTCTAACAGATTTCAACCTTTTTTCTCAATTGTACAAGCAAAGGTTTTAAGTTCATCTTAGATATTCTCTGAACTGCAGCTTGTGTTTATTGATGTCATGACTGTTACATTTAAATATTCACTGGTAATCTGATGTATCCAACCTCAGGAATCAGGTGTCAAAAGCCACAGATAAACAAATAATTTATTTATGAATAAACACAAGAGAACTCTCTGCTTTAATTTCTTATTATTTGTGAACTATTGGTTTCATACATATTAAACCCAGTAATTTCTATCCTGTTTTAGTATCAATGTTTTAGTTGATCCAGCCTACAAAACCTTTGGTATTAAATTTTGCCTGAACGAAGTGTCTGAATTCCACAGACCTGGTGTTGTCATTGTTAAAATCTGATTGCAGACTTTGCTTTGATTTCTTTTTTGGGGCTAAAGTGAATCCCTCCATCCTGATGAGTAATTCAGGTTTGAACCTTCTAAATAACTTATATTCTTCTGTATAAATCACCAATAATCTTTTAAGGTTCATACTTTAAAGTTTATACTTTACCCTTTCATTATTTTGATGTGAATTATCCTTTCTCTAGTTGTAAAATTGTAATTAGGATTAGGACTGATAGTATTTGGTCTGTTTAACATCAAGGCATCTATGAAATGAGATATTCCCCCCAAAACATTTATTCTAAATGGGTGAGACAGGTAGATAGGATGAAACACAAAGCATGAGATGCAGATGGGGAGTGAAAGTACATAAAATCACGTCCTTAATGTACACAGTCTGAGGGCAGAGCTAAACTGAATTCAGATCTGATGCTCAGACACTGCTGTAATTCTAATTCCAAGTCATCCTATCTAGGCTTCCTTATCACTATTATTTCATGGAAATGTTTTTAAAATCCATATTTTAGCATCCGTGTTTTTAGCATGAATATTTAGCACACCTCCTACCAAAAAAAACTTGATAGTGCACAGCAAGATGAAAGATACAAGCTGTGTTTTTTACACCTAGTAAGGACATAGTTGCTTTATATTTCTATTACTCACTCCATAAAAATTGAGCAACTCATCATCAGGCTTTTCTGGAAATTCAGCAGTGGTACATGGTCCGTGACAGGCATATACTTTCTATTCCTCTTTGATTTTAATAGCATTTTAGGTCATTTAGAATGACCACTGCTAATGAGATAATCACTTCAGAAAAAGAAAAGGATGGTTGTAGAAAAGTGCTGGAGTTAATCACTTAGATCTCAGTCACACTGACTCTAGAAATTATAACATGGTCTTCATTTTTCAGAAGCTTCTATAAAATATTTGGTATTGCAGTGTCAGCTCTCATTTACAGATTGGTAACTGTACAGCATCCATCATGAAAGGCACAGCAGGATGCCATTTCCTTTGCTAGGAAGCCTGTCCTTAACAGCAGCCTGGATGCCAGCTAAAGGGAAAATGCACTACATGAGAGACAGTGTGTCACTTCATAATTTTATAAATAATTTTGTTTCAGATAAGGCAGTGAAAAGGACTACCCCTTTTTGGTTCTACCACACGTATTGCAAAAAAGTATGTTCTCAGTTAAGAAAACTCTGTAAGTGAGCACTTGTCAAAGCTGTCTACATAGTTTTTAGATTTTCTTTTTTTAATACAAATTTTGATGTCATATTTTACTTTCAGAATTCACTGATCTTTCTTTCAGTGAATCATTTTTATTAGCTAGGAATGACTTTTATTACCCAGTCTGTGCATTACTTTAGAAAGTAGCTGAGTAAAATGAATCACACAGTGTGAATTCAGGATGTGATCAATACTGCAATTATTTTTTAAAAGAGAAATTAAAAGCATGGTGACTGCTTGAAATTATTTAAGAAGTATTTTCTGATTGTAGTTGTATTTATTCACTTTAACTACATTAGAAAGAATTTCCATGTATCTTTGAATGCATGGTTAGTATACTCATGAGGTCCATAGATCAAAGATTCGTTTTTCCCCCAGGGATATCTAGATATAGATTAGTCTTTTTTTTTTTCATCAGGAAATACTATTTAAAAAAAATAATTTTGCCAAGGCTACTTAGCTAATTGTATGTAATAAAAAGTAATACTACTATTGTTTAAATGTTTTCAAGGTGCAAGACCATATGAAAAGCAATCTCAATAAAATGGAAAAGGTATGCATAATAATGACTATTCTATAAAATACTCCAGTCTGCTCTGGATTTTTCAGCATGGGTTGCTCTTTCAGAGGCACTACTGAAACTTAGATCCATTACTCCTAATTGACACATTTCCATTGCCAAACACATCTAATTGAATCAAATTATTTTATAGCCTAGAGTGAAATAATCCTTTTAAATAGGACTTACTTACAGAGGAGGCAGTCTTGCCTAACTTTTAGAGGTATAAAACTTGAGATCTAATCTATCTTTATTTATAGACAGTGAAAATGACTTGGCAGTTTCATCCCATTCTAAATGAACACCTTCAAAAGGCAATCCCTCTTCTCTTGTTCTTATTGACTTTTGAAAGAGTTTAGAGACTTAAGTTAGACTATGCACCTACACACTACCCATACTGGGGGAATGCTGACTGTCTCCTTGGGGTCACCAGATCATTTACCACAGGGATATAAAAAAAATTCTCCCTGTTGTTCACTATTTGACTTGCACAACAGAACCACTCACAAGCTGGCTGAGTCCCCTGGCTAGTTAGTCATATACAGCAAAAAGATAAGTTGCAGTTTCATGTAAGCATTTACATTTAGAGCTTACAGAGGTGGGGGGTTTTTCACTGCACTGACATGGTTTGAAGAGTAAAGCTCAATGGTTAGTTGTTTAAATTCCAAATTTGCAAGGTTTCCTGTACTTGTTAACAGTAAGAGAAGTGACTCTCATCGAAGTTGGTAAAGAATCATAGAATAATAGTTTGTGTTGGAAGGGACATTAAAGGGACATTAAACAGCCTACCATTGGCAGGGAAAACTTCCACTAGACCAGGTTGCTCAGAGCTTTATTCAACTTGGCCTCATTAGTGTTGGTTGATGTTTGGTGGGATATTTATTCTGAATCCAGCTGGGAAATGGCAACTAGTTCCTTTGCTACTTTATTTTTGCTGCCCTTTTCTTAAACAGATATTTGCACTGCATAAGTAGTGCTGCATATGAACTACAAGTATGTTAACAATAGCAGAGAAAATGACCCTGAATCCATACTGGAGTCAAAACACAGAAATTGTTAATTTTAGAGGTGAAAAACAGTCATCTCACAATTACAGCACCCATGTCTTTGGTGTAATGTCACCCATGGCCTAAGTGTAATATTTGTAGTGCAAGGAATTTTTAGTGTTTTCCACTACCTATAATCTATGCAGGTTTATCTATCTAGGGTATCAAATTTCCATCTTGGTTTGTGACTTTGTTTTGGTTTTGCCAGAAAGGCACAGATGTGTTTGAGCTTTTGGGGTTCTTACAAATGGAAAATATTTTTAAGGTGCGGTAGATAAGACTGCACAAGCCCTAACTATTCATGGGTTTGTCACTGTTCTCTTTACACAGAAAAAAATCTTACTTAAAGCAGCCTATGGTAAAATTTCTGAGCTTGTGCCGCTGCCAGAAGTAACAGTAACTCACTCCTCTCCCAGTTTTCCTGATGGCTCCAGACACATCATGGTAGATCAGACTTTATGCTAATGAAATGCTTAGCTGGTAAGGGAACTCAGTCCAGCATTCACTGTATCTTAACTGGCTCAAATGCTGTCTTAGTCTTGTGGAGGCAAACATCTAAGCCTACACAGATATCTACTCCTATATTTATAAAATCTCCATCTTCTCCTGAAAAATTTACAGAGATATGTGAATGCAGAGACAGCTTGGCTCAATTCTCTTGAAGCACAAAAAGAAAAATGGCTGTGTGCCATGGGGTGTGACCTGCCACCAGCTGGATTTTCCACAATGAAGGTTTCTCACAGAGCTTCAGAAACATGCCAGATACCCACCATCCCTCTCTTGGGCAGCTTCCAGGGTCTTGACATGGAAGTGTCTCAACCTGCAGTCTGCTGGTGTGCAGACACAGAATACTTTAGTTACTCATCTCCCAGCTGTTTCTCCTGTTTCTTCAACAAAAGAGAAGAATAAAAGAAATCAAGTTAAATGGTGCAGTATCTTTATGCCTACAAATCCCGTTGCAAAAATAGATTTGTATGTGAATTATAATGTATTAATTACAAATACTTTTGTCCAACTACCCATCTTCTTTTTCTTTCTTTCTCTGTGTGTAACTTTCATGGGAAGTTAATTTAGGTTAATGTCTCACAAAACTCCTGGATTTAATACTGAGTTGGATTCATCTGTGTCTCAGGGAAATCAGCTGTTTCATCAAATTAGTGTAATTTTCTGTCCTTTACTGTATTACCATCTCTCAAGCACAAAGGGTACTAAAAAATGCAGAGTGAGTTTGTTACCTTTGCTAACAACTTGCTGTAGAGCTTTTGGATTTCTGTAGGTCTTCTCGTGGCATCAGTGAAAGAGAATTGGTGGAGAGTCCCTACTAGCATTTTGAAAGCAGTCTGGGGATGGGATTTGTATGTGGGTTGGCCAGCAGGGAAGGCTGCTGCACTAACTCCCTGCATGGCTTTGCCCTGGAGTCCTCAACAGCCAATCTATGGCCCCCAGTTCCAGCTCAGACATGTTTGGATCCTCATGACAGCAACACGTAGTTTCAGGTCATGTTTCATTTGCATATTGTCTTTTTGTATCAGTTTCTTGGTACCTCCTGACAGTGAAACAGACAGGATTGCAATCGCTGTCTGCAGGGAAGGAAACCTGCCTGCTTGCTCTGCTGGTTAGAAATGGTTCCAAAAACAGCTGCTGTCCAGTCAGCCAAAAAGAGCAAGAAAATCCTGAGGGCTACAAAACATGAACTTATTAATGCTGTGGGTTAATCTCTATTCATTTCCATTATTATGTGTCTATTGTATAGAATGGCCCATGTTCCAGTAGCTCCAGAGAAAGGGCAGATTCAGGTTAGGCAAAACAAATTCCTCTGGGTTTTCTAGTTTGTTTTAAAAGAGTTTTTGTTCATCTGAATTAACAAAAAGTCATTTAAGCCTCTTAGTATGTTCACTCATGAAGTTTAGCAATCTATGAATTTATATGGTACTCCTGCCCTCCTTTGCTTTTTGCTTGGTTAGTTGATTGGGCTTTTGTTTTTGTCTTGTTTGGTTTTGGGTTTTGTTTGATTGTTTTATTTTCCCTAGCCTGTGAAGCAGGTTTTTCCTCATAAATAAGCTCAGTTTTACATAATCTTTTGTAGTTGAAAGTCCAAAGATTTTTGTGAGTTTTGACACCCCCAAATTAAAATAAGGCATACTGTTGTCTCTCTCAGCAGGAACCTCCTCAAGAGACAGCCTGAGAGTAACACTTTTCCTAAAGTACCAAATGAGCTGTGTGATGTCTTACAGATGGTGGCTCCAGCTGTGGTGGCAACTTTTAGTGTTGCCAGACACGATACTTGGTGCTTGGGTGCTGTCTACATCTGCTGTAATCATCAACACCAGGAATGTGAACATTATGCAAAAATAAACTTGAAAATTGCTAGACTTTGAACTTTCCAATTCCAAATTAAGTTGAGGGTAGGAGAAAAAGCGTATCACTTGTGAGATGAAGTCTCGAGGGAGAAGTCCATTGCTGTCAGCAAGTCAGAGCTAAAAACAGATAGATATTGGGAATAGTTTATAAAATCTTTCAAGAGATGCAACTAAGGAAGGAACCAGAAATCACTAAAATTGGCATAAGGAGATGGACATGAAATGGAGGCAGGTAAACACAATGCTCGTTAAAGTACTGGTCGAAACAGAATCTGCTTTGACTTCATCAAACACTTTGGTCAACTACCTGGTCGTTTAACTGCCCACTGACTGGGAGAACAATGTTGCTACTCAAATCTTATCTGGTTTCACTGAAGACGAGTTGCTGAGCAACGAGTAAGACCAAGAGCAAGCTGAAGAATGTAAATGCCACCTCCCTGCGCTTGTTCTTCATCACATCACCATCAAGCATACTGCCTTCCCTGTAAACACCAGTTGACACTTCCTTACCTATCAGGGAACAAGAATGGAAATTCCATCACAACATTAGGGGGGAAAAAAAAAACCCTTTCAAGTACTGGTTACCTGGAGGAATCTCCTAGCTTGGCATATTTACAACTGACTGGAAAAGACACAGAGTAGCATGTGTTAAATCAGCCCTGTCCTGAGCACCGGTTTGGAGCAGGTGCTCTCCAGTTGTCCTTTTTTCTCTTCTCAGTAAGCAACTGCATAGTGACTCAGTAAAAAAGAAAGGACACTTTTAGGCACTTTTAGCCTCCTAGTTGCATACACTGTGCTGCTGTGACTAAAATGAAAAGAAATAACACAGTGGTGAGGTGTTAAGATGCAGGCAACTTGCAAATGCATAAATCCTCACACAGGGACACGAGCAACTGTTGACATTGACTGCTCTTCACAAAAGCAATCCAACAGCAAAACAGGAGGGCAAAATATTGAGGTTGAGGAAACTCTTGCAAAAAGAATGATGGCAGACTTGAAAGTGCTGGGTTGATGGTTTTACTAAATCATCTTAGTGGTCTTTTCCAAACTCTATGATTCTATGATTCTATGATTTAATTTACTATTTTCAGAAATCCAGTAGAAGAAATAGTCTTATATTTATCCTCAGAAGTGCATAAGGTTTTCCTGTTTCAGGTAACTATTCTATGGGACATAATTCTGTTCCCAGTCACAGGTAGAAGCTGGAAAGCTTGACCTCAAAGGTATTTACTTCCATATAGGAGAAAAATTTGTATTGAATGGTTTCGGTTCCAGGAAAGTTATACTTGATAACAACCAGAAATCAATCTTTCAGGTAGAAAAAGCTTTGCTTTCACAAATGTCAGCTGTTTGCTGCATTACACCATTTTCTTGTCTGTAAGAGAAGTCCCTGGACCATTAGGAACTCTTTAATGTGTACTTCGGGTCTAACATAGCAAAATGACACTGACCTCTCCCCCCACTAATGTGACAACAACCCTCCCAGACCCAAGTATAGGAGAACGAGACCCAACATTTCAGAATAATGGCAAGATTAGTAACAAATCTCAAAATCTTCCTTAGACCAACTCAAGAACTTGCCTGTAGGTCTAAAGGTTTCCTTATCCCTCTAGGTGGTCCCCTTTCAGTGGGAGTTTCTGTTCAGTTGCTGTGTCCCTCCTTTGTGAGTCTTTTCCAGAGCCACTGCATCAAAGTACAGTTTCCCATCTTAATTTTGTGGCCTTCATTCTCTGTTCTTAGATCTATAGCTTCATGTTTACCTGTAATAAGGTAGCATATCATATGCCTGCTTTTTGTTTACCATCTGATTACCGCAGTGGCCTATTTTCGTTTCTGTTTCTCTGGTCTGTTGCCATATGATGAGTTTATGGTTTTTTTCTGTACCACAGATCAAAATGGAAAATAGCTAGCAGACAATCTAGGTGGAGCTTCACTAGTTAACACCCCTGAACAATGAATGATACTGAACAATGATTGTTTAACATTAAGACTACTGATAGAGTTCACCACTGGATTGTGAACTGATATACTGATATATTATAACCTCTCCATCAAAGAGCTGCACAAAACTAAAGTCTCATGCATCTAGCAGCTTTATATGAAAACATCTTACTCTTCTGAGAAAGGTACCAGATTATCTCAGCAAAATCTGTTTTCCGTAAATCCGTGTCACTTAGTATAAATAACATACTTTCTTTTATCATGGTATTTATTAACACAGTCATTTTGGGCAGCACAAATTTCAGGCTATGGACTTCCATCAGCCTCACAGCCAGTAGAATCCAGGCAATGTCAGGGCTGGACAGAAGTTGACTGCCTGAATTGTCTGGGTTGCTCTGTGTATCTTTCAAACTACTGTTTCAGTATGAACTTATTTTTGACCCCCTGGAAATCCCCTGGATTTCTGGGTCTTCTAAAGTGAGTTTTAATGACAAGCTTCTGCCAGCTCTTAGGAAGTTCTAGGGTGCTGACACATTTTCTGATGTTAGAATGTCTGGTATCAGTGGCTGTTGTTTTGAGCATTTTAACACACCTACTCTTCCTCCACAGCAGGGGCTCCACTCGCTTTTACTCTCAGATGCAGAACTGAGGTAGTCATTGAAATTCCCAAAACGAGTCCATTGCAAATCTTTGTTCGGTTTATATTTGCATAGGCAAAAATCCCGGGCAAACTTGAGTCAAAACTGAGGCAGTCTTGACAAATCCCCTCGACGTGTTTCCTACTGGAGCACAGTTACGTTGGTTGAAGCTTCATCCCTTCCTATACTGTCCCCATGAAGCAATTAATACATCATTAAAATCCCTTTGTTACTATCATTTTAGAGAAACCATCTTCTGAAATGTTTATTATCTGTATTTATGCTGCTCTTCACCTCTGCGGCGTCCTTGCCCTTCTGTGGTGCTACATGGCAGCCGCCTCTCCTGGCTGCGTGCAGCCTGTCCCTCTGTCCTTCCCGTGGAAATCCCGACAAACCCCCAGTACCGGCGCTGCCTCGGTGTGGGAGACACATGTGAACGTGCTTCCAGTACCCTCGGGAGCCGGGAATGCATCCGCGGTGGCCCGGGCTCCCGGGGGAGAAAGGGACAGGGCCACCGGGGTTCGCTGCCGTACGCAGGTAGCGCCACGGACGTCATCCTCCCACGGAACCTCCCCTCTGCGCCTAAACCAATTTTTTGAATCACTTTTTTTTTTTTTTTCCTATATATATACACACATATAATTTTGACAGCTTCCCACAAGCGCCAGGGCCTGGCGAGCACACAAGTCCCCTCAGGGCGCGGGGCCGGGCCCGCGCTGCCGCAGTGCCGCCCAGCGGCCCGGAGAGCGCGGGGAGTAGGGCCCGGCCCGCCGCCGCCGGGCGCTGAGTGCCCGGGGCGGGAAACGAGGGCTCGGCGGCACTCACCGGAATAAGTTTCGTTCCCCTGAACAAGCTGGTTGTTCTCTCCCTTTCTTGGGAGTGGGGGCTGCGGGAGCGAGCCGCCCTCTGCCCATAGCTGCCCGGGAGCAAAGCTCTGCGCCGGGGACGGGGTGCGTGCTTGCTGGGCTGAGCCCTCCCCTTGTCGCCCCAGCTGCCTTCTCCGACTCCCCGGCTTTTTACACGTGTGGATTTATCATCTTTCCCTTGAATTACACATCCCTGATCCGGGACAATGTTGTAAAATTTAAGCAGTTCTCCACTACTGCACAGATAAGTAACTATTTTCCTTTCTGTTTAGAAACTGCACCTCTGTTTTTTGCCTTCCCTGTCTGGGCCAGCCCTGGAGACAGTAAATGTCTGTGGGCGATGGCTCCCAGGTGAAACCTCTGCCCTGCTGGAGAATGTGACAGTCATCCGTGTCGTTTCTAATCAGGTGAAGTCCCTTGTCACTCAAGTCAAACTACACCACAGTGCACCAGCAAAATGATGCCTAAGGAGACATTGTGAACCTGACTGTGGAAAGAGCCTGTGCACGTCTCGGGGAGTATCTCCTCCTCTGGGCTCTCTCTAAAGGATACAACACTGCTATGTCAAGCCACGGCTCATATTTATAGGTGCCGGTACAGTAAATAAGGCCAGTTCCCGGGAGAAATGCAGATTTAGCCTAACTTCTCTTCACCAGACATCTGTCTGAAATAAAGTGTTCTTGACGGTAGATGAGGGTGTGTGAACACACCCCGTTCAGGATAGGGTGGAACCAGGATGTTGCCTGCCTGAGAATGTGAAGCTGCAGCTTGGCAAAGCACACCCCTGGAGACGTGCCCAGAAAACCGGAGCACCCCATAAAAGAAATAAAGCAAACAAACAAAAAAATGCAAGCAGAAGAGAGCTCTTATAGTGGCTTCTTGGGCCAGAGGCAGGTTATTTTTTTGTTATTACTTTGACATTCTCCTGTAAACAACACCCAAGGATAGAGAAAGTACTGCCCATCTCCCCATGTACCCTTTGTCTGCTGCCCCTAGGACAGTCCCCTCAATCCTTGAATTTTTTTTTTTTTTTTTCCTGATAAGAGAGCATTTAGGCTCAAAGTTTCAGTTTAAAATCTGCCCTCAAGTTCCCATTGTACCCACTTTCTTTGGATGAGCCAGTCACCTCAGGAACCAGCAGCACCTCATTGCATCAAGTCATCTGTTCCTTTCTTGTCACACTTCAAAACTCTGTCCCTGTGCTGCTCCAGTTCTCTTTGGTGTCTATCCTGTGATATCCACATAGAAATGGCATTGTAAACTTTATTGTGATGTATGCTGACAACCTGGAACCAGGCTGAATTTTGGGAGACAGGGCTAGGGAAATTCAAACAGTGCATTTGTAGTGTGCCTCTTTACTGACAGAAACCCATGTCTGTCCCTGAGATCACCCTGAGTTTCTCCACTTCCTTCAGCATATAAGGAGGGAGGCAAAGGGTGGATGCAAAAGCAGAGGTCAAAAGAACAGGCAAGATATCTGTGGCAAATTATGGAAACGGCTGCAAAACAGAGATTATTAGATTCTGACTTGAATCTGAAATTAAAGGATACTGACTGGCAACACCAACCTGCAGATGACAAAATAACAAGAAGCTGAGGACTGGCTGTATCTGACAATATCAATACAAGCCCAAGTGCCACTTGCACAGAGTTAAGATTGTTTCAAACAGAATTCAGCTAAAAGCATGAAGGTTTTTTTCCAAAATGTTTTACCGTATACAACTGCCAACTTCTGCTCTGATACTGGAAGTCCTAACCCCAAATTTACTGTGCCCCAGCACTGTAGCTCCTTAAAATATCTTCAGTTTTTTTCTTTGCATATTTCTCATCTGACTGGTGGTCTGGTACTATTTAGGTTGTAAAATTCAAAATAGCCATTGCCTGAGGTGACTAGACTTTCAGGGAAGTGTATCATGTAAGATCCATTTGCTGTCTTTGAACACAACAGTCTGCATTGAGCCACTTGATGGCACCAATATGGGTCGTTTGCAAGTGTAATTTTGGCCCAATATTTAAGCTGCTTTTTAGAAACAAAATGCAAAAATGAAAATATAGAAAACTTGAAAAGTAAAAGGAAGAAAAAACAATGAAGGCATTTTTTAAATTCTTTTAGCAGAACCTTTTCAATAACAGACACAAATCAGACAATTAACCTTTATATAACACTTTTCAATCTCTGCTTACTAAGAAATTTTATGAAAATTCTTTATAAGCAGAAATTTATCTTTCATGAAAGAAATTTATATTTGGTTAAGCCCTTAAAATTTATTCTTTATAATAGCTTATATATGGCAGACTTTTTTATATAAAAGAGACTTTTGTCCAAGAGTTCTGTATGTTCTGATCAACTTATGGAAATCTTTGTTTCATTGGGGAAGGCTCCCTTTTGTTTTGTCAATGCCAACATCAGAAGCTACTGTGAGTTGTAGCTAAAGGGTTTTCCTTCCTGGTATACACTTTTAGATCACCAAGGTTTTTGTACTTCAAATCCTTAGATCTGGTTATTGAGGGTTTGGAGGTTTGGGTGGTGATTTTTTGGTTTTGTTTTTGGTTTTGTTTTTTTTTTTTTTTTACCTAGAAACAATGCATGCTCAGTGCTGTAAAAATACCATTAAAAATTTTTGATGTGATTTATTAAGGCAACACAATTCCTGACTAGTGAGGAGCTGTGGATGTTTCAGAGGGTGCCACTGAACTTCATGGATGGCTTGTGACTGAAGATTCATTGTCGTGCTGTCTATCCATTGATCACACCCTGCAGTTACAGCATGAGGCAGCTCATTTCTCAAGGAGGAGTCTACAACATCATTGCAGCGTGACATCATTGCAGTGTGACTATTCCTTAGTCAATGGGACAAAGAAAAGCTCTAACTTGAAAGTGCTTGTAACATTTCACAATGTCTAATGCATTGTGGTAGATCTTTTAAGTGTCAAACTGGCTCAGAAGATATTTAAGCCTCAGGACTTGGTCTCAGGTCTTGGTTATTGACACTAGCAAATGCTTTGAGGGTAGGGAAAGGAGTGCCTTATTCTTATGATTGCTGTTCTTTGACTGAAATACTTAAACAAACTGCATTTTCTTCTGCTGAGAGCTGTTTATCCCAATGCAGATATAGACACAAACCAACAGAAGATAGCTGGTGTTTTCAAAGCCTGAACATCTATCCTAGCTTCCCCAGTTTGGTTCTCAAACTACAGAGGCCAAGCCTTCCAGTGCCAAACTATCATTACCCCACTGGACTTGGGCAACCAATAGGTTTTTTTAACCCCCATTCCCATACTTGAAAAGTGCTGGAGGAGAAGAATCATCTACCCTATGGCTTGCCAGGAGGATGGCAAATAACTTCTATGTAATGTGAGTGGAGCCCCAATTGAAATCAGCAAACTTGAGCTACGACTGGTGGGTTAAGTAAAGATGGAGTTTTACTCCTAGGGGTTTTAACTGTGAGATGGCCAGAGTTCAAAGGTGTGAATTCAGGCAGGGGGGAATCCATCCTTCCATCCTTTTGCTAAACACACCTTAATGGTAAGGACAGCCTGTCTACCTGTGCTTGGGTTTTTCAGTGTTTCGGGGTTATTTGTATATTTGTGTGAAATGTAACATCTAAAAATCACCTGAAACACTAGCTCATGAAAGTCTAGCTGTCCGATACAAAACAATCATGAGACAAGGATCTATATTATTCACGTTAAATTTTCATGCTGCTGTAATATGGCTTTCTTCCCCTCTAAACTGAACACTTTCAGCAATATTATTAGGGAAAGGCTTTGGAGCTCTCACCACTGAAGGCAAATGTCATGAAAAGCTTATACACTGCCATGGCTGATAGCCTCCTGCTGCTGAAAGGTGTTTGTGGCTCCTGGCAGTCTCCTGATGACAGCAGCTGTCAGTGACAGACGTCATTTAGCAAAACCTAGTCCGGCTCTACTGATAGATACTGAGAAAATGAACAGCTGAACTCCCCTTGTTGTTTCTCTCCCCTCATTAATGTTCTCATCCAGTTCTGAAATCACTATTGCTGCATACTTTTTTCAGTTTGCGTTCTCTTGAAAGGAAAAGCTTACCTTTTCATTTATACTCTGACTCTTTTCAACAATAGTAACACGACAAAAACTTGTACCAGAAAAGAGCAAAGAGTTAATTTTTTTTTTCTGGCTGGCCCCAAGTGACCCCTTGTTCCCACTGCTTTTGAAATTACCGGAGTTTGCTTAGCCTGAAAAATTACAGCTATAGGAAAAGTTATGCTTCACTGAACTGTTGTTAAAAGGAACACAGAATTTTAAAAATAGAATTCCCATTTTCTTTTTCTAACTCTGGCATCTCCAACCCAAGTATGTTGATGTAATTTCCAAAGCACTAAGAAATGTCTTAGGACACATTTAAGTCAGGTCAGCCAAATCCAGGATTAGTGAAAAAATGAGTTGTTCATCTGGTCTGGAATGAGATCTTTCTTCCCATCATTCTTAGTTATAAAGATATCTTTTGTGTGGTTGAAGCTAAATTTAAGCCCAGTCTGAGTGTATTTGTGTACTATCTATGCATGTTTTATGCATCAGCAGCACACTGACTGGCTTTATGATCTTTGAAGTCAGTTAATACAAAGATTTACATATTTGCAGCAAAAAACCCCAGCAACAACAACAGCTTAGAAAGTAATAGGTATAGGTGTTTCTTAGAGCTACAGTCTGGTTCTCTTTTGGCTTGTGTTGGTTTGCTCCATTATCTTCAGAGGAATTAGTCCTCTCCCTGATTTGAGCACCAGAAGAAGAGCACCAGAAGAAGAGGAAAAATTCCATCCCTGAATGTATGACTAGGGAGATCTGCTTTTATAGAGCTTGCTTTTGTTTCAGACCATAGCCCTGCGGAGGAGAGAGCACCGAATGAGAGAGCAGACCCTTCCACGGGCATTCAATTATGCAGGGTTTCTTCTGACCAACGACTCACAAGCAGCTCCTGAAAGACTGGGACTGAGGCCGGCTCTGGTGACCGATGCCGAAGGGGTGGACCTGACCCTGTCGTGCGGCTCCCGAGGGGGCCGGATTGCCGGGGGGTTCCTGCCTGCTCGCTGGTGATGCTCCACTGGGCAGGCGGGAGGAGGTCACGCCTGGGTGCAGGAGTGAAAGTCACGTTCAGAGAAGTGTGGAGTGAATGAAGGACACGGTAAGGTGAGAACGTACTGATTTAATATGTGCACTGCTGTTTTAAAAGGAACTGTCTTACAGGCTGTTTCTTTCTTTGTCAAAGCGTTCAGCTACTGTAGTAGGATTTAAATGTATAATGAGTTGAACTTTAACAGATCTATAGTAGCAGTTAACTAGCAAAGGAAAGTCCATGTCTAGCTATTTCCTGCTGCTACAGTGTTTTAATAACAATGATACACAAAGACTTGTTTTGTTTAGCATGCACCATATTATTGCATTTTAGACAAAGTCTTGATTCTCTTAGTCCAAGACAAAGTCTCAATTGTCTCCATTTGAGACAAAATCTCAGGACAAAAAAATATGTATTTGAAATGTCCCAAACTACAGAGGAGTAAGGAATCAGATTAGCATCAACTTCTGCTTCTAGCTACAATGAAAACAAAGATAAGGCAAATATGTATTTTCTAACTGGAGGGACATATTTCAGAAAGATTTTATACTTCATCATTCCCTAATTACGTAATCAGAAAAATGAAAATATTCTTCTCATTCTCTGCACACACACCCTACCCCAGGCAGACCTGTTCTTACTGTGATGAGATTTGTTTTCCTGCAGCAGAGTTTCCCTTTGGGAGCTCACAGGCATGGAGAGCAGTTTTGTTTACCACCCCCAGGTGCAAACCTTGTTAACTAATGTTTACTTTTGTGTTTTCAGCATTCAGCAATGAGGCAGGTTGATGGATAGTGAAGATGGTGGTGGTGGGGAGAATTGGTAAGGAAAATTCAGGAGCTGGGTTTGCATCTTTCAGTTGTGCAGGCTCATAGGCAAAATGGCTATCAGCCTTTTAGGTATACCAAAAGAAGAAACCCCAGCCCTTGGCAATGGTGACCCTTCTACCTTGGTTTTGGTTTGTTTGGTTTTTTCAGGATGGTGGGAAACAAAGCACAGTCAGACTCCTGACTTATTGCAGGTTATAAATGCTGTACAAAATTCTAGTTTCAACACCAGAAAACATTTTCTCCTGTTGTTCAGAGTGACTCCAGATACTGATGTACTTAGTTACACAGCACAAGTAAGCCAACTGGAATGAAAAAGCAAGGTAATTGAGTTTATATTCATCTGTCACTATTCCCAAGGGACAGATTGTTCAGCCTGCCAAGTTTGCTCTGCTTATGCATGCAGAGCATGAACTTAAACCGACTGGAGATTCCCACAGTAGATTCTCCCTGGTGAATAAGGAATCTCTTCTGCTGTAATGTGGTGGAGGTGGCATGATATCTTCTACCATAATAATTCCTCCATGTCTCACAGTATCAGGAGATGGGCTGAATGTTAGGCAGGAAAAGAAAGAACAAAATCATGGTAGAACTGAGTTTTTCTTCATCGATGTTTGCCTGACCCAAGTCCCATTATCAGAGGAAAAACCATCAGCTTCTTCCTAGGCTTTTCTATGCTTCTCACTATTATCGTATCTGGGAGATTCACATATATTTCTTCATCTTTCCATTCTAGTGAAGCAAAGGACTGTCATCCCTATATGTGAAGCAGACCATGGGGATCAAAGCAAAAAGTTCCTTTTAACTTTGAATGAGCAGTCTGGGACAATTGTGAGCAAACATTTAGAAACACATAATCATAGAATATGCTGAGTTGGAAGGGACCCACATGGATCGTCGAGTCCAACCTGGTTCTGAATAGGGCAAGCCCAAGAAATCACACCATGTGCCTCAGAGTGTTGTCCAAACGTTTCTTAAACTCTAGAGTCTTGGTGCTGTGACCACTTCCCTGAGGAGCTGGTTCCAGTGCTCAACCACCCTCTGGGTGAAAAACCTTTACCCAATATCAACCTAAACCTCCCCTGACACAACTTCATGCCATTCCCTTGGGTCCTGTCACTGATCACCAGAGACAACAGATCAGTACTGGCTCCTTCACTTCCCCTCATGAGGATGTTGAAGACTGTGATGAGGTCTTCTCTCAGTCTTCTCTTCTCCAAGCTGAACAAACCAAGTGACCTCAGACACTCCTTGCACGGCGCCCAAAACTGCCCCCAGCACTCAAGGTGAGGCTGCCCCAGTGCAGAGCAGAGCAGGACAATCCCCTCCCTTGCCCAGCTGGCAATGCTGTGCCTGATGCCCCCAGGACACAGCTGCCCCTCCTGGCTGCCAGGGCACTGCTGACTCAGATTCAACTTGTCATCCACCAGGACCCCAGGTCCCTTTCCGCAGCACTGCTTTCCAGCCTCTCATTCTCCCAGTTTTCAAATAACTGGCCTTTTTTTTACTTTACATGGCTTTGTATTTGACTAACTGTTATCTCTTATTTAAGATAGTTCTATAGGGGATCTCCATGTAGCTAGACCATACAAACAACAGCAATCTCTGTACCAAACACGGGAGCAAGTCAATGCCTGTAGCAGAGCAGACATGCAAGACACGTGAGAGAGAAAAACCAACTATGGCCAACATTCAGTGCATGTTGGAAATATATGAAAGAAAAAACAGAAAAGATGGGAGAATCTGTGAAACAAAGGAACAAAAGATTATTTGATCCTGTGGTCCAGGAAGAAACCAGAGAATGTGTCTGAGGAAAACTGAAATCAAGAGCCTCTTTAGCTGAGCTCTGTGTGGCAGGTGCTGGTACGGGCAAACAAAGGCACTGCCTTCTGATGTTTGGCTTCTGCGCCATCTGAGGATACAGTATTGTAACCAACTCCAGAGAAAAGTGGCTCCACCACAAATTTCTTCATGTTGTAGAAATAACCCTCAGCACATTGGCTCCAATGTCATGTTAAGTGCACAGACAAAAGCATCTATCTCCCAATTGGAAAGGCAGGCCCCAACAGCAGCTGCCAGTGCACAGCAGGTTTGCTGATATGCAGGTTAGATCCACTGTGTGCACACTATGTAGCTGCATAGACAGGTACAGCAAATCCTATAAATTAGATTAAAAAGTGGGAGGACTCAAAAAACACAAGTATGGGAAGCCAGGATGGTTTGTGCAGGCAGGTCAGAGTTACCTTCACACGTGTCATGCCCAGGGCTGTTTAGCTGGGCTCCCCCTCCTGAGCTTTCCTGTTCTTGTTGCCATCAAGTGTCTCACTGACAAATCTGGCCTGGGCAGTGGCAAGTTGTACTTTACCTCATGGTTCACTGTGAGAACCTGGGCTTTCACCATGGGTGGTGGTGTCTGTGGTGAGTAAGTAACCTTACAGATACACAGAAACTAGTCCTGATGAACCAGCACTCAATCCATGTCACCAAGTGTAAGCAGAACTCGTTGGCCCCAGCCTCCTGGTCTCTCCTGCAAAGAAGACAGACAAGACTGAAAAGAACTGTGGGCAAGTGGGAGGGGGCCAGACACACAAAGGAAGCCAAGTCTGAGTGCCAGTGGTTGAGACCCTGAGACTTTCTGAGCTCAGGCAGTTACAGGTCTCGTTGCTGAGACACTTTCTTCTGTGCGTTCCCATGAATGAGGGACACTTCTCCTGGCACCAGCACATCTGGGACCAGAAACCACAATTAGAAACACCCCTCTTCATATCCATAGGGATCCTCTGTATCTCAAAGCAGTGACAGGGTGGTGGGAAGAAGAGGATCATCTCCAGCTGTGCATAAGCACGCTGTGCAGGGGCACCTGGAAGTAAATGCCAAAGTGCCCTAGTCAGTGTAGGGTATGTGTATGAAGAATGTCAGACCATGCAGTGGCATCTCTCTGGGTGCAGGGGGCCTTCGGGCAGGGTAACAGGAGCACGTAGCAAAGAGCAGATTTCCAAGGGTCCTGGGTACACTCTGTGGGGCTCAGTGTGCCCTTCCTGGTCTGACAGCCGTTGCAGCTGAGGGATCTGCTGTTACTCCCATGCCTCAGGCAGCCATCGCCTCCAGTGAGAAACAGGGAAATGGGAGAGGCAAATGAGTGAGAATGGGGTAAACAGTATTTTGCTCAAACTGAAGTGGGGAATGTCCTTGCTCAGCAGTTGTTCTCAGCTACCCCAGTGTCCTGGGGCAAGCTCCCTTCGGAAAAACAGAAACTGATCCAGGCCAGGATCAGTTTACTCTTTCTGTAGGAGAGAGTAAAGAGGAGACCAGGATGGGAAAGCAAACAAATTCACCCATTATCAGACTGTGCTCCTCAGATTTTGTTGCTCATTCTCAGTTCTGCCCAAGGTAATAATCACCAATGGCATTGTCCTCACTTTGTATAGTGCAGGAGAAACCTGGGTTTCAAGCCTTTGACAATTCCTCAGAGGGTGGATACACACTCTCCCAAAACAAGTGTTCTTCCTTCCTGGGAAAATAAAGCCAGCAGTCCAAATTGGAGTTAGAGAGGCAAATATATTTACATAAAATACATAACACATTAAAATAATAAAATTAATAATTAATTAAATGTATGATTGGGTAAGTTATAGTAATAAAATATGAACTATTTATGCAAACCAAATTTCTTAACTTCCCAGAGGCAAGTATTCAGTGCATGGAGAAACTCTTTTGAGGTGCCCAGCAGCAACTCTATACTTTCCCCAGGAAGGTGTAAGAGCACAAACAGGCCAGCAAACCTGGAAGCACATAAAGTAATTTTCCTAGCTGTTAGTGTAGGTTACTGTGCCCTGGCTATTATCGTCAGCTCCTGGCAGCTTTGCTGGTCACCATGCCCTAATATGCAGGTTCCTGCTTCCAGTTTCTGTTGTGCTTTTCTGCCACAGTCACTTCTTTCCCCTCCCTCAAGAATTGCTGCAGAGTGAGGAAAAAGGCAGCAGGCCAGAGGGACAAAATGAAAGGCAGCTAAGAGCCTTGTAGCCTAACTGCTTTCTTTTTCTTCTCTCTCCCAGCCAAAAAGTTCCTGAGCATGAGCAAGCCTAAATGTAACTTGGCACCAGTGGCACAGATAAATGTCAGTATTTTCCCTGGCAGTTACAAACAAAACTGTCCAAGGTGATTTTTCTCTTAGAGGATTGCCTTCCTGCTGTTTAGGTTTTTCACAGGCTATTCATTCCCCAGAGGGCAGGTGAGTGGGGTTTTCCTCCCTGTGCCTGCAGCAGGAGAGCCCCAAGAGCTGCCCTGGTGCTGGGGGTAAAGCTGCTCCCTGGTTGTGAGCTCCCCAAGAGGTGGTGAACACGGGAATGTATGTGCACATGGAGAAGAGCAGGCACAGCCACATTGCCTGCCTGATTGAATTCTGTTATCACTGTGGGGTGTGCTTACAAAAAAGAGCAGGCTAATGTGATTCAGAGTAGTCAGAGAAGACAATTTACAGACCTGCCTCTTTTGAATGCTGCAGCAAGAAAGAACAGCCTTATGGCAAGTTGGAGCAGCCTGTGAAGTGTAGCAGGGTAAATAACTCTTTGCAAGCAGCAGTCGAAACAAAAACAGGACCAACAGCTGCTCTACCCAGTCACAACCCATCCTGCCTATTCCAGGTTGAGCTCCAGGCTGATGTCAAGTTCTTTTGCTTTGGAAGAAAATGCTTAGCAGTTCAATCAACTGAGATTTCTGGACAGCATCTCTTGCAGATAGACAAGCATTTCAGGAACCAGTAGCTATTATGGAATTGCCATAATATGGCTGTTACCTCTCATTATCCATATGGATGTCCAGAGCTTTGAAGTACACACTATTTTTAGGTATCTAGATGTATTCCTGATGAAGATTCAGCTTCCAGTCACTACAGTCCAGTAATTCTTCTGGTTTGATATCATTATTTTTCTCAACATTATTTATTGATATTTGCCCTTACATTTGTTTCCAACAATTCTGTCTAGGAATACTATAGTAAAGATACCAGTTTCATCAGCAAATAAAGTAATTCATGTATTCCACCCTGGATCATTTTTTCTGTGTAGTTTGCACAGAAAGGAAACTGAAACAATCATGGATATATGCTGTGGATAAACATAACTACCACTTTTTTTTTTTTTTTCCCAGAAGAATATTGAGATTGAATTAGGATTATTGCAGAAAAAAGACTTGACTTTTTTTATTGCTGCCCATAGGAAATGCTGATCACCTACATGCTTCAGTAATCCAGCATTTGTGTGATAGCTCTTGGTTAATTCCAATTATTCCCTCTGCAGTTTAATCTGCTTCAGCCAAAAACAGAATCCAAGACCATGTGTACAATTTCCACAGTAACAGCTACAACAAATCATACACGGTAACATTTGTGTAAAAGGATTCTTCTCCATCTGGTGGTAAGGAGAAATATCAGAGAGAAAGGCCATCTCATTCCCCAACTGGACAATTACTTGGCTGGTATGAGTCTAATGCTCCCTGCACAACCAGCAGTCTACTATTAGTGCAGTCAGAGTTTTCTTAATATCTGGCATGAAATCCTAGCTATCAAAGTGAGAAAGCTTTCTGTCCTAAATGGAGAAGTATTTCTTCTTATTATGTACACTACTCAAGACTGGGGTGATGAATAGCAGGCTTGCTTAATGGAAGTCAGATTAGGGGAGTCTTCTGTGTTTAGAAATATTTTATTTACCATAAGTCTTTTTAATGGGCTACTGACTGACCTCTTTGCTTCAAAACACAGTAGCCTGTTTGTTTGTTAGTTCATATGCCTGGACATGAGAGGTGACAAATGACATCTTCCAACTTGCAATATGTCAGGTTTGCAACCTGCAGACTTCTATGCAAAGACCATGAAATAGAGGTTTGAGTTGTTTTATACAGAGACTTCACTGTGGGACTGTCTCTAAGATATCACCTGACATTCTCGAAAGTGGAAAGAGCTACACAAAATTACATGCTCCCCTAGTGTCTGAATTTGAAGCCAAAAAGTCAGCCCTGGAGTTTTGTACTGACTCCACATACTGAAGCTATGAAGTTACACTTCCTCTCTCTCTAGTAACCCTACCAATAACTACTGTTTGCAAGCACAAGACATTTTCATTGAAAATCAGGATTTCTCTCAATGCTACTCACTACCACGCATGCAACTAAGACAAGGAGTCTTTGCAGCTGTCATAACTTTCATTCCACAACGAAACTGAGACATTTGTTAAGCATCAAACTCCAGTCCTTGGGACAATTAACATCTTGGCAAGTCTCCTGCTGTGATATCTGGTGGACAGTCATCAGTACATCAAATTATGCATGCTTGCAATTTGATCTTGACCAACGCAATTTCCTTCCCCTCTTTAGGAATTCTTTCGCTGCGTTTATGCCCAAGGGATAGATGGAAAAGATAACTGTACACAAACTACTTCAGCTCTGAAGCTAATACTGAAAAGACAGTTTTACCTCTGTTTATACTGCTACTTTTCTCTACAAAATTTATCTTAACAATCTGTGAAATTCAGCATTAAAAAAAACCAACAAAACCCAACAAAACAAACACAGGAAAATGTATTTCCATTTATCCAAACTGGTCCTTTTGCAGTCTATTATAAGAGAGTCTATATAAGAGAAAATGGCTTATCTATGGCAGAAAGGCAAAAGGACACAGATATTATGATTTGGTAGAATTTTCATCCTATAACTTAATGCTTTTTAAACATTAAAGAAAGCAGATTTGAATTAACTGACTGTGGAAATTATCTTACATGTACTAGCAATATCAAGATGCAGGAGAATGCACAGTCTGGTTTGCCTCTGCCGCAAGTTACAGAGCACTACAGAGTTCATATTATACAGGCCAGAGTAATCTTATTTAAAAAAAAAAAAAAGGAAACTTCTCACAACGCAAATAGAACTTTATTGTCAATTAAAACATTCTGGGTTTGATTATTATTCATATTTGTATGTTATCTGCAGAAATATTTTTTAGCTATTTGTGAAATTTGACATCTTTTGGAAAGCATCTTTATTACTTTCGGCAGACCTTTGAAATTCCAAGTCATTCATCTCAGAGACAACGTTTTTCCTGTGTTCTGTGAATTTCTGTGTGAGAGTCATTGAGATGGAAACTGTTGGGAACCACCACTGCTTTTCTCTTGTTGGCTTCTCCAGGAAAGGTCAAGGCAGTCTGCCAGGATAGTTATTGGGCAACATTACTGTTTTAAAGACCTGAGTTCTTGCTGACACTGAAACAGTAAGAGGAGATGAAGCACTAGGATAAATTGTACAGCAAAAGCAGAATGAAATTTCTGGACTCAATTTAATAGAGATGAAACTTAAAAAGGTTTAGTACTGTAGAGAAAACAGAACTTGGTTTCTACTAAGTGGTCTTCCAGCTTCAGGGCCTGAACCAAATAACTCCTACTTATGCCTGACACTCCAAACCAAATTAATTAAATGTCGGCAATGACTCAATAAAGAGTCTGTATTTCTCTATACATGTTGCAGGGGACTTCCCTTTACTAGCTTTTTTCTCTTTTTTTTTCTTGAAAACAAGCTAGAACATCCAATTCCCTATGCTCCTATCATTAAATAGTGCCACTTAAGCTACAGTTCAGTTCCTGATACATTAGAAAATGGCAGATTTAAGACTCTCTGGGCACTCTTTTTTTGTCCCTCCCCATGTGCATATGTTTTCTTACAAATCCTTCCATGACACAGTCAGATTTTAGACTTTCCCACAGGATGCATGCCTCATTCTGTGCAACACAGGATAATCACACCCAGTGGCAGAAAGAAATTAGCATAGCAGTCTTAATCTGGTATTTCCTAATTTTTCTAATTTCCTTATCCTTCAATGTTCGGCTGCACTAATCTAAACAATATTCTTTTAATGAAATTTTTTAACGTTACCATTCAAATATATATGTACAGGGCTTTTGTGTATCTCTCCATCTATCTGGATCTGTTAATGTATTGGTAAACACAAAAGAAAAAGATAAAAGTTGTTTGTTTTTAATTCTTTCAGAACCGTTTGATCTCTCCGCGCTTGTTTTAGCAGCTGCCTGACTGTTTTTCCTCATATGTAAACTTCAAAGTCAATCAGAGGTCAAAACTCTGGACAAAGACAGAATAAGGAAAACAGCGGTGACTGGCATATGTGATGGGAAGAAACAGAGGAGCTGGGTTGTAGAATATTGTGTGTTTCTGGCCACAGCAGGGGGGGAAATTACCTATCTCTTGGACATAACATTTCCTGATCTGAATGTTTGATATAGTTGTCGAGGCCTGATACTTGCCTGGAAATGTATCTCGCAAAGAAATGAAGGGTACAGCCATGCACAGAAGGACTTGACATTCACTGCTATTCTTGGTTCAAGCGGTCTGAAAATAGCTTAATAGATTACTGTAAAAATGCTGCAGAAAAACAGCTGGTTTCTGTTAAATGCACAGGGTTTCAGGGGTGGGTATTGGGTTTGATTCCCAATTTGTTATTTGCTGTTTCTGGTCAAGGGAAAATCAAAGGAAATGCAAGTCCTGGAGAGGCAGCTTCTGTAGCAGAGTAACGTGGAGCATTTTCTGTAGGCATGTGCAGTTGTGGTGCAGGATGTGTCTCCAGTTCATGCCTTTTTTCCCTTCGGGACAGCATCTGCCTTTTCCTCCTTCATCTGTCTGCAGAATCAGGCCCCTGCTTGTGCAGAGCCCGGCTGAGGGCCATGAGCGTCCCTCCAGCTGGGGGCTGTAGCCTTGCAACTTGCCTGGCACCTGGTAAAACAGCCTGCAGAAATGGGGAACACCTTAGTGATTCACACATCCTCGAAGCAGCTCCTGCCAACAGAGCTGCTGGAGAGGCCCAGCAGGAGCAGAAGTGGATTCCTCTGTGTGTGTTGTGTGTGTGTGTCTGTGGGTGTGTATGTGTGTGTTTGGGTTGGAAGGGACCTTTAAAAGTCCTTAGATTTTGTGTAGATTATGGGAATTTGTTTAAATTACCTACAGAATAATTTGTTCATTAAAGAAAAAAAAAAATTGATTGGTTAAAATAGTGTTTAACCAACAGGGAGAATGGAAATGGGACCAGTGCCAATGCATTTCCCTCAGTCTTCTTTGTTTACATAAGTTTTGGACACCTTTTGTTTTTCCTACAGAAGGCTTAAAATATGTGATTTGTACCATATGGGGCAGAACCAGGTATCCCTGAAGGCATCCTAGGAGGTAGGAGGCCCCTCAGCAGTATAAATTGCAGTGAGCAATATTATGGGGGGGGTGAAAATGCCAAAGCAAACCTGGTGATCCTTCTGCAGGATACTGGTGGCAATAATTTAAGTTACAATATAATTTTAATTATTGTAATTATTAAATTATTTCAATTATTTCCCTCAAATATATTAGCTTCTATTTGTTGCTTCTTCTAATCCCACGTTAAAAAAATCCTCAAAAACCCAAACAAAAACATGCCCAGGTTCTAGTTAAGCTAAAAGCCAGCTGTGAACCCTGGGACTGTAAGCTGTGCTGAGCAACGATGTTTTAATAGAATGACACAAGAATAACACTTTTTAGCTAAGGGAAGCAGACAAACTTTTCCCAGCTGCATGAATAGCAGGCAGAGGTGTAGCCTGCCACTGGGTGGGAAAGAAGCTTGAACGGGCTTCCTTGCAGCTTGTGGGATGGTAGATGAGTAAGAGATCAACAGAAGAAAATGTTATGGGCCTGGCTGGCTGGTGTGACAGGCAGAACACACCTTTCTCCTACTGTGAGCCACCCTGCGAGGGCTAAGGGGAGTTTCACCCTCAAAACTCCTCCTAATTCAAGGAATATAATTAATGTGTGGCTTACCGTCCCTTGTTAATATGACCAGAAGCAAAATTATTCTCTGTAGCTTCTCATTCTGTGGCCTTTTTCTACGTAGTTCAAGGTGATTGAACATCATGGTTTCCCTTAATTAGCTTTCTACCAGTTTTTGTTTTAGCTGTTAATATTCAGATTTGCTTCAAGGAGTTCTGCAAGAACTAAAATTTTACTCACTATTTATCATAAATCCACCATTCCTCTCCCATTAACATCAAAGTGTAGAAAAAAAAATCCAGCAAGAAGTCAGTGAGAGAAAATGAAGAGAAAGTGTAAAGAATCTCTGCAAAAAAAACATGTAGGAAGGGGATGTCAGCGGTGTAAAGAGCAGCTGAAGAGATGCAGGAGAGAGCAGCTGGGAAACAAAAGCAAAAATGCTGCTGGAGCAAAGTTGGCTGTAGGCGGCCCGGATGGGAGGAAGGGGAAGTGGGAGCAGAAATGGGAGCAGGGAGTTTGTGTTTGGTCTTCAAGCAGAGGGTGAGGAGCTTGCAGTGAGGAATTAAGACAGGAAGGAAGCCAGAGAAGGCAAATAAAGAGTGGAGATATAGTTTGTGTAGTGAAAAAAAGATTAGGGGTAGCATTGGGCATCATGTGCTGGTGGACTGCATAACATATAATCAGCTTGAGCAGCAGTCGTGATTCTTCAGGAGACAACCTAGTAAAGAATACTGTGGCTTAATTTTAATCCTTTTTTAACCCAGGGTCTCTCCATATAAAGGATGAGCATTGTGTTGCCCTGAGCACTAAATGGAGTGCGTTGTGTTTTGTGCCTTGTCATTGATTCTAAATGTCTTTTGTGTTTCGGGCCTCTGAAAACAAAGGTCAAGTACTAGCAAATTCTGTTTTCTGTAAGAGATTTAATTAAATCCTAAGGACAAAGGCAGAGTACTAGAATCAGCTATTGAGTGTGAAAGATGGGTAAATTTGCATTACCATTTCTCTGTATCAGTTTGCACATAGCTTTGTAATTTTTTTTTTAATTTGTTTGGTTGGGAGGGTTTTTTTGTTTGTTTTGATCGACAAGAGAATAAATATTTTAAAAATGAAGGTAAGTCTTATAGATATTATTTTCTGCATGTAAGTCATCTAATACATGCTTGGAAAAAGATGAGAGGAAACGGAGTGAGAAAGCATATAGGATAGGATGGAACAATTTCTGAATATAGATTTGGCCTAGTAATTTAGTGAGTTTAAATTGTAAGGCTGGAAATGGACTGGGCTGCCTAAGTGGTTTTTTATCCTGTATGGACAATAGCAGCAAACCAGAGGGTTTCAGCAATTAATAGCATACTGCTAATCACAACTTATTCATTAATAATCTAAGTAAATTGCTCAGGTTACTGTGCTGTGGAAAGCTCTGGAGCCAAAGGGGAAAATATTTGTCACTTGTTCAATATCAGGCCATTATTGTTTTAGTCTGCTATGCTTTAGAGGGTCTGAATTTTGCCATGCCAACCTATTTTTTTATCATTTAAATAACAAAACAAAAATTACATATTAAGAAAAGCCATGTTATTGAAACAGAATGCAGCTAACTTACTGGCAGACAGAAACCAAGAGATGCCACATGGCTGCCCCAACTGATCCTTCACCTTAACAGGTGATGAGGAAGGAATTCTTTTTCAGCTGGTGATAAGGCCTCTGAAGTAAAGAGTATTAGTGGATGAAATTGGCAAGATAGACACGATGAAGTCATATGTCTATGGGAGCAAGAAACCATCCAGTTTGCCCACAATTTTGAAACTATGTATGAGTAATGTAGCTCCTTCTCCCAGTGTCAGATTTGATGTACAGGAAAAATCTCATGGACAGTGGGTGTAAAACCAGACAAATCAGAACATGTCACAAGAAAGGAAAAGCTGGGGACCCAGAGGTGCAGAGCAGATCCAGTGTCCCAAGTCCCACTGGGGGATTACCTTCCAGACCAAATCCTCAATTCTCTGCAGATGCAAGGGGGGATTATTTCATAGAGGGGCAGCCCCCATGGCAGTCAGACTTTAGAGGTCACAATGAACACACAACATTTTACCTGGAAGCTAATGGATTGCCACCTGGGGTAGACCTGCTAGGCTCTCTCTGCTCCACTAAGGCATTCTCTCTAACAAACAAGATTTTATGCTGTGCCAGGGTGGTCTTCTCCCACGCTTCCTGCACAGCTCTGCACCTCTGTGCAGAGACATCTTGCAGGCATCCCTGCCGGCAGACATGACTCATTTTGGGGAGACTGCGTGTGGGGTTTTGCAATAGTCTGATCAGGACATGAAAAGAGACATTAATGAAATGTGTGTTCAGAACTACAAGGCACACCACCATGCTCACACAGATGCTATAAAGATGATTGCTGTGAAATGATCTGTTGGCTGCTCAGGGTGAGGTGGGGGGATTAAAACCTCCACCCAGCTGAGAAGAATGGTGGCTAATAGCTGATTATCCCCCACACTCCAGGAGATATATATTTCTTTCCTCATTTTCCCATGGTGTGGCATTACCTCCAGTGCTTTGCAGGCACTTCCTCTCATACTCAATACAGTCTAAAGAAGCCCAGATGAAAGGCTGGATCTCATGGCTCGCATCAAAACAATATGAGGAACTTCAGCTTGACAAGATGCAAAGAACATGCCCTTCTGGTAGAGGATGCTCTGGATGCAGGTTTGCAAAACTGATTTAAGGACAGTTGCAGTTATTGCTGTATGAGTGATAAGTCTGTGATGTTTCAGTGCCTTTTAGGAGTGAGTCAAGAAGGAAATAGTAACAACCAACAGAAAAAAAAATCATGTGGTCATCAAATAGTAGAAATACTGGCCACAATAAATTCTTGCCATAGTTACCCACGGTGCAGATAACATCACTAACCACTGACTGTTCTAACTGCATGATTTTTTAAAATTGGACAGATTCCTATATTCAAATTACTGAAACTACAAGTACCATATTCAAACTATAGCAGAGTTGAGGTTTTCTTCTATGAAAAGGTCTTGTGTTTATCCAACTTGAAGTAGTTCCCAGCAGGCCCCTGTGGTGATGATGCCATCATTTTCTACACATGTGAAGATAGCAGCATTATGCTCCCAGCACCATGAAATGCCCATTGCAACTCAGACCATGTCCACACCATGCTCCACAGATGTGATGGTGCAATCCAGTTGACTAAGGAACAGCTGCAGCACATGAAGCTGCAGCAACATGGGGTTTGGGGCCTGGACAAGAAACATGATGGTCTGTGGAGGCTGATTGTGTCCCTGCAGGTGCCTCAGCCAGCTGGCTAGAAACTAGCTCAGGTAAGTCTGGAGCTGTAGAGTTGTATGTCCCTTTTCTGCATGCACATTGACAAGCAAAAGGATAAAATTCTGGTCATATGACCTGGGGCTAGCAGGTAACTCATGTTACCTGCTTTGACTTCAGCCAGCTGGATTATACAGTCACTTCTGTCAACATATTGTGAATGTGGTCTAAGTTGCTGTGAATATTTTACAGTGCAGGCAGTATAACATTCCTACCTTCATAGGAATATAAAATGATGGCATGTCCACCACCAAGGAGTGCTGGGAACTCCACGAAATCAGGTAAACGAAAGACATTTTCATTAAAACAAACTCAAACTCCTGTAATAATTTGGACATAGTACTTACATTTTCAATAATCTGTTTTGAAGAACTCACTCTAGTTCTGAGTTATTCCATAATTTCAAAGCAAAGTTTGGCACAAAAAAAGGAGCGACTGCAAAGGTGTAATGGTGTAACCCTCTACAAATACTGCTTTGCATATGCATGTTCCCAGCTTTGTTTTCATTGTATGAGGGACAGCTTTGTTTGCCACAGTACCTTTTGTTTCTATGGTAAGGGTTCTAGAACATCAGCCAGAGGGAATTTTGCAAGTATTAGTATGGCTATGGGCCATGAATGAGTCAATCACCTTGTACTTTTTTTTGTCCAGTGTTTTATAGAGCAACCTCATCTATTCCTATGGTGTGGAGGTAGCTTAGGACAATGCTGATGTTCTCCAGTCGTGGTGGATGGGCTTTATTTGACTCTGGAAAAAGCAAATTGAGTTGGCTCTTTTTTCCCCTCTGCCTAAAATCTCTCCATCTAGAAGGTATTACTTTGCATCTACTACACTTTTGAAATGGCCTGTTCCTGGCCGTTGGTTTGTCCCTTCGTCAGATTATTTTTGCTATCATCAAATTAGCAGTCTATGGAATCATAGAATGGTTTCAGGAAAGGACCTGTAAGATCATTAAGTTCAACCCCTAACCCAGTACTGCCAACTCCACCAGTAAACCATGGCTCCTAGCGCCACATCTGCACATCTTTTAAATACCTCCAAGGCTGGTGACTCAACCACTTCCCTGGGCAGCCTGTTTCAATACGTGACGATCTTTTTGGTTTGTCAGGAAGAACTTTTTCCTAATCTAAACCCTCCCTCCTGCAACTTGAGGCCATTTGTTCTTGTCCTATCTTCCTTCTCCATTTCAAACAAGACAGTTCTGGGGATTTGAAGTAACCATAATTATAATAATAAAGAAGCAAAATAATGAGGTAAAACTGATAAAAAATTGCCATCTTCTGAGTATCATGAATTGAATTAGCCAACAGACTTGCATAGCATTTTACCACAGGAAGTATGAAGTCTGGTGTCTTTTATCTTCAAGAAGGGAAGAAGAGAAGAATAAGAAGAAAAAGATTAACTCTTTGATGAGAAAGAGTTTGCTCACACTTTTCTCTCTATGATCACACCTATAAAATTTTCATTTCTGGGGTTTGGGTTGTTATGGCCAAATGAAAACAAAATTTTAATTAAATTCAATATATAAACAATCTATTTTGTCTAAGACTAGACTGTCTCAAACCTTATAGATGTGTTCTAAGAGTAGCATAGCTCTACAAAGAAAACAACAGTGGTAGCATTCGTATAAAATAATGGTTAATCAATTGCCTAGTGGCATGAGATTAAAAAAACAGTTTTAAAATATCCTGATTGTGAACAAAATCAGCTTTTGGGATTTGGTTATGAAAATTCACAAAAAAATTACTAACTTGACTCATTTATAATTCCTGCAGTTGCAGTGAATTTGAATTCTTATTCAGTGACTAAACTTTAATTTTTTTTTTTTTAATATCTGGAAGCCAGTCATATGAAACACATACATTTTTTAAAACTGCATATTTAATGGCCTCTGAGTGCATTTAATTTAAGACAAGACACATAGAATTTCGTGAAGCTTCATGATATAAAAGCAATTGTCTATAACTTGTGTTGTGAATCTTCACACTGTGGGTGTCAGGAATGGCAATGTCTGCCATTCTGTCCTGAAAAGGATCATACTGAGCCCTCTGTTTATACCAGCAAAGTTATGAGGTGTGTGATTTAGAAGTTAATTATCTGTTAAGGGCTGAAACTGTTAAATATTTCCCAGGCCCAAGATAAAAAACGTGGCTTTTTATGGATTTGCCATAGTCTTCATCAGAGCAAAGCATTTACAAGGAGTGTAGATATTTAGGACAGCATACATAAAAACAAAGCCAGGGCAATCAAAGCTGGTTTACTTTTCAACTCAGCCCAGTTTACTTTTAACTTTTGTCTTCAGAACAACTATTTGAACAAGGACTGCAAAACTAATCCAACCACAGGAAATTTGATATGTGTATGTCAGGGAAGCAAGAGTAAGGTGGGGTGGGAGAAATTTGCTCTAGGAGAGAGCACTTAGGGTTATGAACTGGAGGAATAAGAAGAAAACTTCTTAATCTCATAGGTGATTCACGGTTATCAAGGTAATAGCAATGTAGAAAATTGGATTCATGATAGCTTTTAAGAGGTCTAAAATGATGATAATCACTCAACTTTTAACGGAAATACATATTTGTTTATATTTCCATTTATACAATGTAAATATATAGACACAAAAGATATATTATTTCTGTTTATATCCTGATGAATGAGACCATCAGGAGATTACTTTTTATCTCCTGCTTTGATATACTCCTACATTTCTGAAACCTTTGTTTTTTCAGGCAATTTTTTTCCAGTTTTTCTTTGACTTAAAATTGAATTTGTTTGGCTTTTCAAAGATTTCCAACAAGAAGTACTTGGGCCATTTTTAAGCCCTGGGGTAGTGAAAATAAAAAAAGGTTTTTTCCCAAGGTAAAAGAAGAATTTCTGGCATCTTGACATTTTCTGTACCCATCAAGCAGCTTTAATGGGAAAATAGTGTTTGCCATGGAAATGGTCCTTACTGAGGTATGAAGCTTTCAGCATTCCAGTGGAATTTTGATTTGGTTTCAAATCAGTTTGTGAGCTTTTGACATACATTGGTTAAAGGATTTTTTTCTGCACTTTTAAAGCATAGAAGCAGAGGGAGCCTGTGCTGTATATGCACTTGTGGCTGATGTTGGCCTGAGCCATATGGTGACCAGATATGGGAGCTGCTATCTGTCTCTGGGCTCACAGCTCCCCTCCTTTCCAGATACAACAGAAGTTACTTTGGGTGTGTCTATGCTGTTTATACAACGATGCTCTTGTCTGCTGGCAGCAAATGCATCTGTTTGCACTGGAACAGACAATGCCATCCAGTTTACTTCCTCCCTTGCAGCAGCTTGTTTTCAGACTGGATCCTCTCCATCAGACTGAGCCATGAAGTTCCAAAAGGTGTTTTCCCCCTCACTATTTCTAGCTTGTTCAAGAACATACAACAAAGATTCTGATTCAGGTGTCCCATTTCTTACTCATCACTCACCACTCGCAGGCAGTGGGAGCAGATTCTCTTCAGGGTTCCAGCACAAGTACTACGATGCTTGAAAATGCACTGTAACAGGGAACAGCAGCAACTACCCTCTGTTGGAAAGCTGGGATACATTGGAACAGGCAAGTCCATATGCCTAGAGCCTCATACCTTTATTAAATCTGGTGACATGCAGGAAAAATGTATTTATGTATGCACAGGTATATGTTGCACTGTTTCAACATCAAACTTATGTTTGCCAAACGGATGTTTGAAAGATACTACTTTTTTTGAGTCTGCCCATAGGAAATTATCTTTTGATCTATTCTATGCAAAAGTGTTTTCTCATGCTAGCAGTTCTTATTGCCTGGGACGCTCCTCTCCTCTCCTCTCCTCTCCTCTCCTCTCCTCTCCTCTCCTCTCCTCTCCTCTCCTCTCCTCTCCTCTCCTCTCCTCTCCTCTCCTCTCCTCTCCTCTCCTCTCCTCTCCTCTCCTCTCCTCTCCTCTCCTCTCCTCTCCTCTCCTCTCCTCTCCTCTCCTCTCCGTCTCTGTCCTATGTCTTGCCTCATCAAGAGCCAAAATGGCTTTTCTCAGCATGCTAAATTATGACTAATATCTCTCATTTCTTTACTTTCTCTCTCCTATTCGTAGAGCATTTTAATGTGTTCACTGCTCAGAGCACTTTGCACCTCAAGTTTTCAGTCTATAATTCCTTGAGAAGTCTTTTCAGTGCATAGGTGAGTCCCCAGGGGAAGTGAGAGGGCTGCAGTGTGGTCACCACCATGGCAGCTGCTTAGAGCCACCAGCATTCATTACCTAACACAGCCTTTATTTTTCAGGTTTTGCAAGCACACTGAGATCAATGCTAGTGTGACTTTATCATTACCCAAAGTCAGTTCAGATAGTTCTGCTTGAGCATCCATCACACCTTGCCTGAGGCAGGAAGCTCCTGCAAATAGTCTGTTGCACAGATGTGCTTTAGCAATGATAAAATATTTTGCCCAAGGACTGGATTTGTTGTCCAGTTTTCATCCCAGGGCTTCAAGCCACACTGGCCTGTGCTATTAACTGTCCCTAGGACTAGAGCAGAGGCTAAACTAAGCCAGTTTTGCAGAGCAAAGGAGAGAGGGTGGTGGACCAAAGGCAGGCTTAACATAATGTGCTTTAACTGCTGAAGGTTTCATGCTGACTAAATCGGAAGCTGAATGTGAGGGGACCTCATGCATTACTAACTTGGCCTAATATGGTGAACAGGATATTGTCTCATTTCTGTCTTGTGCAACTCTTCTGAAGTCAGCAGCTACTTCACGAACATGGGTGTCCCAGCCTGTACTCTCATCCTGAGAGTGTATGCCTTTTAAGATGCACACTCTTTTTTCTTTTACCTGAAAAATGTAAATGGCCTTTGGATTCATTACAAACTCTTTTTAATTTTTTTCTTATCTTTTTCACGAGAGGATGGGAGTAACAGTACCTGCTCAGAGAGGGCTGAGCCAATACTTTGAGTATTCCACTGCTCTTGTGTTCTTGCTATTTGCTAAATATTCCTGAAATGAGCACTACTGAAACCTCTTACATGCGCAGTTTTATTACTGTCATGTACAAGAATGTAATGTGCAATAAACAGTATTACTTGTATGTTTTGTAAGTATTTTATTATGGTTTAGAGGAAGCCAATGTAGTAATTCTACAGTTTACTAATATTCTGTATTTAATTAGAAATTTCAATCTCTGCCAAACAATCAACTCTTAAGTCAGTGTCAATTTGTGTCACACAAAAAGCAGAAACATTTAAATATCTTATGAAACAGGCAAGAGAATATGGATATGGGGACCATGGTTTTGGTTTTATTAGGATTATCAGTTTGTTTGTTTACTTTGTGTGGACATCAATTTACTTAGAGACACTTTAGGATTAGAGATTATATGCTTTTGAAGAGAGAAAAAATGATCTTTATCAGCTCGGTGTTATCAGGTCATATATATGATGAGTAATTCGTATCTAGCGCAACAAAACCCAGTTCGATTCCAAAATATGTGACACAACAAACGCAACAAGAAGAAATTACTCATTTTTAGTTTATTTATCATGAAGATAAAAGAAAACAATTCAATGTTCAATAGTTCAATGCACTAGTTGGTTGTGTAGGATGGAGATTCATACAATTTTTAAGAGGTCAATGCTAGAAATATGCAAGTTTCTAATCATATAGATACAAATAGTCTGACTGAAGTTTGTGACAATTTGTGATAATTAGAATCTATTATCCTTTTTTATGCTGGTAGCCAAAGTCTCCCTTTTATAGTTTTGAAGCAGTGCTCAGAGTTTCTTAGACAGCTGCATGAGTACCTCCCACACAAATTCTATTCTATTTGAGACAGACAGACAAGCACTTTTAGTCCACCACAGTCGTGAGAAAAGCCCAGTCTGACAGACATGTTTGAAACACAGAGAGTTTGCAGGCAGATGAGCACAAACACAGTACCTTTGCTCACCACAAACACTGGTAGAAGTTCTCAGGTGTACTGCTCCAGAGGCAGGATCCCTCACTGGCAAATAAACATGGGAGGCTGGGTCTGTCCGATGCCCAGCTCTCATCTCTGTAAATTCCCCAAGTTGCCAAACAATGGGATGGTGCTTCTCTCCACTTTCTGTTTTGAATATGGGACACTGTGAAAAAAAATGCAAAGAAGCAAAGAGCAAGAGGGAGCAAGACCCATGTAGCTTTGTTGCAGGGAGATATGGAGAGGACGCAAGCTATTTTGCATTTCCAAGAGTACCCGTAAGTTTTCCCATAGACATTGAATAAAACACATAAATGGCACCTGCTGATCACAGTGGTGATCCTGCCCACTGAGCTGCGGATTCAGGCTTCCTCTTCCGTACTCTATTACAGGCTCATGAATTTTGCATTGTTTCCAGCTAGCTGCCTCAAATCACCCTGCTGAGGCCTGGCATCATCCCTAATGCCTAAATCAGGTGCCCAAGAGCACTGCAAACTAGGCTCTGTATCTCTAATAATGATTTTCATCTTGCCTTAGATGAAGACTGCAAGAAACATTTTCTGTGTATTTTAGAAATTACTTACTGCATCACATATGAAATGATCCCAAGCCTACACCCTGTAGCTTGTGGAAATGTTCTCTTTGGACTGTGGTTGCTAAAATGGAACATCTGCATTTCCAAGAGCAACCAAACCCTCAGAATCAAAGGGCTGTGGTAGTAGCCAGCACAAAACAAGAGAGCAAGAAATGTTGCTGTAGCCTGTATTTTTGCCTTAACTGTACATACTTCTCAGCAGAAAACAAAAACAAAGATGCAGGCAGCTGTGGATAAGAAAAAGCAAAAGGTAAAATGCCATTTCTTACCTTTTCTGAATAAAGCAAGATAGAAAGTACTGACATCCAAGACTGAATAGTTCAAATGCTTTAACACTTGGCTATGAATTTGTTTCCTAACCATAACATGGAAAATAACTCATAGCACTAATGATTCAGGTTTGCTACTGGCAACTGTTCAGTGACCAGAGATAAATGACTTTACAATCTCTATGCAATTTATAGTGATCTTTATAAAAATGCCATTGCCATTTATGGAACTGCAGCCGAAGTCGAAGAACCGAACCAGTACAGTGGCCTCTGTCCAGTAATATCTGAAAACATTACTTTGCTCGAGTCTCAAGCTGAGCCCAGGAGGGTCAGGTTGGACATTAGGAGGAATTTCTTCACAGAAAGGCTTGTTAAGCATTGGACTGCCCAGGGAGCTGGCGGAATCACTGTCCCTGGAGGTGTTCTAGACTGGACGTAGCACTTAGGGCATGTTCTAATTGACATGGTGGTGTTCAATCAGAGGTTGGCCTGGATGATCTCAGAGGTCTTTTCCAACCTAAGGGATTCTGTGATGGTTTCCTGTGATGGAAACACCAACACAGGCTGCACAGGTTACATGTTTACTGCTGGTATCTATTCTTTCTGTGTTTAGTGTGCTACCTTTCACACTGCTCTTGTCTTGACATAAACCAGAATGCTTTGAACTTCTGACACTGTGGAAGCTGGCCTCTCCTTCCCCGGACACACAGTATGGCAGAGTGGCTGTCACTGAAATGGATCTCTGGAGGCCAACTTCTCCAGTCCCTCTGATCAGATGGTACAGAACTGCAGAATCACAGAATGGGTCAGATTGGAAAGGTACCACAGTGGTTAATCAGCTCCAATCTCCTTGCTGAAGCAGGATCATCCCAGAGCACATGGCACAGGATTGCACCCATATGGTTCTGGAATATCTCCAGTGAGGTAGCACCTAAGGACCACCCACAGCCAGCTGCCCAGGGCCTGGCTTTTGAAGACCCGCAAGGATGGAGCCCACAGCAGCTCTAGCCCACCTCGCTGCCACCTGTCCCCCCGTGCCGGTGCCTTGCCAAGGCGGCGGGGGCCACCAGCGCTGAGGCGGACACACGGCTACAACATATCCCCATGGCACGGGGGGATGGAGCGCTTTTCCCGGCAGGACGCTGCCCCTCGGCTCCGCGCAATTCCCGCCGGAGCCGCCGGGCGGGGGCGGGCACACAAAGACAGCGGCTCCCGGAAGAGGGATCCGGGCTGTCACCCCCGCCCCGCCCGCACCGGGGCCGAGGCCGAGCACAAGGCGCTGCCTCCGGCCCGCTCTCCTTCAGCAGCGCAACGAGGCCGGTGGAGGGTCTGGAGCGCATGTCCCATAAGGAGCGGCTTGAAGGGGCTGGGGGTGTTTGGCTTGGAGAAAAGGAGGCTCAAGGGTGACCTGGTCGCTCTCTACAACTACCTGAAAGAAGGCTGTAGCCAGCTGAGGGTCGGCCTCTTCTCCCAGGCAGCAAGCGACAGGACCAGAGGACATGGCCTTAAGCTGTGCCAGGGGAGGTTTAGTCTGGACATTAGGAAGAGTTTCTTCACAGAAAAGGTGATTCGGCACTGGAATAGACTGCCCAGGGAGGTGGTGGAGTCACGGTCCCTGGAGGTGTTTAAGGAAAGAGTGGATGTGGTACTCAGTGCTCTGGTCTAGTTGACACGGTGGTGTTCGGTCACAGGTTGGCCTGCACGGTCTCAGCGCTCTTTTCCAATCTCACCGACTCTGTGACTGTGATTCCTTCCCAGGCGCGCGCCCCCGCCTCCATCTCCGCGCGCGCACCTCCTGCTGCCGTCCCGTCCCGTCCCCGCCCGCCCCGGAGCCGTTCCCCCCGCGCATGCGCCCCGCGCCCCGTCCCGACTGTTCAAACAGGAAGGCGGACATGTTGGTGGCTCTCGCAGGTTCTCTTGTAGCCGCCGGACCTCACGCTCTCCCCTCCCCTTAAGCCGCCTCCTTCCTCCTCCCCTCGCACGCCGCAACCTCGGGTCGGTCCTGAGGTGCTCCGGGCTGCCCTCCTGTCCGTGAGGCGGAGAAGCGGAGAGGGGAGGGTTGAACCGGCGTTGGCAGCTGCGGGAGGCAGCGAGGAGGAGGAGGAGAGAGGAAGAAAGATGCTGCTGCGGCCGTTCCGCCGGTGAGGTGACTTGTCTGCCGCCCGCGGGGGCACTCGCCCGGTGCCTTCCTCGCTTGCTCGCCCCGTGCCCACGGACGGACCGACCCCACGGCACTGAGACACGCCGTCGAGAGGATTCCCCTAAGTTTTATTTTTCCATCCATTTTTTGCCTTGTTGGTGTGCCTGCAGGCTTTTGTCTTTTTTATTTTTTTTCCCCACTGTTGTGTTTTGGGTTTGTGTTGTTTTTTTTTTTTCTTTCTTTTTTTTTCTTTTTTTTTTTTTCGCGTGTGTGTGTGTGTTTCCTCCCCTCGTCTGTTGTTTCTTCTGGTTCACCGGAAAGAAAGCCGCGCTCCGGAACCTGGCACCGACCCGCCGGCGCTGCAGCAGCAGGGCCAGGAGGAGGGACCGCTACGCTGGATCCCAGGACGGCTTCCCCGGCTGGGAAAATGGGAATGCTGAGACGGTGGGGCCCGAGCAGAGGAGGGAGGGAGAGGAAACCTGCCTCTGCGGAGCTGTGAGCATCCCGGGAAGCTGCGTGCGTGCCTGGAGGAGCGGGGGGAGAAGCAGCCTCGTCCCCCGTCTGCTGCGGGCTCCTCTTGGATTCTCTGCCCCTTTGACAGGGACTTGCCCCAAAGACTTCTGTGATTGAAGGGGCCTCGCAGGAGTCGCTTCCCCAGCCTGGTATAGGCTGTGGTTTCTCTTTTGTGCTCGACTGTTCCTGGTTTTTTTTGGTTTTTTTTTTTACTTTTTCAATTTTTTTAACCTTACTTTGCTCTGGAATAAGGGAAACTTTTTATCTTCGGAAACATGTCGACGGGAGAAAGTTTTGAGTCTCGGTTTGAGAAAATCGACGTGACTTTGAAGGACCCCAAATCCGAAGTGAACGTGGACTGTTTGCTGGTGAGTAGGGAGCGCCGATGGGCCCCCGGTCACGTCTCCCCGAATTCCTTACCCTGTGGGACCGAATCTCGCTCTCCTGGCTGAGTCACCGCCCTGCTCAGCTCCGCACTGGTGTTTTGTTTACTCGGCGTTGGGCTGAGGGTGCGTGAACGTGCCCGTGTGCCGGGAGAGCGGCTCATGCCCAGCCCTGCCTCGCACTTGTCACCTCTCGCTCCTCGCACTGCTCTGTGCCTCGCCGGCTGTCACAGGGGCGGTGAAGCCTTTCCACAGAGGCGGAATTCGTGAGTGCCGCTCCTCTGTGTGAGCACAGGACTTCAAATAGCTTTGATGCCAGTTCTGTCTCCCAACAACTTTTTTAAAGACTGAGGTCCTCTTATGCTGTGGTTAAGCGCTGCAGTGCTGACAGTCGCATAGAACATGATTAATAAGCCCTTACAGGTGAGGGCAGGGGTTTAAATGCATTATAAACTGGTGGTTGTGCTAGGCCTGGAGTAGAGGGCTACTCGCTCGTTTCCATAATTGATCGTACCTGGATCTCACCACTGCTGTCAGTGTTATAACTGCATCGTAGGAAAGCAAACCTTAACACTTCGATATAAAATCAACCGACGTCATTTGGTAGCTGATTGACAGAATTGGATGATCTTTTAGTTCTCATTTAGTTCACTTACTACCTCAGTAAAATGCATGCCAAATCCAACCAATTTGTTTGGGATGCATCTGGGTCCTTAGATATGCCTAGAGATGTCCTTAAATAGTACCAAAGTGTAATTTGTGCTTTCACACTGAAGTAGAGGGCTTATTTTCTTTGGAGCAAGTGATGGAAGTTCTTTAGTGTGTTTTTTTCCCCTGGCTTTCTGTTGTCAGAGAGAGGAACAAATGAATTTGTTCCTCGTATGAACTCTGACATTTGGGGTTGGAAGGGAAGGGAGGTGTGGGGGTGGAGATAGTTCTTAATAGTCATTCTTCATTTTCTGCTGCATGGTTCTTGGCAGAAAGCTTGCTTGAGCATAAGGCAGTGGAGAGATTAAAAGAATAATGCAAGATTCTGTACAAGTTCACAATATTGTTTACTCTCTTTAGCTTATTTCAGGTTTATGAGCTTCTGAAGTGTTGGCAGGTCAAACCTACATCCCTAGATAAAAGTATAGCGTTGTGGATGCTGCTGTCACAAAGGAAAATAGCACTGCATCTTCTAGTTAACTTGCTTCTCTTGATCTGCTTTAGCTATCTGTCATCTTAGAACCACAGCTAATGAGGAGACCTCTGGTTCGTGGGATATAGTGTGTCAATTTTGGTACCTTGAGACTAATCAGACATTTTTACAGCCAGGTTCTCTTGAGGGGTGTCAAGAGTATAGAGTCAGCTAAGAGCCTGGAGTTTACATTAACCATGGCTCAGTTTGCTAGTATGTGCTTAAGTGCTGGCCATTCTGTGCAGGCCTTCCTGCAGTGATAGGAAGGAATTGGCAGGTATCAGACATGCAGTTGGTAGTATCTTTAACCGTATTCCTTAATCTTATAATCAGTTTAAGGATTTGCCCCATTTCGGTTATCTTAATTGTGATTAGGAGCTAAGCTGTGGTCAGTTTGGGAATGAACTTGCTGGGATGCTTCCTGTCATGCTTGTTGAAAGTTTTAGAATGTGTGCTTGCATCACAGATTTTAAGGTCATTTCAAGTGACAATTTTTTAGGAAATTTCTTTTGAACTATTACCAATTAAAAAAGAAAATGCTGCTTCTGAGGAAACCACTTGGTAAGCTAACTTTGTATGTGTTTGGTCAATGGATCAGTCTTCCTGCTGGCTGGACTTACACTTTGTTTCACTCGTTCTTGGGTCTTTTCTATAGAAGAATTTAAGTATCCTAACATTTTCTAAACAGCTTAAATATTTCACACCCATTCTTAATGTGATGATTCACACTACAAACATCATTCTTGGCCCAAAGTACTACTTATATATCAAATCCATTAAAATCTGTATGGATATGCTTTTAAGGAAGAAATGCTTAGATGTAGGTGTAATTGATCTGCATTTAAATACCTTCTGAAATTAACTCCCCATTTCCCTCCCTGCAAGTCTCAATTAAAGAGGGAAATTTGACAGACTTTAGATGTGGTACACTCAAAAAGGAAGTAAAATCGTATTTTTCTGATCAGACTACATACAAAAATTCTTTCTAATAAAACTTTAAAAATCTAAATTATCTAACCTTTGATTAAGATTGTGCACTGATGTTCCTTATAAGTGCTTTGAGTTTTCCTAAGCAGAGGTGTTAGGTAACTCTGCTTATCTGAATGGAAATATGTGAATAGCTGATACACAGACACTTCAGTATCTGATATTCTATATGTGTAGGTTTAAAATGCTGGGGTTCATTTAGTTTCAGGAAACATTTATTTTGGCTGTATGATGAAAAGTCTCAGCAATGCTCTTGGCTTCTCTTAGGGTGGTTTTATCCTCTAACTTTGCTACATTTTTCTTCTGTTCTTGTTTTTCTTCCCCATCAGTTTATACCATTTGTAGACTAACGGGCAAGACATGGAGTAACCTTCAGATCAGCTTTGTAGCCATTTTGGGTTTTGTAAATGTCAAGCTATGTATGCTAGAAAGATTCTAAATTTATATGTGAAGTAGTATGAGAACTCTAAGAAAAGAAGGTGGGGGTGTGGCCTGGTACAAAGGAAGATGTGTTACCGTTTCAGGAAGGTGTGGGAGAGGAGTGCTGACAACAGAGCAGAGCAGGCGGAAAAGGCACACTGAGGGCCTTGTAACTTCAAATTACATGCTGCAGGAAGGAAATCCATAAAGCACAAGTGTACACGGGAGAGGTGTTTATTTTTCCTGTTTTCTCGTATACAGTTGCAGGTAATAAAAAACAGAGTAAGAGAATGAATTTAAGTTGCAGCTAAGTTTGTTTCTTTGGCGCTTCCATGCACTTGATTTAGTACTAGGCAGGGGAATCATAGATAAACTGGTTTGGTTTTTTTTTGATGAGGCATGAGGAGGCTCAAGCCTGAGTTAAGTGTAGAGAATGTCACAGCATCATGTAGTGCATTTTCTCAAAACATTTGGTACTGGGAGTCTTACAGTTCCCAAAAGATATAATAACACTGTGATAGCTGTGTTAGGGGAGGTGGTCACACTGTGGGGTGTGCAGTGGTCAGATCCTGCTGAGTTCCATAGGGGTGCTGAGTGGGCCCAAAGGCATTCTAAGTGACTAACTATTAACTTGAGCTGAGTGTCTCGTGAGCTTAAACACTGAAAAGCAGTATTCAGTGAGCATTGTTCTACAACAGTTTTTGGAATGAACCTGTGTTTTAGTAAATTCTTGGGGTTTATGGGCTTCCAGTTTCTGGAGGCTGGAGAGGTAAGGGGTGTAGTAAGTGTGTAGATGTGGGACGTTTTGACCTGAAATTGCCTATGCTTCTGATTCTAAAATAATTAGTAACTTTTCATGAAAATGTATTTTGGTGCTCTCTCTGTTCAGGTAAGAACTCATGAAGAGTGTTTTCATGGCTTATACAGGCACTTGAGTTACATATATTCTCTTTGTATATATATATATAACAATATAATATTATAATTATTCAGGTACTTAGTCAATTACTTCGGCAGTTGATTTTAAAAACTTCATACTTTTGGTGGTCTTAATCTTCAAAGGTGTCAAATATTTCATTTGTTGAGCAGTTTGTCTTCATATTAACTGACAGCAGTAAACACTGCATATCGCAAATTTGTTTTATCTACTCTGAGGAGGTTTCCATTTTTTGTTGCACCAGAAATACATAGCTACAGAGCTTGATTCACCTGTTTTTCCCAGGCCTGTTTCATCAGCTGGATTTATTCATGTTCATCTGTCTTGCATAGGAAATGGCAAGATGATCTCCTCATCTTTGGGATTTGGAGGTCTATATGTATCTCTTACTAGACATATTTCCCTTCTGTTAAATGAGTTAGAAAGCACTTCTGAAGACTTTGTGATTAGGGATTTGGATAATAATTTTTTAAAAAGCAATGAAGAGAAAGTAAATAACTGAAAGTACCTTTACTTTAGACATATCTATCAGAATAGCTGTTGAAATCACGTTGACTGAAACCACACTAACTCTGCTCTTAAAGTCTGAGTGATTAAGTGCTAGAAAAATTTGGTATCTGAGATGCTTCCTTGATTGTTAATGAAACTTCTTGTATATATATATTCAAGAAGCAGAACTTCATGAACATTTGCTGATTGTCAGCTTCAGAATTCTGTAAGTTGTCTGAAGATAGTTCAGAGTAAGGGAAAGTGTTGTGACTGACAGAATCTCCTTGGATATGTTTCTACCATTCTTCAGATCCAAGTGGAAGGTCTGCAGTTGTGTTGGGGCAATCACCAGTATCATACAGACTGGGTGTTGAATAGTTTGAGAGCAGCCCTGTGGAGAAGGACTTGGGGGTTTGGTCAGAATTTCTGGCTCATCTGTCAGAGAAATGACCTTTTTGGCATGGGCTGTTAGTGTCAGGGCAAGGGCTTTAAATTGAAACGAGTGTAGATTTAGATTGGACGTGAGGAAGAAGTTTTTTAACGGGAGGGTGGTGAGGTGCTGGAACAGCTTGCCTAGAGAAGTTGTGGATACACCATCCGTGGAAGTGTTCAAGGCCGGATTGGATGGGGCTTTGAGTGACCTGGTCTATGGAAGGTGTCCCTGCCCATGGCAGGGGGTTGGTACTAGATGATCCTTAAAGGTGCCTTCTAACCCAAACCATTCTGTTTTTAGGTAGTTAGATTCAAAATAAGACTTCTGGCTGACCTAGAAATACAATTCCATGTCTTCAAGTTACCATATTGGAACTTTATATGCAAACATAATTAATGTTAATTATTAATGTTAATTAATATTAATAATAATGCTATTCAATGTTATTATTAATATTATTTTCTCATCACTATGAATTATGAAATATAAAGATTGATGTTAAGTTAATGATAAAATATATATCTTGATATGTTAGCCGAAGGTGAAATGCAACTCTGAGTTGGCTTTGAGAATACAGTAACTTGATTTACAGTAACTTTTATTTCAGTTTACATCTCTTAAGAATTTTTTAGTATAACGTTAGCCTTCAGAAATTTAACACTAGAGATGTGGAACTGTCAAAATGTTAGCATTTGTTTCATGGTCTATGGTAGGTTTTATAGAGCAATTAATAGTTAACTAAGCCAATTCTTCTGCTTATAAAACTAGAGGCTGTGTAGGAATGTAGTTATTTATTTTTCCTATTAAAAGTTTTAATGAGGCCTGATAATAGGAAGTTGATGTTAAGACACGTTTCAACAAGAGGAGTAAAACACCCAACTAAGCTATAAAAGCTCTTACAAAGTAAAAATATTTGTAAACAATGTCCTTTTCCCTGGCAACTATACAGAGGTTTTTTTGTTGCTTGAGGGAAGGAAGAGGGAAACACCTGGAATTTGTTTGTTGGTCAAATTGAAAATCAACCTGTTGGTCTGTAAATCTTTGACTTTGAGGACAGTGATAGCTTCAGGAGCCACTCATAGAGAACTTAATAAATGTTGAGAAGCCCTGTGAGCCTCACAGTTGCTGTTAGCAGAATTCCCTAGGTCATACTTTAGTACTATACAAAAATAAAAAGCTTTTAAGTCCTCTTACCAAAGAACACTGAGATGTTTGTCTTGATACAGGATGTTTATCTTGAGTTTAAGAGGTCCCAAACCGTGTAATTAAAATCTTTTTTTGGTGGATGGTGCTTGATTTTATTTATCAAAACTCCTTTGTCGACAAGAAATTGCAGTTCTAAATGGAAATGCTGAAAAACTGAACTTAATTCTCTGAGAACAAAATTGGAGAAGGGTTGAAAACTTTTCTGTCTTTGCCTTAATTTGTCCAGTCATTCCAACAGCAATAAAACCAGAAGGATGATGAGACAATATTGGTAGAATTGCAGGCACTATGCAGGCAACACCCGGTTATAGCTCAGTTAAAGCAGATGCAAATAACACCATCTTTTGGCTTCCTCAGCAATCTGCTGAAATTAACACTCAAATTAATACCAAGGCACACAGCGTGTACAGCAAACAGGAGGAGCAGGGAGCCACATGCAGGAGGAAAATTGTGACGCTGGAAGATTGGCATTGGAACAGGCTGCCCAGGGCAGTGATGGAGTCCCCATCCCTGGGAGGGACGTGTAGATGTGGCACATAGGGGCACAGATTGTTCTTGGTAGTGCTGGGGAAGTGGTTGGAATCAATGATCTTACAGGTCTTTTCCAGCCTAAATGATTCTGGGAACAGTGATTGAACAAGTGCTGAAACAGGATCTTTGAGAAGAAGAAAAGTGGTTTGGAGCTTCTCTTGGCACATTGTTTTGCTGTGCTGAGATGACTGGATTGCCTGTGCTGAAGTCTCCAGTCAGCAGGGTAGAAATGTCTCTGTTGTGTGCTCAGCATCAGCAGGGTGTAAGGTGCTGTGGCACATCTTCAGTTACAGCTGTCTGGAGACTGTCTAGACAGGCAGGAGCTGCTTGCCTGGGTTGGCTGCCCATCTTGCTAAGGGAGAACCAGCACAGGATCAGCACCAGCTTCTGGCTGGAGCATGGGTCAAAGTCTATTCTGATACTCAAAATCTTGTAAAGGATTGGCTTTCACTGACTGAAAGGTTGCCACTCCCTGTCAATATTTATACAATAAAAACTGTCATGGGGACAGTATGTAAGATCTCTTTATTAGGAGATCCTAATTGAAATCCAACTGCAGATTTCTTTATTTTAGCTTCTCTGTGTTTCTTATATGCATTCATTTTTTCTGTTTCTTTCATAGATCTCGGGAATATGTGAAGCTTTTCTTGTTTTTTGTCAGTTGCATGGTCTGAGATGATGCAAAGACCTAATGCTTGGAAACCTCTGTAGAAAACACTGCGCACACTAAGGCTTTATTTTGGACTCTAGATTGGAACTACCTAAAAGTGTTTCTAGCTTGAGTGTGTCTGTGCTGTGGAGCTTATAATTGAACTGGAAACACGAGTGGAACATGTCCTTGTTTTTTCTTACAGATCTTCATGAGTCATAATATTCACTTAGAAAAATCCTTGAATTCTAATAGTTATGTAAATGGTGACTAATTGTGTCTTTATATTGCTCTTAAAAGCAGCATAGTACTCAGTGCTGCACTATATTCAGATGTATTAAATACTAAGGTGTGAATATATTCAGAGGAGAACTTGATGTGAGATATCTACATAGAAAATGCATTAATAGAAGATGGCTGTTTTCCTGTGTAGTCACTGCTATGAAAATACTGTTTCTGTGGAGGCTGAGCTTAATTTTTAGCAAATAAATAACGGCCAAAAAAACCCCTGACTACACAAAACTAAATATGTCATCTGGAATGTCCTTTTTGAAGAAGAGGAAGCCAGAAGGTTCTCTTGACATCTGGAGATTTCAGCTAGGAAATTTTTTCCTGTTTTGTGGTTGGAGATGTTACATTTTTTAGCAGATGGTTAGTGAAACTTGTATTATAGCCATAATAGTTATTTCCAGTAGGAAAGTGTGAAGGAAAATGGTTTGGGCATTCATCTCCAACTGGCTACTGTTTGATCATTTGTTTCTTTTGTCTAAATCAGTTACTTTGGATGATGATTTGTAAGTCTGCCTTCTTACCTCTGCCTTATTACCATGTATTGTGGGAAAGTAGGATGTTGTTGAGTACAAATGATTTTTTTTTTCACAGAATGACTGAGGCTGGAAGGAACCTCTGGGGGTCCCTCATCCCCCTGCTCTGATAAGTGGCCTAGACCAGGTTGCCTGAGAAGGCTTTTGACAACTCTACAACTTCTCTGGGCAACCTGTAATTTTCCACTTGTCAGAAGAATATTTTCTCTGTTGATGCTTCACACAGCAGAAAATAAAATTAATCAAAACTAAATAGAAAAGTCACCAATACTCATTTGGCATTTATTTGCAGAGATCTGGCTTTCTTGTTCAGTAAATCTATTTCTAGCACAAGTAATTTTTTGAAAGGTGTCTGCTACAGAAGACCAGAGGAACTTTCTGCGTGGAGGCATTTGTAGATTTGGATATTTTAAGCATAAAGATTTGTATCTGAGGGATCAGTTGCTGTGAATTCATAAGCTCATGTTTAATTTGTGACTGTAGTTGAAACAGATGTAGGATTTTTCTGTTGGAGCTAAAAAGAGAGTGAATGCCTTGCTGTGATGTCTGGTTTGCACTCCACGAGTGCCACTTCAGTTTTTCATGATTATGTAGCCTTTGTTTTCTGTACCTGTGTACCCAGATCATTTTCCTCCTGACAGGCAGTCAGGAGGAAAATGATCTGGGTACACAGATACAGAAAGGGGATGCTGGGAGGGACTTCCTTATTGGCCTGGAAATGTGAAAGACTTTGTGATACTGATGTGACAAGAACCTGTCCCTGAGAGACTGGTGAAGAGAAGAGAGACTGCCTGAGAGTCTTCAGGCAGTCTCCAGAGGGGAGACTTCAGCTTTGAACTTTGGCTTCAGAGAAGCTGAAGTGTAAGGGGCCAGTACAAGAAGCACCATCTTCCTAGAGTATGGATGACAGTCCAGCATATTAATTCCACCGTTTAGATCTGGGAGCTCATTTGGCTGCAAGTGTGCAGTAACTCTGTTAAGTACTTAAGAGAGGAGGAAACCTCTCCAGCTAGGGGGTAACCAGGGGGGAAGTTTCTCCAGGGAGAAGTGAGGTGCAAGTAGGACAATCAATGAGTGATGGCTAGTTTTTACTTGGCTTGTGCTTTTTGCAGATGCTAGGTTGTGCAAATAATACAGGGCAGGACATGAAGCTGTGGCTGAAAATAGACATAATACTGATGTCTCACAACTTTGTATTGATACTCTGCGCTGCTGTCAGTGTCAGAGATGGAATCATAGAATTCCCCTCTTTGTTATGAAATCTGATTATACAAATGTGTTTTTATACTAATCTCTTCTTAGAAAGTAGCTTTGATTGTAGGCATGCAAAGAATCCTGTCAGTATTGAGCTGAGAGAATTTATTCTCCCCTTTCAAAGAGGGAAGGTGGTTCTGCTGCTTCAGTGATGGTTTGTTTATTGCCCTAATACATCTTCTGTGGGTAGCTGTCCTCCTCCTTCAAATTAATTTACTACTAAGTTCACTGGCAATTAAATAAACAATTGCCAGCATAACAATGATACAATTTTTGGTGATCTTGGGACCATTCAAACCTGCTGTTACATGCTATATATCCTCTTTTGTGGAAATTCAAGGCCAAAAGTGGTGCCAGCCAAGTGGTAGACTTAATAGGAGTTGAGGTTTTTGCTCTGTTTATTGGCAACAATCACCATGGCTTTTGAAAGAGGAACTGTTGTTGCCAGCATTTGTAGAGGAAAGATGGTGACGTAAAAAAAATATGCCCATGAAGACCTGTGAGTGAAAGCTGAACTATTGATGTAATTGTGTATTTTATGGAGTTGCTTTTTGTTTGAGCAGTGGGTTTGTTGGTTGGTTGTTTTAATTTTTTTTTCAATACACTGAATTTATAATTGGACATGTCATTAAAGAGCTAGTCTCTGTAGTGAATAAATCCGTAGTTTTCTTAGAAGAGCTTTTGTCTTCTGTCTTTTACTAAAATGCCCATGACTATTTTTAGCCTTTTTCATACTTCACAAACTGTTTTGTGCATGTGGTTTTTGGAAGTAGCATGACCTTAAAGTGTTTGGAGATAGCTTTGACTTGCAAAATCAGGTGGTCAGAGAAATCATCAGAGCTAGTCACAATGCGATTCCGAATCAAGCTATGAGGACTCTTGTTAGGAAAATCATATTTATGGGTTGTTTGTCTAAAGAATAAAGTTGTAACACAAAGAAGGTCTTGTATCTCATAACTTGCAAGCTCAGAGCTGTTCATTGATTCTTCGTGGCAGATTGGATCAGAGTAAGGAAAGGACTAGAAGTCTCTCTTGCTCTAATTCTTGATGAGTGTAAGGCCAGAGGAATCTTTGAAGTGTTTTCCTTTTGTTTCTTTTCTGTCCTCACATGCCTTCCAGCTTGGATAAGAAAGCTTTTGTCCTGAATGCAGTGTATACGTAACACTATTATCATTAGTAGTTTGGACTTGGTATTTAAGCAAATATCATTTAGAGGTAAAATTTGGGTGTTAGGCACTTGTGCTGCGGGAGCTGCTTTGGGTCTGGGACTGCAGTGACTGTAGACAACTCCTCTGTGTTTTTCTGCCTTCTGTACAGTTGACTTTGGCTGGCATCAGGGAATAGTTGGGATGGCTGCATTGTTCTTTTCTTTGGTCATCTCCTCTTTGAGCTCCTGGCAAAGAAAGGAGTCAGATTAACTTCACCTTCATATAAAGAATAGTTTCTGTCATAGTTCTTGGTAAGTTCATGGGAAAGAAGGGTCTGAGAGCCATAAATTCTAGGGGAGAGAAAGAAGGATTTTTTTTTTTTCCTTCTTATATACCCTATTTCATTGTAGTTTGATGGACTGATAGTTGTGGTCAGGAATAATAGAAAAGGTTGATCAAAACCATTTGTTTGCAGGTTGGGAAGTTTCTTTCAAAGTTTCTGATGCCCTATAAGTAGAAGCCTAATTTTTTCAGTGTAAGGTTCAACCAGAATAGGCAGCTGAAGGTTTTTGTTTGAATCTGGCTCAATCTGAATTGTGAGAGGTTGACTAACTCTACTAAAGCAGGACATCTTTTGCTTTCTTTCTTGTATGGTTCAACATCAAAAAACTTACCTTACAGTGGTGCTGCATTACTCATATTTTGTGGGAGGAAGTAACAGTGTTCTGCGAAGGTGTATTGTAGAAACAAGTTGAAATCCTAAGCTTTCTTCTGACTGATAATTCCTCTTATAGGCCCTTATATATAGTTTAAGAACAAGTCTTCTGAGCTGACGGGTTAGCAAAAGTGGAAAAAAAAAGAAATAGGGTCATGAGTTTTTGAATAATTACTTTAAAACGTAATATGATGTTTTTACAAAATAAGGGTTTTTTTCAGAGGAGTTAGAATCAACATAACTTCTTTCATAACAATGGAAAAAGACACAATCTTTAATAAGTAACTTGCAACTTAGAGCTAAAGCTTATGCTGAAGATTAGATAATTCTCTTTATAGATCTTGCTTCCCTTGAATTTCTTCATGTTAAACAAATGTATGAAGTGCAACTCAGAGAAATGAGCTGATTTATTTGTTAAGCTTCCTTTCTACATCCAGAAGAAGGTGGAAGCAGTGTTACCCATAAGAGCACCTGATTAAGTTGGGCAAGGTACCTGTGTCCTCATCTCTGCAAAATACAAGAATCACCTAATTTTTAAATCCAGAAGGGTGGTGTCTGTTTTCATGATTTTATGTTCTCCAGTCTTCAGATAATTTCTGTTTCACTTTTGCAGTAGAAGTAAAACCAATAATCATGTTCTGGTATGAAAAGAAGAAGCAACTAATGGGACAGTCGACAAAAATGATTTTGTCAGTAGTGCCAGACCTATCAATATATAATCTCAAGTTAATTCTTAAACTCGTACTCTTGTTTGAGTACCAGTCAAATGTCTCTTGAAAAGATAAGAGGTGAAATGAAAATTGGTGTGCCATGTTATCCTCTTGCCTTAGTAAATAAATTATCAACAAATAGGAAGCATCAGTGCAGTATCCTTGAAACTGTGATACATCTTTCTTTACTTTTGAGTATTTTTAATTGCAGAACACAACAGATTATGGTTTGTGGTGTGGTAGGGGTAGGGTACCAGAACAAAAAAAATGCCCTTCGTGGAAGGAAGTCTTGCCTGTCTGAAAGATAATTATACAAATATGAGGTTTGGAAAACAGGTAGAGAAATTAGTAAGATGATAATTAAAGATGGTTTTGGTGTTGGAATTGTTTGTTTGGCCTAATATGCCTTAAGTTAGGGTTTCCTGATTTCTTGTCTTTTTGTGAGACTATTTTGTATTTCTGTTTCCTGCATCTAAAAGAAGGAAGTACTTCCCCCAACCCCCACAATTTGTGGGTTTGATGATGTAGAGGCAAATTACTTTTTGTACTCCTTTTAAGGGGTAGAGAAATTTCACTGGTAGTACCGTTAGGTATTTGAAAAGCAGACATCAAGCTGCAAGGACTTGTCAAACATGAATGGCCAACAAAAACCTCCACAGCAAGACTTAAAGTCAGAAGGCAGGTGTGAGTTGGTTTAACATTGCATCTTCATTAATATATTACAAACTGCTTCATTGTTACATTACAAATGTTATAAATTTTAATATAATACATTGCTTTCAAAATTTTGATTATTTTCGTTGAATCACGGAAATAGAGTTGGAATGGACCCACAAGGATCATCCTGACCTTGCACATTTTACAAACCCCAAGGATCACACCATGTGCCTTAGGGCGTTGTCAGAATGCTTCTTGAACTCTGTGTGGGGGTTGGTAGTGTGGCCAGTTCCCTCAGGAGCCTGTTCCAGTGCCTAACCACCCTCTGGGTTAAGAACCTTTTCCTGATATCCAACTTAAACTTGCCCTGACACAGCTTCGTGCCATTCTCTTGGGTCCTGTCACTGATCACCAGAGAGAAGAGATCAGTGTCTGCCCCTCCACTTCCCCTCATGAGGATGTTGTAGGCTGCAGTGAGGTCTCCCCTCAGTCTCTTCTCCAGGCTGAACAAGCCAAGTGATCTCAGCTGCTCATAAAGCCCTGAGCACCTTTGGACACTCTATAAAAGCTTTGTATCTTTCTAATTTTTTGGCACCGAAAACTGCCCCCAGCACTTGAGGTGAGGCTGCCCCAGTGCAGAGCAGAGCAGGACAGTCCCCTCCCTTGCCCAGCTGGCAATGCTGTGCCTGATGCCCCCAGGACACAGCTGCCCCTCCCTGGCTGCCAGGGCACTGCTGACTCAGATTCAATTTGCCATCGACCAGGACCCCAGGTCCCTTCCCACAGTGCTGCTCTCCAGCCTCTCATTCTGATCTGTATGTACATCCAGGGTTGCCCCATCCCAGGTGCAGAATCCAGCACTTGCCTTTTGCTAAACTTCATATGGTTGGTGGTTGCCCAGCCCTCAGATTTGTTGATGTCTCTCTGCAGGGCCTCCCTGCCTTTGAGGGAGTCAACAGCTCCTCCCAATTTAGTATCACTGGCAAACTTACTTAGAATTCCTTGCAGTCCTGCATCCAAGTAATTTATGAAGATGTTGATGAGCACAGGGCCCTGTGGAGGGATAGAGCCCTGCAGAACCCTGGTAGTGGCAGGTCACAGTCTGATGACACCCTATTCTTTACAACCCTTTGTGCCTGACCCGTGAGCCAGTTGCTTGCCCATCCCATGGTGTGTTTATCCAGCTGAATGCTAAACATTTGGTCCAGTAGGACACTGAGATGGTACTGAAAGCTTTACTGAAATCCCAAAAGATTAGATCAGCTTCTGTTGATACCTAGGTATACCTAGGTGGGTTACCTTGTCATAAGAGGGAATTAAGTTCGTTGAGCAGGACTTTTCCTTCAGGAACCCATACTGATTGTGACTGATGAATGTATTGTCCTTCAGGTGTTTTTCAATACCTCCCTAAATAAGCTTTTCTATAATAGTCATTGAAGTGACATTGACAAGCCTGTAGTTTCCAGTTTCGTTGTCCTTCTTGCCCTTCTTAAACTGAGACAATGTTTACCAGCTTCCAGTCGGCTGGAGCCTCTCTAGATTCCCAAAATCATTCAAAAATCGTTGAGAGGGTTATCCTTTTGAGTTAGAGCTGTATTTTTCCTTAAGTTCCAGATGTTCCCACAGACAGGTAGGGAAAACTGATTTGCATGGGCATGGGCTTATGACTGCAAAATACTGTTTTTAAGTAAAGAAAATTAGTTTCTCTGCATGCTAATGCATACTGGTACATGAACCTAAAAATTACTGTGCTTCAGTATAATAAGTAAATTTTTACAATGCATTAGCTTTTTTAGTAGCATTTTCATAATGTTCATCACTCTCTTTGCATTGAATGTGTGGTAGAGAATTACTGTATTTTTAGGGGGAAAATTATATACAAAGAGGACCTTAATGAAATTTGATGCTTTCAGTGGAAAAATGTCAGTACTGGCTGTTTGAACTGTGTTATGCATGTATATGAAGCTGTTAAAATGAAGATATATGTATTTTAAGTTGCACTTCAGCTGTGGTATCCAATGCTCAGCTGATAATGCTCAGGAGTATAACAGGAGACTGTTCCTGTTTGCCATAGTTTCCAGTGGTGTAATCACTGGAGGAAAGGAGGAAGATCACCAAAATGTTCCATTGACCTAAGCAATTTGAGGGTTGTAATAAATAAAGTTTATTAGTTCTCTGAAATAATTCTCCTTCTTGTTAGCCTTACATACTGAGTAGGTAGTGATTTTGTACCTTAATGAATTCATATGCAACTCTTGCTTGCTTTTTAAATCTGAAGGCATGCTTAACAGATTTCCAGGCAAGCCTTTCTGTGAAAAGCTTCATTAATCACTCAAGATCATCATTAAATAAATGAATTGGATAAAAAGAAATTTATGTTCAGTACCTTCACAAACTTTTATATAGATGTATACACACTATATGTAATGAAAAATGTGAAGCCATGATATTCCTTTTCCTTTAAAATAAAAAAAAAAAATCTGCAAATTCAGTTGAAGTATTCCAAGCTTCAGAAAAGTTGATAGGAGTTTTTGTTTTCAATACTGTGCAATTATAATTTTCTACTCTAGATTTTGTTAAAAGGAAACTGTGATGAGAACATTTCTGTATGCTGAATGGTGACACCAAAATTGCACAAGGAGTAATCTATCTAAAGTTTGCTAATATAGAATTGAATTAATTTTGGTGAATGATCAAATATGTACTGTTTTTAAAATATATCAGAACTTGTGGAGGTCAATGGGTTTTACTCAGGCTTGCAGCCTGTCACAGGTGAGGTCTTCAGGGGTGGATGCCAGGCCTAATGCTGTCCAATGTCTTACTGCATGACCTGGATGGTGGCATTGAAAGTACCCTCGGTAAATTTGTTGATGACACTGAACTGAGCAGTGAGGACACCCTTTGGAAGGAAGAGACATCTTACAGGGAGACCTGGACAGGAAGAGTGGGCAAGTGGGAACAGTATGAAGTTTTAACAAAGTCAGGTGCAGTGTCTTACATCTGGCATGACACAACCAAAGAGCCCAGTACGGTCTGGGCTGGTTGGGAGCAGCCTTGCTGACCTGGGGGGCCTGTTGGACAACAAGGTGGACATAAATCAGAGCATGGCTGGAGCAACAAAGGCAAACTGAATCCTGGGCTGCATCTACAGAAGGGTCAGTAGCAGAGTTGGTGATGGGATTATTCCACTCAGTGCTGGTAAGGCCACATCTGTAGGGAGGTGTCTAGTTCTTGTTCCTGCAATTCAAGGAGAGTTCTAAAGGAGGCTCACAAAGGTGATCAAAGGGCTGGAGAACTTGGTTTGTGAGGGAAAAGGGAAGGTGTTTCCCCAGAGAAGGCTTGGAGGACCTCATCACAGTGTTCTGGTACTGAAAGGACAGCTACAAAGAAGATGAAAGCTGTCTTTTTCATGAGGAGAAAACAATGGCCAACATGTACATGTTGCAGTGGGAGAAGTTTATGTATGAAAGAAATATTTTACTGTGGCAATAGTCAGTCATTGGAGCAATGTCCTCAGGGATGTGGTAGACTCCCCACTGATGGTGGTTTTCAAGGCTAGGCAGGGTGCTGGGCAATATCATCAAGGCTCCCTTTTGCATGAACAGTTGGACCAGGTGAACTTTTGAGGTACCACCAAATCTAGACTGTTCTATGGTTCTGTGATCCTCCATCTTTGGAGAAAACACCTCTACATTGTTTCACTGGTTGGTTTTCCCTTTGCCTTTTCCTAGCTTTGTTTCAGAGCCTCAGTGAAGCTCTTAAATCAGTGCAACAACAATTTGCAGCAGTGCTAGTTAAGCACAAAGTAATGGTATGTGCGATGTGTACAAATTGTTTTCTCAGCTGTCAAGGTCCCATTTTCTGAGGTGACACTGTACAGGATATGATATCTGTGCTGAGCACCAAAATGTTAATTTCTCTTTTAACAGCAGATCTGGTCTCGTGAGAGTGAGACTTAAAGAGAAAAACCTTTAGAGGTAGTGGCCTGAAGACATGGAGGAGACTCAACCACAGAATGCATGCATAACAAATCTGGTTTCTAAGTGGACAAAAAGATAAACCGCTATTATTTTCTTAAAAATTTTTCACTCAAAATGGTAACTCTAAATAGCAATAGTATCTGAATTTTAAAAAGAAAGCAACAGGAAAAGCAGCTGCCACAGAGTTAATTTTTGTTTCTTTGTGACATTTAATACTCCAGAAGTTAAGATGAACTCTGTCTGGAAGGAGGGAAAGAATATTCTGAGGATTTAAACCAGCGAGTTCAAATTATCCATTTAGATTGAAAAGATACCTCTGCTAAGCTAAGAGAAACTTGCAAAATGACCAGGAGCTAGTAGGAGTTTTGTATTATGATGGTTTTGGCTGAGAAGTTGCTTGATTAGTATATGTCTCCAAATTCAGAATTAGCATAGAATGAAGCTTTCAGTAAATAGGATGTAATTCTTCTTTGTGAGTGTGGAAGTAATACAGGTAATTTGGATATGTAAGGTTGTTACCATGTACAGTTGGATATAGCCAAGCAACATTTAACTTTTACTAGATGAAGATAAGTATTTTATTTGGGCATAAAATCAGTTACACTTAAAAAAAACCAAACTGAAATAGTTCGTTGAATCTGTATTTCTGATGGAGCCCGAAGAATTATAAAGAAAAAAGAAATTGTCTAAACTATGCTCTAATTTCAAGTGTATTTCATTTCTCAGCAGATTATTTTTCTGTAATAAAACTTAGAAGTGCCAGGGTTTCATTTTAGAATTCCATTTGTACAATGAGAGTGGTATGAGAGGGTTCTGTAGCAACAATCCTCAGGCCAGTCCATCAGGAGTGATGCCACAGTCATTCTACAACAGCCTCTTGTCTCTGTTTTGTAAGCCAGCATCTAATAGAGGTACTGCCCTCGTGCTACATTCAGTAGCTGTAATATTTAGCCACAGGCCTTTTAGAATTTACCTCCTTGTTTGTTTTGGGTTGTGGGGCAGGAGGACAGCTACCATGATCCATAGCAGAAGGTGTATTGGACAAAATAAGAATGCATTGGAAGAACTCAGTGGAAAGAGCAAATCAAATTCCAGCTATTGCTTGTGGTCTTTTCCCAGTTGTAGTTACGTGAGGCCATTGGCATTCCCCGTTGGTGCTTTTGAAGAAATGAGGTGCACCAACACCCGTGGTGCCAAACAGGCAAATTCAGTCACTGTTGCTTGGTGTTGCAAGAAAAAGAGGTTAAATCAGGATGTCTTTTACTCGTCCCTTTACCATGAGGTACTTGTTTATGTTTCTGCTAGTTCAGAATAAGTCTGTTGGTAGTTCACTCTTGATAGAAGATCTAAGTAACATTGGCCTTTTAAGATGCTCAGAGGTATGCTTCTCCTTTTTACAGAAAATAGCATATTAAGGATTGATAAGGAATGTAAGAAGCTTTATTATCCTTATTTGGTTTTGTAATTTTTAGGATCATACTGCTAGTAATTAAAAATTTTAAAAAAACTTTATGGACTGGTTTTCTGCTGTTTTCTTAATTCTTTACAGCAACATGTACAAAAAGAGGTATTATCTCTACCTGTGTTCTTATTTATAAAGGTTGGCTTTTAACTGAATCTACTGAACTGGACTAAGTGTCATCTTGTCTTCAGAGAATAAGCATATTAAGAGATTTTTCAATGAGGTAAGGTTAAGTAAATTGGAAATTTGTCATGTCATAGTTCAGTAGGTAAAGAAACAAAATTATAAGAAACAACCAGTTCTTATACTTGTCCCTTAATTCTGTATTGGAAGGAAAGAAAGAGAGCTCTAAACATGTGAATGTGACATGATTTTAGAGTTGATCTACAGCGGTTCAGAAAAGAGGAAATTCAGTTCTTTCTGTTTTTTGCAAGTTACACAATGTGTTATCTTGACTGAGGCAAGTAGGGGGGATTTTGAATGTGCTTTACATGACAGTATTAGATGAAATGCTTCATTGCTTGTCTTCTGTGAAGACTGCTGTAAGCATATAGAGCTTTGCATCATGAACTACTTGTAATTTTGCAAGTACAAAGGAGTTTGTGTCTCTGTTGAAGTTTTTTGGTGTTTCTTATTTCTCTTGCCAAGCAAAGAGTTTGTAAAATGTGAATCTGAATGAAAGTGGTAGGTTGCTTTTTTAAAAAACCCTATTATTTAAAATGCTTGGTTGTTTGGGATGTGTAAATCTGTGTATAGAGGATGTATGTACACACACACTTCCTGGTGTTAGACATTTCCTAATGTTAGATGGTTAGGTTTTTCCTTTTCTAAGTCAAATTGTTTATCTGGAGTTCAGAGTTCAGTTAAATTTAATGATAGTTTACCTCAATCCCAGTGCATTTTGTTTGAATATCGCAAAAGATGTAACTGCCTTCTTAATTTCCTTTTGAAGGCTCTGAGGCTAGATATGTTCATTTATGAAATGACCATGATTGGTAACAAGCATCTGTTTCCAAAATTACTGTTTCCATCCATGTTTTATGTAGTTCTTCAGAAATTGGCTCTGTAGTCAAGCAGACTTCAGGAAAGTGCAGGATGTCTGACAAAAGTGTGACTCTCAATTCTTGAACTGAGATTGCTGCTCTTTAATTACATTCCAGAATATCTCATGTTGACATTTTGTAGTATTTAGAAATTGAAAACCTGCTTTCTCAGTGTTTTACAAACACAGAATTTGTATGAATGAAGAGTAGCAGATAGACTGCTTGACCTCATTTGACATGGCTTTTGAATTACTTGTTTTTTAGATATTTTTATACAGACATACAGTGTATCTCTACTCTCTTAGTTCATGTAGATTTTCAAGAAAGCAGTGCTTTTTTAATGACTTTAAAAAAATAGATACTGGAAAAATGTTTTCATAAAGCAAATGCTGGGGTAAAAATCGTATAGAAGTTGGATGCAAGTAAAAAGTAGCCTTTCATTTCCTTTTGGTTTATTTTGTAGAAAACACATTTTTATCAGTCTTGCTCTCTGCTTAATGAGAAACTAAATGACTAAATAATTTTAAATACTCAAAATGGTCTGTCGGATGGAGGAACAGAAAATGTCATGTTAGTGTGCTCTGATTTGTCTCATGGCAGGCTTTTATGGTGTGACAAAAAATATTGCCTGCCCTCATCTTCTGTAGAGATTACGTTAATCAACCAAGCTCAGTCTTGCTCCCTTGTAAGGCCAGGCAAGAGAAACTTTGACAGGATTCCATGGTTGTGGCAATGGTCCAGACAGCCCTGGCTCTCTTTCCTCTTGGGTTAAGATTTGTTTTCTCCCATGTTCTAAATCCAAAAGAAAATCGTACTTTGGATCATGCATCAGTGTACTGTATCCTCTTTGGGTGGGGGGAATGGTTTTCTCAGGTTCTGGAGTGCTATACAGGTAGAATGACTTCAGAGAGGAGTTGACTTACCCTTTTGATGTAGCTGGAGAAATTGGTAGAAGAGTTGCTTTTACAATTATTTCTTAGCATTTTAGTACTTTTCATCTTTATGATCGCAGTATATGAGCTTGGTGAAAATACCCAGTGTTGTAGAAGTTGAATACCACTGTTTTATGAAGTTCTGCTCTCTGTGTCTCATGCTTGAGCAAGTGTGTTAGAAATGCATGTCTCATGCTTGAGCAATGACAGTGTTGGGGGAAAACTTCTTTCTTGGTGTGTGGAGTCAGTGGCTTTAGTTTTCCTCAAATTTTAGTCTCAAAGCTTGAAAAGGAGCAAAGAAAAACTTACTTGCGTGTTCCTAACAAGCTTGTAGACATGATAAATCACATGTTTGGACTTCCTTGAAATTAAAAGTGTTGGATCCTCTAATGGATTCTAATACTTCGTCTTCTCCTCTAGTCTTGAAATACTGTACTTGAAAATCCCAGATAAACTGGCTTGTATTGTTGCAGTATTATATATGGTAAAATTCTTACTGATTATAATGAGAGAGACTTGCAGTTTGTAGAAAGCCACCCTTAAGTTTTCGTGGACAGCTTTGGTTCTGTTCCTGTCATTTCAGTACAGGAATGTAGAACTGTGTTTTCATGTAGGTTTTTGACTTTATAGTTACACCTTTCTTTTTTCACATGCGGTCTAAAGCATTCAGGATTTTTGTTACGATTCTACTACAGTGTCAGAAAGGGTAAGAAGAGTACTTAGAGGAGATTTGGTTTAAGTCAGAGAACTGTAGAATGATTTGGGTTGGAAGGAACCTTAAAGATCATCTAGTTCCAACCTCCCTGCTATGGACAAACACTTTCCACTGGACCAGGTTGCTCAAAGCCCTGTCCAACTTGACCTTGAAGACTTTTGGGAATGGGACATCCACAACTTCTCTGAAAGCATCTATTGGGGGAGTATTTTTTGACCTGAAAATAGTCACTATTAGTGACTTGAATATATACTTAAACATCCAGTATTAATTAAATTGGTGTTACTAGTGGCATTGTCTGTGTATGTTAGCATTTTTTCTTCAGGTGGGTTTTGGAAGAGAATTTGTCTCTTCATACATTTTAAAAAATTGCTTGAAGGTAATGGGTAAAAGCATGGTTTTTATATTTATGAATTTGTAAATTTAATTTTTTTGGGTTCTGGACTCTGGAAACAATCTGTTAGCAGAACTGTTTTGTTCTACATTAGCAGTGAAAATCTCCCAAAAATGTGAAAAACTGGCTGTTTTGTTCCTGTTAGTTACAAAATCCTGTTGATTCTGATAAATCTTAGCCGTTGGGAATAGAAATAACTTGTCTATATCTAAAATAATTCTCATGGAATTTTTATAACCTTTTTAAAAAATAACACTACTTGAAAGTAATTTTTGTGGGTGTATCCATCATGGAAAAAGCAACAAATATAGAAAAACATTGGTTTATGCATACAGACATCTTTTTTATTGAAAGTGAAGTTTTTCTTTCAATCAATGCACAAAAAAGTCTATGGACTTCACTAGGGTTTGCAATACAAAACTGTCTAATGATGTATAAATTCTTAAATAGTGTTAGGTTCTTGTTTAGTTGCATATTTCAAATATCTGCTTGACGTGTGATTGCTTGTGCTGGAATGTTTATTGCAGAAATGTAGTGAGAGCTCTGACAAGAGATTGCGCAATCGGAGAAGTTTCTCAGAGTTGATTCCTTGCTTCAGTTGTGCTCAACTTCCCATATTTTTCATTTTGCAGACTGTTTGGCATGTGACACTAAGGAAAGGCACATTGCTTTACAGATCACTATTTCAGTTTCTACAGAGTTTTTTTTTTTTTGGTATAAGTCTTTCATAATCTTCATTTCTGGACTTCTCTCATTGGCTATAAAAGTGTTTTGACTTGTGGAGTTTTAGGGAGGAATTTTCCTTTTGGTGGTGAAAAAGGGGAAATTTTGTGCAGTGTTTCCAGACTGCTGGAAAAATTATGATGTTCACACTCTTTCTTGAGAAGTTATTTAATTAATTGTCTGTGCTCTGTTTAAAAAATTAAGTACTTCTGTTCTCAGCCTCTGTTTCCAGTCCCTGCGTTATTTTTCTATAGGGTGGATATTATTACTAGCAGAGGGGATTTTTTTTCCTTGATACACCTTTTAGAGTCTTTTCTAAAGCATAATTATTGATTATAATCTCCAGAGACCAAGTTGTCAAAGCTAGAGAGAGAACTTGCCTTTTTATTGTTGTATAGTTTGTTGTTTATATCTGTAGTTAGCACTTAGTTATGTTTGCAGCAGACATAATCCAGGTCAGATGACAACAGGTTCAGTATAGCTGCTAAGATACTGTGGCTTTACAGAGAAAACAGTATCCTTTCCAGTGACTTATTATATTGCATACTTGATGGTAGTATTTTATTTTTTTTTTTCATAGCAGCAGTATCACTTTTCAGACAAAAGCATGGTAGGAGAGCTAGAAGCAGCAATTTAAGCTACTGATGGGAGAATTTACACTGGTTTTACTATAGTGTAAAGCTAAGAGATCTAAAGCTGCTTCACATATTTGACAGCTTTTACAAGAGCTAGAGCACTTTTATTTGTATTGTTTGCAGTAACTCCCATGAACATGTTGGTGTCTTGCTAATTCACGTCTTGTCCAAGTAACTAAGGCTTACTTTCTGAAGTCAGGTTTCATGGATACCTGCCTGGAAAAAAATCTGGGAGGCAGACAGCAATTTCCTAGGCAACAGGTGTGGAGAGGGTTCTGTTTCCTTTGGTAAATACCACTATTTCTTAATGGAGTCGTGCAGTTTCTTTTCTTTTGTTGAAGTCTTTACTCGACTCCTTGCAGGTTGCTGCAAAAGAGGCCTTAGACTTTTGAGCTAGGACTGGACCAGTTTGTCTTCATTCTTTCCTATCTCTGATCTTTCTTTATGCCATTTTGTCGAAGGGAAGTTATGTTCCAGTATTTGCATCCATAGTGTTAATTTTTATCCATGTTACTTTTGCTTTCTAATGAGCGTTCCTTAGAGTGTTGACTCCCATTAATCTAAGTTGGTAGTTTTAAGTGTTTGTGTTTTAAATGAAAATCTCGGGACTCCCAAATCACAACGGCAGATCTCTGTGCTGCCTGTGGAAGAATCTGCCCTCACAGGATAACCAAGAAAGCTGTGGGGACCTCAAAGAGCATTTGCTGATGTCATCTACAAGCGATGTTTGGCTTAAAAAAAAAAAAAAAAAGTAGTTCTTTTTTATCTTAATTGAGGGAACAGGGCTTGCCTTGTATTTTTGGTTAATACCATAACTTTGAGAAGTGGAAAGGATATGAAGTCACTTTTTTCCACCACGAGGTATTTCTTTGGATAGTGTGTCAGGTTGTCTGCTCATCTCTAGTTGCAGTTGTTACAGTAGCTGGGAACTCTAGACCTGTGAGGCATTTCCTAGTGCCAAGTGCTACAGTGGCTGTGGAATGCTGCTTCCATGGTGATAAACATCAGTCAGTTCTTCAACTACCAGTACTCCTACGTCTTCTAACACTATTTAAATATATATGTTTTAGGTGCACTTGTGTTAATCACATTTAGTACAGTTTTCTTGAAAAAGGAGGTTTTAGCAAGCTGTATCTAGACTTTATTTATTCTAGTGTTAGTCAAATGTGGTTTAATAAATCATTTAAACTTAGAGTAGGCTATCTATTTTCTTATTTTCTACACATTAAAATATATAGAATCTCTGTAGCCTTCCAGATAGTTCTACAACTGCTTTAGTCTGTTTATGTAAAGTATTCTTTTCATGGTAGAATGTGCCACATTTGGTATAGGAACTTTGAAGTTTGTAAAACTTGCCCACAGAGCATATTAACCAATGCAAGTGAACCTTTTTTAAGGAAATGAAGGTGCAAGGATCCAGCCATCTCACTTGCTGTGAAATGAATCAGTATCATTTGACTTAATGGCAATCAGCTTTTACTCCTGATTCACATCTTCCTGAACTATTTTCAAATTGTATGGTACCTGTTTTCTGCTTAGATTTTCTGAAATATGTTCTTGGTGCTATATTGGTCTATGTTCTTCATCATCCTTGAAAACACTGCTCTCTCATCTGATAGTTGTTCCTAAAAATGCAATACTAAGTGGAATAATTCTGATGACAAATGGAAATTACAAAGCAGTAATGTAATAAATTGAAGTTTGGATGTAAAGACTATTGACCACAAGAAATTATGCTAGTGTAGTAAAATTAATGTTGTAAAATACTGTTAGAATTTGGAGGGGAAAGAAACACCCACTGAAATACATTTTCTGGAACACATCTTCAAACAGTGTCAGTTTTCAATAATTTTAGGCATAAAATAGTCCCACGAATAGGTGTCATTCAGAATAGATCTAGTTATTCAGGGTTTCTCCATCAGTCAGTGGACAGAGAGGGGCTCTGGTGTGAAGGATCTATGGCTTGCCCTCTCTTTTAGCAAAAGACTAAGGTGTGTAGTGGAAGCTTACTCTCTGTAAGCTGATTTCACAGATTTGCACTACAGTTTGTTTTAGGAGATGCTTCAGGTGGTAGGATCCATTGATGGAGTGAAGGAACAGCAACATGCAGAAGTGCATGTGAAAAAACATTACTACTTGTATGTGTCTACTGTCTAGATTTGCACCTGAGGTTTCCTAAAGTGCTAATATGGATACAACAATGTTGAGAGGTCTTCCGGCTCTGGTGTTAGTTTCAGTGGGTATTTTGATGTATGTGTTTGTGTATATCAATATAACTAGAGATATCTGTATTGATTTATAATCTGGTGAGTCATGGAGGAAATGTATATTGTAGGAATTTGTCAGTGTAAGTGTTGAACAGCTACTGTTTGAGCAGAAGGCAGGTACATGTACCTATACATGGAACTACACAGAATGTGGGTGAAGTTTGCAACTACACTTGGAATGACCCTTTAAAAAGGCCAAAATGAAAGCAATAATCCATACTGCTTTCAATAATGCCACCTTGAAGTTTCAAGATCTCCTTATTCACATGTTAAATTTTCACAGAGTCAAACTCTTAGCTCTTTATCGAGTTAACACTCTACCCCCCCCAATATTTCTTTTTGAAATATCTGTTTAACCAAATTTGCAAGAGCTCCTAGGAGTATTGCAGGATACTGGGAAGCAAGGAGCTCTGTAGAGTTGTGTCGTGCTGGGTGATGAATCAAGGGCCTTTTACATAGGCTCATGTGTCAGTTTGTGTACTTTGCCTGCTCTAACAATTTAATGAAAATTCTTGAGTGAAGTGCCTTAACTCTGTCTACATTGTCTTGTCTGCCTTAAAGATGAAGTGTTAAATTGCAGTTTTCTCTTATTTGGACAGCGAAATTAATGAGTGTGATTAACTTAAAACTTAATGGGATCTTTTGTGTACTTGATTAGAGAGAGATAAGTGTAGCACTATTGGCATAGTTGAGCAGAGAATCCACTTACGTATGACAGGATATTATATTATAAATTATGACGAACACCCGCAGATCAAGGTCAGTCAGGTTTGTTGATTTGAGAGTACGGGGGAAGCTCACAGTACTACAGAGATAGGAAAATGCCTACAATACAGGAACTAAAATGCAGATAGTTAAGAGTTGTAGATCCTGGGACTTACTTTTGTCTCTCTAAAAAAGGAAAAGTGGCGAAGAGTTTAAACTTGGATAACTGCCAGTCTGTCCAAGGAATGCAAATTTTGTATGCTGGTTAATACCCAGTAAGTATTTTTTAGTGCTTTGAATGCTAAATAAATAGTAAAATAATCAAGTGTCTCAATAACAAAGTTTAAACTAAATTCCATGTATTTTTATTATTATGTGCTAGATGGTACTGCATCATAATGAAATGTGTATGAAATAAAAATTTAAAATATAAAAATGCTATAATTGTACCCTGATAATGTAGATCATATACTGCATTTTATACTTCATGTCAGTTATGAATCATGAGATATGTTTTGCTAAATTGGAATTGGTTGATGGTGTATATTTTCAAATATCCCTAAACAGTTGTATTAATATTAACTCATACATCTGAATAAAACCAGCATTGCATAATTGTAGTGAGTTTTGAGATTAGGGAACGTAGTTGCAGAGTGAAGAAGTCTAGTATAGTCATAGTAGTACTAGCAGATTGATGTATTGAAACTTTGGAATTAAAATTTTGGTATAGACCAAACTTTGGGAAAAAATCCAGTTAATCTGAGACTGCTTAAGACAAACTGAAGAAAACCAGTCCATTTTAGATGAATCTAATGAAAAGAAGTTAGCAGTTATTAATACTGAGAAATACAGTATTAATAGATTGTGTAGTTAATGTATGGGTTAATGATAAGTTTTATGTTACAGCATTCTGTATTTTTAGAAAAACTGAAGTGAAAGTAATGGCAAAGAATGGAAAGCTGGTGATCAGTCTTTTCAAAACAGATTGGGAATGGAGTTTAACAGGTGTATGGTATTTCACAGTCATAAGGGATTTAAAATGGTGAGTAATGACCAAGTAATGATGGTAGAGCAGTAAAAATTAAAGATCTAGCAAATCAAAGAAGAAATTAGTACTTTGTGGTGCCTGGCTGATTAAAAGTGGTAGGTAAAATTCATCACTGAATGTTGGGTGAGTGCATGGGAGAAAAACCTCTCATCTTCATGTGCTTATGTTACGTTGAGCTAGCTTTGATTTGTAATGCCTAGTGTTGTGAAAGAACCAATCTAGTACACAGTGACTATGAAAATTAACCAGACATTTCAGTGAATAACTGAAAATATAATGAAGCATGGAACAGGAACTGTTGTAAAGCATTGTGTACTTACAGTGTGCTCACAGCTTAAATACAATGTGCAGTTTCTCCACAAGTGCCCCTGCCCCAGTTAAAAGTACATATTTGTGGAAATAGCAAATCACCAGATGGTGCTGATGGTGGGAATTGAAATAGCTTTCATACAAGGATAATTGGAAGAGGTGGTGAAGTGGCCAGTGGTGAAGTGCTGCCAGTGTGTCTTGGGGGAGGTGGGTAGAGAGTCATTGTCCCTTTCTGGCTTAAGAGTAGTAAACTCAAAATGAGGTACACTTTCATATAGCCTGGAGGTGGTGGAATTCATATCTGAGCAATGCTGTAAATGCAAGAAACTAAACCAGATAAAACATTTAGACAAAAATCACCAAAGAAAATTTTGCCTGGAAAATTTTTATCGTAGTTAACTATGACAGTGCCACGGTGCCATTTCTGGCTCATACATACACCTGAGCAGTACTTGCTCATATCCTCTTTCCTGGACACTTTTACTGTTATCTCCAGGGCTGGTCTATGCAACTAAACTGACCTTTGATTTTACTCTGTATAACTATATCTTTTAAACTTTTAAATATGGTGTAGTAATGAATGAAATTAAACCAACAGAATATGTGGAATTGTTGGTTTTGTAAAGAAAACTGCTGTGTTGTAACGACTCACTAGTGTGCCTTTTTTAAAATTTAAGGATAAAATGATGTCTTTTAAATAGATAATGAAACTATTGATGATTTTATTGAATGAATGTGATATAGAAAAAGGCTTTATCAGACCATGAAACTGACTGAAGAACATTAGAAATGAAGTTTTTCTCCTGTTCTTTTTTAATCACCTCTGAATTACTGTTACCATGTAAGTGGAGGTATAAACCAATTTATTTTAGTAATCTAATTTAACTATTAAAAAGAAAATGTCCGTGCAGACCTGAAAGCTAAACAGGAAAATTGCTCTGTAATGACAAAATAAGGTAGAACTTAGTGTTAGCTGAATGTACCTCTAAGCCACAATTTATGTTTCCAAGAAGTATGGAATGTGCTGTATTTAAAGAAGATAAATACTAAAAATACATGGAACCCATCCAAGTGGAGGAAAAATCCATCATAAAAATGAGGCGGCCTTATTTTAATACAGTGCATGGAATTATTGTAGGCATGGTTGTCTGTTACAATGACATCTTGTCATCCTTTAGGAAGAGAAGAGTATGGCTACTCTAGGTCTTGATGGAAAGATGATGTCCCTTCCTTTCTGTATTGGCAAAAAAGTCAGCTATTGAAAGATTGAGCAAGATGAAAGGAGGAAAGCTGAGAGATGAGCTATCTCTGCAGTCTCTGACAATAATGATCATGTCTCACTTGGTCTTTACCCTTTTTTCTGCAAGCCATTATTTCTATAATGCCATAGTATATTCCCATCTCTCTGACCCGCACCACTTTGAACCAGCACTCCCTTTGAGCTTCTGTACTCCTCCCTGTTTGTCCACTAGTGATACCACTTAAAAATAGCTGTGCTTCCCTTTGTGCTGGGACAGCTTGTAGTGTTTGCAAGTTCTTCTGCTTTACCTAAAGTAAGTGAAATAGGCTGTTTCATGTTTTATGTTATACGCTATGGATCCCAAATATTTTACTTCCATTAATTATGATTCCATAAAATCACTTCAAGCTTAGTCTTGCATTTGCAGTCTGACACTAAAATAATACGAAGCTGGTTTTTTTTCTTCAGAAACTTACTTCAGTTGAAGAAAATAAGTATTTTGAGAGTTAGGGATTTGCAAGTCTTAGTTATAGAATATCACCTATCCTTACCTTTTTTTAGTGGAAGTTTTGAACCAGGATAGTTTATTCTCTGGATACTGTAGTGAAGGGGAGCTGATTCTTGAAGAAGCTTTTAAATAAGCAATTCTTGTCATGTAGCTTCCTTAGATATTGTTAGCATGATCTCAAAATACGATTTGAAATGAATGGGAGATCAATAGCTTGAGTCTGTATTTCAGAGTTTTTTAGTTAAGTATTTTAATTGATAGAGTTCGTATCTCAGAACTGGAAGGTGAAGAACAGAACAGGAAACATTGTACATGGTGAATTCTGAATTAAACAGTACTGAAATTTGCTTTTGCCTGTTAAAAGTGAATTTGTATACTTTTTTCCTCATCTTTAAATTAAAACTTCTAAAAATAGCACAACAAAATACCTAACATGCCTGAGACACCAAGGAAACCATGACATTTTCTGTACTTTATGCTTCTTTTGGCGTGAGTTTATATTTTAGTATTTTGAAAGAAGAAATATGCTACAAATGTAAGATTGATGTTAGGAATTTAAACATATTTCCATTTTTTTGTATAGTTTTTTATTCAATGTTTAAAACCTCCCTTCCTATAAAGAAAAAGACTAAAGTTTGGCTTTTGAGGCAAGCTGTGAATTGAAACAGATAACTGCACAACCCCAGAGCCAACCAAGATTTGAGAATTTTGTGCTTCTGCTTGGCATGTGGAAGTTTTGTGTTCGCTGTGAGCCTGGACAGATCAATTGACTCTATAGATTTGAAGGCTTCATGGCAGATTGAATCCCAGATTGTGACATTGCCATCTTTGATTTGCTTTTAAAAATCACTGGATGGGACCCAGCAGCCTTCTAGCTGGTGTTTTCCTACTGCTTTACACAGCATGCAGATAAATGCACAGAAGCTACTGGTGGACTTTTTACTGCAGTGCAAGCAGTTAGCATGGTTCTCCATTGAATTTATTCAACAGAACCAAAGAATTGTTTTTTTTTTCCCTGGATTTCCTGGATATTTACCATGTATCTTTGGAGAAGATGTTTTTTTAGTAATTTGCAAAGTATTTCTCACTAAGTTTCAGTTACCCTGCCTACATAGCTTTATTTCTGCATCTGTCGTGAGTCCAAATTGTTGCTGGCCTATTACTCTCTTATTTTTACTTCTGACTCATTAAATGATGTTTCCTTGCTATTTGCTTTCCCTTTGCATCATCAGTCAGTCCAAAAAAAAGATCCTTTAATATACAAGATGCAAAACCTGACTATTTTAGAGAAGTGAAATACTGTGATGCTTTTCTTGATTTGTATAATTTTATTTTTAACATTTCTTAGTTCAAAATGAGCCACTGTATGCAGAGGTAGCTTAAAAAAAGAATGTTTTAATGAAACTGACAATTTTATAATATCCAGCCTTTAAAGTCATTTTGATTATCCTTGCAGCTACCCATTTGCAAATTCTAGCATGATTTTAGTGCTTATTCTTACTATATCTGAAGTAAACAATTTCTATCTCACATTGCTTCGAAAGTGGGGACTACAAGCAAAGAAATAACTTTGATTTTGATAGCATTTGGGATTTTTTTATAGCTAAGTCAGTCGTAACGACGGAGGTGAAAAATGGGTTTGAATTTGAAGTGAAAGATGAAAGACTAATACTTCAGTCTAAATCAAATGTGCTCTCAACTATATATTCCTGGAAAATAAGCTTTCAAAAAGCTTATGCTCTAGCTTTTGTTCAGGCATAGTTACTTGATGTACTTAGCAAATGCTGATGGCTCAGTTTGCAATCCTGAAAGAAGGACAGAAAAATCCTTTTAAAAGCTGAAAGCAATCAAATTAGGTCTAGCTAGATCTAGTCTGATCAGATCAGAGATATGTCTGGTCTAATATCTCATTCCAGGCAGGTTAAAAATAGGTAACATAAACACCTGGCTATGAATGGACAAGTAAATGGCAGTACATCTCTGGCATGCTTTGGTAACATCCATCAATTTGTATTTTAAGACCCGTGTCTTTGTTTTTGCAGTTGTCAATACAATACTTACCTGAGAGAGGACTCCCTTATGCGCTTTGATTCGTTGTTAAGTAACTCCCTAGAATACTTGATCATTTTTCAGTGGAAGCCTTGTCTGTGGTTTTCAGCCAAAAAACTGGGTTTAGTTTTTCTCCAAGAAGATTCTACCCACTGAGGAGTCATTTATGCCAAGTGACAAACATAGACTTAAACTTTAAGTCACAAAGTTCACAGCACTTAACGAGACCTTAAAACTGTCTCCTTCTTTGTTGTGTTTTTCTGTTGGGCTTTTTGATGTTGTTTGGTTTGCTTTTATTATAGGTATGTTTGTAGTGCCAGATGGGCTTGTGGCTGTTTGTTTCTAGATTTAAGTTGGAATGTGTAAAGCCATCATCTTGTTCATGAGAATTCACACTGAATTCAATGGATAAAATGCAGGGGTTTGAGTCTGAGAATTAAGTTACCATCATTGTCCTATTTGTCAGTTGCCATTTCATGTTCAAGTGCCTACTGTGTGATGCACTATGACTTTAATATTACTGGACTTCATTACAACTGCTATTTGTTCTTCTTGTATTTGGAAAAAGCAATTATTTTCATGTAAGTGTGGAGCTCATTAAGGTAATTAATAATATATAGAAGCATATGGAATTGAATTTTGATGAGTCCCATGGAAGTGAAGGAGTAACAGCTGTTTCATAGAACTGCTAACAGTCATTAAATAAATCTGAATGATTTCTTTTGCATGGAAGATTGATAGGGACAACTGGTTTTTTTGGTTTGGGGTGTTTTGGGTTTTTTTTGGCTTTTCAGCGTGTGTAATTATTTTTCCAAATACTTAATTTTGCTTGTTGTTTGGTTTGGTTTTTTTCAGGATGGATTAGATGCTTTGGTATATGACTTGGATTTTCCTGCCTTAAGAAAAAACAAGAACATTGATAACTTCTTAAACAGGTGTAAGTATTTAATGTTTAATTTACTAAATAACAGCAGTCTGCAATATCAAAAAGAAAACGCCTGCAGTAGCTCTTTGAAAGGCACCTAGGGATTTGGGGTGCATTGAGTTTTTGGGTGCAAGTTGTTTTGGGTGGAAGAGTCTTATTTCCCACTGAGAGGTGACAGCTGCCTGTGCAGATCTCATCCCCAGCAACTAAATGTCCAATCTGTTGCCCCTGTAAATGGCCTTGTCTGCAGTGCCACAAAGCCTTTTAAGAGAAAGCCCTCTCGTCTTTGTTAGGGCAGCTCCCTGGATCCCCATAACTTGTACTAAGATATCATAAGCATTTAACAGTAAAATGACATAGCGATGTATACAATGCTGTGAAATCGTATTAAATGTTTGTTCACTGACAAACTGGAGCATGTATTTGGTAAGCTTTTGGGTTTTTTAGTATAAAAGGTCTCTTTTCATGAAAATCTTACACTGCATACGCTGTGCTTGTGTATGCAGCTGATGTATCTCTGGAATTCTCTGCATTTGCTCTCTATTTTTCCACAACCAGATTTCTTGCACATTATACTCTATAATAACATTTTAAAGTAATAAAGTTGATTTTTAAATAGAAATAATAGTTCCATAATTTTCATAATTAAAAAACCCAAAACACAAACAAAGAAAACCCCAAAAAGGCATTTATGAATCAAAACTTCTCTGAAGGCTGCCAAACTGGCAAATTCTGAAGATTGTGGCAGAAATGTTTGCTGATTGAACACTTGCTTCTGCCTGTAGACTAAATGAGCAAAACTTGAAATTAAGCTAGTGCTATTAGATTTTTACAGGCTTAAGCAATTCAGTTAAATTCTATAGTAAATGTTTTTTGTGGTAAATATAAATATAAAGTAATTTGACTAAAATAATTTTGTCTTTGCTTTGAAATTTTTGTGGGGTGTTTTTTTTTTTTTCAGTTTTCCACAGTATTTTCAAATGGTTTATTGAGTGCAAGTGTAACCTATGATAGTGAATTTGTGGTGGTTTTTTTACATTAATCTGCATTTGTGTGAATATTTGAGTCCACTAGATCTAGTTGATGGCTCACTTGCACGTAAGCTGGTTACTGAAAGCCTAAGCTCAAATGTTCTGTTTAACTTTTCACAGTTCAAACTGTATTGATACCATATGCTGAGTTACATGCACATTTTGTATACTCAGTTATTTACTGAGAAGGTGTGGTGAAACTCTTTGGAGAAAAGAGAAGTTGTACCAGGCAAAGGAAATACTCATTGCAACAGATAATTTGAATGTAATTTTTATGAGTAGTGAAACCATTAGTGAGTCTCGAAAAGCTTCACTTCTGCAATTGGGGCTGAGTGAAAGAAAACTTTTGCATTTAGAACCTGATAATGAATATCTTTTAGGTATAAATTATATACTGTGTAAGATGTGACCTGAAGTAATCTGAAGGTGGAGAACAGAACACATTAGTTCCCTTCAAACTGCCTTTGAAACATTAACTTGCAGTGTTTGCTGAAATATGAAAGCAAGCTGTGGATGTGTGAGGCCTTAGAGGGAACTGTGAATTCTAGTTTGCCTTGAATTTCTGTTAAAAAATAAAAATATATTTACATGTTTAATTTTATTAGAAGACTGTTTAAAATATCTTTTTGCAGTGTTAGCTGCCTGGTTTGCAACATCCTTGCACAAATTCAAAGTAAATTTCTAGATGGCAAATAAAATGGGAGTTTGCTTCGTTTATTTTATAGATTGATTGCCCTATCTTATCCCCTCTTTACTTCTCCCTAATTTACATTGTATATTTGTGGAGCCTTCAAAATCTGGCTCTACCAGCTGGGGTTGTGAGGATGACTTTTTGCAAATGTAGAACCTTATTGTTTCTCTACCATATAGAATTAGAAGAATAAAAAAAAATGAGTATTAGAGGTATCTGAGAGCCCTGCTTTGCAATGGTCTCATTTTATTTCAAGGCAGCATCTGAGCCTATAACCAAAATTCAGGGCAAGTTGGAGAGGGTGGTTTTTGCCATGGGAGCCACCCCAGCTGTTCATACAGCAGAAGCTGGCCATGTCCTCCACTGGTCCTGTGAGATAAGGAGCTGCCTGTTGAAGTATCCTGCAGCCTGATAAACCTTGTTTAACAGATCTTAGAATGTGGAGGTGGATTTTCCAACACTGTTGTTACTGTAACGTGTTGTCTGGAGGTAACTGAGTGTTAGTATGTATCTCAAGCATAAATTTCAATTTGCAACTGATCACAAGCTTGGGTTACATTATTTTAAAATGCTTAGCTTAGGTTGCTTCTCAGATGTATTTTCCTTAATTCTGCTTTGTTCATAGGCAAGGCTTGTGATTGTGCTTAGGCTTTCCCATTCAGAAGAGGTGAACCTCCTGTTGTGAGATTACTAAACAGGAAGTTAACAATAGCTAGAAAATTGCTGTCATGAAAATCGCTGCATTTTAGTTCTGTGCAGTCTTGCTCCTCCTCTTCTGCAAGCCAGGACAGTTGTCACCAGGACAAATAAGGCAATGTATTATTTGTTGGAACTACTGAATATTTTGATCCCTATGTGAAAGAATTTGTCAGAATTTAGAATTTTGCTATAATTTACCAGAACCAGCCTGTGTTATGCTTCATTGTAAATGGTTGCTTTACATTAGATAATAATGCTGCAGAGTATTTATTCAAACAGAACTATGTTTGTTCCTCTTGAGGTAATAAAATCTTACTGAATTTTTATTGTAGATAGGCAGCTTTTGTTCTAGATTGTGGCCTGTGTAGGTAGAAATCTAATGATAATTTTCTGTCAATTGCTTCATCGTTTTTTAACATATGAACTTAAAATATTTTATTTCTCCTCCTTTTTCTTCTCCTGTCCTTACTTCTCTCTAAACTTTGCTTTTAGGCCTAGATTATTATTTTTGAAAGTAAAATACCATTGCATAATTTTTTTTTATTACAAGCATATCTGTTTTAGTAGAACTTCCTGGCTTTTAGAAATACTGAAGCATGAAGCTTTTCTACGTAGTCTCATGCCAGTGTTGACCCACATGGATTAAAATAGACTGTTTTAATCTTTTACCAAATTTGGAATTAGAGTATCTGCCCACTGGGAGTTTGTAAATTATTCTAGTTTATAGAATGACAGGTTTATATAAATAATTGCAATGATTCCCACTGCATGTTTTAAATTAAAATCTACTTTTTTGAGTATTAGGAATCATGAAAGTGCAGAAAAGCGAAACTTTATTTAAAAATATTTTTTCAAGTATCTTGTAGTGTATTTTCTTACACACTTTCCCAGCTGTGGGCATATTTATTCAGAAATAATCTTTTTATACTGATCAGCTTGCAGGAAGGATCCTGCTGGATATGAAATTTTTGCATAGCTATTTTTTTTGCAGGTCATTATTTTTAACGAATTCCTAAATTAAGATCTCCTGTAATAGGATTGTACAGTAGAGTCACTGCATTAGGTTATATCAGGTTTTGGTAACTATGGTCATGAGAATAAGGTCATGCATTCTTGCAGAGAATTTTTCCATGGGAAGGTAGGTTCTTTGAGCAGCACTTCTTCTAAAAACGATGAAAAATTGAAGTTAGACATATGGGTTTAATGAAGTTGACTACATATAAAATGTGAATTTTGTTCTATGTAGATAAAGACACAGTAAATAAAATGAGAGATCTGCGCATGAAAGCTGAAGATTATGAAGTGGTGAAGGTGATCGGTAGAGGGGCATTTGGGGAGGTGCAGTTGGTAAGTTAAGTTTCTGCTTGTACATTTGAGCATATTCTGTAGTATTTCCTCATGCATCTGTTTCTCTGTGTAGTGTTCAGAAGATGCAATCTTAAATATTAAAGCCTTTGGCTCAGTGAAATTTCATTCTTCTATATTTTATGGAAATGTTTTTGAAAATGTCCGATTTCAGTCCTGTCCGAGTGTACAAGTATTTGTTTTGCATTGTAGTCTTCTCTCTTAAAATGGAATGTGTATTCCTCATAATTAGGAAAATTAGCCTTTACCACTGTTTACATGGACACTTGAAGAAGTCTTAAGGGCTAGAAGAGTTTCTGCCAGTTCAGGGACTACACCAGATTTTTGTGGACATAGTTCTCACAGATGAGAGATGTGTGTTGTTTGTGATAGGTTAGCAGCCAGGCTTGTTAATCCTGCTTTATTTAATCTAGTGCTGGTGGGAGAAACTGGAAATACAGCAGCTACATACATAGCAGAAATACATCTGCTAATGAACTCTGGAAAATGCTTATAGTTTTAACTTCATGGTATTTAACAACACTAACTGCCAATATTTATCCTTTTAGAGGCACGTACATGCAAATTATGTGACTCCTGTGCCTATGGACTTCTGTGTTGAAAGGTTCTAGCAAGTATTTTAAAAGCAGTGCATTGTCAGATGTAATTATTTTGTGGGTGTACAGTATATAATCCTCTATAGTAATGTGAAGAGTCTTATAAAACACGTTAAATGGTAAAGCAGGAAAAGTAATGTTTTCAGTGGTGTTCTTCATGTGTCTATATGGCAAACTAATATGTTCTCTATATCACATTTGTCTTGATAGGTAAGGCATAAATCCTCAAGGAGAGTGTATGCTATGAAACTTCTGAGCAAATTTGAGATGATAAAAAGATCCGATTCTGCGTTCTTCTGGGAAGAAAGGGATATTATGGCTTTTGCTAATAGTCCCTGGGTTGTTCAGGTAAAGTGATACTACTTTTAAAATATTGGCATTATAGAATAGTTTGGTTGCAACACTGCATGGCTTGGAATTACATTTTCAAAGTCTCTTTTTTTTGGTTTTTTTTTTGTCTGCTTGGGAATACATGACTAAGATAAGGAATGCTGTACGAAAGAGCAGGTATCACGCTTGCTTCAAACTGTATTTTGTCACATTTACAGGATAAACTATTCTGTTTATTTTTAAAACTCTTTGCCAGATATTTATTGGTGCATCTGCTGTGTAATAGTTATTTGAATCATCCAGCATACCAGAAAGACAGAGCTTCTGTATATTCTGATTTTTATGCGTATCTCTGGAAATTATGCCTACTCTGGTTATTTTTTCCCCATTTCAGTGTTGTCACTGACAGTTTTTTGGGAGGCACTGCTGCCTTTGAAGTTCTAAGGAGCATGCCTGAACCAATCATTGAGCACTGTGTGTGCACATGTCAGCTTGTTAATTTAAACTGTTCTTACCCTTAAGCGTATAAATTCTTCTGTTAGGTTAGAATTACACAAACTCATTCAAGATTTACCCAAGTCAGATGGGTAAGTGCTTTACTGCCTCTCTGGGTGTGATTGATCAGAATAAAGCTTAGGAATTTAATACAATTTTAAGTAAAGAAAAATCTGCTTGCACTACTCATGTTGAACAGAGTGCCGACATCTTTAAGGGCAATATTTTTATTGTTTAAATTTTAGACTAACTTTCTATATAATAGATAAATGTTGACAATAGAAAAATAATCATTTAGTGATAATACAAGTAGAATCAGGCAGATGTTTGCAACAGAGTAGTTTTATCTTCACATATGGGTCAACTAACATCCCAGTGCGAAAAACATTTTGTCTGAATGTAATGAACATTCTTCGAAATGATCTCAAAATTTATTGCACCATATTCACTAATCTTAATTTGCAACCAGCACTCTACTCCTTACAGGGTAATCTAAAGGGCTGGAGGATCTGGCTAAAATTTGCTCTAGAGTTTAACTTCTTTTTAGGAGGTTTGCTGAATGATGCAGAGTTGCTGCAGTTATTGTAGCAATTCTCCTGCTTTGGAAGTCAGCTTGCTCGGAAATGCCTTTGATTTGCCAAGAAGCAAAATATTGAAGATAACTGGAACATTAAGCGGCTTATTTTTTTGGTTTTGCTTTTTTGCAGTTATTTTACGCATTCCAAGATGACCGTTACCTTTACATGGTGATGGAATACATGCCTGGTGGGGACCTTGTGAATTTAATGAGTAACTACGATGTTCCAGAGAAATGGGCGAGATTTTATACTGCTGAAGTTGTGCTTGCATTAGATGCAATTCACTCAATGGGTTTTATACACAGGTGAGAAAGAAAAAGGTGTTACATAGCGTTGTTTATTTCCTGATGCTGTCAGAATTACTTCAGTTCAGGCAGTTTTAAAATTCAGGATATTACTTCTTTATTGTTATTCCATAATTATTCCATCTTATAAATTGAAAAGTAATTGCCATCAGAAACTGTAATTCTGAGGTGATATAGTCAAAGTAAAGGTTTTCAGCGGGCTAATGTTCCTCAGTTTGGGGAGCATTAAAATTGTCCCTTTTTGCCAAGAGATAACAAGAACAGAATGGTTATGACCATGTTGGCCCCAAAATGGTTCTTTTCTTTTGAGTAGAAAAAGCTGTTTAGGGAATTTGATCACAGTAGTATCCACTGTTAGGAATTAATTCTCTGCTAGGCATTGAAGCCTCAGTGACCCATTAAACAAGAATCTGTGAACGAGGAAAAACTCCCAGCCATATGTTTTCCTGTGAGGGGCAAGATGGAAAATTGAGATGCAGAGGAAAGGGAGTTGGATTTGTTTCATATTATGTACTTGCCCTAAAGGAAATTTAGTCACTTCTAGGATAGGTTGAGAAGTTTTCTTTTTGATATTTGAACTTGTATCTGTTTCTGGCTTTCAGTTATGTTAACTAAGAGCAAACTAATAATTTTTTCAACAGAAAATGCAAGAAGAATTTGAGTAGTGTACAGTATATGTATAGTATATACATTTTCAGTTTGTAATTTGGTCACAAGATCAGTGTTAACACAAGCTTTTTGCAAAAAATACAAACACAAAGCAAAATAAACTGCTTGCTAATCCATTGCTTGAGTGGGATCTAGAGCATCATTAATTATGTAGCTATGCTGCATCTAATGGGTAAGTTATCTGGCTGAATGAACCATTTGTACGTGTGTATTGCAAGCTTTAGAAAGCAGGCATTAGAAGATGCCAGCAGCACTGAGAGGCTTTTTTTTTTTGTGAAAATTTAGATTATTTAGACACCAGGAGGTGTTTTTGAATTTGTTTTCCCTTGTAGTTAATCTGTTCAACTCTGATGAATGAAAAGGAACTTACGAAAATATGGGCCTACTGCTCAATGGGTCAGGGACTGAGTGACAAAGGACATGGGAATAGTTGAGGCTGCTCTTTGCCCCAGCCTTCACTGATAAGGTCTGCTTTCAGGCCTCTCAGATCCTGTGCCCAGTGGCAGAGCTTGGGAGAGGAAAGCATTTCTCTGGCAGAGGATGGTCAAGCAGAGTCCCAGTCGTGCAAACTGGGTGTGCACGTGTCCAGGGCACATGGTGGAACACACCATGTGTGGTGAGGGAGCTGCCAAGTAGCATTATGATACTGCTCTCTGTCACCTTGGAAGGTGTGTGGGAATTAGGAGATTCCTGGTGATTGGAAGGAAGCAAATGGCACACCTGTCTTGCCCCAAGAAGGGCTGGGAGGAGAGAGTCAGAGGAGCTGAAGGCTAGCCAGCCTAAGGGGAGTTGGCTTAAATTGTCAGGAAGCCGTTTCCAAGCATGTGGGTGGGAAGATGATTGTGAACAGCCTGCATGGATTTATGAAGAGTAATGCATGCCCTCCCAAACCAATTACCTTCTGTGTTGAGACTGTGGGCTTCACTGACAAGGCAGAGTATGTTTGTCTTGACTTTAACAAGGTTGTAGATGTAGGTGGGTTAGAAAGGTACACTTTGAACAGGTAGAACTCTAGATACTCTTTGAGTAGGTTGTGCTGTCCAGCAACAGTCAGCTACCAGTGGTTCCCCAGAGGTTTGATACCAGGATCAGCACTGTCTCTGTTCACAACATGAACAGTGTTCAGGCAAGACAGAAAGCATTAGTCACCAGCGGCCCAGCAGGACTTAATAAAAAAGGTGGACCAGACTTGAAGTTGCATGGTGAAAAGATGAAAGGCAATGGATGACCCAAGTTGCAGCAGGGGAATATCTAGTTATTCATTAGGAGTTGTTTTTTCCACTATGAGGGAGTTCAAACAGTACAAGAGAAAGGTTATGGATTCTTCATCCTCAAAAAGAGAAAACTTGTCTGGATTTGACCCTGAGTAACCTAATGTAACTTTGAAGTTGAATCTGACTTTGTAGCTATACTTTGATCAGGCAGCTAACTGAGAGTCTTACAAAAATCCCTCCCAACCAAAATAGTTCTGTGAATGTACTGGTACATTTACACTACATTTCATCTGACAGTTATGGCCAGAGTTCTCCTTTGAGGTCTCTGAAATATACTTTCTCCTGGAATTTGTGTTATGCCATCTCGATAGTTGTTTCTTACAGCTATTCTGCTTCAATATGTTCAATGACATCAACATGCTGCACTTTACCAGTTACTTTATGAAAACTTCTATAGTGAAAGTACTTGGTGGAGTGTGGTATAAGTTAATACTTTCTCCTGAGTCATGGGGAAATATTTGTTCACAATAGTAGAATTTTGAAAATGACATCCAGTTGTTCCCTTGAAATAGAAGTGGTACAGAAGAGAAGCGATGTTCTCAATGCCTGTTTGACATAACCAGTGAATGTTTTTTAGGAACTGAGGTTCAAAATTATTGTCTAGATCTATTAAATTTGGTCACTTAAGGCTATATTCTCACATGTGTTCCGCCTTTTAAAAATGTTCAACAGTCTGTGTTGGTTGTGATACTTAGAGGAAGCAGAAAAAAATTGAGGCAATAGTGGTGCTTTAATGTTGCTGTTTTTCCGTGCAGTGTTGCATCTGAAAAGCAGTTGACTTCCATTGTTTTCATAAGTTAAATTGATTAAATGCAATTTTTACTTTTTAAAATACATATTTTTCTTCTTTCAGAGATGTGAAGCCTGATAATATGCTGCTAGATAAAGCTGGTCATTTAAAATTAGCAGATTTTGGTACTTGTATGAAGATGAACAAGGTAAACATGTTTGTAATTTCGCTTTTCTGTTTGTGAAAGGAAAACATACTTAAAAGTGAAAAGAGAAGATATTGAAAAGCTTTGAAGTAGATGAGAAGAGTGTAAAGTTGCACTCTGTTCCCTTGCTGTTCTTCATGGCCTAGTGAAAGGAACTAGATGATCTTTAAGGTCCCTTCCAACCCAAATCATTCTATGATTCTGTGATGCATGCCTCTTACTCAGTGACAATGTAAAGTGCAGAAATGGTTCTTCAAGTACTGTTTTCTAGAGAAGCTTTCTGAAGTTAAGCCTTTGATTGTCTCTAGATGCTCAGGGTTGTTTCTTTAAGTCTTTTGGTATGAAAACTTAGTGCAAAGAAATGAGGCAATTTCTACATTGTGTGCCAGAAGTGAAAGAATCAAAACTGACATGCCAGTTGCTGAATACCAGTTGTACTTATTAGCCATTGCTGACATAGCATGAGGACAAATTGGAAGGAAACAGGTGTCATAGAATTATTTACTTTTTTAAAATGTATTCTGAGATCATTAAAAAAGTGTTTTGCAACAGTATTCATGTACTGTGTAGCCCTTTTGTTCCCTAAACAAAACTGACTGGTTTATGTCAGCCTGTACATATATTTGAGGAAAACACATTGTGGAAATCTGAAATACTTAGTAGAGTTGGTGTAATATGTACAATATTCTCATCATATTCCAGGAGATTTGAATAAATTACTGTACTTAGCTGCTGAATAAGAGGCACCAATGAAAACCAAGTGCAGATTATGTGTAAAAATCCTAGTGGTCTTGAGCCTAGTCTTGGTTCCTCTAGTCTTCTGAAAGGGAAATGTTACTCTCTAGAAGAAAAACTGCTTAGCATAGGGGCTTAATTTAGAATTTGCTGCATATGAAGCACTAGATTAATATTTATTTTGTTTGTTTAGTTATATATTTTTATTTAAGTTTTTCCAGTGATCCATTTCTAGGAATGGCATAAGTTTATTTCAGAAGTGCCTCCATGGCACTGGAAAAGGGTGTGGGGTTACACCTTCAGCATTCTGGATGACAACTCCAGTGTGACTGATCTCAGTTGTGCTCAGTTCTTTCTCAGGGGTGTGAGAAACATCAAACGTTCTTCTCACCTGTTACCTGTTTTGAAGTCTCTCTACATAGATTTTTCAAAGCCTTATCTACCTTTAGTCTTCCTAGCATTCAGTATATTGGGTCAGAGGCCAAAAACTTGTAGTTCAGCTGTTCCTGTTATCAAAATCCCTGATGTTGACCCATTTATGCTAACAGAGGAGCTGTGTACAGTACATCCTGTCAGCAAATGACACATTTATACTGGCATGAGTGGCTGTGTGGTGTGTGCAGGGCCTGGATGCAATCCTGATTTCTTCTTGGATACTGACTGATGTTTTTAAAGTAATTTCCATTGTGTTTGACAAATCTAGTGCTTTGTTCTGGCTTTAGCACCTTAGACTTCAAAAATATAAAAGACAACATTTTAAGAAGAATGTTGGTTGACAAAATTTCATGTGGATCTGTTGATGTTGGTTAGGCTGCATAAGTTCGTGGAACTTACTGGCAATTTTTGGATCTTATATTTGGGCCTGGCTGTTTTTCCTCTCCTTTGTAGGAAGGAATGGTACGATGTGACACGGCTGTGGGAACACCAGACTACATCTCTCCTGAAGTTTTGAAGTCCCAGGGAGGGGATGGTTACTATGGGCGGGAATGTGACTGGTGGTCAGTTGGAGTCTTCTTGTATGAGATGCTTGTAGGTGAGTAGGAGGATCATCAGAATTGACTGCACTACTTAACCAGACTCCCATGTTAAAATCACTCTTGTTTTCAACATTATTGCTCTTCTGGCATGAGCTGTGGTTTACAGATCCTGGCATTTACAGAATATATTTTAGCAAAATTCTAGCTGAGTTCTCAGACTTTTTTGCCCTTGCCTCTCGTTCACTTGGTTGCATATGTGGTTGTATATTTAAATATTGCAAATCAAGTCTACCTTAATTTTGATCTGCTTTTTAATGTTTGTGGTTTTGCTTTTTCAGGCGATACACCTTTTTATGCAGATTCTTTGGTTGGAACATACAGTAAGATTATGAACCATAAGAACTCCCTTACTTTCCCTGATGACAGTGACATTTCTAAAGAGGCAAAAAACCTCATTTGTGCCTTCTTAACTGATAGGTAAGGTTTATATTTTATTCATAATGAAAATAAACCTTCATTAACAGTATTTCTTGTCGTGTTGAAAAAAAAAGTGTTTCTTTTGTGTGCATTTTTAAACTGCTCAAGAGAAGTGAAATTCTTAATGCCTGGGCATGAGTGCAGTGTAACAACTTGGCAATTGCCTGAGCTGTCCATGATGGTGGAAACAGAAGCAGCAGAGCTTCTTATAGACAAAAGTTAAAACCAGGCTGTGTTCTGAAATGTAGCTGCTGTGCTTATATAGAGATCTTCTTATGAAAACTTTCGAGTTATGTCTACATTTTACTGCAGCTTAAGAGGTATTTTATTGTCTTTATTGTTAGATTATGCTTTAAAATTATATTTTCCTTCAGAATAATTTGTGGAATCTCACGTCTTTAACCAAAACACTCTTTAACAGGGAAGTGAGGCTAGGACGAAATGGTGTAGAAGAAATTAAACGGCACCTGTTCTTCAAAAATGATCAGTGGGCCTGGGAAACACTCAGAGACAGTAAGTATAGTGCTTTTCTCAGAAGTGGTGGTCTGGTTTACCTATGTATCCTGTTAGCAAAAGGACTTTTGTTTAAAGGAGTTTAAAGGTATTTTGTTTAAAGGAGTTTAAAGTTTGATTTACTCTGTACCAAGCAAAATTTCCTTAGTGAATTGAGTAATATACTGATTTTTATCATACAATTTTGCACTTTTTCTAGCTGTAGCACCAGTTGTGCCTGACTTAAGTAGTGACATTGACACTAGTAATTTTGATGATCTGGAAGAAGACAAAGGAGAGGAAGAAACATTTCCCATACCAAAAGCATTTGTGGGCAACCAGCTTCCTTTTGTAGGATTTACGTACTACAGCAACCGTCGGTATGTATGCAGAAAGCAAATGAGTGGTGTATTCTTTGTTGGCACTGTTTCTGACTCTTACCAACCAATGTTTAGGTTTAAGTCTATTCAGATACTCATTAATCATTCAGAATACTAAAAAATACATTCTTTTAATACTTCAACAATGATAATCAGTACTGCTAGGCAATTTTTTACCTTAAAATATCACATTGTGTTGTTGAGTGTCCTATTCTGCATCTAGAGGAGTTTATAGTGATGCTGGAGAAGCTAAGCAAGAAAAATCCACTGTTGCCACTACCAGGCAGAGCTGCCTGCAGAGCACTGAATTGTGTGTAGAGTCATGAATCAGGGTTTGAAAGTCCATTTGTTTTACTGCATATTACTGTCCCTGAGCTGAATATGAAGTTTCCATACTTTACATCAGTGTTTTAGTGTGTGGTAAGTTAAACCTTGGCTTACTAGAAGTATTTCCTACTTACCTGCTTTCTGCTTATAATTTTTCTTTTTTTTTAAGTACACATCCCCTGACAGAGTGAGATCATGATGCTTTATGGCTTTCACTATTGCTTAAAAGGCTTTAATTTACATCAGTTAAAGCTATTATTAATTCATGCTTTCAACAGTCATTGTTATTGTAGGCCCTATAGATAGCTCTATCTACATTCAAAAATCTCAATAACTTTAATACTGGGAAAGCTGCTTTTAATTGCGGTGTCAGTCAGGCTTAAAATGGGCTAAAATTTCTAGTAGAACTGTCAGATAGAGACTGTTAGTTTTAATAACATTTCTGGATAGGAAAATCTGAAAGGAAATAAATCTGGTTTTCGTCCTTGCATAGAAGAAGAAACGATTTTCCAAGCCTGTGGTGAAATTCTTTCCATCTTTGCAAAGAGATGGATTTGTTGTTACTTTTTGCCATAGTAAGGCATAGAGGGACTTGCAGGCTTTCCATACACTTTGAGTGAGTTCAGCAGTTCAAGAGTTTCACCTATTGTTCTCACTTCAGTCTGTAACTTTGAAAAGTTTTAATTTTTGCCTTGCAGGAATATTTTGGAATATTTTGTCAAGAAGTAGCATATTAAGACCTTGTTAATAACAGAATTTCTTCCTTCCCCATCTTACTTTTTGGGGGACAGTATCAGGAATTTAGAGAACTAAGTGGCTGTGTTCTTGCTGTCATTGAAGAGCTCTGCTGCTCTCTGCTACTGTCATAACTTTGTAGGCTTATTAGAACTGTGATGCTGGCCTAGAATTGAATTTTGTCTTGTCATATTCTGCTGGTGTGATTGTCTTGAAAAATCTGACATTACTATTTATGCTTGCTAAACCTGTAATCCTAACTTTTGTTTTCTTTTTCTACTGAAAATAGTTCAAGCATTAGAAGAAAAATAAATCTGTATTTGGAAATTTTAACACAGATTTTGGAATACCAGCTGAGAACGCTTTGTAGCCATATCTGGCTTGTGAGTTCTCTTCTAGATTTGGTGGAGCTGGTGCAATGCCTGTCTAAGTATCACATTCTTACTGCTCAACAACCCTGGTTTGTAAAACATGGTAGCTTCTTGTACTCCAAACAGCAAGCTTGTTTCCATAGGAAACTTTCATTTCCACTTTGTTACTTGATTGTCTGAAAGCTGGCTTGATGTTTAATTTGACTCTGGTTTGGAGATGCCTTTGATTTTACCCTCCTTGATCTTTTGGAGAGGTTTTTTTTATATCTGCAAGTATCCACGTGAAAAAAACAAAAGGATGTGTCCATCTTTCTCAGTTCATGTGTTGGAGAGTTATTTCTCACATAATCTGATGCACTTAATAGGTGCTTTATGTCTCTTTAGATCAGTTAGCAGGCCAAGAATATCACATCAAATAGCAAAGGAATTTGAAAACAATAATTTGTATTTATTTATCTGACTCTCCAGAATCATCACGACTAGAAATCTGTGGTATTTTTAGAAAACATTTACATAAAATTAGAACACTGGCTTCAGGGCAAACTTCTTGTGTGTGGAGCTCTTAGTAACTTTGTTGAAAGTTACACAATCTCTGCAGACTTTGCTTCATTACTGCTACTTGCTGCATAAGTGCCTGAGTAAATATTTATGGGATGGAAGCCAATGAGAGTGTTGTAACTAAGGAAAGCAAAGATTTTTTTAATGGTTATTAAAAAAAAGAAAAGTAGTTGTTGTATTTGGCAGAAATCCTTTTTTTCTGGAGGCCTTCTATTGCAGCTTTCTACTTTAACCTTTACAATAAATTGAATTTTTCAATTAAATGTGCTTAAATCTGATTATGTTACTACTTGATTATCCACATTTTGGAGCAATAAATCTGGGAGTTATATTTTAGGATGTCTGTATTATCTTAATCTTTTTTTCATAATCGTGCCATTAAACAAGGCAAATATAACTTCAAAAATGTTTTTGCAGGTATTTAGGTGTCCCTGCAGAAAATTCCAATGACAACAGAACAGGCTCCAGTGTGGACAAAAGTGTGGTATGTCTTCATCTTTATTGTATCCTAATAAAGGGTCTACTGCATATATAGGCATAAACTGTTTGAGTTAGAAATGTCTCAAATTATCTTAGTGTTTGGGATATGAGAAATCAATGCATAATTTTTAGCTCTTTAGTATGGCCTCCCTTATAAAGTTATTGGAAAAGCAGAATTTCACTTCTTAATGTATCCTTGGTTTTCCTGAATTCAATAAAATATCCAAAACTTTCTGTGGAAAAGGATTCACACACCGTTTTTATCTTTAGAAATATCAAAGTGCTTGTGCAGTGTTTTTAGAGTGCCTTCTTGATCCTGCGTAGCTTTGTGGCAACCATGGAGTCTGGGCTTACAGTGAACTCAATGGGAGGTGGGGGACAACTTACCAAACTTGGGCATTCTGCTCCTTCATGAGCTTTTCCCAAAAGCTGTTGGGAGTTGGGGCGCTGATGATCTGCATTTCTAGAGCAGTTCACCTAGCAAGAAGTGCTCAGGAATTCCTTCAGTTACTTATTCCCAAGCATCTTGGCAGTCAGGTTTCCAGGAAGATATGCTGAGATGTTTGAGATTTGGTTGAGTGCTTGGATTCTGTGTAAGTTCTGATATAAATTGAGCTATTTCCTGAGAATGGTTTGATATTGTACAAATCACATTCTTCCCAGAAGAAAACATTGTCAAAAATTGATAATAACTCTAAAAGGAATCTTGGCTTTGACTATGATTTACTTTGTTAGTATTTTGTTTTGTTTTCTGTTGAGAGTAGAAAAGATATTGATCTATGTTCCCTTTTCTCTTAAACTAGCAATAAAAAGCTTTAATGACACATGGCACTACCCAGAGAAAATTTGTACAGGGCAGGGGAACTGATTATGTCTTTTATTGGGCAATTGAATTTGAAATGTCCTGATTTTGGGCAGTTGAAATGTCCTGATTTTTTATGTATGTTGATATGTTTGATACACTTGCTTTTCCTTATAAGTGTTTGATTGTTGATACAGTAAAATTTAAAAACAAGCCAGACTTTCCAATATTTGAAAGTACTTAAAAGCTGGCTTTTGCTTGACTTTGAAGAGAGTTACTGAATGGACTTGACATACTCAGTGGAATCCTGGTCAGTGTGTAGTTAAAGAATCCTCAATAATCCTGTCCATATTGTCAGACATACTCGAATGTCTTGTGATTTTAGCACTTTTGAGAGTTGAAGGTCTGGAAGAATTTGAGTGATATAGGAAAGTTTAAATCAATGTTAAGTCTTTACTGCAAGGTATTTTTCCCCCACAGTTCTTTCTCAGCTGTTTTTCTTTCATTACATGCTGCAATGAAAACGGTAATGTTGACACATGGTTAGCAAATTAATTAGTTCTGGAAATGGAGCACAAGATGTTACCTGGTCTCTCCGCATTTTGACGTCTTCCTTTTGAATGTCTTTGGGGAGAGACATGAGTGACACAAATTTCCAAGCAATTAATTGTTTTGCAAGTGTGTAAAACTTAACAGAATTAGGCCATGATGTTGTGCAAAAATAGAAGTCCATGTCCTTTTACTGAATATCAAACCTCTTTGAAGATCTGATAGCTTACTTTGGTTTAGTGCTCCCATAACCACCTGTAAACAGTTTAGATTTTAAGAAAAAGGAGATTAAAAGATTCTTTTGCACTGGATCTTAGGTTTTCTTCATTGCTCAGGGTACTGAACCAGACTCATTATGCTGTAGTGAGTAAGAAAAAAGTATGACATTTCCAGAAAAATTTTTCTTTACTTCTCTCTTGCAGACAGGCTTTTCTGTAGTCCTTTCCTCCCCTGCTTCCTACTCAAAATGGAAACCGAGAACAAACTAAAACTTAAAGGAGTGCTTTTATACTGAGTTAATTGTAACTCAGGATTTTCTTGAGGTATTCTTTAGTCTATTGATAGCAGATTTTGCAGACCTTTGTCCGGAAGCCTGTTGTCTCTACTGATATAATTAGACTGCTCAGCAAGCTCAGATGGGTCCCCTGGGGTACAGGCTGATGTGAGAACATGCAGAGACAGAGAGACGCAAGAGGATGCGATAGCAGTCCAAGCTAGCAGGAGTCAGTACAGAAATGCCTCCATTGCCAGATGTCTTTTTAGACCTGGTTCTCATCTGTCCCGTTCAGTTCCTCTGTGCACCCTGTCTGGAAGGGCTATAACATGAGTGAAAAGAAATGGAAGAGCAATCCCATTGAACCTTTGTTATCCTCTGTTTTGGGGCGTTTGCTGTGGTCCTTTCTTATTAAAGTGAGAGAGAGCCTTTAAATAGTCTTGCTTCTTGCTTTATTTCTCAGTGGCTCGTGCCAAGGAGATAAATGCATTGTTTACTCGTCCTTCCTTTTCCCTCAAAGTTTAGATTTAGAAGCCATCCCTTGTTTTTAACTACACACATTGTCTGATCCACACAGTGTTATGTTCTATGTCACACCAGTAATTTGTTTTCCAGAGCTGCTCTGTTAAGTGCTCAAATGTTCAATTTTTGTAAATTTTTTGAGATTTTGGAATTAAAACAGGAAACAAGGAAGCAAAGCATCACAACCACTTGAATATGTTGCTTTGAAGAGAGTCTAGATTAGGAATCTAGTGCTTCTCTATGGAGTTCCAGGAGCATTGAGGGAAATGTATAAAAATTAAATAGGCTGCAATCCTTACAATATCAGTGGAAAGGCTTATAATGAATCAACAGAAGGTTGACTTGATGAGCTCCTTCAAAGCTGACACCATCATGTTAAATGAGGATTTTGATGTTGGAATGGGATTATTGTGCCTAGATATTCGGTAGAAAGTAGATATTTTGAAACTACATGAAAAAATTGAATTTCTGAGTTTATCCTGCTGGCAAACAGTACATGCTATGCAGTAATGTGCTGTATTAACATCTGAAGTTTGTTACTATCTTTGAAACCTTGGTGCAGTTCTAGCTGTAAAAATAATCTCTGGCTGAGGAGATGGTGAGAGCACTTTCTCCCCATTGCCAATAGCTGATTGGCCTGGTTCTGCTTCCTGAACTTTTTAGGAGCTTGAAGATACATTGCAAAATACACGTGGTGGTTCATGCTAGAAGAAATTTTGAGAGTAGCTGAAATGCTTTCTTGTATCTTCTCAGTAATATCTTTAGTCAGATACTGAAGATATGTAAAAGAAGGATGATTTGACTTAGCCTAGCCCTGTGAATTTTGAAGATACCCTAAAATTTCATGTGCATGCAAATGAAAAAAGCTGTCTTACTTCTTGTAATTAAATTGTGGGGGGTGCAGGGAGGAAGAGACACGCATCACATTTTAATAAGGTAAAATGTCTTATTTTGGTAGAAGAAAGTAAGCTGTGATACAATGTAAGCAGAACTGAATATTATTAAACACTTTTTTAAAGTTTCTAAATTTAATGCATGTTCTTTCATGTACAAATATATACTTAAAGCTGGAAAATATGCAGAAGATGATCTATGAGTTAGAAGAACAGCTACATAATGAAATGCAGTTGAAAGATGAAATGGAGCAAAAGTGCAGGTGAGACTTTGAACTTCAATTGTTTACATAATTTAATATCAACACTTCAGTTCTGTGTTACTGCTTTAGGGATTACTGGGCTAACACTAAGAATGGTGCTGTAGTTCTCCAAGGGAGTTCCAGGCACAAGTTTAAGTAATTCTAAAATTTTCTTGAGTGTGGTTTAAAGAATTTATTTTTTCGTTGACAGCTGTGTAACACATGTTCTTTCTGAACACTTAAGTGTTTGAGTTTACCTGATGTCTCTGTATTCAGATGTTTTATTGGACTGGGGTACTCACTCACCATCCTGATTTTTTTGAAAATGTGAGATTCTGTGTATATGGCATATATTGGATTATTAAAATTAATTAGCTGTTTTATAAATACAGTGTACTTGTTGGAAAACCACTTTTTTTTTTCTATGGCTGACATAAAAGAACAACTATTCGCTTTCTAAAGTTCTGTTTCTACCATGCTGAAGTAGCAGCTATGTGAGAATTGGCATTTTTCTTCCAGTCATGCTTATGAACAGTTGAGATTCTTCTTTTCTGATAATCAGACATTTTTATTCAGAGTCATGCTTACTAAATTCTAGCTTGTCCTTTTGAAGTCTTTTCCTGAAGGATTAAGTAATCCCAGGAGGCACTACTATATGGTACAGGAAGGATTTAGACTTGTGAATTAGAACCATAGTGTGGAGCTGTACAAGCTCCTTAGGTGTAAAACTGGTAACCAAAATGGTCTGGTGGGAGTTTAGGCTGTGTGACACTGTTGCTTACTTAAACACAAGCTCACTGTTGGCACGTTCTGATTGCTCTCCACAAGCAGGATGTACATTCTTGAAGGAAATTCAGTAGCTGTCTTCCTGCAGTGCTACTGAAGTTGTCAGGGCACAACTGTGTCTCCTGGTATGTCATGCCATTCACTGCAGAGTTAGTGGATAGGAGGTACTGCTGACTATTGTAACTGCCTCTCTATGTACCTGCCAGGAAGCTTTGTCTGGGTCCTCCTTGTTGCCTCTTTGAAGAGGGATAGCTGCCTACAGAAATGCAATGGATGTGACAATGTTGTTGCCAGTTGAATTTTCCATGCTTTTTGCTGCACACTCTCTGTAGTCCAGTCTTCTAATACATTGCTTCAACACAGAGACTTTCAAATAATATTATTCATATACCTTTATCTGTAGTAAGGAGCTGTCTACTGTGGAATTAATGAACTATTTTAGCTATTTGGAGGTAACAACTAGAGGAAGTTTTAGCAGCTTACCAGGATATTTTAATCTTAAGGAAAACCTGTTGTGTACATACACTGTTTTTTGCAGATGGAGATAAAATCTGGCACCTAAAGTTTTGCATATTTAATTCTGCAACAAAGCTGATAAATACTTAGTGATATATTTTACAGATTATTTGCAATGATTGATTGTCTTCTTCAGCTTTAAATGTTCATTACAAAATAACATTCGTCAAAATATAAATGTTAGCTTTAGTAATGGTCACAAATCATTTCACTAGTATGTATTAATCTGTCTATTAAATGATCTTGTTTTATTTTTAGATCTTCGAACATAAAGCTAGACAAGATAATGAAAGAACTGGATGAAGAGGTAATTTTTTTCCTCACTGAAGAATTTTTTTCCTCACTTTACTAATTGGGTAAAGAGTGGAGTCAGGAATAGTATTTTCATGATTCTAGGATATTTTTTCTGTGACTAAAAAAATGTCCTGTGTTCAAGTTTGAGACCTAACAATCATAATTCAGTATGTAGCATTGGGAGATTGCATTTTTATTTGTACACATTTTCAAAAACTTTTCTTTCTGTAAATCATGCTGATTTCTGTTTACTCTGCTAAATATTTTACTTAGTCTTGCTCACTGCAGGTTTTCTGGAGTTTATCAAAGTCAATTACTACAAAAATACAGATGGTTTTCTGTTGAGTCCTTGTCTTGTCTCTTGATAATAATTTTAGTAGTTACTTTAGATATAATCATAGTAACAACAATTTTTCTAGTAATTGTATAAATTTGTCAGGTAGAAGTAAAAAAAAGCTGTCTTTTCTGTAAACCTTTCCAAGGAAGCCAGAAACTCATTAATTTGGAACAATGCATCAGTTTCCTTGTTTAATTAGTTGCACAGATACTGGTTTAGTTATCATTCCTTAAAACGTAAGTATAAAATCCCAATTCTTTGAATTTTAGGGAAATCAAAGGAAGAACTTGGAAACAACAGTGTCTCAGATTGAGAAGGAAAAGATGGTGTTGCAACATAAGATAAACGAGTACCAAAGAAAATTTGAACAAGAGAATGAAAAAAGACGTAATGTGGAAAATGAAGGTATGCAATATTGTCCAAACGTTGACACTGAGGAGGTGGATGATGTGTTTTGGGGAATAATTTTGTACCATAGTATCTTAAGTGCTGTGCAGCTTTAAAGTTTGAAAAAGGATCTTTTCAAATAATGAACAAGGATTTCTAATCCTTTTTTATTTGAACACAATATTTTTGTTCTTATTTTCAGATTCTCTGCAACACTGTGTTATGTTGTTAGTCTGCAAGCACAAATTTTGACATAAAAATATATATAAAAAGCAAAAAGTCAAAAAACCACCTGTCAATGTAAAACAATATTTTGGAGCATATTGCGTAAAAAAACAAGAATAAAACCCTTAGTGTTTTTTTGTATGCTGTATTAATGGTGCAATTTCTCTTTAGTGTCCACACTAAAAGATCAGATGGAAGACTTGAAAAAAATCAGCCATCATTCACAAATTTCGAATGAGAAGATAACACAGTTACAAAAACAAGTATGTTGTTTGTGTTCCTTTTCTTCATTATTTCCTAGACTTGATCATTCAAATGTAGCAAAATTGGTTCCATGATCTTTATATTTGAGAATCTTGTCTGGTTTATTTTAACAGCTAGAAGAAGCAAATGATTTGCTGAGGACAGAATCTGACACAGCTGCAAGACTGAGAAAGGGTAACACAGAAATGAGCAAGTCATTAAGTCAGGTAGAATCACTGAACAGAGAACTGCAGGAAAGGTGCAGAGTTCTGGAAAGCACAAAACTGCAGGTGGAGAAAGATTATTACCAACTACAAGCAGCTTTGGAGTCAGAACGAAGGGACAGGAGTCATGGATCTGAAATGATTGGAGAACTACAAGGTAATTATTCTGAGTTTATACTTTGCTGAAGAAAGTTGTGGTAACCCTACTTAAGTGGAGTTTGATAACAGGAGGAAAGCCAACCTGCAAACAAAGTGTGACTGAACAATTTCTGAAGATTGGATCTGGCTTCCTCATCATCTTGAGCAGCTCTTGGGAGGGGGAGAGAATATCAGAATCAAAGAGTGTCAAACACTGATTTTGTGTCTGGGGCTGCACTGACTGAAAGTCTGAGTCCAGTGGTGCAAAAATACGAAGAGCTGATACAGTGCTAGAGAAGATGCAATGCTGTCTTACTGCCTTGTACAGTAGCCAAGTTAGTATATCCTGCACTTGCTCTTCATTCATTTGTGGGGAAGGCTATATTTTTGTTAAATTGCATTTGTTTTCTTTTATGATGATTGTACATTACTTTTATAAGCAAGGTTAAGAGCACAATAAGGGATGCAGATGCGGAATCCCCTTTTCAGGGTGCTTGAAACTTTCTGCTATTTGGATAGATTCTTCATACTGAAACTATTCAGATGCAGTAGTTCCTGACTGTGTCTGTGCTAATGGACCCTGACTCTCAACTTGCCACTTTGAACCATCTGTCTGCAGTATTGAGTTTCCATGAGGCACAGGCTTTTGATGAGGATTCTCCCTACTAAAAGGGAGCTTATAAAATGGAGACATTTTACCAGGGCCTGTAGTGACAGGACAAGGGGCAATGGTTTTAAATTGAAAGAGAATAGATTTACATTAGATATAGGAAGAAATATTTTTACAGTAAGGGTGGTGAGGGACAGGTTGCCCAGAGAAACTGTTGTTGCCTTGCCCCTGGAAGTGCTTCAGGCTAGGTTGGATGGGCCTTTGAGCAACATGGTCTAGTGAGAGGTATCCCTGCATGTGATGGGGGGATTAGACTAGATGGTTTTCAGAGGTCCCTTCCAAACCACATGATCCTACTTAGTATTTCATGTAAACTCTTACACCACACAAGGGTAGATGCTGTGGGGTTTGAGGAATAGTTCTTTTTCCATGTCATAGCACTTAAAATCATAGGATGGTTTTGGTTGAAAATGACCTCTAAGGTCATTGAGGCCAACTATTAACCCAGAGCTGCCAAATCCGCCACTAAACCACATCCCTAAGTGCCACACTTACACATCTTTTGAACACTTTCAGGAGTGGAGGTTTTACCTCCCATGGTTTTACTTCCCCATGGTTTGAGTCACACTTAGGTGAATACATGTTTTGTTACTACCCAAAAATCAGTTTGAGACTGACATTCTGTGTAGTGTGCCTTATCTACCCATTGAGGAAGTTAGCATCACTTATAGGTGCTTGTTCCATAGCACAGCAGAACTTGGGTTAATTAAAGAAATTTTGAATATTAGCTAATGGAAATGATGGAAGGCAGGAAACATTTCTGCATGATTAGTTTTTGTGAATTGTTTCTGATGACGTGCATAAAGAGTGTCTAAAAAGGTCAGTGTCCTCTACAATGTATGGCCTTTGCATGCCTGAAAAATCTGAAGTATTTGAAATATTTTATGTGCCCAGAAATCAGTAAAAGTTGCAAAGCCAAGTGATCTAAATAAACTAACTAAAGTGGTGTTTAATTTTTTGTGGCAGTTCGGATTACAACTTTACAAGAAGAAGTAAAAAACATTAAAAACAATCTAGAAAGAGTGGAAGCAGAAAGAAAACAAGCACAGGATATGCTTAATCATTCAGAAAAGGTACGGTGAAATGATGTTGACGCTGACGCTCTTTGTCAGCTTTTGACTATTTTCAAATATTATTGTTGTTTCCAAGTCCAGTGTTACTGTTCTAAATCAGTCTTGCATTTAAATTATTAACTAAGTATTGCTAGTTTACAACCTCATCAGGATGGTCTCCCAAGTCTTCAGGTAGTTCTTACTTGTAACATGGGGCATAAAAATTGTGTTTGTCATTCATTATCGCTGATTCAAGGATCCTTCTGCCAGTAGCAAGGATTTTTTTTTCTGCCTGCCTAAGTATGGCTGCAAAGACTTGACTCTGAAAATCTATGAACTTTTTAAAAATCAGATTTTCTTTTTTCTTTTGCCTTTACTGGATTTTAATTTGACTGGATCAGTGCCAGGCAGGCCTTTTCATCAACTTTGGTGCAGAATGTTTTTTTGTCCTTCCTTCTGAATGGTAGCAGAATATTCCCCTAAAATCTCTGATCCCCTCCATATGATGGAAAAACAAGTTAAAAGGAAATCTTGCAGCCTTTCTCCAGACAGACTGCAGAGTTAACTCTGTCTAGTGAGGTCAAGTAAAAACTTGCTGTTCTGTGTGGTCTATGGAAATAAAACAGAGATGTGACAGCCTGTGAGGGAAGGGGCAAGCAATTCTAAGTTGCTTTTATGTGAAGCAGCCATTCAAAGGCAAGTCTTCATCTCTCAAGGCACATCTCCAGTGCTTGTTCGGTGAATTACTGTTGATACCTGGCAATCCTAGCAATGAAATAACCCAAATCCATCCAGGTAACAATAATTCAGATTCCTCTGTGCTCTAGGATGTCAGTTCATTAGTTGTATATTTCCAATTTAGGTGACTACTGATTATATAGACTACTGAAAAAAAGTTAATGAATTTTTTTCCAGAGCACTGAGTACAGTTTTGGTCTGTTACTGTTCTTCACTAAGTGTGGAAAATAACATCGATAATCTCTTGATAACAGAAATTTAATACTAAAAAAAGGAATAAAAATGTGATTCCCTCAGGCATTATTGAAATCTGATAACTTTTTCCTTATCTTTAGGAAAAGAATAATTTAGAGATAGATTTGAACTACAAGCTGAAATCCTTACAAGACCGGTTAGAGCAGGAGGTCAATGAGCACAAGGTGACCAAAGCGCGGTTAACTGACAAACACCAGTCAATAGAGGAGGCAAGATCGGTTGCAATGTGTGGTAAGTGTTTCTTGCAAGTTTCAGGTAAACACATAATAAAGTAATAAAAGGTACTCTGATCATGGTATTTTGATACAGTTGTCTTACAACGTAGTACTCTTGCACAAGTGTTCGATCCCTTGTATAAAGAAAATGCATATTAAAATTTTAAAACATGAAAACTACATAATTTAAAATATTTTCCCTAACACGCTATTTCATGAAAAATTGTATTGTTTCTTAATGTTTTGCATACCTTACTTCAAAGCCTTCCTTGGCTTCTAAAATGCTATTGAACCTTGAAATTCTGTCTAATGCTAAACAGAATTGAAAGAATGCATTGTTAAGAGAGATGTCTTAGAGCATTCATTCCTGTGTAACTGCATTAAAACCACTAGTGTTGTATTAGGCTTGTCTGAAGTCAAGTGAGAAAGATTCTTTTATAGCTGTGTATCCATGAATCAAAGGTGTGTATTGATCTTGTAATTGAATATGTCAGGTTTTCTCTGTGAAGTTCATCAGTACCTAAATGTGGTTTTTAGAGTTAACAATAATGGTAGCATTTTTTCCTTTTGCTACTATCCATTCATGGAAATGAAACTTTGCCTTACTTCAAAATGACTACTTCAAGAATCTGCGCTTTTTATTTCTTTTGCTATTTATCTTTCAGTTGTCATGCTTTGAATGCAGATTGGAATTATATTTTTTTAGTGTTCCTTGTAATAATGCCAGGATCTTTTTCCTTAGTAATCAGTCCATCAAACAGCAGAAAAGCTTAGATAGCTGAACAAAAGGGTCTGAAAAATACTAGGATATTTATGACTTGTTTTTACAAAAGCATACTTGCAGATGCTAGTATTCATTTTTGTTGTTTTTCTTTCCTTAATCTTTTTTAGAAATGGAAAAAAAGATAAGGGAAGAACGGGCAGCAAGAGAAAAAGCAGAAAATCGAATAGTTCAAGCTGAAAAACAGTGTTCCATGTTGGACTTTGACCTGAAGCAATCTCAGCAGAAACTGGAACATCTTCTTCAGCAAAAGGAGAGACTGGAAGATGAAGTAAGTAAAAGGTTCATCACTAATAATTTTCTACATAAATAAGAAATTAGAGTTGAACTGAGAGATAGAAAATTAAATTCACTTATACTGAGCTCCTTATATAATGCCACTCTCAGTGGAATTGAGGATAGTTGTTGGCCTAAGTAGGTTTAGGTAGTTTCTGTTTGTTTCTTAACTCAAGCATGACTTGCATATTTGAACCTTTATTCAATGTAACACCTTTTTTTTTGTGTTTTCTCTTATTCTAAAGAAAAAATTTGCCTGTGAATTTGACTGTGCAGTCTGATTGACATACATAATTTACAGGTCTGCGTTTGTATTTTCTGGTTTGCATTCTTTCCTTTTTTTCAAGGAAATGCAGTTAGAGTATTGAGTGTGAAAACTAGGTACTAAGAATAATAGCTTCATCCTCAGATTTTCATTACAGGACAGTGGGAATGAAGTTTATAACACCTTTCTTAGGGGTCACAACTCATGTAAATTAGTTTTTATATAGTAGGTAAGATGTATTTTTTTTCCAGAGTGAGAGGTTTTTAAGATCTGAAATCCATGGAGAGGTTTGCAGACAATTTGCATTTCTTCAGTTGTTGTCTTTCAGATAAGTTAAATTGGGGACTTTGAAATAAACTAAAAGTGGGAAAGCTTTATCATCCTGCAGCATCATAGCCATAGGTTCTGAGGGCAGCAGATTTGTGTGATTATGGCACTGAAATGTTTGGAGACTCAGGAATATTTTGACATAACGCTACACGGTGTAGCATCCTAGCCAGTGGTGTTTAATATAAAATAATCCATATGTGAAACCTCTTTGGCCACATGCAACTGGTTATTTAGCAAAGGCTCCTAAATGGAAATATTTCTCATTTAGGTAAGGAATCTGACACTTAAGCTAGAACAAGAGACGAATAAGCGAATAATGGCACAGAATGAATTAAAGGCACAAGCTTTTGAAGCTGATAACTTGAAGGGTTCTGAGAAGCAGCTGAAACAGGAAATCAATACCTTGTTGGAAGCAAAGAGATTACTGGAATTTGAGTTGGCTCAACTTGCAAAGTAAGTAAAAACATGAAGTAAAATGGAAAAAAGTGCTTAATTATACATGTACTATTTTGCCTGTTCCTGCTAGTGAATAAAGTTCTCTAGTGCATAGACATTTTTTCCTAAACTAAAAAAGTATTTTTAGCTGCATGTTATGATTCCTATGTAGCTGCATGTTATGATTCCTATGTAGCCTTCAGTGTTGGAATATTTTTGTTATGAGCTATGATTCAGAACAGTTCTTGGCTCACTATTCTATGCTAAGGCACACACACACACAGATACATGTATATATTCCTCTTTTATTTGAATGACTTCTTTATAGATTGACTCTGATGCTACTTACGGAATTATATGGGACTTTTAGTATATGGGAGTCAATAGTTCCCTTTAATTGCCTGATTCATTTTCTTAGTGTTTCTTAAACCAACTTAAAATGAAGACATTTTTCATTGATTAGACTTCTATTATATATTCTTTCAGCTGACTTAATGTTTTTCCATTTAGAGTACTTCTTGACTTCTAAATTGCATGCTGAAACAATCATTGTTTTAGAGTAAGAATTGTATTAAATCAGAATTCTAGGACACAGCAAACTGTTGCTCTTTGTAAAGTAATATGTATGCAAATAGAAGATCATTGTAGGATGCTGTTCTGGTTAGAAATTGTCTTTGGCTTTTGTTAGTAGCTGGCTTTTTAAAAGTTTCCCTTTTTTTTTTTTTTTATTCTTTCAAAGACAGTACAGAGGAAATGAAGGTCAGATGCGTGAGCTTCAGGATCAGCTTGAAGCTGAGCAGTATTTTTCGGTAAGACTTGTAAGGAATTGTGTGTGCTACATTTTGACATAAAATCATTTAACAGTGAATAGTTGAAACTAAAACTGTTTTAATGTAAGTAACAGCCTGGCCTGAATCACCTATTCAGAAAATCCTGCTTGAAATACAAACAAGGAACGAAATATTAGAGAACATTAGATGGAGTATCTAAAATGTTGCTTTGTTGTTTGTCAAAACTGACATTACATTGAGGAACTCTTACCTGAATTATTCATGAGAGTTGTTCCTATCCTGAAGTCGGAAAGGAGATATTTTTCTGATACAATTTCAAACTTTGTAGAGAGTTCAAAATCTCCAAACTTACTGGAAAATATTCCATGCTATTGATCTACCATACATACGTTTAAAAACCATAGAGTCAGTAGCATTCTGCATGTATTCCTTATTCTGAAAAGCTACCATCTCTGCACCTGAATCTCTGAAGAACCTTACTGGGTACTCAAGGTAGCCAGAATGTGTATTTCATAGATGTAGTTTGATCTGTTTCTTCTCAGTGAAAAGAAACAATAGCGTATGATTCTCTGTAACACCTGAACTTCAGATACATTTGTGAATATGGACAGACCCATTTCACTTTGGGAGTTTAATTTTTCCTGGGAGAGGCAATAAAAATTTTTTGTGTTTACTAATCGCATATGACTGTCATTTCATTACCTGTTACAGGGGCTTTTTGTGCATTTCTCCATGACATATTGCTAATATGAAGATGCAGAGCATTGTGTTTCTCAGTTACTTCCTTTTTCACTAACTTGTAGTTTAAATAAGACATTCATAATTCAGTCTGAATATTTAGAAAAGTAGTTTACTGTAGAAGTTCAAATTTTAAGTTTCAGAATTACAGGTGGTGTTAATAACAACAATGGTTAATATTATTGTAATATTTTAATAACTATATTGCGATATAGTATTAAAACCCAGAGGTAATTCACAGAAGTCATTTGCATAAATCAGGCCTCAGCTGAATGACTAAGTTTATACTGAAAAAACTTGTGGTTCTAAGAGAAAAGGTACATGGACACAAAGAGAAAGCAACAGGTAAAAGCACAGAATGGTGATAGGCTTGTTGGACGAACATTTTGAGACAAGTGGTGCTTCAAGAGGATGCAGTTTTGTCCTGTTGTGTCCAGGAGGCCTGTTCTGTTGTGTCACAGTGCCTTCCTTCTCTTTTGCAGCACATGCATTTGTCCAGCTATGTAGGAAAACAACTAGAAAATTGAAAACTGATTTGGTCATATCAGTTCCCTACCCAACAGAAACTGGAAAGAAGCATCTGGGAGAGGAAGGAAGGAGGAAATTTCATTAATGACAGTAGTGGCATGTGTTGGGGTTTGACAAATTCAAACTAAGTAGATTGAAAACAAGGAAGAATTTCAGTGTGGAATTTGAATAATGATTTTTTTATGCTTTCTTTTACAGACACTTTACAAAACTCAGGTTAAGGAACTGAAAGAGGAAATCGATGAAAGAAATAAAGAAACGCAAAGAAAAATGCAGGAGTTGCAAAATGAAAAGTACGCCCATTATGTTTCTCACATATGCCTAAGTTTTTCCATGTAATACTATCTCACTCGTGAATGCTTTGAATCAGATCTAAGGTGTTTTAATTCCTTTAGAAAAAGGCCTCAAAAGTGTTCTGTACACCTTGTAAGTGGCAGATACATAGGGTGTTTGCTATACGGACTCACAAAGCCAAATATGGTTACTCATGTTTGCTTTGGACATTATCATGTCTGTAAGAAGAATAATGACTTCTCTGAGAATTTAGTAGGATTCGAGAAGTTTAAAAAACATTCCAGTTTGTGGTAATCGTCTCACTTGCCAACTTTTTAGATTTGATTGTATTATCCTGATAATTACTTAATGTGTTTATATAGTCAGTAAAATAATTTGAGAAAAAGGTAATGAAAAGTTGTTGAAATTTAGTATACTTCTGATTATAGCAAAACTAGTTATTATTAACAACCATTAATTGTGATGTACTATTTTCTAAGCTATCAAACAAGAAAAAAAAATTTAAGCTTGTTTTTCCAATTTCTTAACTTGTTTCATGTTCTGAAGAAGGAGACTTGTAGCCTTAGGCATGAAGTAGAATTTCTTCCAGTGTCTCTGTCTCTTGTTCTGCTTGAGCATCAGCATTGGAAAACAGTCTGAAGGGCAGAGGTTATGTACAGTGTTCATTTTGTACAGTATTTTGGTGGGCTAAGAAAGGGAAAAAGAAAAGATATTGTGCTAATAAATATGGTGTAGGAGGAAAATACATCTGTCTCTGCAAAGTTTTTCACGAGTGGTAACCAACATAAAGAAATGGGGAGGGAGGAGAAGGTAGGCAAGACTTCCCTTATTCTTTTTGGGGTTATTATTTCTTTTCTTACTTGTTTTTATAGATTCTTTGTATTCTACTCCCTCACCATTCTCTGCAATTTTATATTCATCATTAATGTTTCTCACTTGGATATAACTATGGGAATTGTGATTATGGGCAAATGTGGGTTAAGTATCTTTTGATGGACCACCCTGTACATATAATTTAATTTTATTTTCTGTTCCTCAAAGGCAGGAAAATACATCTTGGTGCTCATGGATGATTGAAATGTTAATGAAATCGTAGTAAGCTTGCTGCTGTAGCTTCTGTGGACCATCCAAAGATACAAGTGTACAGAATGCAGTTTTGTAACTCTTGCTTTTTAAAAGAAACTAAGATAATGACCATTAGCTGAGTGGTATAATTTGGGTTTGATAGTCTTCCTGAAAATTTGGAATGTTTTGCATAGGAAAAGGAAGTCTTAATGTCCTTTTTACAGAGAAACACTCGCTACCCAGTTGGATTTGGCTGAAACCAAAGCTGAGTCGGAGCGGTTGGCACGGGCACTTGCTGAAGAACAGTATTATGAACTCAATCAGGAAAGCAAAAAAGCTGCATCAAGGCACAGACAAGAATTGACTGATAAGGACATTATCATAAGAAGGGTAATTTAACTGTTATCAATACCTGTATAAATCTCTTCCAGCTGGAAACCAAAATTCATGGTTTTAATTAATGAAGTCTTGTTGTGATGATAAGTGATAACTAATTAAGTATCTTAAGTTTTGGGCTCACTTGGAACCTTAAACATTTAAATTTCATCATGCGACCTCCCTAAAAACTAAAATTCATTAATCTGAGATGAAGCCAGAATTAAAATCAAGTGAATGTCTATAATTCAGTTATTAAGCCTTTTGTATTTACTTCTTGTCATTGTCAAGTGTATTATTTAAATCTTTAAATTTGTGGAGCTGTGTATTGGAGATTCTTATTGCAAAGTAACTTAGTCTTTAAAAAAATCCAGTTGAGAGTCTTGAGTTTCACAACCCAAATCCCAAAATGTAATATATGAAGACACTTTATAGCATAGCTTTTGGATGTTAGTATGAGCTTCATGAATGACTTTAACTGTGAAGTCTTAAACGGCAAGCTATATGTAGCATAGTTATTTTACCATTGCTGTTTTTTCTTGTTTAGCATGATTTCTTAAAAATCCTGGGGGTGTAAAACTCCAGGTGTAACTGAACTTGGCTCAGTTGCTGAAAGCTTTCTGTTAATGCTACCACGGATATTCCATCTCTGTGAAAAGATAGTGCAAATAGCGTTTGTTTCATGAATTTGCTTTTTTAAGCTTGAGATCTCCAGAATACCACTATTTCTTAAGCAGCATTTAGAAGACTATCTCTGTGGCATCAAAGGAATACCTTCTTGCCAATATATTTTTGGTTTCAAGTATTCTGATAATTTTGTCATACAGCTTGATACGCAAACATTCGTATATGCTTCAAACAAAACCTTTATTTAGGAATACAATTATGTCTGGTTTTTTATACGTATTTGTTATGTGATCCTGGCTGTGGCAGTGAACATACATATTCAAAGTTGTTGTGGTTTTCCTTTCCACCTTTTTTTTTCTTTTTGCAAGCTCTGTACATATTTACCTATGTCTGCTTTGTCTTAGACCAAATTCGGTTTTGTTTTTATCCTAATTTTCGTTATGATAAAAACAATAGGGTAACATTAGGATAACAACACTAGGATAATGTTGTTATCCTAATGATAATGTTCATTAGGATAACAACAAGGATTTATGACAATTGTCTTGCAGTAAATGCCTTGTATCTACTCTAGATTTCAATGCTGGAGTTCTAGCATCTGTCAGCTACTTTTCTGTCTGGATTCAAGGTATCAGGCCACTACGTATTAGTTTTTCCAAAGTACAACAAATTAATTGAAAACTGCCACATTCCATAACTGACAATCTAACTTTGCTTAAGTTGATTTTTGATTCTGTACTACAGTGTTGTCAGTTCTGCAGTGTTAATTTTTTTTTTTTCCTGGGACAGGTGTATTTTGAGCCTTCTGGAAAATCAAAACAACACAGAAGAATAGTAGCATTTTTTAAAAGTTCACAAAGGCAGAAGTTGTTCTAAGTAAATGGTTGTTACAGAATTAAGGATATTTAAAATAATAGTAGTATAGATATTTTTAGAATTTATGTCAAGTTCTTTATTCTGAAATGTGTTTCTTTTCATGTAGCTGGAAGAAACTAATAACACTTTAACCAAAGATGTTGATTTAATAACGAAGGAAAACACAGAGATCAGTGAAAAATTTAAGAAACAAGAGGAAGGTATGTCACATATGGAGTTCTAATTCATTTGTTCTGGAACACAATTGGGTTTGAAGCATATGTGGAGAAATGGGAAGTGGAAGAAGACATTGCTGTTTATCTTCTGTATTATTTTGGGCTTTAGTATTTCATCTTTGTGCCTTTCTGATATGTCCTTCTGGTAATTTTCTGTCATTGCAGTAGTGTTAAACTGGTAGTCTTTGTAAATAGTATTTTTTCTCAAAAAGGGAGGCAACAGGAAAACAGAATGAAAAAAAAAGATGAACTTACAGAAGTAATTAAGTTTAAAAATAATTACCTTGTGCTAAAATAATACTTCAAAGTTGAATATTATTTTAACAGATTACAAAATGAAAAAAGAAGAGGAAATCAATAATATTAGAATGCATTATGAGAAGAGCATAAACACTGAAAGAACTCTGAAGACACAGGTACAACTTTTTATGCAATTTAGTAGCGATAATGACTTTGCATTAACAGAAGTATTTCAGGTGTTTTGCTTTTGTGAACTAACTCTTAGTTCCTTTGAAATTAAGTTTGTGTTAACCGCGATGTACAACATGCATTGTTAAATTTATGTTTGAAAGAATAAGTTTTGATGCTGTGTACTTTTCAGTATTACTTCGATTGTGAGAAAGGGCCATTTATGTTGGTGAAGAGATTTTTTTATCAGATCCTGTAACTAGAGGAACTGAGAAGTTTTTTTATGAAACATGCTGCATATGTCATTTTTCTTACTGGTTCTCCTTTGTCTTAACAGGCTGTGAACAAACTGGCTGAGATAATGAATCGGAAGGATTTTAAAATAGACAGAAAGAAAGCTAACATGCAAGATTTGAGGAAGAAGGAGAAGGAAAACCGAAAGCTCCAATTAGAACTTAATCAAGAAAAAGAGAAATTCAATCAGATGGTAGTGAAATACCAAAAGGAGCTTAATGAAATGCAAGCGGTAAAATAATTTAATTTTTTATCACATTGTGGAATATATTGATATAGATATATATGAGTTTTGTTTTCAAAATACTTGGCTGCCATGTTTTTGGTAACACAGTAACTATGCATATGTATATAAATACAGCAACTAGCAGAAGAATCTACGTACAGGAATGAGCTCCAGATGCAGCTGGATAGTAAAGAGAGTGACATAGAACAGCTACGAAGGAAGATCATGGATCTCCAGCAAGGAATGGATTCTACCAGCGTTGCCAGTCTTCCAACAGATGAAATGGATGGAAATCTTTCAGGTATGAGAAAAGCAGATTTTGAACTACTTGGCCGTGTTGCATACACGTAGTTTTGGAAGGTATTGTTTCAAAGAAGTTACTGCTTCTTCAAGTCTTCTGGGTGTCTAATTCTGTATCACATTTCCACTTCCTTTCTTTCTTTCTAATTTTTTTATTTCATGCCTTAGTTGCTGATATTTAAGTCTTAATTTTTTCTCACATCACACTTCCCACTGTATGGCTTGGCATTAGCATAGTTTATATGCACTTTTGAGGAAAGAGTATCTTTACATCTCTTGTTTTTCAAGTACAGTGATTACAATGTGCAGTATTTGGTGAATAGAAGACAGGGCCAACACTTCTACAACATTGTGATTGTGTTTCATATCTTGAATGCAAAATTGTCTTGATCTTATCTCTTCTTACTCATGTAGCACCTCTGTGACAACTGGCAATAATTGCTGATGTGAAAAATAATTGGAGGAATTTCCATAATAGATTTATGGTTATATGGTACTGTAATTTAGCAGTATAAGAACATATAATAAGAACATATAATACAGTGTAGCCAGCTATTTCCATGTATCAGTACCAGACACTGTACTTTGAGACCTCCTGTTAGACTGTTTAGTTATTTACCTCTCCCCTTCCCCAGTGTTTGAAAAGTGTAGTCAGTTAGTACTTTCACATGATCTACTTCTGAATCTCTCAATACAGGAAAAAAAAGTTTAGTGTAATCAGTGTGCTTGACAGTTTCCATACATTGTAGTAGGTATATTTTTTATATGGTTAAATAATTTATAGAATTAATTGTGAAATTTTTAATGTATTTTTATAAGTCTGAATTTCATTGTAGAAAAATACTTTTAGACATACAAAACCAGAATAGTATTTTGGGTATTTTATGACCACAGTGGATGAGTAGTCAGATAAAAGTAAATAGAATAATTTTAGATGTGTCTTTTCCTGTTAATTCACTTCATGCTGCTCAAATTGCCACATTCTAGAGTTTTTCCAGGAGTCTTAGAGTGATTGAGATTTCAGGTAGGTTATCAGTCTTAGTACATGTTTTGATGTAGTTACTCCTTTCTGTGTCTGTTTTTGTTTCCTATCTTTCCCTAGTATATTTTTAGATCTTTATTTTTAGTTAATACTGTAATGAATTTCATTTTAGAGTAGATTTTTGTTCAGATAATGATTTAGTCTTTTCCTTCACAGCCTGCATTTTGTTCAAGAAGCCTTTTGCACTCTGGAGTTTGATCTGTAAATTGCTATCTTGTAAAGATTTTGTCTTTTGACAACATCTGAAAGGCCAACTCCCATTAGAAATTCTTAGAATTATTAGATTGGTTAAGGAACATTTCTTTTCATAGCTGTCACCTTCTAGGAATTCCTTCTGGTATTTCTGAAGTATCAGTACTTCTCAGGCATTTTTCTCTTAGGCACTCATTTTCAGGGTATTCCATTTAACAGGGATAAAAAAGAAATCAGAGGGGTTTTGCTTATTAAAGTAGTTTTTTCCTCTCCTCAAATTACAAATTGGAATCAAGCCTTATTGTTTTTAAGTGTCTCATAATTGAAGAAGACTGTAGTTTGTAATTTTAGAAAAAAAATTCTGAACTCTTTTAAATTGAGATCTTTAGGGGTTTTTTCTACAACAAAACAGACCAGATTTTTTCTACCCAAAAGAGTAGTTTTGAACTTCCTTGCTTCCCTTTGATGGCAGTTTTGTATTACATGGAAAACATGAATGCTTCCATCCGGCCATAGACACCTTCCCTATTTTTTTCTTAAGGGCAGTAGTGTGTCAGTATGACCCCATTGTGTCTCAGATCTTGGATGGACTGTAGGAAAAAGCTTTTTCTTTGTCGGCTTGATTAAGGAGAGTTATTTTCAGTTTTACCTCTGGAGATGTGTGTAGTCAGGCTTTTGGCTGCATAACCTGTCACTTCCATTTTGAGGCCGAAATTTCAGTCTGTGCAAGACCTTTTCAAGTCAGTTGTTAATTTCTGTTGTTAATTAGAACATCACAGTTACTAGAAGTTCTGGTGTTCTTGGGTAAGGTGTCTACTTGCTAGCCCTCAGCTATTTCTTTTTTGCTAGCCTTTCATTTCTCTTCTCTCTTTTGCTCTTTTTTCTACACATGCCTCTGATTTTTACTGCAGTTGTCCTGCTGGTTTTACTGTGTGATACAGGTAGGACCTCTAATAGATATTGTTAGGACTTATCTAGATCTAGATCATGTCCCTGCATACTGGTTGGTTTTGTTTTGTTTTTTGAGTTAGTGAGTTTCTGGGTTGATCAGGATCTGAGCAAGAAGCAATCTGGTAATTAAAACAGATTAAGTGACATTAGTGTAGTCAAATTTCACACACTTGTCAAAGAGCTAAGCAAAGGGCAAAAAAGGAGTGTAGTAACATTATAAAGATGGAACAAAAAAAGCTAGACTTCAGAGTAGAAATAACCCATGCCACAGAAAGAGGAAATCTTCCAGCAAATAGTTATTTTCCTGCAAACCAGGTAATTAGTCTACAAAACAGGTGGCATATTACAGCAGCTCATTTGCTACAGTTTTGTTGTATGATGTTGATTGTCTTCAACTGTGAGCCAAGTTCTCATTGCTTCCGTAGCCTGAACGTGGCCATGCTCCTTCAGAGCACCTTGAATAGCATCTTGTTTAACAGCTGGATGTGATGAGTAGTCAATAGGATTCTCTAGCTGGTGCACTAGTTCTTAAGGCAAAGACACTCCTTAAAAATTTTTAAGCAAATAAATGGTTGAATTTTATAATAAGTAGTTACAGTATGAACTAGTCATTTTCCTGCCACAATAAAAACCAGGGGAAAAAATAAAGATACAAAATAATATAAGCATGTATAAAAGATTCCATGGTCACGATTGGCAACGGGCAGTCTCTGGTTTAATTGAGAAAAATTTTTATACTCATAAAATTTTAAGGAAAAAGCTTCTCTATTTAGAAATAGACACAGGGGAACCACATGGTAACACACTTTACAGCTCTATTTCACTTGAAGGTGTTTACTCTCTGCCACTGGGCTAAATACTCCCTCAAATTCTGGTAGCTCCTTGGACAGTTTACACTCTGCCAAGGTGGGGATTGGCCCCTTTAGACAATCCAGGCTATTCTCAGGCTTTTGTTTACTTACATGGGAAAGATCATTATGTGGATGAAGGTTTTTCCTTGTATTCAATTCTAGGCACGTTTTGTAACTCACTCCTGATTATTGATTCAGATAGCTGCTCATATCTCAGTTGGTGTCCCCAGTATTTAACAGAGTCCTTGCTGAAACAGCTGAGGTATTTGCTTCTAAATGATGCCTTTGGAATGCCTCTTCCTCCTGGCTGGACTTAGGAAGTCTTTATACTTGCATGATTGTAAACAGAATTCCTCTTTGCCAAGATGGAACATAATCAGGAATGTGAGGGTTTTTTCTCCTAATTACTGTGAATTGCTTCTTTTCATCTGATTGGCAAGATCATTTAAGCAATTGAGCTATCCTACAGGTTTAACTGCAGCACATAATATTTTACAGCATGTGTTGTAAATCACGTTTTGCACAAAGATAGGAGGGAGTAATAAATGCGGAGCGTTTAAGCCAGCAGTTTTATTGGACTCGGATAGGACTTCTTGAAGTACCTGCAAGTAGGCTGAATAAACCTGAATAAACTCCAATGCAAGAGCCAGTCAGAAATCCTTGGTGAAATCCACATGAAGTTACAGTAAGACAGTCTGCAGAAGGAAAAATCCAAATTGGAAGAATGGAAAGAGTTATAGTAAGATAGTATCTCCAGGTTTTTGGTTGCTGTGGAAGACTATTAGGAGTAGGAATTCTTGAACATTGGAAAGAGATGCTGTTCATGAAAGCACCCACATTACTTAGCTCCAGAGCAACAAAAAGTCTCATAAAGCTGCAGTCGTGGTTGTCTTGTGTGATTTTATTGAAGTGTTACTGTTAGAACTCTTATCACACTGAATCCCTATGAATCCTGGTAGTCTAGATACTATCCATAAAGATGTTTAGAATGCAAATCTACATTTAAAATATATTCAGAGATAACTATAAGATCTGTAGCCTTTATGGAATTCTTTCCTCATATCCTATTCACATCCAGCTAGCCGTCAGATATTTTTGAGGCCTATCTTGGACTTTCTGGATTGCAAATATGAGATATCAATTCTGGTATTCTTTCCAAAATACAGGGTAGTTGTCAGGCAATAGTTTTGAGCCTATTTTTAAAGACTGGAATGGAAGATTCTTTTTCATAGTCTAGATAGCCCATATTTTCTTAATTACTTAATCAGAACACTCATAAATATTAGTCTTCTGGATCAAATATTTGTGAAATGGCCAGATGAGCATTTGCAGTTGTGCTAAGTTTGTCAAGAGAAACGAAAATACGGCTATAAATACTACTTGAGAGGAACCTTTGTGGCAAGGTTGGAATGAAAGAGCTCATCTCCCCTTTCAAAAGTACATTTGGTTCCAGACTTTGTTGAAAAGGAGAACATTCAGAAACTGTTACTTTCAACTGCAAGATGTTATTCACAGCTCAGAAATCATCTCTCACTCAAATAGAATTTGCTCCCTAAAATAGATTTGTAGTAGAGAGAAAAGAATGTCAACGGATTCGTTTTAAATACCTCATTTACTTCCTACTTACTTTGAAATTGTTTTCAGAGCTTGCTGAAATAGAAGGGAACCTAGAAAAACTTCTGCTGTTCCTATAAGCATCTTTTAAAATTCATCATCCTTGGATCTTTCCAGATTTTCATATGCCACAACTTCAACAGATGCCTTTTTTTTTTTTTTTTAACAAGTCATCCTTCCTATATTCTTTTTGAATGGCAGTTGTCCATACTTTGTTCTTTATTAGCAATTCATCACTTTATTTGGCAATGGAAACCTGAGTTTTAGGATGTTTCTATAATTTCTAAAAATGGAAGAATCTTCCCTTAATGTAAAAATTAATCAAAGTATTCAAAACAAGGTAAGCATTATCTGTGAGGCCTGTAGACACGGAAGAAATAGGTTTTCTTTTCCAAAGCTATTGAGTGTCAATAACTGGGGAGAGTCCAGGATAGCAGAGGGGGTAGAGTTGGAGGGTGTAGGGAGCCTTCCCCCCCAGCCCCCACAGTTCTTAGGCAGATGTGAGAAGGCAGGGAGGTACAAATTTCCTTCATTTTTCTGGGAAGTTTTCTTACTGGAATGAGTTCTGCTAACACGCTTTTCTTCCAGTTGATATCAGTAGTTCAGTGCTCCTCCAGTATTTTGAAGCTATTTTATGTGGAGAAATGATAGGAAGTGATTCCATATTCCTGAGTGTAGTCCATTTCTAAACATTGTCTGCTAAAGGCTAATGTGAGGATCCCTAATTATAATGCCTTGCTAGGCTGTCAGTCCCATTGTAATTCTACATAGTAAAGCATATGTGCAATAACTTTTCTACAATATGAATGCTTTTCAGAGCTTGCTGGGATACACCTCACATAGAGTTATTCCTGAAGGACAAAAGGAACCAGGTCCTCAGGACATAAATAGTTGTGGAGAATGTTTCAGAAAATTTTAACTTAATGCTTTTGAAGTTTTCAGTGCTACTATTACCTGGCTTCGTAATTTTTAATTTTGGAAACCACACTCAGTTAGCTGGAAGGGCTTTTTAAATCAACAGTCCACATTAGGCAGAATGCTGATTTTCTTGTGGCCCTTTTTTGTATCATGCTAAATTATTTCAGTGGTTTAATGGTGGGAAAATATGATACTACATTTCTCTTTGGAGAATTTTTCACTGAAAATTTGAGTAAAACGCTTGTCTCTTATTCTTTATATCTAGTTGATTCTTCCTGCATTCCTTATTTAATTATCTCCTATGCTTATCTTCTGTGAGTAATGGGACACCCATGTAGCTTTGCTTGTTCTTGTGCTCTCTCCTTTTTTTGTTTCCTGTGGAAAATGTGGATCTGATTTGTTTTACTTCCTGCATCTTCCTGCTGAGTATTTTCATACAGCCCCTCTGAATGTTAAATTATGTTTACATTGAAAATCTCTTAATTTAAACTGTAATATATTTTCAAAGCAAAGTCTTTCCTGCCTGGCTCTTTGCAAACTATTTATGTACAGTGTTAGATGTTGGCATCAAGGAAAACAGCTTTACTTTTACTGTGCAGTAACTGTGTAATCAGATGTTGGCTTGTGATGAAGCATGAATTAAATGCTTATATCATCATTTTATTTAGCTGTGCTTTTTATTCTGCTTTGCTGAATAGGTGATTGCCCATTACTGCATGTAGTACACCTTCCTTTCTAGTAGTAGTTTGCTTTTTTGCTACTCTGCTTTATTATTATAAAAACACAAAATTATTAAATATGCATTTTTTAAACCAGAATCAAGACTTGAAGGTTGGCTTTCAGTACCAAACAAAGGAAATATAAGGCGGCATGGCTGGAAGAAACAGGTACAAATGCTTTTTTTTCTTTCTTCCTCAATTTCCTTGGAAAGGCATGTGGTGAATTGGTTTTACAGCTCATATTTAAGAAACAAGCAAAATAATTAAGAGTAATTTAGTGTATGTACGTTATTGAAGAAGAAAACCCCAAGAAAATTCAAGTTCAGTATGAAATCTTTAGTAATGACATTGTGCAAATTTACAACACAGGAGGAAATGCTTTACAATGAGCATCTTGGAACCATTAAAAATCACATTTCTTCTTGGAGTAAGCATCTTTATAATTCTGTTACTGAAAAAGAGCTTCTTTGTGCAACTTGGCAGCACAGAGTAGGGAATAGCACTCTTAAATGTTCTGAAGGTCATGGAAGAGTGCATCACACTGTAACTTGCCACACATGATTTCCAAGGATGTTTCTGTTCTCCCCTACCTTTAAAATGATCCGTTTCTCTTGAAAAGAACCGATTTACTCCCAGAAACAGGATCTCTGTGCTGGAATTCCCACTCCAAACAAAGCAGTCTTGTTTTGCCTCTGCAAAAGTTATGATCCGGTTCTTTGACACGTCTGATGTTCAGATTGAGATACTTAGAATCAGTTTCTGATTATCTTTTCTGGCTTTTCAGTTCCCCCCTTTGAACATCTTTTAGTACAACTAAATGCAAAAGTGAACATGGTCTCTAGAATTTTTTTAATTTTAAAAGCTAATTGTATGAAACAGTTTACTTTTCTTCATCTTCCTTATATTCAAAGACTGCTACTGGGAATTACTGAGTTATTCATGACACTTTTGAAGTAACTTTCTGATTCCTGTTGAAAGATATTTCTCAAATGCTTCTATTTACATTCACATTCTACAACAGCTGGAAGTGATTCCTATAAAATTTAAAGGAGAAGGGATTCATTCCTGTCAAAGAAGCAGTTGAGTGTTTGTATTGGGTCTTTAGCTGCTGTACTCCTTTGAAGTACTGCTATTTTCAGTGGGCTTCCATGGCCTTCTTCATACACTCCAAGTGTTTGAGTTCCAGACCTGCCTGTTTTTACATCAATATCAGACCTTGGTGATTTGTCTGTAAGTTAAAAACACCACATTTTCTGGCTTGCTGGGAGTGAGTCATAAGTTCTACCCTATTTCAACTAATGGCCAGTCATCTTCCCCCTGCCCCTTTAGGTAGGGGAGGAACAAAAGCAGAATTTATGGACTGAGTTAACAATTTACTGAAAGCACAAAGCAAGACTAAGATAAGCACAATAAACCCAGCAATATTAATAGCAGAAGTATACAGAAAGAGAATGTGCTTTACCCACGAAAAAGGTGTTCACCACCAGGAACAAAACCAAATGCAAATGCTTCCTGTAGATCTGTTTGATTGCTAAGGCTGCTTGAATCCTCTTGTTATAGAATTCACTGTGCCTGGCACAAATCAGGTAGCTTTGTTCTGTTCTGGATTATATAAAATACTGTGTAATTTTTCTGTCAGGGTGCTTCTAGCACCCTTTTATGGTTGTTTTGTGAAAATGGAGATTAATTTGCGTTCTCTGACAACTGAAATTTTAAACTCCTGATAAATGCAGCTTCTCCAGTGAAAGACTATAAGAATTTCTTCAGGCATGCCCAGTTATAGGCATATTTACTTGTCTCAAGATATTTTAGGCAGTTAATCCATTCATACTTTCCTAGATTGAATGCACTCACACTTTGGAGGAATTTGAATTGCAGATGATTGGCTCAGTCATGAAAAAAAATTGTACTGATAAGGTTCAACCTCAGCTAGCTGAGGTTCATATCAGTGAGACACAGTAGTGAGAGACTGTGTTCAATCACATGTGCATTCTGTTGGCTGAAGTGTACTGTAGCTGAAACAAGTTGGCAGGTAGTCAGCCTCCTCAGGTGCTTCTCTTCCAAATTCTCCTGCAGTTTCAGTTTTGTGAAGGTGGGAGGTATATGCAACCTCAATATAGGCATGCCCAGATTAATTTAAATGAAAAGCAAAATTACATTAGGAATGTAATTGGATTGATGCCTGAGTTGTTACAACTTCAGCTGCTGCATTTCTGATTTAAATGTCAGTAGCGCTGATGTTTTAGCCCCATGCTCTCTGAGTTATTTAGCTTAAATTAGAAAGAGGTGAGTGTGGAAAACTTACTTGAGAATAAACACTTCAGTTATACCTAAAGCTAACACTGAAATAAGTTACCCTTATTTTTATCTGGAGCTTCGTTTCATCCCAAGTCAAGATGATAAAATAGCCTTCAAAAATCACTGTAGAACAGAACTACCGTCAAGAGATTTTTTTTTTATATGTTCACAGCAGGATATTGACACTGTTGTACATAACTTTTTTTTGTGAGGTTAAGTTGTTCTTTCACCAAGGCTTATATAAAGTGTGATAATTATATTCCTTTATAGTCAGAAGTTGCATTCATGATAGTTGTAATCTTAAGGGCATGCTCTTATCTCTGAAAGGCAAAGGTGCACACTTCAAAGATGAAAAGGCATTTGTTTTCTATTGGAGTGGATAAAGGAATTGAAGTACAGTCTTTTTCTTCAATGGGAAAAATCACAGAGGCTCACAGCTTAGTACTTACTCAAGCTGGTCAGGCTTTCTATTAAGGAATTGTGACAAAACACCCTTTCATGGCTTTTTTTAGATGCATTTCAGTAATGGAGATTTACAACTGTAGCTCACACCTTGCCCAGCACATTTTAAAAATGCTGTTGTATAAACTTCAGGTGACTTTCATACTCAGGTTTTGAGGTCAGCTTTATGTCCTATGTAAAATGAGGTTGAAACCTCCCCTTGTAGAAGGAGTAGACATTATCAGTATCTGCATTATGCAGAAATCCATCCAGTTACCTGCCAGTGCTTGGAATTCAAGGTGAACTATTGGTGCATTCACTCTCACGCTTTTCTGTCCTTTCCCCTTGTTCTGGATTGTATTATGTGTGAATCTGGAGATCAGTATAGACAGAGCTGCCAGTTTACCTCCTTTTAATTCTCTTTAGTGTCTCATATCTTTCAGCTCCTTCTAAAAGATTTGAAACTGCAGGGGAGGGAACAGCCACAGCTGTCACTGAGCTTGTGCTTGTGGACAATTCCAGCAAAATGCTGGACTGGCAACTCCCAGTGAAGAGCAGCAGGCAGTGAATTCCAGTCTTGAACTTACTGGGAAGTACTTAGGTTAGAGGTGTTTGATCTTAACTATCTCAGTGTATTCATAGGTACCAGACCTCTGTTTCTGCTGGTTCATTTTGGCTCTTTATTTTACCAGTCCATTAAATTGGAAGTGTAGGAAATAGCAGAAGCCGTGGGAATCTGTTTTTAGCCTCCCAGCAGTTTTGGTGTGAAGTACCAGTGAGTCCTGCAGGCCTGTAGAACTAGAGAAGTTTTTTACAACATTATCAATAAGTGATAACTTTTGCATTGTGTCACTCACAGTGATACAGTAAATTTCATAGTAACCTGCCAGTAGCAATGAAATTTGTGAGTTTGTGTACAGATGGACTTGCAGAGTCATCACAAGCATTTTAGAGTGATTCAGTGACAATGCAGTCACTGCAGCTGTAGCATTGCAGAGCTGTCCATAATGTAACTGCCTTCAGGATGATTTAAATATCTCCTGGTGTTAATTTGAAACCTTTATTTACTCTGGCTTTTTATGTGCATGTGGGAGTATATTAGGATAAATGATTGTTTTTTAAAATGCAATTTCAACTGTTTCACCCTTTCTTTCCACAGTATGTTGTGGTGAGCAGTAAAAAGATACTGTTCTACAATGATGAAAAAGACAAGGACCAGTCTAATCCATCTATGGTACTAGATATAGAGTAAGTAAAGTTATTGTTAGTTTTGGATACAAATTGGCAAAAGAGTGTTGTGTGTGAAATAGCAGATAGCAAATCAGAAGCTTGAAATAAAAATTCCATAAATAATTTTTAATTTCCCATACTAGTTGGCAAATGTCTATCTGTATTTCAGCGTACCATTAACAGTACTTTGACAGTATTTTTCTTTGTCCTATGATTGTTAAAAGTGAAAAAGAGAAAGGATCACTGCTGTTCTAGTCCAAAGCATTTTTAACTTTTCTAGCTGTTTTCTGTTTAAAGTGATAAAATATATTAATTGTGATTCCTTTACATTCGTTATACATGAGGAAAGTTGTGTCAAGTATTATTGAAGCCCCTCTCTGGTACATGACTGTGATGTTTGAACAGCTGATTGACATTATGGGATCTTACAGAATAGTAATTGAAAAAAGATTTTAGAACTCCTGAATAGATATATCAGGGCCTAACAAATACAGTGGTCTGGAATGAATCTCAAACTCAGGAAGTGCTTAAGCTGCCAATTGCTCATAACCAGGAAAAGAGTTATTTTCTCTTTGAACTGTTTTGTATTCTCTTTTCATAAACATCTGCTACAGCTACTGTTGAAAACAGGATGTTGAGAGAGGTGGGCTTAGAGTCTTGACCTGATATAAGATGATGTTTGTTCAATTTAAATAGTATTTTCAATAGTATGTGCCACAGATTTCCTTTAGTGATATTTTAGCATAGATTGTTCATCAAGCCATAACATGATTTAGTAAAAAACTACTGGATGGTATTCTACGTAATATGGTTACTTCCATCCAGGTTTTCACTAAGCTTTTCTAGCAATAATAGACTTCCTAGTGTTTTGAGGAAGTATTTGAAAGCCTTTATGTTAAGTAAGTTACCATGATGGATCTTGAATCCATTGTAAGATAACCCTCTTTCCATGCTGTGAAATATTCTGGTCTTACGTGGGTAGACAAAATCTATATGGTGTATGATTAGTTTGTAAAATCATATTGCGGTGTTCAAGTAAGTCATGTTGCTTACATAATTTCTAAGAACTTGAAAGCAGTTTGATAATTGTTCTGAACCATACATAACCCTTTAGCATTTTCTGTTTCATCTTTCTTGTAATTTAGTAAGCTGTTCCATGTCCGGCCTGTAACTCAAGGAGATGTATATAGAGCTGAAACTGAAGAAATTCCTAAGATATTCCAGGTAAAAAGAAGTATATTCTCCTGTCTATTTAACTCTCTTGAAAAAGCAGTGGCTTCTGTGAAGAGGGTATAAAAGTACTTAGTGCTTCAACAATAACACAGCAGTGTTCTTTTTCAGATTCTCTATGCTAATGAGGGGGAATGCAGGAAGGATCTGGAGGTAGAACCAGTACAGCCGGCAGAGAAGACAAATTTTCTAAATCACAAAGGCCATGAATTTATTCCCACGTTATACCACTTTCCAGCCAACTGTGAGGCCTGTGCCAAACCTCTCTGGCATGTCTTTAAACCCCCTGCTGCCCTAGAATGTCGAAGATGCCATGTGAAGTGCCACAGAGACCACTTAGATAAAAAGGAGGAATTAATTGCACCATGCAAAGGTATACTCATGTTTTTCTCTGTTTTGTGTTCTCCATGTGGTTAAGCCAAACCTGCTAAACTACTGGAGGTGAATAAAAGCACTTCACTTTAAAATTAAACTTAAAACTAAAGTTCCATGATTTTAGATGTGAAAGTTGCTATTAAAGCAATAGGCTGTTACACTTATGAACAGGCAGTTGTGGCAAACCTCTGTAGGGTTTGTAGCCTATGGTGGTGTAACTGCTGGAGCTCTGCTGAGGGTCCTGAGAGCACAAGGTTCCCTAGAGGTTTGTGGGCAGCTCCTTGGTGCCCACACCATTCCCTCTGCACTTACACCTGACCCTTGCTAGGGACAATTGCAGTGGCTGTATCAGCAAGCTCTGCTGAGACCTTGCAGAGTGGTTCTTCAGCCACTTCATAGACTGGAGTAGAAGTTTCTTCCCTGTGCTGCTGTGAAGTGGAGCATTTAGGGTATGTACTCTGGAATTTGGCCATAAGGCACCCACACAACTTGCCAGCTTATTAAAATTGTAATCAGTGTAAGTTTCTCATTTCTCAAATATTCATGTTAGACTCAAGAATCTTAATGCAGAATGATAAATCATGAAAAACATTATATTCATAATCTTCCCTGCTGTTTGTTGTCTTCCAGAAATATATAAACAAATCCCATACAAGGATGTATATAGGTGCCATTGTTCCTTCCAGTGGCACAGTTGGTGTGTCATAACTCTTACTTTGATAAGGAGCCCTGGTTTTCACTGACTCATCTTCCTCCTTTTTTCTTGTAGTGAGTTATGATGTAACTTCAGCAAGAGATATGCTCTTGTTGGCATCCTGTCAAGATGAACAGAAGAAGTGGGTGACACATTTAGTAAAGAAGATCCCTAAGACGCCACCATCTACTTTTGTTCGTGCTTCTCCTAGAACTTTGTCTACAAGATCCTCAGCAAACCAGTCATTCCGAAAAGTTGTTAAAAATACTTCTGGAAAAACTAGGTGAGAAATAAGCTACAAAAACTACAGATCTTCTTGGCTAGAAACCCCTCCGTTTATAAGGCCTATTTCATGTGAAATTGTGAAATAATTCCATAGTTATGGCTGTTGAACTGCTGATCTAAATCTTTGCTTAAATCCCAAAGAAAGGAGCAGAATTCTCCTGTTATTATGGTTAATGTGTCAGTTCTTCACATTTGGAGAGGTACCCTGGAGGTGGTACCTGGCCTCCCAGTGCTTGGGAGGGAGCTGGTTGCATTTCTTTTTCCTGTTTAAAGACAAGGCTCAGTGGATGTGTCAGTAATGGCATTTAGCAGCAAGGGTGATCCACAGTCATCCCATCCATGGAGTGACCCAGAGCTTGCATACTCTAGAATTCTTCTGTGAAAGGGGCTGGAATGAGAAACTTACAAATTCTATCTGTTGTTAGGCCAATTCTTTTGTTGTGAGGCCAGTTAAGTATTGATTCTGTTCTTCCTCCCTGCTTACTCTTTCCCAGTTGTCTCCTATCCCAGCAGTTGTTTTTGTAAACTATTTGTGACCCTATGCACTAACCAAGACATGATGTAAAATACACTTTTTTAATGCTTAGGTTACTGTAATCTGATTTTAACCTTTATTAGCTTCCTGATACAGCATGTGTGTTGTTTCCTCCCCAAATAATCAATTGAATTGACAGTATGCAGTGGAAACTAGTGTCTCAGTAAGGAAAGAGCCTTCCCAGATGGGCAAGGCTACCAAGCATTCCTGGCATGAAATGCAATAAAAGCAGACTTTTGCATATAAGAAGACATGAAATGTATCATGAAACATCCTCCTTGAAGGGAACAGAAGAGAAAAAATATGAAAGACAAAAAAGGGCATTGATTTTCTTGTCCCCAAGACTTCCATCCTAAAACATAAATGATCATTGAATGGTTTGGGTTGGAAGGGACCTTGAATATCATCTAGTTCCAATCTACTCTGCCAGGGTGGATCAGGTTGCTCAGGGTCCCATCCAGCCTGGCCTTGAACACTCCCAGGGATCATAGTTTTGAGATAGTAATATATTTAATGAAGGCCTTCAAGATAATCCCATACAGGAGAATTACTTTCAGCCTCAAATAAAAAGCTGTCAGTATAAAAATCAGTGGTGTTGTGGACAGTTTGGTGTTAGAGATCAAGCAACAGCATGAGGAGAAGGACATAAAGAGAAAACTGGGACCAGAAATTGAGAACACGTAACTGAGCCAGAGTCTTTGGGAGAGAAGCCATAGTCACAAACACTGAACAAAGTCTCAATTTACCAGTTAGAGTTCAAATGGTAGGAATGCCACAGAATTGTGGTGTAATTTTACATTTTTCAACACCAGCACTTAATCGAGCTGAACTTCTGAAATACAGAAACACTTCTGATTTGTGGGGAGATTTCCTGGGAAGTGGGCAGTTTTTCTTTACAGTCTTCAAAAAAACAAGGATGAGTGCAGTGGAAAAGCACACAGTGATAAACCTGAGTTAAAAAAAACAAACCTATAAAATCAGGGATTGCTTACTAAATAGTAGCGTCTTCAGCATTGTACCAAATAAAGACAAATTGGTAATTGTTATTTTCAGGGAGACTTCAGCCATGTTTGTTATGTACTTACATGGTGTGTACTTGTACAACAAAATCTTGTCAGATTATTTGTCTTGTCTAAAAAATGTCCTTTCCTCCCAACTTCAAGAAGGTTTTATCAAGCTTCATGGTGTTTCCAAACTTAATTTTTCCTTCAGTCCAAGGAAATTTTCCAAGATTGACTGAAAAATGTTAGACCCTTCCACAGGCTTACCCAGATTCTCTAAGACTTTTAGAAATAAATAACACCTGCTAAATTTAAAATATATGTAATTAAGATCTGTTGTTGAACATCATCTTTATTTACAGTAGGACTGTTGAAGAACTATTCCTGTTTTGTGGCTGAAAAAAATACAAAGTGCTGTATGTTTTGTATGATACATTTATATCAATGATAATAGGGATTTTAAAAACTAGTTACTAAAGGCAGACAAGGATACCAGAACTGATTAGTAAGATTTTTTGGTGAATCTTGGATCATTAAGACTGAAAGAAAAAGCCTATCATGTTGCTACTTAAAAGGATTAGGTAGAAAAACCTCCAGAAATGATTATGTAAAAATCATTAATACTGTTTTAAAAGAATTTTAAAAATGTGACACTGCATAATGTTAGTTAAGGTATTCACCAAAATAGGTGTTAAATTAAGGATCTTTTGAAGAGGGAGTGCTCTCGGACAGTAAGACAAAAAAACCCCAAACAGAACAACTAATTCCTCCTAAACCAACCAACTAGCCAGTGGTGTTGGAAATAATTACTTAATGTGTCATTTACTTGCATCTTTAAGACATGGTAACTGGATAATCTAAAACAATTGTTGAAAGATGCATTTAAAAAGCATCTTCTGTTCTTGAGTGTACAGATTCTTTCCTCCTCCCTGCTGATCCTTGCCTTGGTAAGGATAGTGCATACTTCTTTATTTCACATTTAGATGTTTAGTGTTGTAAACTTTCTCTTCCAAAAGACTCTTTGAATTGCATTCTGAGTATGCTCTCCATTTATCCTTGCAAGGTTCTCTGGTAGCTGTAATAACCAGCTTTCATGCATACTCTTATGGGAGAAAAATCCATTTTCTTAAATCAATTAATTGATTCCTTGTCACTCTGTCTTAATAGAAGTGCTGGTTTAACAAGGACAAGTGTGCAGCTAATCTGTTATACAAGGAACAGATTTGGATATTTGAAAGTTTACAGTAACTCTTAAAGGAATGGGTATGTTTGGGGACATCAGTTACCCAGACTATTGCTGTTACTAATCCTGTTGGCATTGTCCTGTTGAGAGCGTTACAGAATCACAGAAATACACAAGTAGGGAATGTAACTTTTCTAAAAAAATGAGAAACACCATTATTAAAGCTCTGTTTTTAAGATCCTAAAGATTGAATGAGTCTAATAGCTCACCAGCACTAGAAGAAGGACAGATGCACATTCCTGAGCTTTATCTTGTGTCAGTTCATGTTTCCCAGATTACCAGATCTATTTTACAGCAGAAAATTAATCCAGGAATGTTTTGCTTAAAGGAAAGCAAAAAAAAAAACCCAAAAAAACCAAAAGCAGGACAACAAAACCAATCCAACTCTAACTCTACAGAAGAAAAGCTTATGATTTTCTGTTGGGTTCAGAAGTTGCAGTGGTTTGGGGAGAGCCTCAAGAATGAAACGAGGAAGGGTGATGGTGATAGTCTTGCACAAGTGAATGTCAAGTCAGATCAGCTGTTCCAAATACTGCAACCTTGAGTTTTCACCATCTGCTCTGGTGTACAATCTCTGCTCACACCTTTCTCCATCGCCCAAGGAGATCTTCCAAGTTTTTGGGAAGAAATAAAGCTCTTAGGTTTTCTGTCAATTCAGAAGCTAATACCTGCATGATATCTTACCTCTTCAGCTTCTTGAATTTATCTGACAAGCTGTGACATGGATCAAACAGTTAACATTTATGTCACTCTTCTAGACTGACCCCAAATCCATCAGTGAACTTGATGACATAACTGATATCTTGCTTCTTGATGATGTCAGATACTGACAGAGCTTCTCAGAACATGGAATTAATTATAAGAAGCTCTGTTTGAATGCTGCCTACTGTAGTCACAGATTGTGGAGACAGAGTCCTACTGAGCATAAGCCATTTAGAGAGGCAGAGCACTTGAGCAGCAGGGGTGCTGGGTATGTGTGTGCTCCTGCCTGTTATGCTGCCTGAAAATGTCTGCAAGAGGCAGGTGGGGGCCCTTGCACCTCCCTGATGCTCGAGGAGCTCTTTGGATGTCTTTGTGACAAACTCTGTCCCCATCAGACAGCTGACACTGGGCTGTAGTGGTGCCATTGACTGGAGTGTAGTGGGGCCTGCATGGCACCTGCAGAGCAGTGTGAGCAAACAGTGAAAAGATTCTGAGTTCACTGAGCAAAGAAGAATTAAAAAAGGGCCAGGTTGGAACTCTTCATTCTGGCAGTTATACTGTGGACATTTCTGTGTCTTTCTCAGACAAATGTTTTGTGAGTTCTACCTATGAACTAGACAAGTACTGCTGTGATGGACTGTGCCCAGCCTGTGCCCTGATACCACTACATATTCTGTCCTGTGTGTTTAAAAGAAGAGGCAATGGATTTTTTTTTTAGGAAAATTCACTTCTAATGTACCAATGTTTAAAATTAGCTTATTAAATAAATTAACAGCGTAGCTTATGTACTGAACACTTAACTGGTAGCTCAGCACAGCAGCTGAGCTCATTTGACAGCCTGTTGCTACTTAAAGGGGAGGATTCTCCCTCTCAGTCTTCTTTCCCTTCTTTCCTGTCCTTGGATCCTAGATAAGTGCTCAAAATGATCTATTTTGGACCCTTCCATGAAGGTACACAATTCAGTTCCCTGACTGTCAAAAAGAATGTAGGCTAACTGTGCCAAGCTAGTGAGTGGGTAGTGCACTGAGAAGTGCAGTGATTGCCAAAGCTGAGGATGGGTGAGTAGGAGGATGCTCTCCTGGGGTCAGGAAGGTGGTAAAGCAGAGGAACAGTAGGCTCTTTTCCTCTCAGGAGGCAGTCAGGTGTTGGATCAGCCTCTATGAACTCAAGATGCTGCATCCTGCTGTTCTCTCTCACCACTTTACCTAGGTGTGGGAATAAGAGAAGCAGCAATGATTTTTATGGGATGTACGTGTCTAGCTTTTACTAAGTATCTGCAAATTGTTCTCTTGTCAGACAGTATAGCAGAACTTGCTCTCGGTGATGGAGTCCTACCATGTAAGCTGGCATTAACTGTTTTGTTGAATGGATACAGACTTGAACACGTGCTTGAAGACATTTCAGTACATTTCATTCAGGGTCTGACCCACCTCTCTTTGCAGTTGGTAGGCAGTGCTTCCTTGACTTCATGGAGAGGTGTCTCAGACCCGTTGAAAGGAGCTTCACATATAAAAGTTCATCCTAAGTTCTATTCCTCATTTTAATAACTTGCCACTAATGACAGTGAATCAGAACTTCATGATGAACTTGCTGGCATTTGCAGTACTGCTTCAAGATTGGAACCTACACTTCATGGCTTACAGTCTGCTGATCTATTCACGTTGTATTAGCACAGCTGAGGTCTTTTGTTTTAATATAGTTGGACTTGGGCACTTGGTCAAGTTAATGCATGTTTGAAGAGGAAAACAACCAACCAGCCAAAATTCCTGTGCATCAGATGAGCTCTGCAACTGCATGTGCGTGCTCTTGGCCTAGAGAGCCTTTTCTTGTCCTGCAAGTGAGAGAGGGTCACCTTGCATTTGCCATGAATACACCCATGATTGTTGATTCTTAATTGCTTACTTGTAAAGCTGCAGTAATATTATCATCTGTCTGATCTCTGTGTTTGCTTAATGTTGTTAGAAACTGAGAACATTTTGTGGAAAATGATGTAGGTATGATGTTAGTATTATAACTTGTCAGCTGAAAAAAAATTCTGTTAAAGTATTTTCTTCACTGAGGCTCTTGGCAAACATGCACTAGTGTTATGAAGCTAATTTTTATATTTGTTATTAATTGTCTGTTTTCTTCTTTGTTCCAGCTAACCACATGTACAGTGTTTAATGGAACCTCATGGGATGCAGTCAGAGAAACAGGGCTTTTTTTAACCACACAGAGCAGTGCAGACGGGCTGTTGTTCCTTTCAACATTACTATCACAGGCTTCAGGGTTAAGATTGCTATTACTGTCTCCTCCTTGCTTTGGCACAAAAGCACGCTGAGGGTGTTTAATTGCGGGTTTGCCTCAAGGTAGATTAGATTAATTATTACTATGTAATGCAAGTTAAAGCAAATAAAGCTTAGCTAGGTATATAAAAAAGGTGCTGCCTTTTTGGATTTTTTTTAAAAAAGCCAACTTTCTTCATACCAGTGAAAGAAAAGGACTGTTAACCCTGTGAAGGGGATATTTATGTCAAGATAAGCAAATGAAATGGAGTAGAAGAGGAAGGTTTCTCAGTGAGAAGGTTTCTCAGTGAGCAATTGCTTTCAAGACTCTTAAGTTGTGCTCTTGAAGACTGCAGAACTAGCTTAAAATGAAGCCTTATCACTTGAACTTCAGTGCCTTCACTGCAGAGTTCTTTACAACCTTAATGCTAACCACCCACTATGGAATGGATCAAAGTGTTAAATAATTTGCATTATGCTTACAAAATACTGATGCAGCAGGTTTGTAAAGGGGGGAAAAAAAGTAATTGCCTTTAATCTATGCATTGTTGCCAAGCCATACTGAATTATTTTATTGTTAGAGGCACTAGAAACTAACAGTAAAAAGAACCACCGAGTTTGGAAGCATATTTTGGGGTACATCATTTCTATTACTGTATAATGTATTGCCTTACAATTTTAAGTGATAACGTACATTAAGTTAACAAACATTTAAGAAATATATGCACTGTTTGAACTGTAAATTATTCTTAGAACACTTTTACTTGGTTTTACATTGTTCTTTTAGTGCCTTGAGATTGTATTATTGCCATGTCAATAAATGTAGAAACCTAAAACTAAACAAAAGAAACCTCTAAAAACTATTGTGTATCAGTAGTTTTTACTGAATTTTAATTGGTTGAAGTATTGTAGATGCTAGATGCATTTCTAAATTAAGTACAATCTTTGAGTGAGAATTCCTCTTACAAAGAAAGACTGATTCTTGTTCATAAGCCAAGAGTTGTGTAGGCAATGCAAAAAAAAAAAAAAAAAAAAAAGTGTTCAAAAAGACACAAAAGCTCTGGGTAATTCAGGAATTTCAGTAAATGCTGTCAGACTCTTGCTTTGTAGCAGGAATACATTCATGGTATGGGCAGTATGGTTTTATTATATTTTATTTCTTAACCAAATACCTCCTCAGTAATTTATAATGGCTTTGCAGTTGTGTATTAAATAAGAAGCACTGGAAAACTGATTCGTCCTTAGGACGATTTGCATGTTTCAAGTGGTATTGAAAGCCGCACTGATGGATATGTAATAAACATATCTGTTATTAATATGGTAATGACTCTGTGCTCATTTAATGAGAAATAAAAGTAATTTATGGAAAGACCCTTTTGAAAATGACTGGCATGGTGTTTTCTCCTGACTGCAGCTTATACATCTTTCTAAGCATTCAGACATTGCAACCGTTTCCAAGTGCAAGGTACGTTTGCACCGTAATGCCCAGGGTGGTCTGAAATGGTTTTTTGTTGTTTGTTTGTTTGTTTGTTTGTTTTTATTATACCACATGAGTAAGTAAATACCATATTAAATAATGTTTTCATTTCCTTACTCTCATGGCCTAATAACAGCCTAATTTATATTTATTATTCAACCACCACCCTGAGCTGGCCATGTGATTGCTTGATCCTTCATGATGCACGTTTGGTGTTTCAGAAATTCCACTTATTTGTGGGAAGGAACACTGTTCAAAAGACAAGGCAGTTTTGTTGGTGGGGAGTTTGGGATTGTTTGGGCTTTTTTGGAACAGCCTGTACATCCCATGAAGCTAGCTGTCCATAAATCTCCCTGGGTAATTCACCAAGACCTGCAGAACAATAGAGCAGTAAGGCCAAATTACGTATGATTGTATGTCCTTTGAAGGTCATAGAGTTGGGAAGTATAGATAAATAGAAGCCATTGATGTAACTTCAGCAAGTTCCTGTGTGTTCAGCTTGCTGTATCTGAAATGGCAGCAGTGTCAAAGCTGTGGCCGGAGCACACTGACATTGACTGTGAGCTTGTCAAGCAATATAAAGGATAATTATGACCTGCTCTAATCTCCTGTCACATACTGGGAAGGGAAAAATATAGTAAGATGATTTAATATATCTTACTTAAATATGTACATTATAATAGGAAATTTGGAGCAGTTGGAAAGGCCTGTGGTCTCTCCAGACTCAGATTAGGTTGTGGATTGGTTTTCTGCTTTCCTTTATGTGTAACTGGCTACCTCTGCCGGCTCAAAACCTTTCACTTGAGTAATTTATTAATAAAAAGTAGTATCTTGTAATTTCATATTTCATGAATCTGAAAAGTAGCATAAGCCCCGTTATGAATAGTTAATGACAAGTGGGAAGAGGGATTGTGGAAAAATGGTTTTTGCTCTACAGATTGGCACCTACTGTTGTTCCCAGAGTTTTTCAGTAATGCTGAAGTTCTGCAGGTTTTTGTAAATGCTGATTTTGCTTGGGAAAGCAGCAGTAGACATAATGAAGTGTAAAATTACATTGACTCGTGTGTCTGGGATAAATTGCAACTAAAATGCTGTAATAATAAAGTCTAGACGTGCAAATTACAGTTTATGTGTTCTGGTACACTGATGTTGGTGCTTGTTTACTGTAAGCAAGGTGCCTATCTACAGGAATAGCTACACTTTGAATAAAAAAAGCAGCCAAACGATTCTACTGTTAGGAAAAGTTATGCTTACAATCTCAACTGAAACTCATCAAGAGATACGAAATGTTTAAGCTGTGAAGAGTCAGCATAAATCACCCTGGCTGCCTTTATACTGGTGAAGTGTATTTTACAAGCTGCTTGAGAAATCAAGAAGTTCAGATTCTCACATGATCAGTTTTTTTGTTGATTTGCCTCCACATTTTCATTTTTTAATGACTGTATTAGGTTCATTGACATTGGTAGAATGTGAAAAATCTGATTCTGTCTTCAAGCCTCCCTATTTGTGCTGAGGGCAACAGGAAAGAAAATGCAAGGAGTAGCTAACTGTGGCAAAAGTCTGGTAAGAAAAGGATACGGCCTCCTCTGCAGGTGAGATTTTCCTACAGCAGCCACTGAGGCTGTATCCAGAAGCAAATTGGGAATTGTGCAGCAAGAGGAGGGGGCAGCAGCTGAGCTTCCCTCTGAGCTGATGAACTCTGCTGGGATTCTTTAAATAAACTAATTACAAACATAAAAATAATGCAGGTAGAGTTTTGTTCCTGTTCCTTCCCCTGGATGTACATTTGTGACCCGGAATGTAAAATGTTTGAAAACTGCTGAAATGGAAGAGGTAACACAAAAATAGGGGGGTGTTGGTACTTTAAACATCTCCTGGATTGCCATATTTACTTTACTGAAGATACACAGAAGATACACTGGAGTGTGGATGTCTCATCCTGGTGAGTGTTCAGGGCCAGGTTGGATGGGGCCCTGGGCAACCTGATCTAGTAAATGGCTTCCCTGCCCCTGGTCCCTGCAAACCCAAACCATTCTGTGATAGACAGGTTCCCAAGAACTTTATGTTCCCCACTATATATATATATATACTTTATACTATAAAGTATACCTTAATAAATGCACCTGCCAATATATTGAATGAGGGTTACTCGACTTTTAAAGGAACAAGAAATGTAAATGCACTATTTTAAGTCCTGAGCCTCTGTTATTTAAAGTGAATCTTTGTTCTATCCCAGGCATCACACAGGTGCCTAAAGCATGCCTTGCCAAGGGGTTTGGTTTCCTTCCCTCCACCCTTGCTGTATCACAGCACCTGCTTGTACTGAGGGTTCACCTACCACTTGTGCTCCTCAGAACCGGCCAAGGGGAGCTTCCACAGCATTGACAGCCTTTTCTGAACAGATCTGGACTTGCTCTGAGCCTTCTTCAGCACCCATAAATCCTGCCAGGCCTGTTGGCCCACGTGCACTATGGTGGTGACAACACAGCACCAGCTTTTGGATCCAAGCTGGCCTGTATCCAACCAGCTCAGGATGGGAAGGAGCCCTGCTCAGATGGCCCTGTCACAGGCCAGAGAGACACAGCCAGGCCAAGCACTTCCAGTGTCCCCAGGCCCCCACCCAAGGTTCTTCTGGGGCCCGTCTTTACTAAGAAAAAAAGATGCACTTAATAATGTTCAACCAATCTTTTACAATTTTAATGTCCTCAAGTTCATATTTATACACAGGTTGCACTCCTTGTCTCCTGATGTCAACACTCTTTATGTCACTTTGTGTAAGATTCAGGAAAAGCAGCATCTACTGATCCCCTCCTTTAGGAAAAAGGCACACGGTGTTACTGCAGGAAGAGGCCTGCATGGTCTCAGAGGAAAAAAGAGGGAGATAGTGGTTCTTCACCTTGCAGAGGTCGAGATGGTTTTTCCTGCAGATACAAATCCCCTTTCTTCTCTTTCAGCACAGCACCCTCTAGTGCCCTTCCCAAATCCTGGAAATGCATGCTCTGTGACTGCCTGAGCCTTGATCAGCTACGGGTTTCTCCAAAGGGAAGGATTCAGTGCAGCTTCAGACCGCAGAGCATTCCACTCCCATTTACCTGGCACAATAAAATGTAACTCTACGTGTGTCACTTTTGGTTTAAAGAGCAAACGTTCGACTGGAGATACATGTAAATTCACAGGCAGGCAGCTGGGATCTGCTCTCTCTGGAATAGATGGTCTGCAGGATCTCACCCTAGAACTGGATCCCATGTCCCATCTAGGAGCCTACACTGGACAATAAAATCAATTTTTTGCTCTTCTTCTCCATGACAAACTGAAAAGACAGAAATTTCTAAGCTTTTCACCTTAAGGCTTACGTTCAAAGGTAAGGATTATTTTATGGCCATTTTATATTTCATTCTTCTAATGTTTGGAAATGAAAAATCACATTTGGGGAACAGCAAGGCTGTATCCTTCTTGTTCAGTGTATCAGCTCTTTGGCAAAAGCATGGCCAGAAGTGCACATGCCAACAATCAGGGGTATAAGCTGTGGCAATTGCTCTTCACAGCTGCACCTGTAAGCAGCAGAGGAGCGTTGGGTTTCTAGAGGTGGGAGCTAGGAGGGATCCAAGGAAGGGATGTTTCTCTCTTACCTCATTTTCTCCCTTATACGTATAAGCACTGCTTTGGTTACTTTAACCACATCCTGGTACCTAGAGTTTTTGTAGAAGCAGTTGAGATTCAGGTCTCCACGTCTACTGGTTTTAATATTTGCAACTTGGGGTTTATCACACTGAAGGCTCCTGGCTGTTGCCATCACACATCCTTCAGTGCTTCTTATCTATCACTGAGCCTAAAAATCATTGCCGGTTAATTACTCATCTCTCCTCCCAATGAAATTCTTCTGTTGATAATTTTAGCTCCTACTTCACCCTTTCCTATAAACCAAACCTATTTAATTCACAAGAGCCTTTTTTTTTTATTTTTCCTGCCTCCCTTCCCCTGCCTTGTGCTTTTGGGCAGACCCCTGGGGGTGTAAAAGCCCAGCTCAGCTCTCACAGAATCTCAGGATGGGTCAGGTTGGGAGGGAGCACAGTTGGTCATCCAGTCCAACCTCCCTGTTCAAGCAGGGCTGTCCGAGGGCACATGGCTCAGGATTGCATCCAGATGGTTCTTGAACATCTCTGGTCAGGGGGACTCCACACCCGCTCTGGACAACCTGTTCCAGCGCACAGTAACCTGCACAGTAACGGGCACAGTAAAGAAGTTTTTCCTTATGCTCAGATGGAACTTCCTGTGCATCAGTTTCTGCCCGTTTTCTCTTGTCCTACCGCTTAGAACCACCGAGGAGAGCCTGGCTCCATCCCTTGACACCCTCCCTTTATTTATACATTGATGAGGCCCCTCTCCGTCGTCGCTTCTCGAGTCTGAACAGGCCCAGCTCTGAGCGAGTCACGGTAACAGAGATGCTCCTGCCCCTTCATCATCTTTGCTGCCTTTCTCCAGACCTGCTCCAGGAGCTCCCTGTCTCTGTAGCACTGGCGACCCCACAACTGGCCACAATCTCGCTCCAGCCCTGCGCCCTCCACACCGACACTCCCAGCCCAGGCGCCGGCACCAGCACGGCCTGCACCTCATTCTGGAGGTCGGGCCCGTTCCAGACCGCAGCCCGGAGCCCTGCAGCCCACGGACAGCAGCATTATCACGACCGGGCCCGGCCCGTTCCCGGCCCGCTGCCGCCGCCGGCCCCGCCCGTTCCGGCGGTGCGCGCGCAGCGCTCCCGCCCCGCTTCCGCCGAGCGGCCGCGCTTGCAGCGTCATCCCGGGGGCTGGTTTGAATGAGACCCCGAGCGGGGCCGGGACCCGCCGCCGCCCGCCCGCCCGCGCCCGCCCGCCCCGCCAGCGCCGCGCCCGCCGCCCTGCGCCCGGGACACGCCGCTCCGCCATGCCGCTCTTCTCAGGTGAGCGCGGCCCCGCCGCCCCGCGCCCCTCCCGCCGGGCCCTGGCCGGGAGCGGGCGGGCGGTGCCCCGGCAGGAGCGGGAGCGGGAGGCGCCTCGCACGTGCGAGCCCATCCCGGCCGGGCCGGCGGCGGCGGCGCCCCGGGAGGCGCGGCCCGGGCGGCGGAGGAGGGAGGGAAGGAAGGGAGCAGGGAGGCAGTGTTAGGCTGGCCCTGCTGGTGGGATGGCGGGTGTCAATCGCGGGCCGCCGAGCCTCCGCACTGCCCTGGCTCGGTTTGCTCTGGCTTTCTGCTGAAGGAGAAGTGGTGCTGTCCCTCTGGTGAGCCAGAGCTCTGCATCTGCACCTTCCAGGAGTGTCTGCCTCTGCTCTTTGAAATCCATTATATGCTACGGACTCCGTTGGGTTGGAAAACCCCAAGCCCAACCTTTGACCAATCACCAGACCAGGGCACCGAGTGCCTCATCCAGTCCTTTCTTAAACACCGCCAGGCGTGATGGTTCCACCATCTCCCTGGGCAGCCCATTTCGATGTCTAATCACCCTTTACGTGAAGAAATTCTACCTAATGTCTAGCCTAAGCCTAAAGTTAAAGCTTTCTTAAATTATACCTTGTCCTGCTGGCCCTTCTTACTGTGAGGAAAGGTTTCCGTGGAAGACTTCAAGAACAAAACCTCCAGCGACACTTGTGGGACCAGTTACTGCCTTGATAATATCTCATAGATCCGGCCTGTTTGGGCTCTTGAGTTTCTTAGGTTGTATGCAGCCTCAGCACACAGCTAATCCACTGTTTTGGCTGTGGTTAGCAAACTGGGATCCTTCTGTCAGTATAACAGGATTTTTCCTGAACTCATCCAAATCTAATGGCGACTCCCTCACTGGAGATGTTCAGGAATGGTCTGGGCACAATCCTGTGGCTTGTGCTCTGGGATGGCCCTGCTCAAGCAGCGAGGTTGGACGAGATGACCCCTCTGTGGTCCCTTCCAACCTGACCCGTTCTGTGAAGTGTATGCACTGTGTGTCCTAATCAGCAGGGAAAACACGTCTTTCTTTTTTCTTAATTTCCATTATTTTCAAGTTAACAAGTTTCTCTTTATTTTGCACGAAGTCTTGGTTACAATCTCTGAAGAGGAGACACTCATGCTCTTCCATTCTTCCTCTTGAGTGCTGCGTTGTCAAAACCGGTGACACTACAGATTAATAATTGCTAACTCGTCTGCATATTTAGCAGTGGATGCATGACTGTTCAAAAATTCAAAACCCAAAAGTCTGTGCAGCTGACTTCTTCAGTGACTGAGTGGGTTGTCTTCTGGAAAATGGGAAAAGCCTTGTGCTTAGTGGGTCTTAAATATGCAAAATAATAAATGTGGGTTTTTTTAAAAAAATCTGAATGTTAGGCAAAGTAGAAGATGCTTTCTATTAGAAATACTGAAAAGTCAGTCATTTGAGTTCCTTTGTAGACTAATTTAGCCCAACTCATTTAGACTTGCTTTTGATTAGTCTATGATATTATGCATCACAAGCATTGTATACATCTGAAACTTTTTGAAAGGGTTTTCAAAATTATGACTTCTAAGAGTTTTGTGTTTTGAAGAGGTATGGTTGCTGTAGTATATTTATGTAAAACCAAAGCACAGGTAGGAGGATGTGGCTTTCCTAAACTCTGGTGTTTCAGCTGCTTACTGTGCACGTAGGATATTGCTGCGAGCTGTATTTTACAGATTTTCAGTAAAATCTCAGCTTGCTAAGGAAGCCTTAGGTACTTTTGTTAGTTCTTGGAAATGGCCAAAGGTGTGTCACTGTTCTATAGAGGCACACAGCTTATTCCAGGCATTTTTTTGTCTGCTCTTGGTCATTCCTAACCTCACCAAAGTGAAGTTAACATTCCATTGTGCCATTCTGCCTTCCGTTTCTGCTGGCGATCCCATTTCCAGCATTAAGGTTTTACATTTTTGTGACTAAATTTCCCTTTGCTTCTTAATTCCACTCCTGCACCTTTACTGGGGTCAGTAGCCTGGCTTTTAAAGAACACTGTATTGTTTTCCTCTGAAGGAGAACGGAAATGCTACGGGTAACTGAGCTGGAATCACACCTCTGACTTCCTTCAGAAAGTTCAGTTGTTTGCAGCAAGCAGTGCCAAGAAAATGGGAGAGAGAGTTCCAAACTGCTTTTGTGAAGACCTGCTATAGGGTTTCTGATGCTGTTAGACACACTTATTGCTTGCAGAGTTTCTCAGTGTGTATGTTACTTCAGTGGTTTTGTAGGATATTTTTAGACCTGTTGGAAGTGGTATGTTCTGATGGATGAGGTTCCCCGTAGTAAAGGTGTTCCCTAGCTTCATTATTGACAATTTCAAGAGTCAAAACCAGAATGTTTTGAGACAGTATGAAGTCTTGGTAGTCTTGGTAATTGCATTCTTGGGTATTAGGAAATAATCAAGTTTCAAAACATTTTGTTTGCAGTTAATGTGAAATGGGGAAAAGAGAAATTCGATGGCGTGGAGCTGAACACTGACGAACCTCCCATGGTCTTCAAAGCCCAGTTATTTGCACTGACCGGAGTTCAGCCAGCTAGACAGAAGGTTATGGTTAAGGGAGGAACTCTGAAGGTAGAAATCAATTTTTTATATTATGTCCAGTTTTGTTATGTGTTAACATGAACAATGACCATGTTTCTGGGTGTTCCTCTGGAAGATCTTTGGTTGTATGTGTTAAACTGACTGCACTTCTTTACTCATTTATACAAAACACAGCTTGGTGGGAGGTTTTTTTGTTGCTTTTTTATGTTCAGAATCTAAATGCAAATTTTTTCTTTCTAGCTTGTTTAAGAGAAGTTTCTCTGATGCTTCTCTGCTGGAACCTTACAGGTGTAATGAGATACAGGCGATTTTGCTGCATTACATTTAAGCAGTGTTGAACAACACATGAGGAACCTTATTGAAAACACAACTTGAGTGCTTTTTATTTTAGTCAGATAAGACTTGATAACATGTAAATAGTTAATATTGTGTAATCTTGGATGAAACACGATTGTATATTTAGAAATGTGGTTAATATTAATGAAAATACTTGCTACAAGATAATTAACTCGTCTTTTACTTCATTTCACAGGATGATGACTGGGGGAACCTAAAAATAAAGAATGTAAGTTCTGAGCAGTAATTAAATTTTACTTTTCTAATTTTTTATTTTGGTATTTAAAGAAAGACTTGAAAGTGCTTGCTGTTTCTGTTTGAATGGGTAGTGCTTTCTTAAAAAGTCATACCTTATGAAAAATAATTTTATAGGTGTGTTATGTAAGCATGCTTAGAAAGGCCTCACCATTCATTTATAAAAACTTTCTTTGGGGAAAAAAATCAGTAGGGAAATCATGCCATCTTTTCTGGAGTATAAATAAATAAATATTTATTTATTTTGTACAAGAAATGTTCTGGGTCAGAGCACTGTTGTCTTATCTGTGACCATAAAAATAAGTGATGTTATTTAGAGAGAGCTTGTGAACCTGGGCACTGTCTGCAGACCTTTGTCCTTGCTCATCCCCAGCATGGACAAACGTGTTGGTGGTGCTGAAGTTACACCTCTGCTTATGTCCTTTTTTATCAACCTGCTGAAGTGTGCTCTCCTGTGTTAAATAGCTGCTGGTTTCAAACAAAGCCATGAGTAATGGTAATTCATACCTTTGGCTAGTTCAAAAAGAAAATAGCACACGTGTTTCTGTTGCCTATATAGTATTGCATCAGGGTATCCCACAGGTTTTTGTGTTGTTGGGTTTGGTTGTGGTTTATTTTTGGTTTGGTTTGGGTTTTTTGGTGGTTTTTTTTGGGTTTTTTTGTTTGTTTTTTGTTTGTTTGTTGGTTTGGTGTTTTTTTGTGTGTGTGTGTGATTTCATTGCTATACTTGTAATGTCTTGTAACAGCAGTTAGAGGTTTTACTCCAATTCTTCACTGGGCAGATTGAATTAGGTAGCATTGCTCTTACCTTTGTAACTAGTTTGCAAGCATCTGTTAGCAGCCTGTAGCTGCAGCTATTGTAGCTAGTTATTCAGCAAAAAATGCAGTGCTAATAGCAGCCTTTATTCGTTTTAATAATGTTATATACAAGTTCTAGGGATTTATTTACACTGTCAAAGCAGTTTCTCTTCATTCTGTTGTTCATCCTTTTCCTTACCCACTGTATGTTTCAAGGCTCCAGATAGTAATTTTCTTCTCCTTTGACAGATCTTATTGTGTAGATGTGTTCCTGTTGAATGCTGAAAGACTCCTTTTCATACTGTGCTAGTTCAGCAAGCATGGAAACCTGTTTGGCTTTTTTTTTTCACCCCTTAAATGTTAGTTCTCCTGTCTAAACTGATGTGGTAGTTAAGGTTATTTTTCACTTTTCAACTGGTTTAACCCAGAACTTGCCAGGCAAGCTGACCAGCCTCACCAGATGTTTCAGTGGAAACATCTAGCATGGATAATTCTGTGGAGTTGTTCTCTATAGGTACTTCCTACATAGGAGGAATTGGGGTACACCCTAATGTCACAGTAGTGCAGTGTTGGTTCTGCTGAACTAAGACTGTGTTTATTTTTGGGGAAACAGCTGAAGTATGTTAAGAGCTGAAGGGTTTGAGTGGAAGTAGCTGTCCTTAGGTGTTCATTGCTGTTTTTCCTGTGTTCCAAGGGGATGACCTTACTGATGATGGGTTCCGCAGACGCGCTGCCAGAAGAGCCCATTGCTCGGCCCGTCTTCGTGGAGGACATGACAGAGGAGCAGTTGGCTTCGGCTGTAAGCATCTTTCCAACCTTGCTTTCTTGTACATCTTCCAGTAATGGCAAGTTTGTAAATACTTGCAGTTGCTTAGAAGTGGCGTTTGGAACTGTAAGGTCTGTTGAGCATCTTCACCAAGAATCACAAATTTACATTGATGACCAAACTGGGAGCAGTCAGAAGAAGTCTGGGATTTAATTTAAAAGTCATATAATTAGTGCTGTTTTTCCTTTGAGCAGGCAGCTTAGCAGATTTTCTAAAAATAGCATTGATGATGTTTTTGAAAATGAAGTTGTATTGCCCTTGCTGCATCAGTGTCCTGTACTTCGTCTAAACAAGGCCTGTTAAATATGAAAAATTATTTCCTGCCTCTTTCATATCTATGAGGAGAGACTAGGGTTTGTTTTGGGGTGGGGTGTATTTGGGGTTTTGTTTGTCCATGTTACTAGTATTAGGTTAACTTTTTGAAAAATGAAAATAAGTTTGACACGCATGTTTTGCTTTCTGGAAGTAAAGTCTGAAAGAGCATAATTAATCTGTTATTTTCCTCATGGAGTAACTCCTGAGTTTCCTTGTTTTACAACTTGAAAGGCATAATTTTCTCACCAGTCATTTGAACTGCAAGCTTTGTCATACTTAACAGTTGCAGGAATGCTTTAATGCATGTCTCTGTGAAAAAGGATCTGTAGTTTACCACTGGGTTTGTGCTTCAGGGTTTAGTGCTTTCCAGGCCAGCTGCAGGTGAAGGATATTTATGTATTTTTGAGTAACCCCATACACAGACATTGAGATAACAGAGGCAAGCAAGGAGATGATTCATTGTCAGATAACATTTTGAAAAAGTTGGTGACGTGGAAATTCTGTTACACATCAAAATTCAATTGTCTGCAGTGCACGTGTTCACTTGTGAGATACCTAAATGAGTTCCCTCTTCCTAAAGTAATCTGTTGGTATGCAGTACTACTTCAGTTTCATTAAACTGTGTGTTTTTCCTTTACAAATACCTAAGTATTCAGGATTAAAAAAAAAAAAAAAGAAAAAGAAAAATTCTATTGTATGGTGATTTATAGTTATTTCTGAACCTGGTTAGCTGGCTGTTAGTTGGCCTTCACCTTGGTCAGAACTTTAGAAATTCACAAGTTGTCTGAAAAGATCAAGTTAATGATCTGTTGCAATTTTCTGGAGAGGAGTTTAAACAATGCTTTTGTTTCCAACTCTGAACTCCATCATTTTCAGAGTTTTACTGAAAACTGATTTTAATTAAAACATCAGTGTTTTGTACAAATGCATTCATGTGGAAATTTCACGGAAATAGAATTTTAAGGTCAAAACTTGAATGGGATTATAATTGAACTTTCTGAATGACTGCATGCTTGAAGAATATGTTCATTAAACTAAACATGCACAGAAAACCCCCCAAAGCATTCCTGAATGTTCCCTAAAAGTATCAAATGGTGTAATGATAAATACAATCATAAAGAGGATCTGGAAAACCTCATACAGTTAGATGGAATGTTCCAGGTTTTATGCACAATTCATTTGGTTAGAAGTTGATGTCACATTATAGCACTTGTACAAAAACGGTTGCCACATCTCTCTGACCTTCAAGCACCCTTGTGAATTTTTTGGTAGATGGAATTGCCATGTGGATTGACAAACCTTGGCAACACTTGCTACATGAATGCTACGGTTCAGTGTATCCGCTCAGTGCCAGAAGTGAAAGAGGCCCTTAAAAGGTAGGATTCAGGACAAAAATACCGTGACTAAAATGTTTTCTTTAGCTTATGAAGTAGATATTTTGCAGCATGGTCATCTTAATACTGGAATGGATTATCATAACAATCTGTTACTCTTTAGGTCTATTCAAGATTAACATAATGATCGATTAAATTTATCCGATGGCTGTGTTAGTCTGTATTTTAATAAAGAAATTAATGCTTTGTGCTTCTTGGAATTGGCTTTTAATAGAGAGAATGTGTTTTGCTTAGCTAGAAAGTAGTTCCTATCAAGATCAGTTTAAAGTTCTAAAATAAGCTACTGAACTCTTAACCCTGATTTTTTGCTGTTAGTTTTTATGGTCCTGTTCTGCATAAAAGAATCATATGGGAGTCCTTTTCCTTTGAGGACTATTCCTTGCAATGGCTCTATTGCACAGTATTTTCAGCTGTGAAGTTCTGATACATGGTACTTGGAGGTATGACAGGAAGTTCTAAGACATGCTTTCATGGAATTTTGTTTTGTTTGCTGATTTGTTCTGATTGTAGGATAACTTTTCTGATGTTTTTTGCTTTTGTTATTCTAGACTGAAATGTGAAAATGGCCAGTGGTTTTTGTTGGTTGGTTGGGTTTTTTTGGTAAGGAATATACAAGAAACTCAAAAGTTATGAATATTGAAGGAAAAAAAAATACCTGCCAATGTGGCCTGAATTTGTCCTCTAGGTGAATTGTAATGAGAAAACAATGGGTATTTTTAAAAAGTGAGAATTAGGTAGAGCATTATTGCCATCTTAGGGTTACTTTAATTCTTTTAAAATACACTGCTTTCTTGATTCAATGGTACCCAGCTGTATATTCTGTATTACTGTAATCACTTGTTATTTAAGTACTTATAAATAATTTTTCATTTTGTTAGCAGGTGAACCTTAATTATTAAGCACAGAGAACTATTCCTGAAGTGCAGAAATTTGATTTCAGGGTTTTTATTGACTCTGTGTTGTTGTTTTTGGAAAGTCTGTTTATTTCCATGTGAAAGACTCTTGAGTTACTGCACTGAATGAGAATATTTGCCAAATTTAACATACCAAAAGGCAAAATGTAGCCTGTGACACTGGCAGACTGCAGTACAAGGTGTGGCCTTGTATTGTCTGTGGGAAGTCAGATTCACACCCGGATTCAGGCTCTGTTTTTCCCTGGAGATTTTAGCCTTTTGTTGGTCTTCCCTGCTTGATGACACCATGGAGGTCTCTAGGGTGCATGGGACCCTCTAGGGAGGGGTGTGAAAGGACTCACTTGGGAAAGCTGTTACAGCTTCTCCCCTCACAGCTGCTCCGCTGGTCTCCCCAGGGAACTCCTGCCTGTTCTGTAGCGTGGCAGGGGAAAGTCTCCTGCTTGTCATCATCTAGCAAGGGTCAGAATTTCAAAGGTTCAGTCCGAGATTAGAGAATGTGTGAGACCCTTCTTTTGCTTGAAGGCTCTGGGGAGTCCATCTGTTCCTCATCCAGCTGCTAAATTAAGAATTCAAAGAAGAGTGGTAAGTTCTTGTCATATAGGTGGACTCCCACACCTTTTCAGTGTAGGAAATACTTCCCCAAGAAAACATCTCACCTCTCACTGTTGTGCTTCTGCTGTGGAGGGAGGAAGCAAGCCTCCCCTCCATCTCTGTGCATTTTATCTGCCATCTGTCCTTGAAGGTGGTGTTTTTTTTTTTTTTCCATTTATCTGAAGGAGCCATGGCAAATGTTTCAGAAGTGGGGTAGCTTTTGTTCAGACTTTCTCAGTTTCTTTAAAAATAAAACGAGTCTTTGAGGCAAAAGGATTATGGAAGCAGCAGTGATATAGCCAGACTTCTTGGTCTGCCTTTACTTACTGTCTGAAAGATGCCAGTTTTCCTTTGCTTCCATGCTTGCAAAATAGCTGAAACTTTGAGGTAAATGTGAGTGAATCTTACCTTTGGTTACTTCTGGCTTGGTGATAGATTTCCTTTAAATGAATCTAACTGCTGCCTGCTTCAAAGACCCGAGTTTTCCCGTTTGTGTTTAATTGCATGCAAAATATTTTTCTTCCCTTTTAGGTATGGTGGTGCCTTAAGAGCTTCAGGAGAAATGGCCTCTGCTCAATACATTACTGCAGGTTGGTGTTTAGAGTAGAAAACAGGGGTTTAGACAAGTATGTGACCTCCTGCTAACTGCAGATGAAATTTGCAGTTAAAACTCTGAATTGTTCTTTAGTGCATATGCCTTAGGAATGTCAGATCTGCTGGCACTGGAGGATTCATTTTGTCTTTAAAGGTTGTTCTGCCCCTGCCTGCAAAACGTTTATCTCTGCACATTTTAGGGCTGCAGGCTAGGGAAAAGATACTTAAGTGTGATCTAGGCTTAGATAGAAATAATTTGTATCTCTTAAATGTTTTACATGTAGGCATGAAGTAATTGGAACTTCCTAAAGCAGATTCCATCCATCCATCTGTTGATTTGATCACTTTGTGTAGCAATATTTTAGTTCTATGTTTCACGTAGTGGTAGGCTAACACCGTGCTCCTGGGACATACATTTCATTGGTATTTTTTAATATGATTTATTGGCTGAGCATTATTGTTGTGATGGAAACTGATGGTTTATCGATGGTCTCAGCCTTTGCCCTAAAGATCCAGATTTCATAACTGGAATGGAAAGGAGGGTCTTCAGAGTTGTGGTGGTCTGGGTGCTCACACTGTGGGAGCTCACGGTGGCCCCGTATCTTCAAGCTCTAACTAGAGTTCTAGTTAGACCCCTTACACTTGAACAAGGGTACTACTTGTCCGCTTTTTCTTTTTTTACTCTATTTCATTGCCCCACTAAGATGCTGGGCCAGGACACTGGGATTTCTACCAGTCCATTTAAGGAAAAACAAAACAATATAAGGAAGGAAAGGTCCAGTTTGTGGGTATGCCTGCTGATCGAATTTTGGGGTGGTAAGTTCAATGGTTACTCTATACAGCCATGCCTGCCCCTCCCCTTTTCACTGCCTTTACTTCGTGTCCCTTGTTTTCTTTTTAAGGTGACAGCTCTGCTTCTTAGGAATTTTAATAGTTTAAGTAATTTGTAGTTAATTCTTGGGTGCTGAGCTGTTCAGGAACTCCTGCATGACACTTATGGCATTTTTTTTTAATTGCTGTGTCATATCAGTTGCACCTCTTATCAAGGTCAGTGAAGACATTTCTGAAAGAGGAAGCAACTGACCTCGGTTCCCTGTAATCTTGCCTATATTCACTTAAGAGAACAATTCATTAGTCTCTTCACTTGTAAATTAGTGACCATGCAGATTGTTGCCTACCTCACAGGGTTGTTGTGAGGATTAACAGGTGCCTTTGAGGTGATCTGTGGATTTTGAATGCTGTAACTTGGGTAGACAAGACACATGCTAGAGTGTGGAACAAAAAAGAAAGCCATGTGTGTTGTCATGCAGTCAGTATCATTCATTGGATTGCACATAGTTATGAGCCCTCTGCACATATGCATACACATACTTGTTTTCCTGGGTCTTAAGCATGGGTATTGCCTAGATATTTTATTAAAGCTTTTTTTTTTTTTTTCCTAGTAGCTGGTGAAACTTAAATTGCTCTAGAGGATAGATTGTGAGTGCCTTCTGGTTTCTCTTGTGAAAACGTTGTTCCTCAGATGTGTTTCAAATGAAATCTTAATTGCTCAATTTTTTTTTTTTCCTGTTAGCAGCCAGGAAAGACAAGGCATTATGTGCCAGATTCTCAGAATTGCCACCTTTATGCTTTCAAAGTCGTGTTCACAAAGGAGATCTTAGGTGCACCTGTTATGTCACCTGGAAAATTTGGTCCTGCTTTGGAAAGATCAAATTGGACACTGTTAAATGATCAGTCTTTAAATGTCGCTGCTGTTTTACAATTCTTTATACACTTCCTGCCATGTTTGAATTGTTTTTGCACTTCTCAAAGCATTCACTTACTTTTTCTTCAAGCTCTTAGAGACTTGTTTGATTCCATGGATAAAACTTCCTCCAGTATCCCACCTATCATTCTCCTGCAGTTTTTACATATGGCCTTCCCACAGTTTGCAGAGAAAGGTGATCAAGGCCAGTACCTTCAACAGGTAAAGACCAATTATTAGCTTATTGTTTAAAATTCTGTAGTATGTTGGAAGTTGAGAACATTTTAAGACCTCCCTTCTCTTGTGAAAATAATTAATCTCTGTAAGGTGGGGTGGATTTTCTGTAGAAAAATTGTATAGAGGTTGAACATAATATTGACTGCTAGTTTTGAGAATGCATGGTGGAATTGGGAGAAATTCTCAGTTAAGGAATCCATTTGGCTTTATAGTTGATGGGTTTAATGTAACTGAAACATAATGCTAGTTGTCAGATTTAATGTTGTGTTCCCTTCCCAGGATGCCAATGAGTGCTGGGTGCAGATGATGAGGGTACTACAGCAGAAGCTGGAAGGCATAGAAGGTGATACAGTTATGGAGGTAATTGTAGTCTTACTCTAACCAGAATAAGGATTAATAGTCTTTCACATATGTTTTGTTAAGTATTGTCTGTTTGTGAGTTCTTTAACATGTGTCTGGAGTCCAGTATGTGAAATTGCTTTCTGATGTGTCTGATCAGCATAATGCTGCCGTGTCCTGTCAGCGACGCTGTGGAGTGTGCAAAGGGAAACCCTTCCCTCTGGGCTTTGTGAGGGGGTGTGGAACCAACACTGTGTCACTGGTGGTGACACCCACTCACATATGTGGCAGCTGGCCCTGATACCCTGTGAATTCAGCACATGAGAACTTTTTTTCCTGAAAAAAGTGTGCTAGAGTTTTAACTTGAACTGTTTCAAACAGACAACTAACTGAATCACCCTGATACAAGAAATTGCTGAAAGTTTTCCCCGAGATTTTACCAGAACAGCTTTCTCTTTTCTCTGTAGACTGGAGAGTCTTGGCAGAGCCTTGGAAGACTGTCCTGAAACTTAAGATAGGTTTAAGTTGGGGGGGCAGGGATTTGTGAGTTTTTGATCTTACTTGTTAATGTGCTTCAGGTTGGTTTTAACAGCATGTTATAAGTGTATTTGTTTTGAAATTTGATGCTGTGTAAAAAGATTGAGTGACTAGGAGAAAATGCACCAATAGAAAGATGAGGGAATAGGCTTTAAAGAATTTAAATAAATGGGGGTAGTTTGTCTGTAGAGAAGACTGTATTTACATGCTATTGAAAGTTACATCATAAGAGATTTTGTTTTACAGACAGACTCTGGAGCTACAGCAGCATCCTCTAAAAAGAAGAGTTTAATTGATCAATTCTTCAGCATCGAATTTGAAACAGCGTATCCTAAAGACTAAGGCAAGACAGAAACAATGATGATTTCACACTTTAGCAGTTGAGTTCAGGGAGGATGAAAAGCATTTTTCAGAATAGTATGGAAAATGAGTGTGTAGGTTGGGGAAAGAGGATCATGATGTGTGCAGAACTTACAGTTTGGATGTGCTTTGAGAGAGAGGATGATGTAGGGAAAAAGAATGGTAATGGAATTTTAGAGGAAAAAAAACCACAAAAACTTGTTGAATTTCAATAGCAGATTTCCTCCCCAGAGAAGATTGGTACTTACCAGCTTCAAGGATACTGAGATGCTTTATCTAACTAAAAGTAATTGTTGTCCTAAATAGGCTTTTTTGGCTTGTAAGGGTGTGTTGCTGACATACCTGATGTACTAAAGATACACAGAAGGTAGCTTGACTGGTTTCTTGAGAAATAAATTAGGTGTCCACTGTTGTATGAGTAAGAAACAAATGCAGCTGACAGCTTTCTAGTAGGTTCTTTATAGCAAGAAAAAGAGGATATGACCACATGGGGCACACATCTCATGGCAAGTGTTACTCTTTTCCCATTTGTCCACCCCAAAATTCTGGCTGTCATCAAACTGAGCACCACTTTTAACAAGAATCATGATGGATGAGAGAAAAGCATTGGGCTAGAATTATGAAGAGAGGAGAGGACACACAGAACAATTAAAAGGAATGTGTAGAAAACAATGAAGGAATTAATTTCGTTTTAGTGAAGAGCACAGATACAAGGCAGAGGAAGGAGGCTCTGTGAAAGAAGCAGGAAGTCTGGCCAGCAGCAGCAATAGAAGAACTTTATTAATCATAAACAACAATGGAGTGTAATGTTGCAGGAGGGCTTTTGTAACAGGACATTAGCAGCCAGTTAGTGTGTTCTGTGTCCTGGAGGTTGGGTGGTCATGGGGAAGAAGAAGAAAGAAAAAGCAGGCCTCAGCTTAAATGGTGATCAAAGACTTATTTTACTTTTTTTGGTGTGCTGTCTGCCCCTGCTGCCCCTTGTCCTTAGCCACAAAGGAACAGATTGACCTGAAGGAAGGGCTCCTTCAAATCTTTTTTTGTATTAGGAGGAGTAAAAGTGCTGTCTGCACAAGCAGAGAATTACCTAAATTGCTGTGCTACTTGGCATGTTCTTTTCACTAGAGCAGTAGTTCAGCTCTTGGTGCATGATGGTTTTCCTTAATTTTGTGAAGCATGAAATGTACAGAAGCCGAAGAAGAAGAAGTAACTAAAGGAAAGGAGAATCTCCTTCAGCTTAGCTGCTTTATCAATCAAGAAGTGAAATACCTGTTTACTGGACTAAAATTGGTAAGCTATTGCAGCTTTTATTGAATTGAAATTCTTAATGGCCTGCATATTTTTCAATTGAAATTCTAAGTGACCTAAATCCACTTCATTCTAAGTGTATTTAATCTGTGACTTGAAATTGCCATCTGCTGTCCAAGCTTTACAATGTTTCAGGAGTCTTTTTGGTGATCATTGGGAAGATGGGTGTGAAAGGGAATTGCATGTTAATGTCAAACAGACTTCAGCAGGGCGTTTTCTTGACCCTGACAGGGTCTTCCCCATGCAGGTAACCAAGTGCAAGGCAGTTTGCTACTTGTTTGTGCAGCTGGGTTTCACTCCAGACTGAGCAGTATCATGATTTATGTAGCAATCAGTTCCCAAAAGGTCCAAAAGTCAACTTGAAAGTAGGGTGGCATTTTGGTTCCTAATTAAACTCCCCGCAATGATGTAACAACTAAATTTGATTTTGCAGATTTTGAAGGAATGTTATTTTCCATCAGACAACATCATTCTCAAACTTTTTAAGTAGAACTCCTTAAGGTAGTCTGTGCTTCATATATATGTATATATTTTGAAATTGTAAGGGCTTTTGGGGGAGTTTGAAGTAGAAAGGATAGAGGAGATGAGCTATTGCAAAACCTTTGTAGTAACTGTGTAAGACTAGGGCAATGATCTGGTTTGCACAGGACAAAAACCAAGTTGCATGATTCTCAGATAATCTTTGTATCTCTTTGTCGTTTTTTTTTTTTTCTAGCAGAATTTAGAAGGAAAAGTAGGATAAAATAGCTAATTCTCACAAATGAAAAAACTATAAAAAAAGAAACTTCACTTTCAGGCCAAAACAAATCTACAATCCTTATGCTGGCTTGCCTGGAGCAAGAGAATTGCAACACTAAGAACCAAGCTGGTCTTTCCTGGAATTTTGTTAGGAGACACCAGCTGTCACTTTAGATGCAGCTCTGGCTGCTTGAAGCTGAGAAATGTGCAAATATTCTTCTCACAGGAAACTTTTGTGTTCCAAGCATGATATGATACATTTGTAACCAAGTCCAGATACAATTCATAATAAAATCCAATTGTGAGTTCTACTCCTGTGGAGCAAAATTTTCTGCAGAGAGAGGCTCAGTGTTGTCAAGGCTCAGGAATGGGCCTGGAGCTGAAAGAATGAATGGGCATGGTCCTTTCTGCCAAGGAATTTCAAAATCTTGTGTGTTGTAATGGCTGACAGCAACAGAAGAGACTGGCAGAACAAGATTTAGTTTATGGTTTGTTTACCCCTGTTGTGCTTTTCTCTAAGCTGTGTTTTATGATGAACATGTGTTCTTTTTCTCCTAACAGCGTCTTCAGGAGGAAATCACCAAACTCTCTCCAACACTGCAGAGAAATGCACTCTATATCAAATCTGTGAGTGGTACTTTAATTGCTCTTTGTGATTCTTTTAATTGTCAGTTTTTTGTTTCAAACCACAAAATTATTGCTGCCACACCATGTGATTTATGTTTATAAAGCATCGGAGTATCCACTACCAAGAAATTTAAGACAGAGCTTCAAAAAAGGAGACCTTTGGTTTGGGTACAAATACATTCCCACAACAGGAATTTAGGATGACCAGTGTTTAGGATACAAAAAAAACCCCAAAAAACAACAATCTGTGAATATTTAAAGTAATAGCTTTTTCTGCTTTGTTTTTTTATAGTCCAAAATTAGTCGCTTGCCAGCATACCTGACTATTCAGATGGTTAGATTTTTTTACAAAGAGAAAGAATCTGTGAATGCAAAAGTTCTTAAGGTAAGTTTTCTGCATCTTGAAGTTTAATTCCACTTTATGTTTTCTGTGAGCTTTTATTAAAGGTAGACAGCGAGAACTTGAATACTTACTAAATTGTTCGCTTTTAATTTGCATTGAAAAACATTAACAGTGCAGTTTCTTTGCTCAAATACAAAGTAGTTCTGTTCCCAGTTGTGATGGTGTATGGCAAACTACACTACACAGAATAGACTGAGGAAGGAGGTGAGGTGCAGAAGTGAATTTGCCCCAGTACTGTTAATATTACAGGATAACAATAAGCAAGATGTTTTTTGGTCTTTTCTCACCAGTGGTTCTGAGAAGAATGTCTAACTAAGGAGAGAGCCATGCTTTCAAACTCAGAACAGTGTTGTAATGTTGATGGGAGATGTTTGTGCTGTCAAACACTTCCTGTATTAGCTATTTAAATTGTCTGGCTTTCTGATGGACAAATGCAGGAACCAGCTGCAAACAGCTGAATGTTCTGGTTTTGCTTTCTGTTGGCCATGGCCGACAGACTCATAGGCTGCCCAAGGGGCATCATGAGAGATGCTCCTTCCTTACAAGAGGCAGAAAGGAAATAAGGTTGAAGGTACATGTTAACTATTTCAGAAGATAGTTTGGATAGCACAAATTGACATTTTTGTCTGGGTAGTCAATCTACATACCTGGCTCTTTTTTCTTTTCCCTTAGGCCTGTATAGGTATTTCTATAGTGTAAAAGTATGACAGCTAACAATAATCTGATTTATGCATTATTAGTCTGTGCTGAATGTAATAATTTATAGTGGTTTGTTTATACTGAATTAGACATCCTTCTGTGAAAGCATTGTAGCCCTTTTGGTAAATACTGTCACCAGAATCCCAGTAGGTCAGGTTGCCATCAGTTTGAAGAGGGTTGCATTTAATTTGATTGTATTGTCTTCCCATGGGAGAATGCTTTAACGTGGAGTACCAAATCATGCTAATAAAGCTTTGGCTTTTGCTTCCTAGGATGTCAAATTTCCTCTTATGTTGGATGTGTATGAGCTGTGTACGCCAGACCTGCAGGAAAAAATGGTTTCTTATCGATCAAAATTCAAAGATCTAGAAGACAAAAAAGTAAATCAACAGCCAAAGAACGTAAGTCTCCTGACACTTTTCAGTGTCACTTTCAGATGTATGACACTGTTCATACATCTGAAATTGGGGTACTAATAAGGACTAGAGAAAACCTGATGTCCTTAAGGATACTATTTTCTTACATAGAAAACTCCTTGGAATGGAGCTTTAGATCTTTTTATCCTGTATTTTCATGAAAATACAGTATCTGCTTGGATGTGTTTGCTTGATGAGAAATGTACAGACAGCATGTTTTAAATACATTAAATGTATTAAAATGTAGTGCTTAAATATATTTAAATATATTAAATGTATTAAAATGTAGTTTACCACTGCTATGCCTAAAGGTTTTCTGTAAGTTACACAGAATTATTCTCTTCAAATATTAGTGTTTGCTGGCTGCTCCCTTCTGCAGTGGAGTGTAGGAAGCTGTTCCCTGCTCAATAGTTGGAAAGGGTTGTACAAGGCTCTGCTAAGTGCCTGACTGGTAAAAATTAGAGTGCATGTACTGGTGAGCTTAAAATCAGATCTGTAAAAACTTGGAAAATGGTTTCATGTCTTACCCTGTCTATGTAGTTCTAAAACTGACTTCCCTGTCTTTAATGAAGACAAAAGTAAATCAGCTAAAACTGTAGTGTTTTAGCCATTTTTTTTAAAGTTTGCTGTTATTTTTCCTGGTCTAACTCCTGGCAAATTCTTTTAAACATTTGGATAAGGCTTGTATCCCCTCTTACACAGATGGGAGCAAGGAAAGTGCTATTTTTGAACAGAATGTATTGGCACTGAGAGTCTGTCTCTGGTATTTTCTTATTGCCACTTCTGCTGCTAGCAAGCCCCCACCAAGGAATAAATCTTCAATTGCAGAATTGTTTCATAAACAAACCCATAAATCAGTGGGTGAACACTGCAGGCAGTATGTGCTAAATTGGTTAGATATATTTGCTTTAAAACTGGTCTTCTTCAGATAAGGCTTCTGTATGGCCACCTAAAAAATAGAATAATGAACTTCTTTCAAGCTGAACAGAAATGTTTGGACTTAGAAATAAATTTAAATGAATGGAGACTTGGGATTTGATGTGATTGTGCTGGAGCTTTTATTAAACTGTTCCACATTAATTCAACTTACTCTCTTTTTTAGTCTAGTAAAAGTGATGGTGCACAGAAAGAAGTTAAATATGAACCATTTTCTTTTCCTGATGGTGAGTACAGGGAAGCAAATCTACTTTAAAGTAACTTCCTGTTTGCTTAAGTGTACCTGATGGTAGGAATATTTTGAGAAGCCTGTTTCTTTAATGCTTTTGAAAATTAATCTTCAAAGACTGACAGGAATGGAAAGATTTAGGTAAACCAAAACGTTGAGATAGTGAAAGGCATAATTGCCATCCATCTGACAGGCTGGTGATAGTAGAAGGCAGACACATCCAAAGACATTTGCATGTAATGTACAGTTGTTTTGCAGGCTGCTTTGTCAGTGGGTGGTAGAAGGCTGAAATCAAAACAAAAACTTGAACTGGACTTTTAAAAGTGCTGTGGTGGTGCTGGTGTTGCCTCAGTTTTGGGGGGAGCTTGGAGCCTGAAGGCCCAAAGCACTCACCCTGTCCATTACATCAGGAATATTTATGGGTACATATTTATTTCACGAGAAACAAATAGGAAACAACATCTTCAGTTTCCTGAGACTCTCCTGGCTGAGAGCTGCTGCTTTTAGTTCACAATGGTTTTGGACCATGCTGTAGCTGGGGTTTTACACACAGTTATAGTGCTTTGGCCTGGCTGGTGCATCTTTGGTCTGCAAGCTGTTAAAAATACTGCAGCTGTTCAAGTAGGACTCAACGTTACCTTTTCTTTCCCCTTCAGATATTGGTTCTAACAATTGTGGCTATTACGACCTGCAGGCAGTGCTAACTCATCAAGGCAGATCAAGTTCCTCTGGGCATTATGTGTCTTGGGTTAAAAGGAAACAAGGTAAAAAAAATAAACAAATTACAGCCCTGTTAACAATTCTCCACAGCTCCTTTCAGCAAAGGGGCTGTTAAGCAAGCTTAGGTACATAAAATCTAACTTACAAACGATCCTCTTGTTTTCCTTGCAGATGAATGGATTAAATTTGATGACGACAAGGTCAGCATTGTTACACCTGAAGACATTCTGAGGTTATCTGGGGGTGGAGACTGGCATATAGCTTATGTTCTACTCTACGGGCCTCGCAGGATTGAAGTGGTCGAAGAAGAGGCTGAACAATAGTCTTCCATTTTAGCCATTCTGCCTAGGTGTGAAATAAATGTTGATTACTGATCACTTCTTTAACCCCAGAGCTTTAGCAAGAGGATAAATAATTTGTTCAAACCTTCTCATGTGCAGAGGGATATTGTTTTAAAACTGATCCATGTACCAATTAGTCACTATTGGACTGGACTGCCCACTGTGGTGGTGACAAAATAGCTTTAATGTCTTGCGGAAGATAAGTTTTTCTTAAATGAGCCTCTCCTCCTCCTCCTTCTCTAATGTCATCAAGTATTTATTACACACCTACTCTCACATTTGTTACTCTTGCATGGTTTATACCACAGTTCAGTAGCTGTCCATCCTTTGCCTTACCTGGCAGTTCTGTTAGGAAGGTAGAAGAGAAACTGTTGCCTTGTTGTGTAACTCAGTGCTGCTGCCCCTAGACAACAGCTGTGGCTACAATCAAGTATTTGTCCAGCCTGACCTGCTGATTCAGTCTCTTCTGTTGCTGGCATCTCATGATTTCAAAATAAATTGTGATCAACAATGTGTCTCCATTAAAAACAGCTCCTGTCCTTGTACTGTAGTCAGTATGTGTTTGTTTTCACTTCTTGGGCCACCACTGACGAATGTCTCAAAGCAGTCATGGAATAAAGTCACTTTTTTTTTAAGCTGTAGGGATGTGTCTCCTGTCCTGTTACTCTTTACTCAGTAGCTAAGTCCAGTGTGGTGGCTGCAAAATTGGGCTTTGCCTACTTACAGAACCTTCTGCAGTAACTGGATGTGTGTGACTGCAGTAAAAAAAAACCTTTCCAGTGCTGGCTACAGCCTGAAAAGCTCTGTCAAGTCAACCCCCTCACCCCTCAATCTGCAGGTTCCCAGTGCCTTCTGGAAGCACTGGTCCATATTTATATGAAATACTTCCACTTCTGTTGGCAGGGTGGTGACTTTGCCTGTGCCTCACTTGATCATGAAGGATCCTTCTTTTACCCTTCCCTGGGGACACTGGCATCAGCTGTGGCTGTCACACTCAGCTCTGCCTTGCAATTGTTACTCCAGTGCCACCATCCCTGCACAGCTTCCCCTGGGAGCACACCAAAGGCCTGGGGCTGTGCTTTACATGGCACAATGCTTAAAGGCCAAGTTCTGCTCCTTAAGAAAGCCCTCCCTGACAGTACTGGCTCTTCCTGCAGGCCCCACAGAAATGCTACAGCCTCCTCCAAGGTTAAATTCTTGTTCTGCATCCCGTTACAGGGGAAGGAGGGATGGTGCCTGTGCCTGGTTGCTGCTTTGTGGAACTACATCCTCCCACTGTCATCCTCAGCTTTCCCAGCACTGAAGCTGTCAGTCACACCTGCACACCTCCACTCACAATGCTCAAGTCCCTGAATCAGTTGAAACCATTGAGGTTCACACTTTCTACCAACCCTTACCTGCAGCAGGAGCTAAGACCTGGGCTGTTATTTCCAATAATTTTCCTGTATATCTGCCCCTACCAACCTTCAGTGAAGCACCCTATCAAATTCCTAATCACATTTAAGTCCAAAGTGGGGCAGCAGGCACAGAACTCTTATCAATGGCTCTGCAGGCAGGAACTCTCCTTTGAGGTGATAGCTAATCATGCTGGAAATTCACAGCTTGAGTGAATAGCTGAAGAAATACAGAGAAGAGTTCAGTGCAAGTTATTTTCCGAACACTGACCCATTACAGAGATCTTGCTGAATGACAGAAACACTACACAAACTAGCCACAGAACAAGTTGTAGCCAGCTGCCACTTAACAGTGCAAAAATCTCACATTTTGAGGGAAAACAGCTTGTACCATCCACAGACAACCATGGTCTTAAAATGAAACCATCACAGTAACCTGTGACAAAAAAGTCTTTGTTTACCAAGACTCAGGGACATTCCTACACAGCCAAAAAATGAGAAGCTAAAAACAATCACTAATAAAAACCAGCATGGAAATCCCATGACCACTGACAGAACCAGTGCTTCAGTGGGAGAGTGGGACAGCACTCCTCCCCTGGAAGTCGGTGCTGTGCCTTGGAGTGCCATCACAACCCCCTTATTTTACCTTTACCAGGTGGATTTTGACAGTCCCCAGCTCCCATCACCTCAAAGGGTGACTCTGAAGTCCTTCACACACAGTCCTTCCCATGCCAATTCTCTGTCCAGCAACCCAAGTTCTGCAGTGCCAAACCCTCCCACAGCCTGCCCCAGAAGCTGCCAGCACTCTCCATCCTCCCCTTTATGTTCTACCACCAAAGATGAAGCTTTCCTAGTGCCAGGCCAGGGTGACTAATCCTTTTCTCGGACAATCTGGACAAGCCAACAGTATTATTAAAAAGCTTTATATCATTCACTGAACATAAAATACCTATCAAAAATCTGTTACCTAGCGACAGAAGTAACACTTATCAATGACAAGCACCAGAAGAGTCACAATTCCCAACACCCCACCCCCGTGTCAGTCAGTCAGCTGGCATCTGAGGCCAGTCAGCCGCTGCCCTCGGTGTCGTTGCTGAGGCTCTCGGCCAGGTCCCCCAGCCCGGCTTTGCTCAGCGCCATGATCAGGTTCTCGGGGGTGGCCTGAGCGCCCTCCTGGTCCTGCCAGGCCACCAGCAGCTGCTTCGCTCTCATCCTCACGTCCTCGCTGTCCAGCTCGATCTGCCGGATATCGGATTCCTTCATCTCCAAGTAGGGGGCCAAGGCCTTCCACTGCTCCCCAAGCCTGCTGGCAAAGGACTCGATCTGCTCACCCGTCATGGCTTTGTCCCGTTGCACCTCTGGGCCTGGGGAAAGCAGAGAAGGAATCCGTGAGACACAGGGAACTTCTCCAGACACTGCCAATCAATCTTCCCTGATTTGCCTCACTTTAAATCTTCTATTTACTGACAGACTGACTTCCACCTTTCCTGTAGCTTTACAAACCTACTCGAGCTATGAGAGCAGACTTTTACAGGTGTTTACGTGGGTTTCAAGAGCAATGTCCCTTAATGCCCATAATAAGGAAAATGCTGCTTTTTATGTTATCTCCTATTATATTGAGAGAGAAGTGCTAAAGTCTTAAATCCAAATAAAAACAAGGATTTTGACAGGCAGACTACAGTTTTCAACACAAGTCAATTAAAATATTAAAATACAAAGTGATCTTTAACATTTAGCTGTGTTTTGGAATTTTTTAGTCACCTTACTCAAAGTCAACCCAGGTAAAAAAAAAATCAACCAACCAAACCCAGCTTCAATCCCTTTTTTTCTCATGTTCCTATTGGGAACAGGGCTGTGACAGTACATTTCATGTATAGTCAGTACTTTAAGGAATTTTCTGTCATTCTGGCATTGACATAAAACCCATGGAACACTAGGCTCTGTTGAGAAGCCAAGTGCTGTAGTGATTACAGATGGGTTTGCACATTCATAGCTTATCATGGTCTACAATCTATGGCTTACCACCCATGTTTATTTCACAGTTTTGTAGAAAGAAACACCAAAGATTGAATTACATAGAGAAATTAATCATATTCCTATTTAATAAAATACAGATATTTCATTAAAAATTAAGCTCTTAATAAAAATTAGTCTCTTCTCATGCCACCTGAAGAGACAGTTGGCATGGAGCAGAAGTTTCAAGTCTCTCCAGTGCTTATCAGCCACAGTCATTTACCTGAACTAAAGTCACATTGAGGGGAAAGGACAAAAGATGCAGAACAAGAGAACAATAAAAGCCCTCAGATCACTTCCCTTATGTCTAAGCACAGCAGACCATGGCTCTGCCATCATTGCTTTAAACCAAGATTTAAAGAAAGATGTAAATCCCACACAGTGACACCACAAAAGCTGTGTGAATTAGCATTAAGCTGAAGAGGAAAAGAACTCTTCTACTACTGGAAAGGAGACTGTGGAAAAGGTCAAGTGCTGGATGGAAAAGGGCAACATGAGATTCACAGAGGCCCACAGGTGGCTTTCCACTGACAGAAAAAAGCTTGCAACCAAGCTGCCAGAGGTACCCAGCACTTGGCTTTCATGCCCTGCATCCAGGAGCTGGCACACAGGGTTACAACACACAAAGGAGAAGGTGCTGTGAGATGAAGGCATGAATGAGGAAGGAAGAGGGCAGATTCACAGACAAAGGAGATGGGAAAGGACACCTAGGAGCAGGACATGCCAGGATTAAGGCCAAGAGACAAACAGGAGTGGATTGTGGAGAAAAATGAGTGAGATGGTGTTTGTCAGGAAGGTTGCTCTTCTCCCACAGAACCTTTTGCCTTTAAGGTATTTTAAATGAAGAGGAAGTAAAGATCTCAGAGTTGGAATATATCCATTTTTGAAAGTCCCACAACTACCACCCTGGGAGGGGCTAGGGGAAAGTGCTTACCCCAGCGATTAAAGGGCAGAGAGAACAGGAAAGTGGGTGAGGAGCACTCACACAGGCTTTTACACAGCTGACATTTCAGCCATGAACACCCAGTGACACTGGCAATATACACCACATAGCAGAAAAGGTGAGAGAGGGCTCCTAATGAAAGTGTTCATCCAACAAGTTGGATGCTTTCAGCATTGCAGGGCCAGGACACTGGGAGGCTGCTCCTGGTGCCCCATGTCCCAAAAAGGCTCTGCTTTTTGGTGTGAATGCACTGGGTTAAGCAGGACTGATGGCCCTCAGTGGAAACTATGTTAAAACACAGATTCTGCAATACAAATCAAGAGAAAAACTGAAAAGACTGAGAATATGCAAATCTTACTTTCATTGTTTTCCTTTAATAAAGCATCATTATCTTCCTCATCTTCATCTTCACCTGTTTTTATTTCTTCAGAAGGAGGCTACAATGAAAGAACTAAACATCACTGGATGAATTTTGTGTTCAGAGAGAAACTGCAGCTCTGTGCTTGTCTCTGGACTGTGTCTTAGAATGGAAAGCTTGACATGATCCCACATGAGAATTAAAAATCCCCCAGAGTCTCCTAAACACCATTAAGTTCTAACATTACTAACTAAAAAAACCTCATCAAAGCATCCACTGACTTCACAGGATTCTTCCTTTTCATAGTAACAAGTAAGCATTCCATAGTGAGCTTTATCACTTGCTTAAGAAAAACCCCAGCCAAACAATTTTAAGACCACTACCAATGAACATTTTTTAAAAGAATCATTATTATTGTTATTCACTAATTTTATTCCACACTTGGGAATTCCCCAAAATTTATGTACTTTCAGACTTCTGGAAGGTGGCAAACAAATATACAAACAACAAACTTTTTACTCCCTCTTTTAGTTACTGATCAGCCAAAAGGTTTCATCTTTTTCTACAATTCAGCCACAGGCCTTAGGTGCATAGTTGTTTCTTGCACATGTCATGTTTCTTGCATTTGGCACATGACAGTAGTACCATCAGGAATATTGCATACAGCCATAACTTAATATATTCAACAAGGTGAAATCCCCACATTCTTTTCTAAATTTGCTATTAGCATACAGTTAATTCTGATGGCTGGACAAACAAAACAGCCATATTTTAAATTCCAACTTTTAGAGCTCACATTACACAGAAGGAAGGCCACAGTAGAGAAGCAGGGGTTTGTATCTGCAAGACATTGCTGGGTTGTGTGCTAACTCAGAGGGGTAGACCCACTGGCAGCCTCTCTCATCACTCTGTATAAAGCCACCTGAAAGGCCCCATCCTGGACTCAAACTTGTACTGTTGACCCAGCAAAGGGTTAATGCCTTCATTTTACAGCTCCGCAAGGTTTATTCTTGTTTTGCATATTTTAGAAGTCAGGGAGCTGATAGAACTCTGGCAAACCTTGGTGTAAAGCTCTGGTAACACTTTGCACAGCTGCACATGCTGCCTCTTCTCCTGCCATCCCTGTATACACACAAGCCATGATTCTGCCTTATACCCTCCATAAAATTGGTCTGCACTGCAACATGGAACCCAAGCAGCTGGGTTAATATACAAATAAATATTCATATATATATATATATACATACACATATATAGACACACATACATACATATATATATAAACTCCTGCCTACCAACAGCATTGCCACAGCTGTTTGGTTTTTTTTTCTTTTTCAGAGTACAAGACAGGGCTCAACAGTTACTAGGTTAATCAATGTTACTCAGTTTATTGTTACTGGGATCTTCAGAGATTAGACTGATTTTATTTGTAATCTTTACTTCAGTGTATAAACTTTTTTCCTGGCTTTTTTTTTCCCCCTCTGTCCCCATGTACGAAATGGACTGCAGAGGGACAAGCAGAAAGTGAACTAATTCAGCTTTTATTATGATAGGATAATATTACTTACAGGCAGCTCCTTGGCTAATTTGATTACCATGTTTTCTAGATATTCAGGTAAACTCTTGAATTGTTGGTTTGTTGGCTGGAAGAAGTGGGGACTTCTGCGTGCCAGAAGTCTCAGTGCTCTCCAGCCATAGTTAGAATTGTTCACAGCCCTACAATAAAACACAAGTTTGATTAGTAAAGTCTGGCATCTATAAAAGCACAGAGAAAGATGTGAGACATTCAGTAATATAATCCTGTCCAAATTTAAACAGTTTTTTGTAAATTTCTGGAGTTCTACACAGATACTAGTAATGCTGAGAACAGTCTGTTTTCTTTAACAATTCAAACATGAAAGAGATAATAATCAAGTGAAACACAGCAGAGATGAACGTACTTATACTTATTTTCAACCATGTTTTCAGGGTCTGCTTGTTCAATAGCTTCCTCAAAAAATTCCTCCAGTGTTGGCATATATTCCCTAAAAAAAAATCAAATAAGGAGCTTAATATGCTTCACAAACTTCTCTAAAATAGACCATCTTTTTTTTATTCCTTCAGACACACCTCAGGCTCATCCACTGAAGAGAAAAAAACAAACCCCAAACCAACCCACTCAAATTTATCAATTTGAAATAAGCAAAGAAACTGTTTGATACATGTTGCTATAAAATTATTTACTGCATAACCACTAGAGTGTGCCAGCAGTTGCCAGCACTGCCTATTACGTACATTTAAACCTCCTGCCATACCAAGAGGTGACATCAACATCTGTCAACAGCATTTGCACAGCTCACAAGCGCTCAGGAGGCTAAAATGGTTGCTACTTTTGTGCCATTTGGCAGCACCAGTAAAACATGGCTGTCTCTGCCACCCCCCACCTCAGCTCCATCTGCTCTCAGAACTGCTTGTGGTTGGTTCTGACAGGTACTCAAAGCAGCACAAAAGGAACCCTGAGCTAAAAACAGAACAGAAATGAAATTTCACACCATCAGATGGTTTGCTGCTGAGAAGACTCTAACCAAGAAACACAGATTGCAAAGGAGCTGTAGGTTCCTGAGAGCCAAGACTCTCAGTGGTGCAAAGCAAGCTCACAGTGATCTGTATTTCTCCTACCTAATGCTGGCAGAGACACACACCTGCTTCTGCAAGGGAGTCTAGTCAAGGGCTGGAGCAGGGGTGAAGCACACTGGTCTATAAATTTGCTTCAATTTTGTTTTGAAAAAGGCATTTTGCCCAGGGCAGCAGTGCCCCATGCATCATCACTGACTACTGGAACCAAAGCCAGAACCTTGAAAACCCACCTGAGTCCTGCCTACTTTCCCCAGAACAACCATCTAAAAAGGGGACAGCTAAGAAAGTATTGCCCCATTTGAACGGAGATGTGAAGAACCAAAGCAAAAAGCTACACTCACTTGACCATGTACAGTCACAAAACCCATAATGAAAACTTGGAACTGAATCTGGATGCCATGGGATCCATTTTCTGTTTACCATGGCATGCATTTTCTTGTTTATCTCCATTTGTTAAGAGCTTTATTTACTTTTATTTAAAGACATTGCAGCACAATACAACCACACAGGGAAACAAAAGCTTTGGTCCCAAACACAACTCCACCTTCATCCCTTGGCCTAGTAAAGGCAAGTATCCTGTCAAAGGCCTTCCTGTACATCCCAGCCTCAGAAGAAAGGAGGGCACTTCCTCTGCAAAGCTCTGAACCTCTAGAAAAGCAATTCCTCCCTCAGGATATCTGCACAGCTAGCACCTCTCCCCAGGCAATCAGATTTACAGCCACTAGTAGCAGAGTTCTCTTTGGGAACTGTCCCATTCCTTCTCCAAATCTTCTTGCTCTGTATCATGTCTGCACAGTAAGAGAGACTTTGAGACTTTGGTATCTGTAACAAAGAAAGTTGTGTAGCAGAGTACATTTTAAGTATTTCCTACAATTGTGCAAGCATAAGGGACAACCCATAATTGCATTTTTCTGTATCTGCCCCACGAGTAGACCTGGTATGTGCTGGAACAATGCCTGGTAGCCAATTTCCTCTTATCTAGCTTTGTTTAAAGCACAGGCCTGCTTGAATATCATAGCCAAGCAGCATGCTAACTTCATCAGAGCCAGACTTGGCAATCTTCCCTCATTATATAAGGTAATTAATTATACATGCTCTACAAAAGGGGAGTTTTCATCTGGTTTTCAGCTTAGATTTTACTTTATTAAGCAATAAAAATTACTGACAGCATAAACATTAGAAGAAGTGAGGAAAACTGCAAGGAGATTTCAAGGCAAAGATCCATACAACCACCCTCTCTCAAGAAGGTGTGAAATGCACACCTCCTAACACCACCTTGTACATCTTCCTTATGCCAATTTTGTAACTCTCTAATTAGAGTGCTAATCAGTTAGCTTTAGACAATGACACACCCTTTTTTACCTACCTACTCTCAGATTTACAGGCTTCCATGTTATCAGGACATAAATTCCAAAGGCGGGTCAGCTCCTCACTGAAAGGCAAAGCATAAACACACATTGTTTACGTTCATCATTCTACCATTCCACATGTATGGACTGTTCTAAAGGGACCTGTAAAAGACAGTTGTAAGGAAAGAAAGCCTACTGCAAGATTTAAAAGAATGATGTATCCTTTGGCAGTTCCAAAGTAAGGATGTTTGGGTTTTTTTTCCCCCACTGCTTTTTCTATACAACAATTTTCAAACACAAAACCCCCCAAACCAAATAAACCCAAACACAGAAATTCTCCCAACGTACTTCCCCATAAGGATTTTTTTGTTTGATCCTTTTCCTAAGAAGTCTTCTGGAGCTGGCCTCTTCCTCACAGGCCTCATTGGCTTAGAATCAGGAGGTCTAAAGAAAAATAAAAATATGCTCTTTAGTATCAAACCAGTCATACCTCAAGAAAAAAAAAAAAGCTATTTCACCTTCACCTTTCACCTTGAGATGGTGCCAAGTTAAATCATAATGAAAGGACTGAAGGACAGGGAGTCTAAGAGTGGAAGAAGGCAGTGGGGAAGAGGAGAGAGAAGGCAAAGTAGAGCTAAGGAAAGGATACTGCCAGACACCAAAATTAGTTCACTCAGAAATGTAAAGATCTACCAGTGTCCCAATAAAGAGAAGGAAATGAATTGCATTTGTGCCAGCAGCACATTATCTACCCTGCTGGGGATCATCTGCTCTATGATTGCAAGGTCTCTTTCCCCAGCTGCACCTGATTTCATGGGATCAGAGAATGGAGATCCCAGAGCACTGAGGTTAGGGCAAGACCTACCCAAGCTGAAACTCTGGATGAGATCTAAAGGAGACAGAATATTTGTAAAAGTCAAATTTCATCATTTTACTTGCCCACAATCCCCCTGCAACAGTAATTTCTCTCTTCTAACAGCCCCCCTCCCTTTTTTTTTGGCAAACAGCCTAAGTCATGAAGAGCTGGCTGCACCTCATCTCTCCAGTAAAAGGAAATCTCCAAAGACATAATGACCCAGATGCTCCTTACCACAAAGAGGCCACAGTCTGTGTGTACAGTAAGAATGGTGGGAGGCAAATGTTTGGTCATCCCCTCAAGATAGTCAAGTAGACACATGGAATCAAAGTTCAAGTTTTGCCACTAGTTACTATCTAATAACACAGGAAACTTTCAGTGGTGAAAGCCATCTAATTGTCATTTCCCTTAAGGTAAGTGATCACCATCAAGTGGCAAACTAATAAATAAATTGCATAAGACAACTGTTACACAAACTCCAGGTATGCTGCCCTGCCAAAGCCATAATGCCAAAGGCTTCATTAGAGGCAATCCAAAGGGATACATGGGAAAGTCAGGCACTAACCACTTCAACCTAGGGTCTGCTGAAAGCAGGAGGGGACAAAACCTGCGCCAGTCTCCTGGACCACTGGATCCTCAGTACCACAAAATGTTGCCCTGAGACAATGAGGAATGCTCTCCTGAGAGCCCACACACCCATAACCACCTCTTCCCTAACACACTGCAAGCCTTAGGACTTTTGGCAGAAATCTAAAAGCCTTCTGCACTCACTGAAGTGACCTACAGATCTCCAAGTTGTGTGAGTGGTTAATGCTCATATGCACCACGGGTAGCACCATATTCTGAAGTGTAACCACCATTTCAAACAAGCAGCAGAAAGCTTCTGTTTCATAACAGTTACCTTTCTTTCACAAAGCTTGGGCAGCCCTCATTTTTCCACGAGTTCCAGTTTTCTTCAGTATTTAATATATGCTGTAGAAACACAGGAAGTATTGAACATTATTAAGGTCATAAGCACCTTCAGAGCTGACCCTAAAGTTTTAAACTGAGCTATTAAAATTAAGGGGAAAACTTTATTCTAGGTCGTGTGTTTCAGTCACTATATTGAAGATCATCAGTATAATCTTAGGCAACTGGTCTAATTTACTCAAAAACAGTGTAACCTCTCTCTTCAAAAACTGTTGGGAAAGGCTTTATTTCCCCTGGTCTAGACAAGAAAATAGATGCAGTCAAAGTAAAGGAAAAATGAAAGCAAAAAGACAACTTCTTGGGTTTTTATAAATTTCATTTGTGTTTTATTTCCATGTCTTTGGCACAGGACTCCTATCTGCAAAAACTTTTAAGTATTTTTTGCTTTCTAATAATCTGTCATCCTGTATGTACACATGTACATACAGGGTTATTTCAATTTCTCCCCAGGAAAAGGAGGAAAAGAGTATTAATGAAAACATAGGATAAAATATGACTACAAAATAAAAAGACATTATAAGACCCTTTTTTACTGGGAGGAGGTAAAAGTTCTCTCAGATATAACAGCTGTGTTGCAAAAGCTAATTTAAGCTGAAACTGCTTGTTTATGTGCTATACAGACTTTGTTCAGGAAGGCATCAAAATACTCACCTCTACCATTTTTGAGAATCTTTCCCCATCTGGAGGATTTTCTGAAAGAAGCTATGAACAGGAGAAAAGATGAACTTTTCACATTGTATCTGTAGCAGAATATGTAGGAAAAAAACTCCAGAGAAAATGGTGGTTACTGCTTCAAAGGTGGTTGATACAGTATTACATGCTTAATATTCTTCCATGTAATATGAAAGTAGACACTGTACCAACCTGGTAGACTGCTTTTGTAGTATCTTCAATCCAAAGAGACTGTTCATCTGTTAGAACGTAGTTTGAACTAGAATTGAAAAAAACAATGCAACAGAAAGTGTGCTGAGGACACATAATTTACACTACATACCTTCTGAGTGTGTTAGAGGGGATCTGAGAAAAGTGCTTTGAATGTGATCTGCTCTGGTCCCAGGGACTGACCATTTATTAGTTTGTGGAATTAATTAGATGTGCTTGGGGACTATACTCTCAAGGTGTAGATTCACCCAATAGGAAGCCCATTTGAGTGATTCAAGATCACACCTTGATGTTGCACCCAAAACACAGCAAATGGGCACAGTGAAAAGATTTACCTCAAAAACATTCATCAAGTGTTATACTACACCATTTGTATCTCATGCCATCCTTGACCACCCGTAAGTGACTGTTTATAACGAACATTTGAATGCATTGACATTGAAATGACTGTCACCTCAAAAGGACTGAACTGGAACTTGGAAGACCTGAATTCCATTCCTCCTCAGCCACTAGACTGCCTTGATAAATAATCTGTAGAAATAGGATGAAGATCCTAACCTAGTTTACAAAGTTCTTTGAGAGCTGTTTATAAAAAGCAATATATAGCAGGTGGGAGACAGCTGCCTTGTTAAGGATGTTAATTATTATGTGCACATATGGCCCAGGGCACAGGAAATGAACAGAGAGATGGGATTTTCTTCAGAATAACGTTAGAGAGTAGGAACAGATGGGGTTTGGTTCTAATCCACTGATTTATAAAAGCAACAATCTCATTGTTATTTCTTGCCATTTTAGACAGAGTTCTGCAGTACACTAAGAAAAAACAAATCAGCAACCAACACCACATTGTTGAGTCAGTATAGATTCAAAATGATGCCACACTCAAGTACCTTGGACTGGTCTAACAACTTGGTACTGCCAAAGAGTCTCCTTCCCTCTCATGGCTGGCACTCACTGTAAGAAAATTTTAATGGCCTGTACTTCTCTGAGACCCCACAGCTCACCAACTTGGAAGAAAATTTACTCTGCAAAAATGAGCAGATTGGCTTTTTGTCTGTATAGTAAATGGAACAAGTTTGAGTAAGTCCAGTGAACACCAGAATATGGGAGAGCAAAGAATCAGGCAGAGGAACAGAGAAATGAATGAGATGATGCTCTGCTTTCTCTGTAAAATAACTTCAGCCACACCCTGTATTTACCAATCCAAGGCTCCAAGTTCCACAACCTCAGACTAAGTAGGCAAACTATTTAAAAATATTTTGGTTTATCTCCAAGTTCCTAGTTCCCCATCCCCAAACACAAAACATTTTCACATTACCTTTTAAATTTGACTTGTCCCTTTAGATACTGGAATAGTATTAGGTACTGCAACAAGATGTGACGACGGAAGTTACTGTCACTCAGCTGTAAATCCATCAGCTAAACAACAACAAAAAAGCAACAGATCTTTAAGTATTGACTCTCTTTTAACTTACCTTTGTAAAGGCAACACTAAAAATGAAATGCAATAAACAAATGGCAGCTTTACTGAAGACTCTTATTACAGAAAGAGAAGCCCCCTGAGTCATTAATTAACAGAAGCAACCCACAAAGAATAAAACAGAAACAGGAAGAGAATAAATTTATCTAAATAAAGTGGCCAAACAGTGTAATGGGATACCCAGACAAACTGTGGAACCTTGACTGGACATAGTGCTGATTAACTGCTCGAGCTGACAGCTTCAAGCAGGGAGGCTGAACCAGACATAGGCTCCTTCCAACCTCAATTAGCCTGGGATTCTGGAAGGGAAACCACATACCTTTTCACTAGTTAGGAACTTTGCAAAATATACGTGCTCTCCTCCTGTTTTTAGTTCTTCCAACTTTTTTCGGGAAGCCTGAGTGTCGTCCAACTTGTAACTTTTGAAAACAGCCAAAACTTCTTCTGAGTACTATAAAACAGTTATTTACCACATGAAAACAATACTGAACCTTTCTAGTTAGAGAACTACATTAGACTTAAAGCCAAGCAAGTAAAATAATTCATAAATTTGCTATCAGCCCATTGAAACAACCCACGTGTTACTGATGTGCAGGACCTCTCTGAACACCACAAATGAAGTGAAAGGATTACCATGTCAGAACATTTAATCATATGGAATATTTGAAGTATGCTAAGAAAAACAACATTTTGGGTTGTGAACAGTGCTTTGTTGTTTAGACATCATGAAGAAAAAAACTTCACATGATGACAGTGCTACATTAAAACATTTCATCTGAAAGACTTAAGTCTGGCCTGCAGATCAGTGTCTGAACTGCACCTGTGGTGGTTTTTTGTGGGTATTTTTCTTTTTTAGACCCCATCAGTAGATGTCATTAATTAGATTTATATTAGGATGTCTGAACAGATGTCACCTCTTATTACCAGAACACAGAGAATGAAGATTAAAAAAGCCTAAGCTTCTTTGAATTAAAAAAATACTGAGTGACAAATTGTAAAAAACAATACCTTAGCAATAAATCCTCGTCAATATTCATACTAAGCAAAACTGAAACAGCTGGCTGAAGGAGACAGTCAAGTCACTGCTTCTACAAAGAGATTTGCTTTGCTAGAAACCAGTAATCTTTAGGATCCTACTGGCATCAATATGACTACTCAAAAATTAGAGCTAGGACTAGATAGTGCTATCTACCTTCTTGGGATAAAAAAACCCACCCAAACCCACAAGTTCTGCTTTTTGCAGCTGATAAACCACAAAAAGGCACTGTTGCAACATATGAAGTATCTCTGATATTGACATACATTAGGGGGCTTACTTTACATTTTAATATAACGCATTTACTGCAAAAGGCTCACAAAGAGCAGCAAAATGCATTTCCTGATGCACTATCATTTTCCAGTGGCCTTAGCCTTTGAACTGTTCCATGCTTCTGCAGTCACTGCTACTCGTGTAAACAATGACCTTAACTTAGGCTGAATGGTTGAAAGCATGAACTCAGATTACCTTAAGAAACGTTTTCCATGACACCTTCTCATAGCACTGCACAGGATTTCTAAAATAATCTTGAAGTGACCAGAATTTTCTATACAGGTTATAATCTATTGGAATGGAACTGTGGAAAAAATAATGAAAAAACACCATACTGAAAAGCAACATATCACATTCAAGGTCACTCAGGAATGTACAACCCTAGAAAATATCATTCATTTTGGAAGTAAATTAGTGAGTCAGTAGTGAACCATCACAGAGAAATCTGTGACTCAGAATCTGTCCTTGTAAGAGTTTTCCATTCAGTCTATTGCTACTTTCTCACCATAAAAGCAAAAATAGTACACAAAAGGTATCTTAGGACCTTTTCCACTATCCATGGCATGAACGGGAACACAGCTTTTTCTCCTTAAGCATATACTCAAAATCCCTGAATATATCTTATCACAAGTTTGGTGAAGGGAATTTGGAAAATTGCCAAAACCAGAGTGGTTCTCAGCCAGGGTATACAACTTTTTCAAATCTGTACATTTCTGTCTTCCAGGCAACTTCAACAATTTAAGACATTGCCAGGAGTCTTCACTGATCAGATACATCTCATCTTCAGAGGGCAGGAGATGAGGAGAATTTGGACCACAACATTTAAAGATATTTCCAAAACAGCTTTTTTCCTTTCACTTTATAAAGCTTTGCTTTAGCTTTTAAATTTCTGTCAGCTCACCAACTTGTTGGTGCTTCATCATCTCCCATTTCACCTTCTTCCACGTCCATTCCTTCTTCCCTCTCCTCAGTGTGCTAAACAGGAAAAATTATTTAAGATTTATACAAATGCCACTACAGTTTGCACAGAGTTCTCACAGTGTTGTTTACTGTAAACATTCGACTATGTAGCAGATCAGAAAGCTTAAGCTGGTAACTCAAAAGATCTCTGAGGTATTATTACTGCAATATGTGCAACAAATTCTTGTCTTAATGCACTAGTAGCCTCACTTCTCCTGAAAAAAGCTGGAGACAGCTCTGTCCTCTGCATACTGGGGGAAATTTTGCACAGTAAGTGACACTGCTCTTTCCTCACAATCAAACCCATCTTTTTCCCCTCAGAGTGCACAGTTTAATGTTCTATGTAACATGCCTGTTTCCCAAAACAACAGCTTGGTCTGGCAGAGGTACATCCAAATGACAAACCTACAGTCCCAAACACTTTTTGTGCAAGCAACCTTACACATTTACTGCGGAATCAGTGAAAAATGACATAGGAATTTTCACCTTCTGTCCCAGAGTGCTCTCATGTTCATTGGTATTGAAAACAGTGACATTTTCCAAGTTAAACTGACTCTGTAGGTTAAGCCCTGTGAAAAACAAAAAATAAGTCTTAAAAGCTGTGAAGTTCCCAAGTCTGTTTATGAAATGCTGATACTCAATTCTCAGAGCATTCAGAACTTACATTTGAAATCAAAGCAAATAAAAGTCACAAGATCAAGGACAGACACAAAGACAAGGATACAAGTGTGATTTGGTCCAATTTGATTTGGTCTGCAACCATCATACACTTAAAAGGTTCAGCTTATTTAGTCTCGATGTTAAGTGTGATGAAATGCAAAAAATCTCACCTGACTTTTCTGAAAGTGGAAATAACCTAGCCAAGAACAGTTGAATTCGTCCACAAAAGACTGTGTTTTGTGACTTAGATAATCTTCTTAGGAGATCTAAATATTGTAAAAAGTAAAGAACATTTGTATTTATCCCTCTTTTCATTTCTCATGTAACAGAATTCATGACTTGCTAATTACATGACCTACAGAGCTAATGAAAGGAAGCTCATATTTGTAAATTCCAATGCCAGTGACTCCCTCTGACCAGATATATTTCCTCCAGATGCATTCTGCCAATTCTCCTAACACCTTCAACATCAATACAAAATAAGTTTGAATGAATCCCACTCAAATATAGCCTTGGATACAGGCCTTGTCATTGCTGAGGAATGATATTCCTCTGTAATGATCTCCGCTGATGCAGAGAATTCCCTGAGGTCTGAATGACTTTTACATTAATAAGCAAGAATGCCTATCAGTTGAGTGATGCACCTTTTAACTTCATTACTTATTGAACACGTTTGAATTTAAATGAAATGAAATGATTAAACTAATTTTCATTTGCTGAGATGGGAAGCTCTTTAATAGGGCTCCCCCCTCCCTGAAAAGCTACCACTCACCATTGCACATGCGCAGCAAGTAATTCTTCCCTGCAGAGTAAAATGTGTTCTGAAACAGAGTAAAGGTATTTAGAACGTTAAGAGATCATAAAACCTTCTTGAGCAGATTTAATCCAATCACAAGATATGAGAAAGTATGAGTCACTCCTACAGATAACTCTAAATTTGAGTCTTCCCTTACATAACAGGTAGGTTTCATGAACAGGCAAGTCCCACAAATTCCAAGAAAGCACAAAACACATTTACTTCATAAAGAAAAAACATGTGACAATGAACTGTAAGAACACTATCCATTTTTTGTTCTTGGAATGCACGAATTTTTACGCTCATTTCCTTTATTACTCCATGTATGATTGAGGGCAAATTTGGAAGGAACTTTTTTCCCAAACCAGTAGTTGGAGGGGCCACTTGAATCTGCTTTCTAGAGGGAGGGACCCCTTTGGAAGTTTCCTCCCAAATTTGCCCTAAACCAGGACACTGATTTATACAAATAAGCAAAGAGCACACACAAAAGATTTATAATGTTCAGAACACCGGAGATCTGGAAGGAGAAATTGGTAAATACTTGAATTAACAATAAACAACAGTTTGTGAACACATCAGGGGCCATGATGTTATCTGAAACAAATGAGCCTGAATGACAATGGGAGGAGGTTCTAGCTAGAAAATCCAGGTTAGGAAAACAAGGAGACAGTAGAATGTTTTTCAGGTGCTATCTCTGGAGCTCCTGACACTTCTGTGTCAGCTACAAAGTCAGTTAAATTCTGTTCATTAAAATGGTTCTTGTAGACAAAAGCTTTGGCCAAACTATGCAACGTTTTACAAAAATACCTACCGATTTCCATGTAGCAACATTTTTCTCCACAAAAGTGAAAATTTTGTCACACTGATCCAAGGGGAGGCAATCCAGAACATCCCCCAGAAGCACAAAAGGAGTTGATGCAGTGCAGATACCTATGAGGAACAGGGAATTTTTTATTCAAGAAATTTGAACTGAAATACAAGACAAAGAGATGCATTACACTTGAGGGACATTTTATTTAAAAAAGTGGAAGAAAGAGGTTCTTCTGAGTTCCTACAAATCCTAACAGAAAACTCGGGCTAAAATGTGAACTTTCATTAAAACTATTTCTACACATACTCAAATGTGATTTGTACAAGCTTTTCACTAACATAAATATTTTAAAAAACACTGTTCTAATGACCTCAAAGTCTCAGTACAATGTCACATCTTTTTGCAGACTGCAGGTGAACTCTTTCAAACTTCTAAACCCAGTTAGTCCCACTACACACAATCATGAAGCCTGAGAGCCTTTTCTAGCACCACTAGAACAGTGCTGCAAGTCCATCCACCCATGCTTGGTAGGCAGTGCCTGCACTCCTCATAGCACAGTTCTTGTTACTCTACAGCTCATAAAGCATACATGTAGCTGACCTATATTTACTAAAACAACAATTTTTGATGAATAATGTGAACAAATAAAGAATGTGAACAACTAAACAAAAGGAAAAGAGAAAAAGTCACTTCAGAAGAGATGAGCACACTGATTTCTGGCACGATCTGTTATTGAAAGAGACTCAAGTATCTAAAAAACAGCCATTTACTGACAGGAGATGAGCACAGATATCCAGGAGATGTTATTTCTGCCTCTGCCAAGTCATTTTACCTCTCTACCTCAGTGGTCCCATCTCTGAAATTATGATGGGAAACTTGTAATCATTTTACAGTGCTGGACAAAGAAACTGTTAATCATGCTGCAACCAAATCCATTCATCTTTCTTTATTAACAACAACAACAAAAAGGATTCCAACACAAATGTCACATATATAACCAAATTTAATTATATTATATTTAACTTCTCTTCTGAAACAAACCAAAGCTTACTAACCACTAGCACAAGAGCCATATATCAGGTAACCGCAGTAGATGACTTACAGGAATCAAGTAAAAATTTAAAAATTTCCCTAAAACTGCCAATAGATTTAAAAGAGAGATGCTCACCTTCTGTGACTCCATTAATAGCAAGAGAAATAATTGCCAGGAGATTCTCACATGGAGCTTTGTTTATCTAAACAAAGAAAACAGTGTTGAAGTTCTCTAGTCTGACCATAATGTATCTAACAAAACTAAAATTCTTGTTTCCAAGTAGGCATATTCATAACAAATATTGATATTCAACAATCCAAAACAATCTATGAAATTTGATCTGTCAGTTAACTGTATTAAGTTTTTACTGAGTAGGAAACCCTTCCTGACTGCTTCCAGACACTAAAGACCCAAAAGCACAGAGAATCATTTACCCCTGAAAACTAATATCCCACATTTAGACTTCATGCAAATATTATTTGATGATACATTATTTGACTCCTTTCATCATTCTTTTCAGCTGACAAGGCAGATTTGTTACACATTAGTAACAAATCTATCTTTGGCCTCCTCAAATCAAACAAAACAGTTTTGATTTGAGAAAGATCTCATTGTTCAAACCCCCCTCTCATGGGCAGAGAGAACCTTTCACTAGACCAGGTTGCTGACAGCCCCATCCAACCTGACCTTGACCACTTCCAGGGATGGAGCAGCCACAACATCTCAGGATAATTTGTTCCAGTGCCTCACCACCCTCAGAGTGAAGAATTTCTTTCTGACATCTACTCCAAACCTACCCTTTCCACCCACTCCTAAACTAGTTATTGAACAATGCATGTTCACAAATTAGAATTTTAAGATGTAGCAGACTTCCATAAGCATTACAAAGAACTGCAAGAAAAGGCTCAGACAACAGTTCTCACCACAGTGTGATGGCTGTAAAATACAAGATTCTACTAATCTCCTTAAATCATCTGTATTTCATCTCAATTACCTCACCATTACATAGTTTCTGTTTCTAATAAAGTATTTTCTTACACTAAAGTTGCTGTTACATTAACATAGTAGCCCGCTAATAGAAATTTGAGATTCAACAAGGGATAAGCTTCAGCAATTTAAAGTACTTACTATTTCTTCTTCTACAACAACTCTAAAAGCTTGATCCAAGGTACACTTCTTTTCATTTTCACTGCAAATGCAAACATCCCACCTTAGTTAGTAACAACCCTCATGCACAAGATAACTAAAAGTTATCTAAATAGGCACTTTTAAAAAATCAAGTGGCCTGTACTTACCTTCCAGGAACCTGGTTAAATGCATTCAACAACGGCTTGATGCTTTTGTTAATCAGAGCCTCTCTGGTGGATGTCTACCAAAACGTAAAGAAAGAAAAGCTACAACACCAGTACAAAACTAAAAGGATCGTCCTCCTTCCTCTGACAGTGGACAGAAATACTAAGGAATCCTTCTGCAACACACCCTGTGTTAGTTCACAGAGAGCTTTGTAACAAGAAGGCCAAATAACAAGCACATAGGGAATTGGGCATGTGAGCTAGTAGAGCACCACACCTCAAGCCTGGGCTAACAGTGTGGTGAAAACAGCATGTCTAAATGATGCACAAAGCATCACACTCTTCTGACCAACACAGTGTCTATCATTGTTTCATGTGCCACACTCACAGCTTCGGGTGGTTATGGTGGTTTGGGACACAAATCAGAGAATATTCTGAGTCGGAAGGGACCCACAAGGATCATCGAGTCCAACTGCTGGCCCTGCACGGACAGTCCCAAGAATCACATCATGTGCCTGAGAGCCTCTCTGTCTTCACGGGAATTAACAGCTCCTCCCCATTCTCTATCACCTACAAACAAGTCCTGCGTTTATGAAAATGTTGAAAAGGACATGACTCCTGCTAAGAAGATCGCCTAAAAACTACTACTTCCTGTAGCAAAATCGATCTAATGGATAGAGTACTTGTGCCTGGAGCACTTCTGTGCAAACCTCATTCTCCCGTCTGACAACCCGGGTGGCACACGCCGGGATCCAGAGGCCTGGGTACACACGCAGCCCCCCAGCTCTGGGAAAGGAAAAGCATCCTCCAGCAGAGGCACAGAGGCAGCAAGTGCAATATGCCCGGACGTTTTACTGCGGGGGGCACGCCACACTTTCATCGTCTTTACATTAATTTTCGCTAACCTGAAGACCGATCCTCCCCTGGCCGAGCCGGCGTGCAGCCCGCCCTGACTCCCACACCGCCGCACCTCGGCCGCGCTGAGCGCTCCACAAAGCAGCGCCCGGGCCGCTCCCGGCTGCAGCCCCGGCCGGGCCGCGGGCCGGGAGGCGCAGCCCGGCCCCGCAGCTTCCCCCCCTGTCCGAGCGGCAGGGGCGGAGGGAAAGCTGGAGGGACGGAGGGAAGGCTGGAGAGAGGCGAGGGGGGCTTACCGTGAAGCGGAGCCGCGCCTCGGGCAGGCTGAAGAGCGGCGGCGACATGTTCCCGGGCGGGCGGCGCTGCGGGCGCGCGCCGATGACGCCATGGCTCCCGCCCCCCGGCGGGCAGAGGGAGGAGCGCGGGCGCCATCGGCTCTGGAGGCGGGGGCGGCGGCGGGAACACCGAGCCGTGGAGCGGGTCTGGATTGGGAAGCGCTTCATGGATGGTGGAGTCCAACCGTTAACCCAGCACTGCCAGGCCCACCACCAAACCACGTCCCCAAACGCCACACCCGCACGCTCTTTGAACGCTTCCAGGGATAGTGACTCCACCGCTTCCCTGGACAGCCTGCTCCAGTGCTTGGCAGCCCTTTACAGTGAGGCGATTGTTCCTGATATCCAACCTAAACCTCTCCTGGCACAACTTGAGGCCATTTGCTCTTGTCCTGTCACTTGTTGCCTGGGAGAAGAGGCCGACGCCCAGCTGGCCACAGCCTCCTCTCAGGTGTTGTAGAGGCTGATGAGGGCTTCTTCCCTTGATGTCCAGGTGTTAGAAGAATAAATTACTTGTCGGTAGAATTGCCTTGTTAAAGTTTAGTATTTGACATGTTTCAATGATCTCGGACGTGTGGAGGTTAACAAAGCTTGGGGAGAAGGATGTGCCACTGAGAGTGGACACAGAAGGATTCAGAATTTACAGGCCACCAGAAAGTTTGGCAGAACTCCCGGGATAAGGATGGCATTAACAAAGCCAGCGCAGCAGCTGTGCTGAAATCGGCTGGAGCTGGGTGAGTAAAGGTAGTTCTGGCACAGAGATTGCGGCCACCGACTCAGGAGAAGGCCTGACTGTACAGACTAATTAGCAAGAGAAGTGAGGGAATTAATTATCCGACAGAAGAGAGAATACAAATTAATGAGAGAGCTATGTAACTTGTAGCCAGTGAACATTAATGCATTTGTTTGCTAAAATGTGTAAATAGTGAAACGTTTTGGTAGTCAGTGTGCTGGCTTTGTGGATTTGTCACACAGCACCCCTCTCTGCTCAGGACTGTAAATAAATAAAATACCTCGACTCAGTTTGTGGATTGGCTTCTTGAATATCCGGTGAAAGAACCTATTTTGAACACCTTGCCTGCTCAGGCAACCTGAGCCTCCTTTTCTCCAGGTTAAGCAACCCCAGCTCCCTCATCGGACTTGTGCCCAGACCTTTCACATTTCACTGTTGCTAAAGTGGAAACGACTCTACAGATGTAGCTGTTGGCTATTTTTTTTTCCTGATAAACACCCCTAGACCACAGTCTGCCACCATTCTCAAAGTATCACTGCAGTAAAAATTATTAGGGACCTATATATCATCAGTAAAATCACCTCAGTGCTGACAATTTACAGGTTGAGCAATATCCTACAGATACCTCCTGGGTGACAGAAATATTTCCAGCAGAAATTACATTCTTCATGATCATAGAATCAGAATCATGGAATTGTTTGGGTTAGAAGGGACCTTGGTGTCTGGCCAAAAGCTCAGGTACTGCCAAACTCTTGTTCATAGGTAGGAAAAAGCTCAAACATCCCGTTCATATGGGAAGAGGCGAGTATTATTAAAATTAAATTTAATGTCATTATTAAATGACAATATTCAAAATAACGCATGAAAGGATAGATGGGAGTATGTGGGGTTATTTTATGGTGTGGTGTGACTGTAGTTAGCTTTTGTACCGGGAGAGGGAAGTGTTTGCCCAGAAAAGGAGGATGCAGCGGGAGGGGCAGCTTGGGTGGCTGCTCCCAGGCGCTGCTCCGCTGGTGGGGAGGCGGGGGCACCCTGCCAGCCCAGAGTTTGTCACCTCATCTGTTACTGAAACCATTGTTTGGCACTGCCTATAAGAGGTGGGTTATGCCAGAGCCGTGCCAATTCATTTCAAACCGTGGGGAAAGGGGCTTCATAGCGCTGAAAACAGGCTCCACATGATCTGTCTTTTTGAATGAGTCACCTGCACGTGCTGCGGGACTTGCTGGATGTTGTTCGTTCAGGCTTGGGAGAAAGCTGACTTCCCCCCGCTACTATTTCTTATTTCTTACTTTAATAAATTAAATCATGCTATCAGCTGAATAAAGGCCCATTCTAAATTAATAATTTGAGATTATTTTAGCTCCCCCATCTCTTGCTGTAAGAAAGAGAACCAAAGAAGAACTCTCTCCCTAAAAAAGCTTTAAACTTTAAAAAGGTGGTAGAAAGTGAAAGTAGAAGTGTTCTAAGGAGACACTGCGAAGGAAATGGAGTCTTTTTTGACTAAGAATGTTCCTTAAGCCAAGACTAATGTTTTAGGTGAACAGAGAGAACTGCCAACCTACTGAAAAAAGCAGTGCAGTGTAGTTGTTAATGGGTACAACATGACTGGGGAGGTTTTTTTCTTGGGGTAGGAAGATGAAAAGGAAGAAAAATGTCAGCACTGTGATTTGATGATTTATAGCCACCTCTTGTTCTATACCGAATTTTTCCTGTTTGGAACGGTGTTCGTTACTTTCTCACGGATTTCTTGCAGAGGGGGCATGAACGCTGGGCTGTGTTGGGTTGTGGACAAATGAGGCTTCAGTGCCTGAGGAAATTCTGACCCCAGCAGCTGCTGTGCACCCCGGGCAGAGACCGCCCCCTCAACAGCAATGTCAGCAGCGAGGCACTGCTGCTTGCCACGTGGTGGTGTCACCGTGCAACACCTGACAGCATCGCTTAAAGCCATCCTCATCACCTCCTTAACAGAGGTGCCAAACTGTGCTCTGGGCTGGCAGACAAAAAAATGGGTTTGGGGATCAGGAACTCAATTAGAGGAGTAGTGCTGCATACCTGTAAATTAAAATGCGTAATTATTCTGGATATAATGAGGAGTCAGTGATATTATTAATATATCTGATAATAAATTATAAATTAGATATCAGTATGTCAGAAAATGCTGTGTCTTCTAGTACGTGCTATGTGGGAAGTTAAGGGGGGAAAAAAGAAGTAAATATTGCTTTCTGTAAAAGTGTTGTAAGCAAAACAATTTTTCAGCCCAGATTTAAAGCTTTCACCAGCTGAAAGCTCAGATGGATGAAAGCAATCAACAGCAACAGTATCTTAGGACACCTCTGTACTCAGAGGTCAGTTGATAGAATAGATGTTCTATCACCTTATGTCAAGAGGCTGTGTAGCTGGAATTATAAAAAACTTCACCTAGATGCTGTCTTTTGGAGTAAAATCCTGTTCCAAGACCAATTTGAGTTTCCATTTTAATTTCTGTTACCATTCCTGCAGGAAGGGCATGTCTGGAGACACCAAAGCTTCCCATCTCTGATGGCACTAGGGCTTAGTGCTTTGTTCTCCCTCCTTCATTGCCAACTTTCGTGCTTAAGTGCTTTTCTTCTCAACCCACTTCCTTCCCCACCACCTTGCACACCCTCCAGTGTAGAAGTACAGGCATGAAAGGTGGATAAATTGCCTTACGACCTTGGTTTAAATAGGTTACCTGTTATTTCCAAACCATCATGGGAACTTGCACAAGGCAGTTTTGTCTTTTAAACATTGATGAATGCAAGGTGTCCTACCTTAGGCACTTAATTTTAAGGTGGCATCCTGCCAGCCACTGTAGCTTGTTACTGGCTGTGAGATACACTTAATAATGTGTGGACTGATGAAGAAGAAACTAGCCCCTCACAAAAAATAGCCCCTCAGGAAAACTTAAATAACATTTTTATGAAGTGAATAATAGAGAATCTTTCTGCATTTTATTAGTGTATTACACTTCTCACCAGAATATACATATAACTTTTATGTTTGTTAAATCTCATGATGATGTTCTGGTGCATTTAATACTTTCAGGGTTTCCTCTTGATTTATTGAATAAATTGTTGGGGGATATATACCATATGATCCCATTCTCTCATATCAGTTACAGCAGAAATGTTCTATTGATATATTTTGTATTTTGGTGGCATTTTTCAAGTAATTTGGTAAGATTGCCTAGAAAGGGTTCCTTTACCTGGATTCACCTAGAAGACTGCTACACATATAAATCTGAGAGTGATTGACTTTTCTACTCCTCATCTTTTATCTGGGACATGGGACTTGCTGGCATAGAACACCTGGAATACTGCTAGGTATTATACTATATTGTTATCAATTTATATCTGCAGATACATAGAAATATGGTCACAAACAGCAGTGGATGTCAAATGACCCACTAAGGACCCACTTAATGACCAAGACCAGGGATTTGACCTTAGAGTCAAAGCCTTGCAAAAGTGTTTACCATTTTTTTTTTATCCCAATGTAGAGAATATGGGGTTTTTTTGCCAAAATAACTTACTAAAATTCATATATGTGTGCTACTAATACTATGGAAATCTGGATTTTTTTTCAGAAGCAAGGTGTTACATGTCTGGCTGCTATTCACAAAAATCATGCTATCAGCAGCTCTTCCCCTCACATAGCAACATTTTTTTTTTTATTCTAACCTAACAATACTACTCTGATTTCAGCAGAGAACTTGGGTCAGTTGGAAATTTTTTAGCTAGGGTTTCCTTACAATGTACATCTCATTTTGAGCATATTCTGACATGGAACGCCTTTCACTCATGAGTGCATTATAATGTCAAACTTAGTTATTAAAGAATGTAGGAAGGCATCTTTTGGACTAGATACCTAAGCCTCTATACCACAAGTGCCTGGGGTTGCTTTCACATCTGCCAGTGGCATGAATTCTGAAGTATGTTGTTGTTTTCTGATTATGCTACTGAAAAATGATACCATTTTTGCAAATTCGGTTCTTGTGGATTGCACTACTGAAGCTCATTCCTTCCTCCTTGTCATTTTTTTGACCTTCCTTGTCAATATTCAGGAAAAATACATCTCTGCCCCAAAGATCTTCTAACATAAAAAAAAATACAAAAGCCAGTGGAAGAGATAAGGCAACTAATTCTGATCATAAGCTTTTGAAAACGAGATTTCTTTGACTATAAATTCGAAATGCGAGAGCAAAGATACCCAGCAATCCAGGTTCAGGGTAATAAGGAAGTCAAGAAAGTGGGAATAAGAAGACAAGAGCGGGACAATCCCAGAAAGATGTAGGTAAATAGGGGTAAGTGGGAGTAAGGGGTAAGAAGGGGTCAGAGTCATGAGTGCTGGAGGGTGAGCTTGGTATCAGTGGAGAGGGAGAGAAGGAACCCTTGGAGGAATAAAAGAAACTAAAGCAGGGAGAGCCCATCTTAACTCAAATATTCAGCCTGCTTTGGAAGACATCCAGCATGCTGCAAATGTTTTAATTTGGGTGCCCAATAGTTCTCTGTGTGGGGCTTGGTTAATGAGGAAATGGTCCCCACCAGTGTTTAGTCCAGTCCAAATAACCTCTGACATACACAGGCAAGAAGAAAAGAAAGAATCAACTCTTGTAGTTCAAGCTACAGAGATGCAATCAGGAAAAGCCCTGCAGAGTCTGCGTAGCAGGAATTAATCCAAAAATCTCCCCAGACAAGGGAAGCTATCTGGGTGAAGTTTTTATATCAGTTGAAGTGGCACTGTCTGCTGCTGTATCTCTTCTGTACTTCACCACAGGGCATAATTTACAAGAGGAGATCCTCTAGTCCAGTTGCTGCATGATCACTATGTGCTGTTCTCACATGTTGGTTCTCCTTAACAAAGAGTGAAGGAAGAATGGGAAAATATTTTAAAGAACTGTAGAGAAATTCAGTATAGTATTTTAAAATATGTAAGGCCTACAGCTACAACAATTTTATTAAGATATGTGAAAAAAAAAACCCTCAAAAAGCATAGGGAGGACCAGAAGCAAACTGTACGTGTCACATCTCCCAGCTCGTGTTTTGAATATGTTCCTTTTTACTAAATCTGTGTTTGCGTTTTGTTTTGGGTTGGTTTTTTTTCTGCAAAACACTGCAAAACCCGTAAGTTCTCCATACCCAAATTGAAGTTTGTAAAGTACCTTGCTCTTTGGGGACCTGTGTTTCACTTTGGTCTGCTGCTCTCCAAATGCCATTCTAGATTGTCCATGCATGGGGTTTTTTTGTCCCCCTCTCAGACGGATTGTGGCTGGAAACTGCCAGCTTACAGTAACTGATGACATTCTTTAAGAGCCATCTGAAGACAAAGTGGAAAAATCCAGCCATGTCTGTGTGTAAATTCTAACTAAGGCATGTGTATTGATAAACTTTGCTATTGGGGCTCTCTGTTATACTTTATTTATATCAACTTAAAGCCTGAAAGAATGTCGCTTTGGCTGCCTTTCAAAACCTGAGAACTGAGCATATGTGGATTCATTGAAAGGGAAATTAGTCACTCTTATTGCTTTAAAGAAACCAATCACTTTAAAATCCCTGCAACATTAATATGCCTCCCCATGATATAAATGCCCCAGAGGTTTTCTTGTTTTGAACATTTCCTTAGTGCAGCTATCTAAATATTAAAACGCAGTTCACCTACTGAAGTATGGAAAGGCATTTGGAAGTATAGCTTGTTCAACCAAAACATCTGAACAGACTTGGAATCAGCAGAGTGTTTACATTTTTGTCAGTTATCTCCAAGCGCTCGCTGCTGTTAGAAGCTGTCTTTTTCCAGGCAGCCTTGCTTGTCACACAGTGCTGGAGAAAGCTCATGAAGAGATCCAATGTCCTTTAACATTGTCATTTGTAGCAAACCTAAAGCTGTTTACCCTCGCTCTCAGACACACATTCATCCACATCTTCGCCAAGGTGAGCTTTTTCTGTAGGTGAAAGAAGACAGTGCAGGTCCAGAAGATCAAGTGTTACTGCCATGATGCATATGGTGATGCAACCAAACTCCTTTCCAAGGGCTCCTCATATCCCATGTGACCATAACGTGTGGTGAGCAGGTTGCTGAGACTGTCATGGAAAGTCCTCTCTAGTCTCTAGCAGAGAATCAGCCTAAGTGAAAACAAAGAGAACACTAATACCCACAATGGCAAAATGGCATTAGTTGATAGCAGAGCCCTCTTAGGTTCTGAGACTGCTCAAAAGATGTCTCTATAGTCATCACTGGGCAGAGTGGTAAGGCTGTTTTCTTCGTGGGTCCCTCCTAGATGAAGAGCCTTGAAGCTAAGCTCTTGAACATCACTCCTACAAAGGATGTGGGAATGGCAGGCTCTGATGCATTGTGATGAAAGGTGAGGGGTAGAAGACCTACTTATTTGTATTCAATTTTAGATCTCATAAATAGCATTGCTCCTTCAGTAAGGCCTAGATTCCAGTTCTGTGTGAAACTAAGTGAGGAGCCCAGCCTTCATAAACACATCTTCTGGTAAAATAAAGGGGTGATTCAGGATTTAAGTGAGAAAGTGACACTGTGGTGGTCTGTTGCCCTTACAGAGAGTGTAGGACAAGTATGCTTATCTCTTAGGGACTCAAGTACCATAAATTAGGTGGGATGGATCTCAGTGACAGAAATGACTTAATGATCTCCCCTACTTCTCTTTTGCTGTGTGCTGGCAAGTGGAGCAGACCAGCATACTGGCAGGGTGCTTCCAGCAGGCTGCAGCCAAGGAGTAATGGCTAAATTGACTTGCTCAAGATAATCTCAGATCTGATGCTTTTCCTGGTGACTGCTGACCTTACATGCTTCTTACAAAACTGAGAAAGAAAAGTTTGATTAAGCTTTTCACTTTTTCTGGGACTTGGTTATGGTCCTGAGACAGAGAACCATGACACCTGATTGCAAACTGCATGTATACAGAGATGTATCTAACACTGCAATACCTGCAATGTCACTGTGATTCCTCTCCTTAGTTAGCTGGTTCCTCAGACTCTTACAAGTCTGGTTTCTTTGCATATTCACACTTATTATATTAACAGTTTCAGTTTCCTCACAACATTTGGTATTGAATTCTTCACAACAACTTAAATTCTCTAACTGTTCTAATAGCTTGGCACAGTTACTGGCCACTGGGCTTTTTATTGTTGAAGAATTTCACAATTATGTAATTAAAACAAGAGTGTTTGTATGGCAGCACAAGAAACTCTGAGCCCCTGAGCTATGATTTTGGATTTTAAACCAGTTGGAGCTTGTGCTCAGAGCTGTGACAGCAACAGATTTGTAAAAACAATTCAGGAACAAGGTTTCACTAGATCACTGTTAATAATACAGTCTTGCTAGCATATATTTGAAGCATGTAGGTAGCTCCAAAGAAAAAATCCAGGACAAGTTCCTGTGCTTTGCTGAAACTTGGGATCTGGGCAAAGAGCTGAAGGAGAGCATTCGCTACCACACAAGAAAGTTCCCCTGGCTCTTGGGGAAGAAGTTGAAGGGGAAGGACACACTGGAAGTAGGTTCACTTTCTTTACTTTCTCTTGACTCTAAGTGCCAATTTAAGTGACATTGTGGTACATTTTCTCCTTGTTTTCAAGTTGTTTTACACTCCTTCAGAGCAGGTGGGAGAAAAAAAAGAGAACTCATTGATTGCATGGAGAAATAGGTTCAAAGAGTTGCCTAACACACAAAGTCAGTCCACCAAACAAAATATATTTCCCTCTGAATTTTTTAGAGTAGGATTAGTAATCTGAGGTGCCTCTGTACTTCACAGCAGTAGGCATGCTCAGGTAACAATGTGGTTTCTAACCTGAAGATAAAATACCCAAATGACAACATATAACACCTGACTACACCAGCTTTCTATCAATCACATTGTTTCTTGTTATATATAACTCACCTACTTAAGTTTCACATATAAATTACTTCCCTGAGTTACCCAAGGGAACAGTAATAATTTTCCAAAGTATTCACCTGAAGGTTCCTAAGATTTTTCAGGTATCTATTAGACTCTAGAGAGACTAAATATAGCCACATGGAGCCTTCCTTTAAAATCCAGGACTGGAAGAGTAATTTCTGTTTCAACAGAAGGCAGCAGGGCCATTTTCTTGCTGAACCTGTGGATCCAAAAATGTTTTAAAACCTCTGTGGCTTCTTCAAATGAGAAAAGTGTAAATCAGAGAAAGAGGTGTTGCAAGTAAGGCAATCTGAAGCAGAGCAAGCAGTACACACAAATCTTATCCCAGCGTTTTGAGCTGGGAGCATTTGGCAAAGGGGAAATTGGGAGATGCTGGTGGTGGGATCAATCTTCCTGGAGCAGTGGTGATGCTGCTTGCAGCCAGTCAGTGTTGCCATATCTCTGTGCCACTTCTGTGCCCCTGTTCCCACAAGTAGGAACTGGTAGACCTTAGTTCTGGACTATATATGGCAACAATGCAAGTTCATGTTTTTCTCTACAGATATAGGACAATATTTTTGCTGCTTTTACAAAAGGAGGTATAGAGTCAACCTCAAAGTGCTGTTTATGAATCCTACCCCCTAAATTTTGTCTACCTACTATAGGCCTTTCATTCATTACCTCATGTAAGGAGAAGCAGTAATTATTTTGGTCAGTTGCTGTCTGTTTTGTAAATGAGGCAAAGGGTGGTTTTCCTTAGTCAGTTACAAATATCTTGTGAACTAGTGCATTTTTTTCTGTGTGTTTATATTTCTACTCCGTCTTTCAGCCAACTTTCTTAAAATATTTTGCAGGTGTTTCTGTGGGAATACTCTCAAAACTGTTCTTTGGTTGACAAAAATTCATCAGCATCTGTGGTGAATAGTGAGAGAAACTGGGATGAAGAGTCTTTTAGACATTGATCAATGGGACCAATGATCTGTTTAAAGCCAAGCAAAAATTTAAGTGATTTACCACACCAGGCCTTTAGATCTTTGCCAAATGTCATCAAGAAAATTGATGGTAGTACCCATATCTCCTACAGCTCTGCCAGCCTCAGACTTCAGTTATAATAGCAAACTACTGTTTTATTTACTAAAAAAATATATAAATCTGACAAGCTTGGAAGAAAAATGAACTGGTTTTGTGACAGACTGCTACACATAGAAATCTTGTGTGACAGCATTTAATCTAATCTGGTTGACTCTCCTGGAGAAAGGACTCTCTGGACTGAGTGTGTTTGCAGAGAATCTGTGAATAGAGAGATGGACATCTGCTGGGTAAATCCTCTGTTGTCAGGCTATAGAGTTTTTAAAACACAAGGCAAAATTCACCCCATTTCCTGGAAAAACATTGAGATACCTCTAACTTCTGTTGCCTGAACTACAATGGTATTCAGTTACAGGCATGGGACAGTCTATTTTAAAACTCACAGCCATGGTATGAGCACTACTAGAAAAAACCCCACTGCTCCATTAAATTCAAATGCTGAAGTTATGTGTTATGCTCACCACAATGCTCTCTAAGATTTTTTTTTCTTCTCTCTCTGGTTGGCACATAAATGACATAATTTGCTCTATTAGTTGCAAGATTAGAAGGCAACTCAGAAGTCCTTTAGCTGATGCTTCAATTAATCTATTTTTCAAGTGCACACACTTCATTCTTTAGAATTGAATGTTTATGCCATTATAGTTGTTATTATATGAGGCACACTAAATTAGGTCCAGGTTGGATGTGGTGCTGGATGGCGTTAGTGGTGTGTTTGGTGAGCGCTCTTTGCTGTCACCTAAGGGTGCCACAGGTTAGATTCTGTGGAGTGGCTGAGATGTTCACAGAGCGGGGCAGATCTGACACAGTACCTTTGGCAGTGGGAGAAGATGGCCCTGAGCAGTAAAGCACCAAGGAGTAAATGTCTGAATAAATCCCTTCCTCTTGGTTTTTCATTCTCAGGCAGCAATTTCTTTTGATCAGAAGCAATGGGTCTGATTCTGTCCTCCCACCAGTATTATACTTTTTGTCTTCTCAGATGTGTCATCTCATGTGAAGGAGAAGCACGTGGTGTGCACTCCCTCCCAGTGCCTGATGGCCCTGGTCACGCTGACAATAAATTACAACAAATACTTTATTTTCCCTAAGCTCACTTATCATGTATTTTAGCTAATGATCAAAGAATTTACCTGTTCTAGGTTTCGTGTAGTGTCTATTTTTGGTTTTGTTTTTATTTTCCCAGCAGAACTTCAGATTCTTCACCTGATTTCTTCAACTTCCTTTCCAAAATGTTCAAACATTAGGGCTGAACCTTGCAAGGTGCTGCATGTGTGTTGGAAAAGAGCTGACCCAGTCTTATCTGGGGTCTTTGGGCATGGGAACATCTCTGACTGCAGCATCAGCAGTGGAGGGGGAGAGCTGCCTCCAACAACTGTGGTGCAAGAGCCATGTACTTCTCAAACAGTGATTAAACTGTCAAAACAAGGCTTGCCTGGGCTCCAGGAAGCTTGTTCTTGGCGCTCCACATGGAAGGACTGTCATTCCTCATCCCGTACCTATGGCATGAGTAGCCCAGAGCATGGCCAGAGTGCTGTGGGAGTCAGTTCCAGAGGGTTTCTGCAGTCTATTACATGGTGTACACTCATTTTCACTGTCTCTCTGTGCTTGGAAAGAGAGCAGTATTCCTGGCTCTTTTTCCTGGTTTCACGGCCATATATATATTCATACAAGGTTTTTACCCTGGCTGGTATAATCACAAAGGAAATGGTGCAGTAGCCCCTAAAATTAAGGGAAAAGAGCAAATCAAAACACATCAGTCTCCTAAGCCAGAGTCCCAACGACCACAGGGTTGGGAAAAATGCCACACACGTGATTTTGCTGCATGCTAAAATAAAGGGAAGGGAAATGAAAAAATATATCACCATGTCCTGTAAAAACTTGTACCTACAGAGTTGAAGCAACCACAAGTGATGCTGTACAGATGGTTTTTCTCTTGCCAGGGAGAAGTGCAGTGAGGCCAGAGTCTTTTAATCTGTCATATATATAACTGAAGATTTACAGTTGGAATCAGACTTGAAAATGTAAATGGCTTTTCAATTGCAGAGTCTGGTCCATCATAATGGCTTTCATTCAAAGCTTTGTCTGGGTAGAACAACAGCTGTTCTGCCTGTGGTTTTTCTTGCCTTATTTTATTTTTAGAATTTTCTCATATGTAAGATGCCACAAGATGGATGCAGACTGGGAGACCTCGTGGTGATGTCTGAAATAAATGAAGTGCTCTCCTTCTCCACAAAGAGAGTTAATTCAGCTAGTGAAGAGCCCTGGCCTGGACTTTTGACCACCTTCCCACTCCTCACATGGCTAATGTGGATAAAATGGTATGCAGAGATCCAATCTGCCTTTGAAATTATTTTTTTTCCCATGAAATCACCAGGTGGTGACTGCTGAGAGTCCCCAACTTTTGCATCTTAAAGTTAAAAATTGGGGAAGATCAGTGGTTGGTCATTTAAAAATGCTACCTTTAAAGCAAATTCAAGGGTATTTGGAATTGAAGTTTCTCTAGTGTTCAAATTCAACAACTCTCTGTTTTTAAAAATGAAGGTACCTCCTTTTTGTATCCCCCTTTTCAGCATGTATACAATTCTGCAGGTTTTTCTTTAAATTAAAGTTTGTTTATTAAAGATCCATGTTTGACTTCATAGAGTGCACCTGTTCAAATGTCAATACCAATGAGAATTTGGTATAGAAACTGGAGCTGTGAGTCCAAATACTGCTGTGGACGTATTTTCCACTGCACACAGTGTTTTGTTGCTTGGAGACCTACTGTATGTTCTTGCTTTTGTTCTTCCTTCCAAAGTTGAGTTTTGTACTTCTAATACAGATGGAAAACTAGAAAATATTCTGTGTTTCAAAACTTGTGTATGAGGAAAAAAACATGTAGGAAAAACCGACCCACCGCCAAAACAAAAGCCTCAACCCAGCTCCCAGAAGACCTGGAGCCACCAGGAATTTTTGTTTGTGCTGGGAAAGTATTACATGACTTCAGGCACCCACTGAATGACATGCCTTTCTTGCAAGTCAGGGATGTGTTCTTTTCACAGCTGAGAATGGGAATTACGAGAACCACGACACTGCCCCTGTTATGTTGTTTCTGAGAAGAGAGCTCCTCTGTGGTTGATCTTACTAGAAACCACAATGAGGACATCAGGGTTCATTATGCTCCTCAGTCATTCTCCGTATTTTTTTCTTCTACTCCCTGAGCTGTCCCTTTCTCTTTTTCTCTGTTCCCCTTCTGTCATCAGCTCTTCTCACTTGACTTTTTCTCTTTCTTGTCCCCTACAGTTTCTTTGAAACACAGCAGGAAAGCAGGGTTGCCCCAGTCTGTCCAATGATGGACCAGTGACAAGGCTGTGCCTGTAGGTAAGTTTGCTCCTACAAGCAGATAGCATGAAGCTGTCTGTTGTTCAGATAACAGTTCGTGCTGTTCTCACAGGCAATAATCCAGGAACATTATTTGCCTGCTACAGTGGGATACTGCAATGCCAAAGATGCTTTGTCTGATTTCCACTTCCATGCTTTTATTTTGACATAAAAAACCAAAGTGGACAAAAATACATTGTTGCCATTCAGAAAAATAATTCATCATCTGTTTTGAATGAATGAGGTAATTGAGATGGAATTAAAGAAATGTCATCTTTGCAATATGCCCAGACTTCTGAATGAGAGGGATTCCTAAACAAAAGTATTCCAAAGTCACATTTCAGACTTGTAGCTTCCATCAGTGGGACCTCTGGCAGGGCTGGCAGGAGCAGGACTGCAAATACAGGGAGTTTGGAAGCAATCCTTAGAGCCTGGAATGACACTGATGCCTGAGCTGTGGATTTGTGCCTTGGCAGGACAGATAGAAAAAGTAGAAATCACACGCTAATCTCTGAATTGGAGATTTTAATCTCTTGAAGATCAAGGACCTAAGTATAACCTGAACTTAGATTCTACTCTGATGTAAACCCAAGAATAAGTGTGCTTAAGCTCAGTTATACCAACTGATTTTTCAAATGCCTTATAAAATATGTTACTGCCTTATAAAAAGCCAGGCACTTGTAACCTACTCCAATTCAGCGGGAAACCACTCTTTACACCCATTTTGTTGCTCTCTGTTCTCTGGCAAGGCTAACAAAAAAGAGTATGGAAACTTCCACCATTCATCAAGATGGCCAGAGTGTCCTCAGATAATCCCTTGTGGGGCTGGACAGTGGGGTCAGAGCCAGGCTCTGTCATCAGGGCTCCCCAGCTGGTCAAAGGGATGTGTTTGTTCCCAGCCACTCCTTACTGTGTCCCAAGATGAATGGCTCCACACTGACCACAATTACTTGACAGTCCCAGGAGAGATGCTGTTTAAGCTAGAGGACAGCATTGGAACCAGAACAAATGTGTCTAAACTGGACATAATTGCATTCACACTGGTTATTAAAAGAAGATTCCTAATAAAGTTTTTGAAGAGCAGCCAAAATGATTAAAAGGACAAAGTAATCCCTAGTTATTTTTAAAGTATAAGTTGGTATGTTTTTGGGAAGACTTGTTGAAGTTGAGCTGCAGAGGAGTCAAAGGTCTCAGCAGTGCTTTAACCTTCTTGTTTCTGGTCAAGGGGTGTCTTGGTAATTTAGTGTCAGGTGTTAACTCTTACCCACACAGGACATTGCTCTACTCTGCTGGTGTTCCTCTGCTGTGATCACACTGAGCTCTGCTCTCCAAAACAACAGCAGAAATGGCTGCCTCCCATATGCAGGGTGATGGGGGAAGGACACCACTCTGTTTAATTTAGCGCTGAAAAGCCCACTCCCCTAACTAAGGTGTATGAAAAATAATTTGTTCTATGCCAATGTTGGTTTCGCTGGAAAAAGTCACTTTTAAAAATCACCTCCCTGATAAACAAAAACAAAATCTCTAAAACAAGACATCAAAATGAATCACATTCTTGAAAATCTCCTTTTTCTTCCAGTCACAAAATGGGGCTGGCAATACTTACGTGCCTCTGGGAAGTTCTCTGGTTAAGAAAATCATCATGGCATGCATGATCTTCTCCAAAAAGGGCATTATTTGCCTAGTAATTTGCTTCTATTGTTTTGGTCTAAAAAACCCCCAAAACATCTCCACACAAACTTTGTAGCGTTACACTGAGTTTATTTTGAAAATGAAATCAAAGAATGTTTTTTTCATCTCTGAGCCAGATGGGAAGAAAAAACAAACGTATTCCACCATATGAAAGAAAACAGATGAGAACTTTCCAAAAGTTTTTTTAGCCAAGATTTTTTTTCCCACTAAACAGCATGTAAAAAATGAAGTGGAGATGGTGAATGAAAAAATAGGCTCTGGTTTTAGGAAGGCCTGGTTTCTGGGGAGCAAGGGTTTTGTCTGTAAAGCAGTTTACTGTCCCTTTTATAGATGCCCAGGGTATCTCCGAGTGGGGTGAGCACTGGGAACTTCCTCCTCCCGCTCCTACACAAGCCCTGGGGAGCCTGGGGTATCCCAGCTGGGGGGAGTGCCAGGCATGGGCAGCTGTCCCAGTGCTGGCCTCTCACCTGGGTGAGCCCTGACACCTGCACAGGGCAGCACAGAGCTTGCTCCGGGGACAGCCGGGCACTCACAGAGGAGCCAACATCTCTGGGGTGCACAGACACCCACAGAAGTGAGGGGGGAAAACCAAAGCAAGTCTGGAGGCTGGGGCTGGAGACTTCTTGTTCCCTTTGGATGCTACAGATGTGTGAGCTGCTGTGCTCTTAGGCAAGGAGCCTGCACTGGGGAAAAAATGGTTTTGTTTTCTCACATGTGAATCGACTCAGCCACCTGTCCCCTACTCCTTGCAGATAATTTTCTTCCCACAGCCAGTGGCTGCCCTCCGGCCAGCTCCTTGCCTTGCCAGTGATCAGACACTCTGCTACTTGCTAAAAGCAGAGTAGCTACTTGCCAGGAACAGAAAATTAAAAGAGGAGGTTAGCCATCTGAGGAGAGAGGAACAGCAAGACCAGATCAGCCATTATAAACAGACAATTTAAGCCATCATAATGGCTAATGTGGGGACTGATGTGACTTAGTTCAGGGCATCCCTCACCTGGAGGCCCATCTGAGGCGTTTGGTGTGCTAGGACAGTAAGCAGCAAAGGGCTTCAGCCCTTCTTAAAGGTCTTGTTCAGATCAGACCTTCAAATCCATGTTCCTAGCCCCTTTGTACTGCAAGAACAAGGCACTAAACCTGCAATTATGGGATAAGTTCTGGCTCCACCTCTCTCTGATCTCCATATCCCTCTTGGTTACACACATATGCACAGAGTTAACAACATTCATTTCCATGTCTCCGCTTAGTGATTCCTTTATTGGAACATTTGCAAGTATTAATTATAGACAACAAAGGAAATGACAGTTGAGATTTATAAGCTCTAATCAGCTGAAGGCATTTCCAAATAAATTAATGAAACAACTCAGAAATGACATTAAGAAATCCAGAACTTAATGTAAATCACAACGACTTTGTATGTTCTCTGCTTTTCCCTCTTTTTTTCCAACAGTCCCAGTGCTTGCCAGGGTATATGGACTTGCATTTAATTTTATGTGAAACAAGAAGCATGATGAGAATGTGTGCTCAATATGACAAGCTACAATATTCGTGCATAAGAAGGAAAGCAGAAACTCAAGCTGGGACAAAATAATTTGCTATCACTTGAAACTTTCCATACAACCTGCATTATTACTCAAACCATACAGAAAGATTCGATGGGGATGTTTTCCCATTAAGGAGTGACTTTCATGACAATTTCTTGGCCCACTCTGGTGTCCTGCTTCTGCTCCTGCCAATCTGTCCTTTCTGTGACATGTTCCTGAGCTGTCTTAACACTCTCTTGGTCCTCTCAGTGATTTCAATCCTTGTTGCCATTGGACACCTCTGTTTCCTTCCTGCAGGAATACTAGGTCAAAAGGATGGTCTGTCTCAGCACACCTGGCTGCTCAGGCCATATTTTAAGGATGACTGGATGCGTCAGGCATGCAACTGCAGCATCCCTTTTAATCCAGTTTTGTGTAACAACTGCAGTGCTTGATTCAAGTGTGTGAGCAGAGGGGGTGAGCCCAGTCACATCTCATTTCTCAGTGTCCTCAGCTTGCCATTCCTCTGACTGGAGGACACTAGATAATTCTGGGATAATCTGATCTCGTGTATGTACCATCACTGCTGTTGCTGAAGGAAGAGAAGGATGAAATCTGGGCAAGGAAGCAATACAGCTTGGGCTTAAAACAGAGGTTTCTCATTCACTTATTTTGGTGACAGAAGTCTGTGACATCAACAAAAAGCATGAAGAATGTAATTTAATGTGGTAGATGTTCAAAACAGGCTTATTTCACCTAGACAAGCCAACATTCAAAACAAAGGTGGCAGTGCTTCCACTTCAGTGTGGTTCTTCAAGGCTCCACTCACCAGGGTTTGTCAGGCTCCCTGGGCATACAAAATACTAGTTTTGTACCTCATTATCCAAAAATAGCAGTTTAACATCATCTCCACAGACAATGTGTAAATATATATGTAAACACTATATATGTCTACACACAACTCCTCAGTACAGCATGACAGTGCATGTCAGAATCAAGTTGCATTCAAAACCTTAAGAAAAAGCCAAAAGAAAAGGCTCACGAAATCCAGACTGTCTGAAGACAAGCCCTGCTTCCATGATGATGACACAAGGTTTCTGCTGCTGTAATACATAGACCTTTCACTTTTAAATAAGCAGATGCAATTTTTGTGTTGTTCCTGTCTCGTTATCTAATTTGAACCCACAGGATAGATTCCCAAATGTAACATTTTGTGTATTTTGAAAAAAAAAAATAAATTGAAATTTAAAACACTGGAGGGAGTGGAGATGTAGGGAAACAGCAGTCTTTAATTGGTTGATCTTAGGAGCAGTATTTGAAAATCTGAAGTACAAAATCTTGTCTCTTTCCAACAGATCTGGAACATTTCAACAAACCTATCTGCATTCAGCCAAGGTAAATGGCAGGTCAGGAGGCAACGGAAAAACAGCTCTCCTTCCCAAGAAGCCAAAACAACTTCCTTCATTGTAGAGCATGTGGCCATGAGAAGGGTATAAAAACTGGAAACAAATACCAGGTTTTCTGCTAATGAATTAACCCACTAATATTTTAAATTCCTGATAGGCAATATTGCTGCCTAGACAACAGCTTTTGGGACTGTGGAGGAAACTGGCTGGGTAATGATATAATCTCTTTCTGCTTTGCAGCATATTTTATTTTCTACTTTGTTTGGGAGAGAAGTACTGGTCCAAGAAAACAGAGAGATCAATTTACGAAGCACTTTGGAGAAGTGCAAGTTTATTAGACTTTTCTGAGTATGGAATGTTTTTCTCACCAAATCTTGAAATCTGTCTTAAAAACAAATATTTCAGTGTGTGCAGCTTCTTTGTTTCTCTTTTCACAAAGTCTCTCACCTGGGCTTGATCTGCAGTATGTGTGGCACCTACTGGGGTAGAATTCCTTATGAGAAGGGAGAAGGAATGAAAACATTTCAAAATGATGATTAAAAATTGGAGATTTACTTCCATGGAATTTTCTTCTGAGCGGAAGGTAGGCAGAAAAAGAAAGGAAGGAAGGAAGGAAGGAAGGAAGGAAGGAAGGAAGGAAGGAAGGAAGGAAGGAAGGAAGGAAGGAAGGAAGGAAGGAAGGAAGGAAGGAAGGAAGGAAGGAAGGAAGGAAGGAAGGAAGGAAGGGCTTTTGTTAAATGGTCTTTCCATAGTACCCCGATGAAACACTGGCTGTGATCAGAGCTATAATGAGTATCTAGTCCTTAGTCAACTTAATTGTTACACATGCAGACTAGACTGTATACAGTAAGGAAAACGCTATCTAAAATTTCCTTTAAAAGTTATTTAACCAAAACAATTCATCTGGGAAAGTAAAAACATTTCTAACTGGAAAAATATTTCTCTATAGCTGAGCTAGGCTTGACAGCAAACCTTAATGAATTATTAGTACCTTTATTGTTTTCTTTGGCCCCTGTGCACTATATTTGTAAAAAAGTCAGTAAAAAAGAGAACAATTGTAAAAAGCAAATATTTTGTACAAAAATACAAAGTTTTAAAAGCTCTTAAAAGTATATTCCATATTATTGATAAGAGTTGGACTATATATATATTTATATAAAATCTATATATTCGTGTATCTGTATAATTTTCCTACATTTGGGATTTTAGCAAATGAAGCAACTGTTTACACAGTTGCTTTATATGTTTTTCTATATGAGTGACCAACAGTCTTACTCAGATTGATAGGATGTCTTTTCTCAGAAGACACAAGCTGCTTATGGATGTGGTTACTGGTTGGGAAGAAAATCTAAAACAGAATTAGTCCAACAGTATTTTCTGATCCTGAGGGTTGAAAGGCCTTAAATAATTACAGGATGCTGGAGAAGAGTTACTGCTGAATTCCTTGATGCTTTTAAATCAGTTTTCAGTGCTTGCTTTTTTCTGTTTTCATTTTTTTTTTCAATTTTGGAAGTCAGTGTTGCTCTTTCCCAGGATTTTCTTCTTTATGTAAATTTCCTTAATATGAAGGTATCTGTAAAGTCACAGCCTATTACACTCCAAGAACTTGCCCTACAGTATAAGAGAAAACAAAAAAAAAACAAAGAGAAAAAAAATCCTGTAAAAAGCCTGTGAAGATTAAACAAATTTCCAAAAAGAAAACTTACAGAGATCAAGGTAAGTAAAAAAATAGAGCAGACTTGTATTCAGATCCTGTAAGTCCTGGAGGATAAATATTTGTAAACCTTGAGGTTTTCTTAAAATAACAAATGTATGTAGGAAAACCAGGGTAAATCATATTGTTACTTAAACTTGGTCCTTCCCTCTGGACATCCGAACAGAATTATACACACATGCTTGTTCAGCACTTAGTTTTGTCTTAGGGGACTATGGATGGGGTGTAATTTTGGCTCTAGCTGACATTTATGTCTGATTTCACTGAAATTCAATCAACAAGCTTCCAACTGGAGGAACCAGGCACCCTTGGCAAAGCAATGTTTAAACAGGTTGTATGGAGGAGATAACGTTTCAGGCAGAGCCCCACCATGAACACAAACACCAGCTTTGACCACATTCTGGGATATGGGGCTGGGCTCTAAGCAGCCATGGGAACCACCTGCCCTCTGCTCCTGCAGAAATGCCTGTGTCAACAGAAAGAGATGCCCTGTGGCAAACACCTGGCTGACTGCTGGGCCACACTGGCAGTTTATGAGTCCTTCACTCCAGCTGCAAGAGATGAGATGCTTATGGCCTATGGACCCAGCTTCTCAGTCCCATGGGATACCTGGCAGTGATGGGAATTTTAAGATCTCCTTAGCAGTCACCAAGTGCCTCCTATTGCACAGACTTTCAACACAAAGTCCTTTTTAGTTTTTGAAGGCTGGTTCATGAGCCACCCTAAGGCCAGCTTTCCCTGTTGTGTGGCCACTGACCCTTTAAAGACAGTTTCCAATGTGGGTAGCATCTGGAGAATATGCCAAATCATCATCATCATCATCATCATCATCATCAAAATTTTGTGCCCAAAATTTTAGGCATGTGTAAAGACTACAGGAAATGGTCAAGATGCTGAGCATGCCATGGCTATAGCCAGCTTTGAGGCTGCTTTTTCCAAGTGCAATAAATCCAACACTTGCATCTGGATCTGCGTAGAAGTGTTCCACATGTGATTCCCCCTCTTCCTCAACAAGGCACTTGCTGTAGCATTTGGCCAAGATCTCACTTCTAGCTGTGGGACATTTACTGTGGGCAAGATGAAATAATCAAATCAAGGGCCTTGCTTACCTTTGTCCATGTCTTTTTCACAAATGAAATTGTTAACATCTTCACAGTAGAAGTCATTCCAGAGCCCAGCATAGATCAACCCAGCACAGTCTTCCCCTAGCTCGTGCCCATGACTCCAGTTATCAGGCTGCCCAGTTTTCCAGTTTCTTTCCACAAAAAAGCAAGAGATATGATTGCACAACACAGCACACATGGCAGGTTTTCACCACAAGAAATTAACGAAAACATCATGAGATCTGTTCTGAACGGGAAATACACATTGAAACAAACAATACATGACTCTTGCTGAAAATGGAAAACAGATGTGTTACAGAGAAGGGAATCTATTTGGCCTCAGGCTGCCAAAACTCAGAGACCTAAATTTAGACCAATGAACTTTATTTTAGTTTCTGAGTGTACATGCACACACTCTGGGAGTGCTCCACGCTCCACGTGCATTGCTCCAAGCCTGCAAAACCTGCACACCGCACTCCCGCTGCCAAGATGGGACTGAGAAGAACCCATGGGCTCAGAGGTGCTGCCAAAATGGCAACAGCTTGCCCTTGCTCACTGCAAAGGCACTCAGCCTTCTAACTGCACCCAAGGTGGGCATCTTGGGAGGAACAGCAAAGATCCATGGGTTTTAGGGACACGTGCTCAGATGGGAAGGGAATTCTATCGACTCTTAAGAAATGCACATAGTATATTTATGCACATCTTTTCAGATCATTAGCTTTTGATGGCAAAATTGAACGTAGCAAGTAAAAAATCTTGCAGCAAGTGTTTCCTCATCCTGTTTTTGTTTAAAGAGTGAGAAATACTTCCAAACTCAGGACTTAAAAGCTCCATTTTCCTGAAGAAACAGGTTGTTGAAGGGAGCTTGTGATTGCTGGCTGACACAGTCCATGCTCAGCTAAAAAACATGCCTGCCTGACATAGAGTGTCCAATCAGGCACCTGGGAGGACACACAGTTTTCCAGAAGTAATGAAATACTCCAAAAATCTGTAAGCCACAGCTCTGAGGTTATGACAGAGCACCTAAAACCACGGTGTAGTGGAAATCTGCTAAAAGCAGCACCTTAAGTAGGGTCAGTCACAGTGCTGCCATAAAGAGGAAGATGAAAACGGGAAAGGAGAAAAAAGGGAAAATATTACGGCTCATTTGAAATGAATCTGACTTTTTCCATGTTTTTCATCTAAATGAACACCAGTGAGATCACAGCTAATCATTTCGTAACATCTGACTGACTGTGTAGCCTGTTTTTCTGAAGCACAGCATGTTCAGATGTATAAACTCTTTAGTCTGCTCCTCAGTATTAAAAATTTGGGTGGTTGCAATCTGTTCCATTTAGGACAAATTAGGTGTAGCCCTAGGATTCCTGGAAAGCTGCCAATTCAGTTCTCAGCTGGCCAAAGTATAGACGCCCTCATTTCATGCATTTTCCTTATGTTGAATGCTTTCCACTCGGATTTGGACTTTATCTAAAGACTGGTCATTTTTAATCAGAATGAGTATGCTATTTATAGCCAGTTGTAATGCAAATAAGGAAAATTCAAACCAAAACAGTAAAACTGTGCTTTCCATCTCAACTTTGTAATAAAACTCAGAAACAAAAGTTTTGGCAAGAAACACTGCGCTGCGTAGTTATGTGATTCTTTCATTCAACATTCAGTTTTCTTCCTGGCAAGGAAGGGAATCCTTGTTCATGGAGAAGGAAGAGAGAAAGAACCCTGGCACCCTCAGTAACAAATTAAATTATTGGCATCTACAACCATCTGGATCCATTAGATAATTTCTAGATGCTGTTTTTAGAAGTGTCAGCAAGAGAGATAGCATTGCTTTTTATTTACGTACGTGTAAACTGGTAAGGATCCATCCAACCATCTCCATTCATTTTCCTTCTCTGTATCTGTTAGTCCAATCCAGAAGCTGCCTTTCCCAAAAATCTGCCTTTTTATCCATTGCTGTGAAAGAAAGATCTTAGTCCATAACAAGGACAACCATCTTTGGAGCCAATAAACTACATTGGTTTCATAAGCCTCTAGCTATTAGAATAGGGAGGGCCAGAGAAATTTTTCTGAGCTGAAGATTTGTTTCAGGAGTTGGCCTTGGGACCCCTTGCACGGGCTAAAATCCCTTTCTGTGTTCACAATGAGGTAGAGAGAGCTAGGCATGAAAATTAGGATGACAAAAAGTCACAGCTAGTATCTTATAGATACAAATTGAAAAAAACCCAAAGGGTAAGAAATTGTATCTTGACATCCCCACTGCCATGTTGAATAGTATTAAAAATATAGTTAGATTAAAGATACTTTTGGGTCATACTAGTCAGATAATTTAAAATTAAATTATATTCACTGCTGCAAAAAATACTTTGCTAGTACACAAGGCATAATGGATTCCATCTTTAAAAGGTCAAAACTTTTACAATTCTCAGCAGTTTTTCTGACTGCTCTGTCTCCACCACCTTCAGGGTCAGCATCAGTTCTGCTCACACTACCCTTCTGCACAGGGAGAAGCTGCTGATCAGGGAGAGGGTGGACAAAATTCTAATGAGTCAATCAATGTGTTTACTTCTACTATATGAATTCATGGTGCTCTCAGCTTCCCACTATCTTGTGGTTTCTACATGTTAAACAACTTCAAACTCCCTCCTTGAAAAGCAGCAAGAGAAGGTAATTACCTGCTCCTCTTTGTTGTTGATGATAACCAAGCGTGATTCTTTCTCTTCACAGAATAACTTTGCCTCTTCAAAAATTTCTCTTTCAACTGAGAAGTAGTAGCACTTTTCCGTATAGTTCTTCCAATGGGGAGAACAACCTGCAATGTGATTTTTTTTATGTTATTGGTAACACAACGGAGCAGTAATAGGGCCAGTAATAAATGGAGGAACCCACACCCCCCTCCAGCATGCAGTGTGTTGATGGCTTACCATTAGCCTCGGGTACAGGCGTAGGTTCACTCTGTAGTGCCAATGGCATCCCTGGACCTGGCGGCCCCGGTGGGCCAGGGGGGCCCTTGGGACCAGGCAGCCCAGGGACTCCAGGTAGTCCAGTTAGTCCTCGTGGTCCTGGCAGCCCTGGGCTTCCCACGGTGCCTTGCAGGCCTTGAAATCCTGGTGGGCCTTGAGGCCCTGGTGGACCATCCTTGCCTGGTGGCCCTGGTGGCCCCGGGTCTCCGTTTGGTCCAGGCAGACCTGTCTTGCCAGGAGAGCCTCTCTGACCTTTGGAGCCAGGCGATCCTCTTGAACCTTTTCCTCCTTTTTCTCCTGGTGGCCCAGCTGGCCCAGGTGGGCCCTTCTCACCTGCAGGTCCTGGTGGTCCGGGCTCTCCTTTCTCTCCTTTTTGTCCTTTTAGGCCAGCAGGGCCAAGAGGACCTTGAGGGCCTCTGTCACCTTTAGGTCCCCTTGGACCAGGAGGGCCTGAAACAATGTAAGCATGCAAAGTGGGGATATGCACAGAAAACAAAACAAAAAGCCCATGTGGGGGGTGGGTTGGTTTAATACATCTCAGACCAGCGCCACTAGATATTTAACAACAGAGAAACTGGGTTAACAGCTGCTTTCATCAGTGCTTGTAATAGTGCAGCTGCTTTCCAGTTCCTATAAACTGTTGTTCTTTCCTTGACCTCCACAAAATACAGGATACCGAAAATACTCTGACACACCCAGTCATGTGAACTGGACAGTGACACTGTGCCCCAGGTGACCAGCCAAGGTGCCAGTCTCTGCAAAATGTTGTGCACTAGCCTATACCAGTTTATGCATTAATCCTGTGTGCTGGTGGTCATGTTCCCTCGCTCTGCCATGCTCCCTTCTCCTTCTAGTCTCATCTCTCTGCTCTTAGACCCAGGGCTTTTTCCCCTTATCCTGTTTGTTGGTCTGTCAATAACAAGGTGTCAAAAAGAGACAAAATGATGGATAGTGAGCAAAAGGCCAACTGTGGGAAAGACCAGAAGTTGCAAATTGGCCAGCTCTAACAAGACAGGAAACAATAACCCACAACAGGAAATGGCAATACTGTGACAGCAATAAACAACAAAACAATTTGGGATTCTGTTCATGGATGAGCAAATCCCTTGTCAATACTTTCCCACCCCCAGCACCAATCTACATAATTCAAACTCCTCCAGAGACAGATTTCCAAGCTGGAATCATTTAGGCTTGGTTGAAATGAGAACCTGGTTAAGGTTACTGACATGTAATCTTGGCTCTAATGCAGCCTTAGTTTATTTGGAGCAATGGATTTATATTTGTGATTAGAGTTTTATACTGGTTCACATCTGATTGGAAATATGAGCATTCTTTTCATTTGGGATAATATTTGGCTGGGAGTAACCTCCTAAACCTGATGCTATTTTTTTTTCTGGAGAAAATAAAGCATCCCTGGATTAAAAACTAAGCAAAGTAGGATGTTTTCTGGCAGACTAACAACTGGCTTAAAGTGAAATAGCAACTTGTTTTTCAGTGAGGGTGGACCTTTCTGGGAATAGTCCAACATATATTTTTTAGCCATTTCCTTCTTACTGAGGATTGGTTTCTTGACGTTCCACACCTTCACTCGCTTATTTTAGAAACTAAATCAAAAGCAGATCCAGTCAGTCAGTCAGACAGAATAAAATTTTGCTAAGTCAGAACCTTCTTTCACAACATCCCCATTTTAGCATAGAAAATTTAGTATGGAAAATTCAAGCTACACGTACATTTCAGGAGTTTAGGATTAGATAATGGAAAACCCCAGGACTCTGTACCAGCATGCACTAACTTCCACAGAATTAAAGAAGTAACGCAAGCAGGAATTCGGCACACACACATCTTTAGGGAAGCTGCATACCTTGTAGGATAGTGAAGTTTTTGATGAGCTGGCCATGTTTGGAATCCACCAGCTTCATTTCTTCCATAATTACTGACAAATTGGCAACTTCAACATCTAACCTTGACCTCATCAAATCCTGTTGCACCTTGAGAGATGCAGAGTCTATGCGAATATTGGCTAGCGTGCTGTTCATGAAAATCAGCTCATTTGAGTGTTTACTTAAGGTGTCCGTACAAGTTGTCCTGACCTCGTTGAGATCGCTCGTCAGTGTCCGTAGGTGATGAGCAGTGTAGCTGATGTTGCTGATGATATTGACTATATCGGTCTCAAAGACCTGGAACCTTTCTTCCAGATGGCTGACTTTGGCAGCAGTTCTGTTTTCATCTCCTTTGTGCTGTTCCTGGAGATCCTTTAGACTTTGTTCGTTGGCTTGGGCAATTGTGGTGATGTTCTCCATCTGCCCACTGAAGGAGCTGAGTTGATTGTTCATGTCTTCAAGTGTATCATTGTTGGCTTTTGCCATTGCTGAGTTGTTGGCAGCCAAAGCCTGTAAACTGTGTACTTTCTCCTTAAGCCAGTCAGTGTCCTTCCGGGCCTGAAGGACAACCTGCTGCAGATTTTGAAAGTCATTCTTCATTCTTAGAATAGCTGAGCTTGTATCTTCCACTGACTTCTGTAAGACACTGATAAGATCTCTTTGCTGTATTTGAGTCAGGTTTAAGTTGTTTAGGCTCATGATGACCACATTGTGAGAATGCTCTTGGCTTTGCAGGTTTGTTTGTATATTACTTGTGTCTTGTTGAAGATTGTTGATATAGCCAGTATATGCCTGAAGAGTCTTATTGACACTGATGATCATGAAAGAGTTACTATCTAAGGCACTTTTCATTTGGTTCTGCCTATCATCTAATACATTTCCAGACTCTTGGAGCTTCTCCAGTGTGTCTTTGTTTCTGGTGGTTTTCTCTGCAATGTCATGAAGTTGCTGACGAAGGGCCAGAATGTCAGATCTGAAGCTGGACAGTTCAGTGTTAGTATTCAAGGCTTTTTGTCCAGCTTGGTCATCTGAATAAAAACAAAATGGAAAGGCTTTAGGGTGTTTTTTTAAACATGGTATAAAACAGCACAGTGTATCTTAAGAACAGTCAGGTTGTCAAACAGTTCAGTAGAACTTTTATGCTCTTTTCCAGTAAAGAGAAACCACTAAGCAAAGTTCTGCCTCTAGACAGAGAAAAAAAGCGAAGAGGAATTGATGGAGACCTTGTGTCTTGCTGAGGAGAACAAAACAGTGATTTTGCCACCACAAATGGGTAAAACTATGGTTAGAAATTGATGAGCATATGCAGTCAAGAATGCTGTGTTCTGAATGAAAACTGAATGGGAAACAGAATTCAAAACATTAAAGAGGTATCAGCAAGTGTAGGCTTTGAAGTTACAACCGGATTTTGCTGAAAGCTCAGAAGTTTATTTTATCTGTTCATGTTTTTTTCTTTCTTTTCATGGCAAGTGGAATGCCTTCATTGTGATTTGGTACATATAGTTCCAATTTTTAAAATCTTGGGTTTAGTTTTAAGTAAGTTCTCATACTTATTTTAAAGCAATCTGGGTTAGAGACAAAAGCTTTGCCAGCAGGCTACTTTAGACATGTAAGGATAAGATATATTTCTGGTTTTCTCTCTAATACATTACTATTGCTTTTAATGACATTTATTTTGCCATTATTATTTCCTCATGTTCTGAGTTTGAGGAAGGCAAAACCTTTAATCTTTGAGGAACATCTCTGCTTGTGCTTACATTGCCCTGTGGAATACTTCTGGAAGCTTGTCCAAGTATGATAAAGCATTTGAGATTGCACAGTCTATCATCCAGGACATAGAAACCAAGGAAATAAGCAGTCAACGCTTTCAGGAAAGACTCCCTTGCTTGACCTCAATCACTTCACTATCCTGCTCACAGTCCATATATTTTTGTCCTCATCTAAGTGTAGCTATATTTATGAATTAGACAGTCTGAAGTCCATAATTTCAGATGATGCCAAGAGAGAACAGTATGTTTTTCATAAATTACAGTGCATACAACTGTGTATGGTGCTTTTGTCTGGTGTGTGATTGAATGAGTCGTGATGGCAAACATTAAATGATGGCTTGTGAGACTTCAGCCTGAAGTGTTTATGAAGTCTTTTGTGGATGGACATTTTCCTGAGCACAGTTCTTCTCCCTGCCACTTCTCTCGCTCCCAGATCTTCTCAGCTCTGACTCTATGTTTACCTCTTGGCTATAGCTGATATTATACTGTGTTCCTCACACAGCTCTGACAACTGCCAGGTCCACATACAGCTAATCCTTGAAAGCCTGTCTTCCATTCACCACATGCTTTTATCCTTCTGGCCCTACAGCACTTCTCTTACTTTCATGTCCCCTACTCAAACTGCTCCAGAACTTTCCTAACTACCTCCATGGCAAGTCTGCTTAAACGAGAACTGATGATCCTGAGCGTCAGCGTCTCACCGAGGATCCATCCAGCAGCATGTAAAAATGTGTGGGCATGAAAGAAGCAAAGGTGCTCCAAGTCATGGAAATTTAATCAGCATAATATAATAACCCAAATAGAATCCAAAAGGTTGCACGAGCTTTAAAGTGTAACATTTACTTCTGTAGATATGTCAGTAAAAGAACATGTCGCTGAATTAGCCCGTGTCTTTGAACTAAATGCAGTGTGCAAATGCTTTAGAAGCCAGCTCCTTTCTGAGGGAAAAAGTTGTAAAAATTTTTACTCAAGCTGCAAGCAAGGAAGTTTTCCTAGAAATATGTCTCAATATATGGTTTACAAAACCAGACAAAATTTTTTTCAAGAATCACATCCATGTATGTGTATATTAATACTTCTACAATAAAAACTGTATGTCTATGTGTAGGAAGAAAAGTAAAAATGTACACTTAGAGAGAAGAATCTTTATCCATGATTTTTTTTTTTTAATATCTTCCTGAAAATTGAGAACTTTGATAGCACTTGGGAAACTCAAAGAGATAACAATCTTATGTCCTGTATTCCCTGAGATGATCAAGAAACAATTTATGGAAGTAATAGACTTGCCTCAGACATAAGAATTCAGAATAGCTGATTATTTGTGTACCTCATAAAATGGCCTTCAGTTTTGAATCTTAATTGCTAAAACAGCATCAAGATGACTGGGTGACAGGTGCTCATTTTATGTAGAATCTTTTGTGCTGTAGAACAGCTTCTGCTGTATTTTACATCTCTACCTCAGAGAAGATTCTCTCCTGAGGACAACATTTAAGGATCTGTTTATTTAAATATAAATGCTTTCAGAGTGACTTCAGTGGGAACTGTACATTCTGAAGTATTCTTAAAATGCTCTTCTAAGTAGAGCTGATCTGTACTATTTTTAAGTACTTTCCCAAGTACTCGAGAAACTGGAATGGAAGTGCTGTATCTTGTCATAGGCAGAGATTTTTCAGACAAATCTGCCTCAGTCTGCCAGGAGAACACCCCAGGTTCATAAAACAAAGGGGCTTTGCTTGTGTGTAGATTACCTAATTTCTTCAGATCACTCTCCACTTCTGTGAGCTTTTCTGTGTATCTTCTGTGGGATGTTTCCAGGCCACCTGTCACATTGTCCATTTTTTCTACAACTGGGGGAGAGAGAACAGTATGTTATGGAAAGAAGAAACGGGAAATTATGAAAAAAAGACCAGTAAACAATAAAGCAAATAAAACCCCACACCACTACCACCAAACAGTAAAAAAAGGAAAATGCCTTCGAATTGTTTTGCTTGCCATTACACTGCTGTTGCTCTGTGAAATGTTGGAAGGATAAGCTCTCATTTGCTGATGGATCCAGAATTCTTCTACTCCTTCAGTTTGCCAGCAGTCTCTAAATTTTTTTTCCCATGAGCAGTCTCTCTCCTGAATGAGGAAATCCCTCTTTGTGGGTTTTCCTCACAAAGTCCTTTTCTTTTAACAGTATTTCCATGCTTCAAGCGCAGCGCTGTGTGGCAAAGGACAACTGATTGCTAAAGACTCAGATGTGTGAAAGAAGACTTCCTTTAATTTTGCTATGAGCTATTTCTCCTTAAAAAGAACTTTTTTTTTTTTCTTGTGACTTTTCATCATTCAAAGTTGCCACCAGGATAGCAAACTTAGGAGTGAGATAGTAACTACTAAATATTTTGGGGGGGGTTAAACATATTGATAATGGTACAGATCACTCAAAACAGTCTTGAAATTATTCTGCCTCATTAAGATTGAAAGGATGGTCATTCAGGAAGTGCAGATTTATGACTAATGTGCTCTTTATTTTGTAATGCCTGAGTACTTTTCTTGTCACTGAGACATTCAATTATGTGATGAAATTAATATGGGAATGGAAAAAGCAGAGCAACAAATAAACAGCCCGGGGTGGCTTCCAGTGGCAAAAATATGAAATGGTTGCAAGGTTAGAGGTAGCCTACAGCTTTCATACCAAACTTTGTCTAATAGCCTTTTGCATTCAAGCCACAACCACGGGTAGAAATTGCTTCTCATCGTGAGATTTATTTAGTCCTTTTGCTACACTGGGAGCAAAATGGGTCTGTCACAACCCTGGGAGAGGCTACACGAGTTATTGTGCCAGCTCCTTCTTTCAAACAGAAGAAAAAGTGTTTTCCATGTTTTGAGGTTTGTGTAGTACCTCTAACTCTTTCTGTCTGTGAAATGATCTGCAGCTAGGAGAAGAGTCTCATAAAAAGTGTTGCTATGTAAAGATTTGGGTTTTCATGAGAAGTGAAATGTAGGGATCTTTTGCTGCTCATGAGCAACCACATGAATCCCAGACCTTTAAAGTGTAGTCCATCAGGTGATCCTTCTTTATCAACTTTTGCATTTGTTTTTCTGATTCTGGGTACCACAGTTACACAGGAGGCTTTTACTGCTTCCCCAAAACCAAAATGAGAAAAACAGATGAAGACTATCTGATGCAGCAGAACTGAGGAGCTACAACAGAGAAAAAGTCTCAGGGTCTTCAGAGAGACCATACACCCTTTGGTGAATTACCTGCCTGCTCCTTTCTAGGCTGCTGACAAGCCAGTAAAACAAAGACTCTACTGTGTGTGCAGTCAGTCAGTGTGGCTTTCTGTATTTGAGATGATGACAGATTGCTTGCTAAACACCAGACCCAGGCTACAATAATGGCTTTGCTTTTTCAGAGGGACGGTTGCTCAATACCTTCTGCTTTAGAAAGCTTTTTTCTCCCCATTATAGCACTTATTTTTCACTGGTTCTTCTGCCCAATAAAGTTGCCAAAATGCTATATGCCATTTTTTCTAAATGAAGCCAAGAGTTGATTCTCTGTTTGTCCTGCCCTGCTGTCTTCCAGGCTGGAGCCCAGATAAGCCAAGGTCCTTCAGCTACTTCTGACACTCTGCTGATGCATGTATACACCTGTGCATCACATGCAGTGAGAGTGAGGACTTGGCTTTTCCTTCTGGCTCTAGGCAGCTCCTTATTTAGTCTGTGGTGTTCTCCTTTGTCTACAGAAAGTCACTGCTAGGGCATGGCTCACTCTGGGCACTTCGAGTGCCCTTATGAAATCATCTGTATGTAGAAAGAGGCCAAATTTACGTGTTTGTGCTGAACCTGTGCCTTGACTAGCAATGTCACATCACCTGTGGCTGTTGGCTCCACATTTAGTGTAATATTTAACTGGTTTCCCCAGTTGTGTGTAACCACACAACACACTTGGAGTTGGCAAATGAATATATATTATCAGTAATTAAATGAAAATGTAATTTCTTCCTTTTGCTGTTCAAATGAATGCCAGTTTGTACTTCAGATCTGAAGTTTGTAAAACTGAACTATCATATAACAAGTATGTTTTCATGATTGAATGAAATCTAACAGTGGAAGCTTGAGTTAAAATATAACCCTGAAGAGTCCAAGGCAAATGAAAACAGCAGTAATCCTGTCAATAAGTAGTTGTCTGGCAGTTAAATGAGACTAAACAGAAGAAATTTTACAACAGCATATGGTATTTTCATTGTTCAAAGTGAAAAAACCCCAAACCACCCAACTCTAGCAGCAGAACAGAAGAGGTCTCTGCAAACATGACTGCAGGGTGAGCTCAAGGGCTAAGGTACCATCCCATAGATAAACCAATGCATGTATTTGCTTTATCCCATTGGGGTGGGATCTTAGCCTCCATGGTCAAACAAATAATGGGTTTGGGGAACTTGATCCCTGCCCAAACTCTTCCCAAAGCAAGTTGTAGCTTATTTGATTTTCTTGCTATTTCCCTGCAAGTGGAAAGGATGAATTTGGGAGAGAATGAGTAATGAGAGGCCAATGTTGGGGTTTGTTTTTCCTGATGTCAAAAGAGGTCACACGGACCAATGTCCTGTTATTGGGAATGTCTTTCCTTCTCTGGTAGGAGCTCCCACCACCATCTCTGGATGGAGCCTTCAGTGGTAAGGTGAGCATATGGAACACTCTCAGAAGTGAAAGTCAGCCTCTAGCAAGTGCCCCAGACTTGAACAGCCACTTTCCACCTTCTCCAGAAAAAGGCAAACAGGCAGATCAGCTGTAATATCCCACAAAAGGCCACTCTGCTGCTCCCAACAATCCGCCTGCTCTTAAAAAGGCAAAGTTGTGTATGTGTTAACTTGCTTTTGGTTAACTTCACCTTAATTCACAACTTGGTCTCTCTGCATTGTCATCTCAATTTCTGATAAAATCACAGTGGAAAATGTGGTGAAGATCCTCTAAAGGAAGCCAGAATATCAAGTAGTTGCTGACCAGAACAGTGAGGACTGTCTGCATCTTAGCCACTATGACAAAATGTGCCATCTCACCAGGATGTGTTGGCTGCAATGGCAAGGCCAATGGCAGGCAAACTATGCCTGGGAGACAGATAAAAGAAGTAGATGAAATTCATGGTGGGCATTACTCAAGAAACTTAAAATAAGGACTGACTAGAGAATAAAAACTCCCAGAAATTCAAGCTGCAAGCATTCCCTTACTGGAATGAGTCACAGGAATATCATTCATCTTCAACAGACTAATCTGACACTGGTGGTGCCAGAAAAATTATAACTTTGTATTTTGCATTTAATTTAATAAAGAATGTGCAAAAATTACAAATTGCTTTATTAGTGTTTTAAACAATAATTTTTCTTCTCAGAGCAGAAGAATACTAAACTTGCCTCGTTATTCCTTCGTGTTTTGTTTCCTTGTTATTCATTCATGTTTTGGTTTCAGGTTTCTCCAACACACTATGTAATTTTTACCACTACTTTGGAGGTTTGTTCTGTGTTGACTTTGCCTCCCATTGAGTTACTTTTTTGCTTGCCATATTTAATCCACTGATTAGTAGTTTTAACGTTTTAAATCACAATGGATATTTAAATGCGATGTAGGAAATGAAAGTTTTAAAAGTAGTTTTGGGCTTTATAAACATAAGTGTGGGAGGCATATTTAATGGAAACTGAGCTAAGAGACTGAAAGAATCCCTGATGCCAGCAGAATTCCTTCTTTCAGTGTAATACTGCAGTAAAAAAGACAAGCCAAATTCTGATACAGAGAGGAGAGTTCAAGAACTCTATACTCGTATTCTGAATTTTGTTCTTCCTGTAAGGCCTTATCCCTTCTCAACAATCAAAACTATTGCAGTAATTCATTTGAATATATGCTGTCAGCTGGGGTTTTATCTAACCTATGTTTTCCCTGCAAATTAGCATGTAGGTGTCCTGAAGACAAAGCTCTTAAACTGCAGGTACAAAGGGCAGAATTAATGCCTGACATATGGCCATTTGCTGCTTGGTGTTACAGAAGGAATGCTTGGATTCAACAAGACTTCTGTCTCTTTGCCTCTTCCTTGGCATTCAAATGTTGCAGTCATCAAGTTGGTGAGTAGTGGAGCACCAAAATGTCTTAGGGTCTGTGAACAAGATATGCATTATCCACCTTCCTACCATCCCTTTTACATTTATTTGTGGAAGAGGGAATTCTTTTGTCCTTGTCTTGGATAGCTGTGATTTGGTACTGCTATGACAGAAAGACTCATCCCTGGTGAGTGACTGCTCATTCAAAGAAAGACGTTTAGAAATGAGTAAAGCAAAGTTTGAGCCTCAAGAAGAGAGCAATGCCTGGGGAAGAGATGGTGCTAGGGCCCCCATGGAGAAAGAAGCTTGAAAACAAGATTGAAATGAGGAAGACAAACTCCTTCTCCCAAAGCCTTCTGGACAGTTTCCTTGCTGCTACTGCTTTCTCCACACATGCAGTCATTTGCCAAAACAAGATAAAGAGCAGTAGTCTCTCCAACTTGATCTGCTGCATCTGATGCTGAGTGAGGGCTTCTGGGAAGCCCCAAAACTGACAGCCTTACATAAAACTCTTGAGGGAAATTCTGCTAAATCCCAGTCATTCAGTGGCTAGGTTAAGTCTGGAAAGATCACATTCTCATCTGATGTAAGTAGATCTCTGCAGATTTATATCTGCAAAAGGCCTCCCCTAATCCATGTGACCAAATGATCTTATATTTATAGATCAAGAATAAGTTTTTGAATCCTGGAAGGTTTTTGTCCCTCAAAATCTGACATCCAGAGACCACTTATTTCAGATGTATTCACACAGAGGTACTGCATTTTTTTTTTTTTAACATTTTTTAACATTTTTTTACATTGGTAAATTTGCCACCTTCTGTCTGCTTTATCATGAAACAGGATTACCTAAGTCTCTCTATCTGTTCCTCACATTCTCTCTTTTCCCTGGATAAATCTTCATCTAAACTAAATAGTTTTAATTTTCTCCTACTCAAAACTGTGCCAAATCCTCTTAAATAATTATTTATCCTTTCTATTTCTACAATTTCCTTTTCTTTCCCTGGCAAAGGACCAGAGGTGATGTCAGCTCTCCTATGAGTGCAGCTGTTGGCAGCACAGGATGCACTGCATGCTAATCACATGAATATTTACCCAGCTCCTTGGAGGGGCTTTGAAGCTACTCTCAGATCCATACTTAGACAGGTAGTTTTGAGTTGGTTTGGTTTTCTCTGCAACAAGCTGTGATGTCCTGTTATAATGCTCACAATGATGTTGCTCACTTTCCTTTTCATACCAGAAATTCACTTATAAATCTTACTTATTTACTTTATTACTTATTTAACTTATTATAGCTGTAACTGCACAATAAGCAGGTCAAATTTACATCAAAACATTTCTGTAAATGCCTAAGTGGCTACAGTTAATTAGTGATAAGGATTTATGGGAATTTTAAGCCATGTTTCCCAATGTGTCCCAAGAATGAAATTCTCTTCATTACAGAGTTGCTCAACTACCAGAATCTTTGAAATGACTGTTAAAAGCATCTAAGTGTCTTTGTTCATCACAATTATTGTGGGTAGTCAATACACTGGCCCCTCCTGGTATAATTTTTCTTCTTCCAGATACTTCAAAGTAATATTGATACTACATTTTGTTCCTGTGATAAATATTATATTACTACAATATTCCTGGCTGTTGCACATGTTACACAGCTTTGTGTCTTCCAGTACTCCTTGGTGGAGAAGTGATCATTTTGTTTTAACTTTCCTTTCAAATGTCTAATCTAGTTTCAAAATTTCATAGTTATTTGAAAGTGAAACTCCAAGATTGTAGTTTGTTGATATGTATGTACAAAAAGCCAACATTGCCCATGTACTGTCATTTAGGCTAAAATGTGATAAATGGCCTGGCTAGCTAATAAGTGACAATGTGTTTGGATGCTTGCCTGAAAGTGAAATGTTGGTCTCAATGCATACATACCTTTGTATCCCAGAATGGCTACTGTGATTGTTAACAGGGCACATAAAATGTATAATAAGATGATGGAGAACTTCAGGGCCCAGTTATTTTTACACTTGGTACATTGGCTCCCCTCCTGAATACCTGCAACAAAAGATTTAAAGAAATTTAAAACAATGGCAAAGAACACATTGCTGGGTTTGTTTTCTAAAGAGCAAATTATTTATCTAAGTAGATGATGTTTACATATTTGCCTATACTGCCAGGATAAAACATCATGGTGGTTAAAACATCTGCTCAGTGAAACAATCACTTTGGGATCTTAGTGTAAGAGAAGTAGGTTCTGCTTCACTGGAAAACCTCTGGCTTTCCTGAGAGGTGGCTATTTTCTGATTGTGCTAACAAGACTATGGTGAGCTTTGGAAATAAAACCTTTATTAGCATCTCCTCTGTCAGGCATCACACTGCAGCAGCTCTTTCTTAGCTTTTGGTATCCCTGTGGGAGCAATAGGACACAACAAATGTTCTGGCAGAAAAAACCCCACAGAAATAAAAGAGCATTGTGAAAACCTGGTAGGAGTAGTTCTGCTTTGTAACAATCACCACAGATAGTTACCATGCAAACACATTCTTTCCACAACAAGAGAGACTTTTTGCATATTTTTGGGGGGTTTTGGAGGACATTATTTCCACAGAAAAGAAGGGTGTTTTACAGATACAGCCATCCATTCATCTACAGAAAAAATGCTGGTGAATTGATGAAAGAAAACAGAGCTTTACTATTTTATATTTAAACTTTTTTGCAGAACAGCTTGATATCTTTGAGTCTATTAGGGAAGCAATTTTCCTCTTTTGTGCTCCTTGGGAATAGCTCAAGAGTGTTGGAAGCATGGATTATTAATCAGAAGCACAAATGTGTAAAAACCTGAAAACTGGACCAAGGTGCTTGAAGAAACAGGCAGGATTTATCTATCTTTCCAAGGTGTGTTAAGCAGGCCAGGATTAATGTAACTTTCTGTGTCTGTCAGAAAATGCATTTCTTTGATATTTCACTCTATTTGTGTACTATTAGGGGAGTCCCACAGGAAAGCTTTAAGCTCTAATAAATTCTATGTACCAGATTACTTAACTAATCAAAACTTGCTCTGTAGCTTTTTATGAGTAACTTATATTTCCCCTGAGGCCTAACGCACAGATGATTTTACTTTTCCAAACTCATGACCTTCTGCAGAGTGTTTTTTTATTTTTCATTTTTTTTTAAGAGAAAAGCACAGGCTGTTTCCCCTGGGTGCAAGGAGGATGGGTGACCAACATAATGAGTTAAGTCAACTGCATTTCTCTCTCTGATGACATTTTCCAATGACTTCCTTTAAACCTAAGGTACCTGAAGAAGGAAGGATCACCATATTGGAACAACTGAGGAAGAGGATTTATACAAAGTTTATTTGACAAGGCATTTTCTTCAATCTTTTCTGCACATAAACTCGCTGTGGCTAAGGCAGAAATGCATCTTTTGCAGGTCTTTTCCACATTACATCATCAATTTTTTTTTTAACTTTTCAGGGTGACATCACATTCTGTTGCCATGTGATGAAAGTGATGTCATAGAATTGGGTTCCTTGTGGTTTAGGCATAAGACCAGCTGGGAACATCTGGTTCTTTTTTCAAGAACATTATGGAAAAATGAGACAAAGGCTCGTAAGCATAAACTCAAGAACAGAAATTCCAGAGGGTAAAGGCTTCTCTTCTGCCTTCTCTGGGAGGGAGCTGGCACAGAGACAAGCAGTTGCATGGCCTGTTTATTGGTGACTTGGATTTGGAAGGGTGGTAACTCCTCCACCACAAAAGAAAAAATGAAGGGTCCATAATTCGGTTGTCGTGTTTGTTTATGGATCCTGATGCATGGGCTGGCTTGCTTTCTTTGGTTTACAGTCTCAAGGAGTTTGCTGGTGAGAAAACTCTAATTGCTGAAAAAGCAGAAAGGAAAAGAGCAGATTTCTAAAGGTTTGCAATAAGTATTCAGAGACTGAAATGATTTCACAGTGGGAACTTGGTAGTGTCTGGAGCACCATTTTGCTGGTCTTAGCCAGTACTAATGGGCTTGCTGAACCCCTGTGCCCTAAATGCAGGGCTCCTTCGCTGAAGGGTTTAAAGTTCAGATTCCAATTTGGTTGTCTTTGAAAGTCCCACATATCCAAGAACAAGCTGGGGTCAAAACTCACATCATATTCACTTTCTAAACACACAGATAAACAGAAAGATTGATCCTCCTTATTTTAATGTTAATTGAAGCAGGCCTAGATCCTTATCTGGGAAGAATGATAGACTGCAGAGGTACAAAACACAGGGAAAGGCAGAAGTAAAAACAAAGCCTTTGGCAGCAATTGCACAACGAAAAGTTTCACTTGTTAACTGTCTCATAGTAAGATTACTCATTTTAAGACATGACCTGCTTTCTGTCACTGTATTCTGGCTTCCTGGGTAGTGTAATGAGCTGAAATTTCACCAATGTCACTGGATGTATTGCAGTTCAGCATCAAGCATCATGTATGTTCATAGGGATCTAGTTTCACTTGTCTCAACCCTCTCTACCTCTGGTTCAATAAAACAGCACTTTGGCTTTTTGGAACTTTTAGTTTCAGTGTATTTCAAACTGACATAAGAACAGCACCCCAACAAAAGCCAGACCTTTCCATCCTTTAACAGTCCAGCATGGTTGGTATCAATAACACAGGCACATCATACTAAAATGATCACACAGGCTGGAGTGATTCCATTAACTAACTGGCCTGGAACTGTGTATTGCATTCCTTGCTGGGGCTTTCTGCCTGTCAGCCTAAAACTACATCTGATTGCCAATGAACCCCTGCTACCCTCATCTAACATGACCCAGGTCTAGGGCTGGAGTGAAAAGCCCGGGAGCTCTAACAGGCTCCTTTGTTTTCTTTTACCTAGGATGCAGTAAAGTCTTTCAGAGCAATTACATTTGCTCTTTATTGCAAACATGTAGTGCTTAACTCTGCTGCTAGTAACACGTGATTTTCTAGCTTACTAAACATATAAAAAACTGCTACAAAACCACCAAAGATATAGGTACCCCTTGAAGAAAAGATTTGGAAGACTCATTCTGATGTCTTTCTGAGCAATTAAATATATCAGGTTATATGCAAAGGCAAAAGCCAGGAATGCAACTCTCTCTGTCTACGGATGAGCTACAGTATAATCAGGGCTCCCCAACCCCCCCCAGCACAGACCCTGGCTTCTGCTTGCCCTGTTATTCTTCCCCACTACCTCACTTAAGGATCACGCCCAAGTAAGATTGTTCTGATATAGGAGATGCATTTAGTCCATGTTGTAAGGACACATTTTTATTCAAAGGTTGTTCTGAAAAGATGTGATAGCCAAAATATTAAGCAACAACAAATGGGAGACAATTAAAAATGCTTACTGTGATTACACAAAACACAGCAGACTGGCACAAAATCATTCAAGTTTACCACAAAAGCTGTGAGTTGAAGCTTGAAGAAGGCCATGCCCAGGCTTTAATTTGGCAGAACTTCCCCAGTTTTATCCACTAGACTGCTTGCTGTTATGACTGACATAAAATGCAGAATTCTTCCAGGAGATGTATCACATCTCATCTAGAAAACTGTAGACTAAATAGAAGGACCCTACACACACACCCCAGTAACAGAACAAACGTAAAACCTGCAAAAGGGTGTTCTCAGTGAAGTCAGCTCTTCTCCATTTGTTAATGATGCTCCTAGTGCAGCACACTCCTCCCTGTGTCCTGTACACGTGTTTTCAATGTTGGTCTGCTCCCAGACATTTGTCACTGACTTCCAAACCTAGGGAGCCGGGGTCACTTCCGCATGACGTGCATTTCTCACTGCCCATTTGATCAATGTTTAATAAATATCAGATGGGACACAATGTGCCTCATTTCACTGGGCAGATGCTTTTTTCCATTCCTTTCCCTGACTTATTTTAATAAGAGCTCTGGTTTTTCTGCCTCACTGTTGGGAAGACATCTGGCCAAACAGACAGCAACCTAGTACAAAGAGATCCTGCTGGCTCACATGCTTTGGGGACCCCCTTCTCTGCAAACCAAAATGCTCACAAAAAAATATGCAAGTGAGACATCCCCCTGTTACCAGGCTTTGTAGTATTTGTTTTTATAGCATTGCATTCCAGTGACTGAAGACTTTGTTCTCACGCAGGGGGTATACATCTGCAGATTCCTTCTGGGCTCCAAGAAGAGGTTTTGCTGAAGGAGGGGCTGGGTTTTTTGGGTTTTATTTGTTTGGGGGATTTTGTTGTTGTTGTTGTTCCTGTTTTGTTCCATGATTTTAATGGGAGACTAAATATCTTTGCACTTTGTAACCACCTTACAAAATGCCTGACTCCTCAACTGTATTACACGTCAAGAGCACATCTTTGAACACTGGAAAATGACATGCACACACTTTTTTTTTTTTTCCTGAATAATTCTCTTACAAGTATTTGCCTCTCTGGTGTTTTTTTTCAGGCTCTGGCTGCAGGATCATAGGTGGCCTCATAATATTTCTGCTAGCAAATCAATTTTGACAAAGATGCAAGCCTTCCTTCATAACCCTGACAAGAAATAAGAATAAGAACAATAATGATAAGATAAAGAAATGTAGTGCAGGAAATAAAAATACATTAGTTTGGAGGGGTTTTCCCCAGTGTGATTCACTGGAAAGAGATAACATCCTTGAATTTCAGAAGGAAGACTGCAAGCCTAGTTTGCAGCCTTCAAATGATTGTTTTCTCAAAGCTAATGTTTTCAAAACAGCAGTGGATTACCTATATTTAAAGGGACCTGAGCAAACTATATACATCTAATTCAGACCTCCTGCCCTGGAAGGTGCTCCTGCTCATGGCAGGGAGGCAGAAAGTATAGTATGTTTGAGTTCCCTTCCAACATGAACTATTCTGTGATTCAATGTGTAACTAGGAGTCAAATACTGAGAGGTAATTAACGTTGCAGAGTTGCAACAAGCTCCCAGTGGTGTCTATCTCACTAGCAAAAGAAGGCGATCCCATGAGGAATCCATCTCTAGGTTTAAATATCGAAATGTTTTGAAAAACCTGGCTGTAAGTGCTTAAATTCAGGCACCCAAGTGCAAAATGGTAGGAGTTTACTAATATGCATGACTTGCAATTATGAAAGTAAGTTTGTCTCACAGGACAGAGACGATTTTAAAGTTCGGGCATATAAGTGTTTTCATATATACATACGCACAAACACATTTATGTTCAAATATACAGAAAAATATGTTTGTGTGTATATTTTTTACAGAGAAGCTTTGGTAATGACAAAACCCCAGCACATCATATCAGCATACTAAGAAAAAGCATCCAACAGCATCTTTGACAACAATAACTTTGTATAAGTTTGAGATTACTGGATCCAGCCAGACACAAAATTGACAGTGAGATTTTTGTCTTCTCTTTTGTATTATGTCACAGGTTATTAACCCACCCCTCATGAAAACAATTCCCATGATCCTTCAGGAATGGTTTTGTTGCAGTGAGCGAAACTGATTATTTGATGGTTCCATATGCTGGCCTACTTCAGAAAGCAATTGTTCTTTATAATGGTCACAAATGGCAAAAATTGAAACTGCTTCATGCCTTTTTAAATTGTTATTTTGAGATAAAACTAATTTCTTCAGTTTAGAGTCTATTCTCACACTGTAAAAGCTGTAATTTGAACTAAATAGATGTCCTATGTATTTCCTAGCTAATGGGTAAAGGTCCACACCTCCTCCCATGCCACAGTTTTGGCAAGCCCTGTCTCCACAATGGCAATGGTCCTGCTCACCCAAATAGTGCAGTGCTGGCTTGTGGGCAGGTGGATTCCAACAGCCTGCTTTACTTAATCATCAGATTTTTACAATGCCATTGGAAAAAAATATTTAGCACAAACATGCTGTCATTTGTTCTGGAGTTTGCTGGTTTTGCTTCTGGTTTTGTAATCAAAAAGGGATAAATGCAAGCTATCCTTGCTTTGAAAAAGTTTCTGGTTAATTATTAGGAAGCAATTAAAGCAGCTAAACTTGAAATCTAAGCAGTGGGTATGTGTTCACCTAACTTGTGCCAGTTTTCCTATGACAGGTGGAAAATCATGAAGCATGGCAGGCTGAAACAGCCACTCTGTATTTCAAGTAAACACTGCAAGACACAGAGCTTCTTTCTTACAAAATTAATAAATAAATGGACCCAACCCAAACCACTCGATCTCCACAGGTTTCTCCAGTGTACAGCATAATCTGATTACCCTGCTACACAGCTGGCAGCTTGTGCAAATAACCTCTGGAGAGAAGAAAACACACCTCAAAAGCCCAGTCTGAGAATCTGTGCCTCGTGAGGCTGTACAACCCCTACCAGGGCCAGTGGTACCAGTTCCTGTGATTTTACCCTGAACTTCACAGTCAAGGTTTCTTGTTCACCTGGTGCCCCCTTCTTCCCAAGCTCAAGGTTGGGGCAATCCCTGGTATCAATATAGGCTGGGGCATGAACAGATCAAGAGCAGCCCTGACAAAAAGGACTTGGGGACGTTGGCGTACAAAAGCTGGACATGGGCTGCCAATGTGCTCTTTCAGCCCAGAAAGCCAAACACATCCTTGGCTGCATCAAAAGCAGTGTGGCCAGCAGTGGAGGGAGGTGATTCTGCTCTATCCCTCTGTTCTGCTCTGGTGAGCCCCCACCTGTGTACAGTTCTGGGGTCCCCAGCACAGGAAAGACATGGACCTGTGGCAGTGGGTCCAGAGGAGGGACATGAAGATCATCAGAAGGGCTAGAGTATCTTTTCTATGAAGACAGGATGAGAGAGTTGGGACTGTTCAACCTGGAGAAGAGAAGGCTTCAAAGGAACCTTATTGTGGCCTTTCAGTACTTAAAGGGGGCTAAGAAAGATAGGGACAAACTTTTTAGCAGGGCCCCTTGTGATAGGACAAGAGGAAATGGTTTTAAGCCAAAAGAAGGTAGACTCAGATTGGATAAAAGGAAGACTTTTACCATGAGTCTGGTGAAACAGGAACAGGTTGCTCAGAGAGGTGGCAGATATCCCATCCCTGGAAACATTCAAGGTCAGTGTGAACAGGGCTCTGAGCAAACTGATCTTGATGAAGATGTCCTTGATCGCTGAAGAGCATTTGGACTAGATGTCTAACTTTAAGAGTCCCTTGCAACCCAAACTGTTCTGTGATTCTTGCAGCTGTGTAATTATGTCAGACTTCCACCTTGCATTCTAGGATAACAACAGATTCCTAGATTCCTAAAAAATAGAAGTGGGGAAGAGTTGTTCCTTAGGGCTTAAGAAAATCGAAGACTACACCAGGACTTCCATAATCCCATCTCTACAGAGCAACTCTCAACACTGAGGAGGCAATGCTGGGGCTGGCAGGGCTCAGCCTGTCCCTCATCCCCTGAAGTGGAAGGGGTGCACTTTGTCTCAAAAGCCCAGGGTATTTCAGTAAACATGAGGGATTTCCTTCTCTGAGACACCATGGGAAAACCCACCCCTTGATGATCTGCACACTGCAGCCCAAAACTCTGCACACAGGGGCCATCAAGCAAATTCTCCTCCACACACCAGACTGAGTCTGTTGGAGGCAGCAGCCACTTCCCATAAATCAGAATCCCACATCTGACATAATAAAGAGCCTCAGAGGGCCAACACTATTATCTCTGGAAAGCTTTCAGCATAAGGAATACTTTATTCTATGTAATGTACACAAACCCTTTCATTAAAGGAGGGGAGAACCCTCATTTTCAGCCTGACCATCATCTCTCACTTATTTATATAACCCAGGCAGCATTTTCTCTCTGGCTTTGTTCTTCTTTGCAGCAGTCCAGAGAATCACAATGAATTGTCAGAAATCCTAATTATACACTTCAACAACCACCACCATTTAATTATATAGTATTACCAAACAATGTCCTACTGTGATTAAACACTAAATATTTTAATTGAAAGGATACAAAAAGCCCAACCACAACATAGGGTAAGCAAAGACTGCTGAGTATCTGAACTGTATGTTAGGCAAATATTACAAACAGAGCTGAAGAACCAGTGTGGTAAATTTTACGAAAAATTGTGGATTTGCAACAGCTTAAGGTCCAGCCATAACAATGTGGTAAGGATATCACACCAGCAGAGGGTCCAGCTGCATAGGCCATTTGATTTAAAGACAAACTCAAACCAGAACAAACCTCAGAAAGTGCTGGTGCTTTTAAATAACTGTCTGGAATAAGAGAGATGTGTCTGTCCCCAGTTACTGAAAATCAAGGGATCACTCAGTGCATGTCTCTGGAACTAAACCCAAAAATCTAATTAGGCTGTTCAAAAGATGAGAGAAAAACTAGAACAGTTAAAAGAAGATAGAAATTATGTATGAATTAAAGACCTGTTCAATGACAGCCAAGACAGCCACGATACATGACAATAAAAGCCTCTCTCAAACTCTGTCTCAATACAGAAGAATTTTGACTGATTTGTAAGAAGAAATATAGCCAGATCTATAGGGAGATCAAAGCCAGATTTTTGGTTTGTGAAACAGCTTCCGAAGACAACCTGAAGATATTCCATTCAATGATTTAAATAAAACCAGAGGTAAGAAAGCATTAGCAAAGTCTTGGAAGGGATCTGTCCTTCAGAATTGTGCCAGATGGCAAAGTAATGCCATTTTTGTCAAAGTCCAGGCCTTCCATTCTGAGATAAATGTGCTTCCTAATGAAACATTGATCCTAGTTAAGATTATATAATTTGATGACTAATGTACATGGTTTTCAAACTTAATTTAATTTACATTCGACTGAAAGGATGAAAAAGGGTAACACACCCAAAGTGTGTATTTTCCCAAAGATTCTCTAATTTTATAACACAATATTTAGGTGTTAGTGACCCTAGTAATGCTGCTAAATGGTAGGCAGAAAAAGCAGTTAACTCGATGCTTTGTGGCTTTTGAGATCCATTTCTTGAAGATGGTGACATGATCCCCTCCATGGCTGTGAGTGTGCCAGGTGCCAAACCCATGGCAGTGCCACCTGTGCTGCAAGGACATGATGAAGTCATCCAGAGCACAGGTGCAAAAACTATGCTCTTCACAGGAAGCTTTCACCTGTCCTTTCACCAGCTTCTGCAACTTTTAAATTTAAGGGCAATGCTAAAAACATTGGGTCACTGTTTTAAAGAACAACAAACAATGGAAACTCCAGCCATGCACAACAAAGCAACATTTCTGTATACACTGATGTTGTCATAAATGCAATTCCATTTAACTACAAAAATGAAAGTTTTTATGTGCCTTCACAAGTTAAGTGGAAGTATTTGGCAGCCATCTGTTCCATGGAAGTTTCTGTGCACCCCTGACATGGCTGAGGCAGGTAATTCATTAAAGAGCATTGTAAACTACCACGTCACAGAAAACTGTGCTTTTAAACTCTTGTCACTCACACAACTCTAAACCAATTTTCAGACAGTAGTAAGAAGCACAACTAGCATGCCCTTCTCATCAGGATTTTATCTCTCCTCTACTACCCAGTGGAATGAACAAAATAGAGTTTCAACCATATTTGATAGCATAAAAACTATATTTACCTTTTTTTGCTAGGGAAAAATACAGAGATATTTTTGATGAGGTTTTCAGGAAAAAAAATAGTTGCCTGACTGAGCAAGGATATCCAACTTCATGCAGAAAATCAAACCTGCAGATGCATCTGTAACTACAGGTTTTGTTACGTTCCAGCTGAAATGCTGAAATAAATGCCGGCATTAACAGAGTTGAAAAAAATTAATCAAGACTTGATGCCTCAAATTAATGTATAGACCTTTATACACTCTTTTCTGGATTTAGTGGTAATGCTCCTTTTGCCTTCATTAAGAACCACTCTGATATAAAAATTACCTCTTCCAACAGAAAAATCTCTCTGAGGACATTATTTGGAAATTAGGAGATTAATGTGCATGAAAAAAGAAGAGATGAAAGTGTTTTTATCCATGCTGGGTACTTAGCAGTTACACAGACTTCTTATGTGCAAGGTAACCCCAATAACGAAGAGGGCCACAAGGAAGAATGCAGTAGGACCTCAAAAACACATGACTTCAGAAAACAGTAGGTATAAAGAAGCCTGCTCTATTCTTTTAATTATGCAAATTGCCACTTCTGATTAGCGTTTTCCCTGTGATATCAAGAATGCTTGGCTGAGATACCAATACTGAACTGAGAAGAAAGGATCCCCATAGGCACCACTGCACTGAACATAGCTCATGGTCACAAATCCACTGGCTGTAAATTCATTCCTAATCTCCTGAGGCTACATGTTCAACTACAGGAGAGAAATTATGTCTAGGTATAAGCACTGTTCCTCTGCAAGTGTGCTGCCTTACTCCCCTCAGCTGAATTGGGACTCAGCATTAAATCACCTCCAAAGGAGAGGAACTGTCAGAGTCTGGATTTATTTTTCACCTCACTGCCCTTCTAAAACCACTTTCTAAAGGTAGGGCTTTTTCCACAGAAATATTGCAGGGTTGATGGCAGACACAATAAATCCTGTTTCCACCCTCCAACATAACCAATCTCCCCCTCTGCCTCCTTTTCCAGAATCTTATCTTTTCAAAGTGGAAGTTTTCCTCTGTGAAGCTGGATCTCTAGGTTAAGGAATGATTATTATCCAATGCAGCTCCCAGCTTTCAGTTTTCTCATTCTGTTCTTCCCTTTTCCCCCTCTCCTGTCTCCTTTTGTCCTGTAGCATCTCTGACTCCTGAGGTCTCTGTAACCCTGGCTCATTCACACCTCACTAGCATCCAATTTCCTGGATAAAAAGCAGACTTAGAATGAATTCCTCAGGCAACCAGAACATTTTTTTTCAAGTGCTTGTGCCAATGTGTAATGACTGTGCAATGTAAGAAGCAAACAGCCCTGATAAATGGATTTTTTCCACCTAATGCCATCACATTTTCTGGGATTTTTCCCTGGTTAATATTTACTGTTATCTAGAGAGGAGATTTTTATTCTGTAAATTACTACAAGAAGTTTCCTGTGCAGAGGTGGGACTGTGGCTGGTGAACATAATTCGTGTTTTCCTTCCTAAGAAAAAAACAAGCAAATCTGAACTATCTTGACAAATGCTGGGAAATGATGAATTAAATCTGCTTGTTACAAGCAAGGAAAAGCCATGCAGAAGTACATCCAGAGCACTGCAGTCACAAAGATAAGGAATTAGCCAACAATTAATTGGACAACAAACATATTACCTGCCTACATAGTACCCACCCCTCAGCCTTCCTAATGTCAATGCAATCTCTGGGTTAAGTGGGTGAAAAGTCTACTGCAATCACGAAAATACAGAAGTTGACAAATCCATTAAACGTGAAAACATTTGCTACACTTTCAACAGCAACAACAGTAATAATAATACCTGCAGAACCAATTATCTTCTTGAAACATATATTCCTTGCTATAATCCTTTTCCTGATAGCTTATGAAATCATGGAAAACCAAGTCTTTGCAAAATATCTTTTAACAGAGCCTGGCAGTTTTAGGGTCTCTTTCTTCAGAGCAGCACAAGGGGAAGGCTGTTGCCATGAGCCAGGGTCTCCTGAGATTCCACATCTGCAGATGGAGGACTAAGAATCTCAGAATCACAGAATCACTTTGGTTGGAAAAGATTGCAAGTTCATTGAGTCCAGCCTTTGACCCATCTCCACTTTGTCACCTACACCCTGGCACTGAGTGCCACATCCATTGTTTCTTGAGGACCTCCAGGGATGGCGACTCCACCACCTCCCTTGGCAGTCCATTCCAATACTTGACAACCCTTCTGGTGAAGAAATTCCTCCTGATGTCCAGCCTAATCCTCCCTTGGCAGGGGACATATCTTGAGGCTATGTCCTCTTTTCCTGTCACTTGGAAAAGTGGACACTTGTCATTTCCCTGTTGCCTGGGAGAAGAGACCAACCCCCAGCTGGGTGCAGCCTCCTTTCAGGTGGTTGTAGAGAGTGATAAGGTCACCCCTGAGCCTCCTTTTCTTCAGGCTAAACACCCCCAGACCCTCAGCCATGCCTCATAGGACTTACAAGTCTTTTAAGTTTGATTTAAAGTCTGATTTAAGCCAAGATTTAAGTACGACATACTAGTCTTTAGTCTGGTAAGACTCAAGGCTTACCATGCATCTCAGGCTCATTGCTACAAGTTTTTTTCTGGGGATTGAGGCTGACAGTGAAAGGCTTAAATTGAACAAAATAATTTTCTTACCCAGAAAACTAAACAAAAAACTTAGAACTTTTCACTATAAATATATGTGCTTTAACAGAGAGAAAAATCTCAGAGCATTTTAATTAAGAGGCAGAAAGCACAATATAAATTTATAGTTACAAGTGGGAATTTGTAAATTTTAATTCAGACAAAAAATCGTAAAGGAGACCTTGGGGTTTTTTTTCCCCCTAGTTGACACATAAATATGTTATTAATATTCTTGTCAAAGGTACAACCCTATGTAATAAAAAACCCCAAACTCAAATATTAGCTTGTGTTTCAGTGAAAGCAATCCCAAAGCAACTGAAAATTTGGAGAACAACTATTCAGGGATGAGGGAAGAAGGAAACTGAGTGAACTCAAACAATCAAGGCATCTAAACTCATTTTGAAAAATTATTCTGCCTGAAGTTCATGCCAAAGACTTTTGGACTGCAAACCTACATGTCTGCTTTAGAAGTTTCTCACTGGTTTCCGATGTTCTTCTACACTTGTAACTTCATCATACTTTTAACTCTCTGAGGAATGTTGAAGTTCTTAAATAATGGCTGTAATAATCAGTTCCCCTGTTCTGATATGATATACCTCTAAAAATACAAAGAAAACAATCCCTTTCTGTACTCTCTGTAAAAGGTGGCAAGAACTTAGAAAGCTAATAGAGTTGACCATATCTGTGTCAAACTTGAATTTGCATTTCCATTCTCATTGGGGTTTTTTTTTGCCAAATATTGCCAAGATTTATTGGTCCTTGAAGGAAAAAAAAAAAAAAAAAAAAAAAAAAAAGACCGAAACAAATCTGGGGTCAATATTTGACTTCAGGGTCAATATATCTTGCCTTTTCACTCTCAAAGAGGCCAATATCTGCTGTTATTTATGCCATACTCTGCAGCTGCTCTTTTGAACTCCAGCAGAGAAATACATCACACCCTTGACCCACAGCCTTTCCAACTAAGTGTGGAGACACTGTAATTTATTTGTTCAAAGCAAGTGTCAAATGTTTTTAGCACTAAACTGCACTAAACACTCTTGTTCCTTATCACAGCTTCAGTTGCACAAGTGCAACCTCTCTGGCTTCCACAGACTTACATGCAATTTACATCAGTGCAGGTGTATCACTCAGCCAGGGAGTTGGAAAATGTTTTTTGTTCCATGTCAAGCTAAAAGCATAAAACAGAAGAGCAGGTGAAGCAGCCAAACTGGCAGCTCAGTGGAAACTTTGTATTAAAAAAATTAACACACGGTACTAGAACCTATTTAGGGAAAATCCAATAAAATACAAAATAATTCTTCTTTGTGTCTTTGGAATCCACAGGCACTTAGTCCCTGTAGTGCTCTGAGGTTTATATGTAATAGGCTGAAAAATAATTTTCACGTATTAAGAGTAAAAATATTTTCTAAAAATTCTGTTTCTCAGCAGTTTTATTTGACTTAGTACATTTATTTCTTGGCTAGTTCCTTGTATGGTAAGTTTCAGTCCAGTACACATTTTTTCCATGGCTGAACTATATCCTCCTGAAAAGCAGAATTGGCAATGTTGAAAAGCATAAACTATAGCTAAAGGCACACATCACAAAAAGCAGAATTGTCAGTGTGAGCAGAACCTTCTTTTTCAATGAAATATGTACTTTGTTTGTTATTCACACTTCATACCTCGTCCTACTTTGAATCTTACTCCAGTCTCCAACAGGAACAATTATTTGAACACATTTGCTGTAGCCTTTTCACTTAAGGGATAAGAGTTTTTCACTACTTTTCACATTCCTTTTGTTCTGCACTTCTTTCCCAATCCACAAGAAAAGATGGTATCTTGTTTGCTCGTTTGAACATTGCATCACAATATTTAAATAGTTTAGACAAGACTTCAAAGCTGTGAAAACTAGGAGTTTCAGAAATATTTTTAAGGAGGATTAATGTATTCAGTTTCTTCATATCCTACTATATGAATACTATTTTTTACTGGTGAGATCAATGTCTGTAAATTTTTAGATCACTGTGTTGCACAGTTGTGCACATGATCCTAAGACATTAAACCACTTGGTAAATGACCTGGTAATTTTTGTGCCAAAGGATGAATAAGGATATGTCCAGCAAAAATTGTTACAGTCCTGTAGATATTGGGTAGTATAATTTGTTATGCAGGTTCTTCTCTCTTCCACTCCTTGTTTTGCTGAGTGCTTTGTTAAAGAAGTTTAAGTGCACTTGTAGAAATTTCCTCTAAGTGTTCTGCCAAGGTGCATGAGCAAACAGATCAAAATTTTACTGTTCATGGACAGAAGCCAGAAGACAGAAGATCACTTAATTTTTAATCATTATTTCATTAGTTAGCAAACTGTTTAGCTGCTCCATAATGTTTTGGATTGTCTGAAAATGGCATACAGCTTTGCAGGAAATCCTTCTTTGGCCTCTCTGTCGCAGACACAAACCATATAGGTTTCCCAAGGGAGCACAAAACTCAGTCTATAACTAAACATAATGACGAGTACAGGGCAGCCATTCAAGCAAGCTGAGTCACAGGATAAACCAGGATCACATACAGGAGAGTGAATATCAGGGTATCTAGGAGCATGGTGGAAACAAAATCACAAATCCTGTGTGCTGTGCGCGGACAGCAGTGGCTCCAAAAAAGATAACGAGTGAGATGACAAGAAGGCTACCAAAGTGCTCCCACCATGATGTTAAGGACAAAAGGACAGAGCCAGCTTCTTGCCTTGCTGCAGTGAGCTGGCAGCTGGACCAGCCTTGGGCATTGCAGCACTGATGAGAACTCAGCTCAACACAGGGACTGGAAAAGCCCAGCTCACTGCTGTGGCTTCCAGCCTTCTCATGCTGGAGACAGTACTTGGAGGCTGGACAACCTTGGACCAGCTCTAGAGCTCAGGGCCAGGTCAGTCACTCAAAGACTGAGAGAAAAGGTCTCCTGGAACTGGTGACCAAGGGCAGCTCCTGATGGGGTCAGGAGGCTTGAGGGCTACTGGCTCCAAGGCAGCACATACAGGAGGGAGCTGCTATTGAGCCAATGACCCCAATGTCCCTTGTGGGCAGGCTGCAAGTCACACCAGGTGTTTCCACCACTATGAGCCTTACCAGGAGTCTGGGGTTTACAGTGAGAGGCTTAAATTGAGCCAGATGCTTTTCATACTTGGAAGAAAACAGTAATTAAAAGAAAACCAGAACACTTGGCTGCAAACTTGGATGCTTTAATGGACCACTGTCACTAAAGGGCACTCTTATGAAGAGGTAGGAGTAACTTGTAGCCTGGCTACAAGTTGGAGGTAGAGAGTCTTGGAAAAAAGCAAAAAATGAAGCAGTGGGGGTGATTACAACTGGAACAAATTACCATCACAGGGGATTCCCTGTACTTTAATGCCTTTAGATCAAGCCCAACTCCTCATTTAAAAGATATGCTTTAGCCAAAAACTAAGTCATTGGACTTTGTACAGGAGTAACTGGATGGAATTGCACAGCCTATCACACACAAGAGGTCAGAGTAGTTAAGTGCCTTGGCTCTAATCCCTACAGCTGGAAATACGTGTGGCTCTGCTCTGGGCTGCTGCACACAGAAAATATATGTCTCTAGGGGAAGTTCATGGTGATGACAAGATGCCTCACTGCCCCAAGGGGAATGTGTCTTTCAGATTCAGCTGAGCTCAGAATTAAAGCAGATAACCCTCCCAGATGTTTTATGACACTGGATGGAGACAGCAAATGATAAGGTTCAGTGTATGCTGGAACACAAGAGGGTTTGTTTTTTTTCTTATAAAGCAAGTAATAAGACTGTTCAAGAAACAAAATAAATGAATCCAAAGGAATAAAGGCTGGAAGCTAATTAAAAGCCTACTTCTATTAATACAGGGAGAGAAACTGCTCAGGAATTATGCGGAATCATGGCCCTCTAATACTGCCAGAAAATGCTAAGAGCTTTGGTGAGTTATCTTTGACCCGGTTTGTTAAACAAAACAGATATCCACCTTGGGAGGCATCAACCAAGTCAAGTATATGTCTCTTACACAGGGGTGAAAAGACACATTTCTCATCTTGACCCTTTTTTTTTTTTTTTTCCTTTACTTTTAAGCTGGTTCTTCCAGTCTGCTGGACTTTCTTCAGAGCTCTCAGCCAAATTCTGGAGGAAAACTCTTTTTGCTGAAGTGCAACTTTTTCCTTGAAGAGTATAGCGAGTATGGAAAAGTACAAGGGAAGAACAATATTTCAGTCAACTAATGCAGCCTTGGAAAACATAATCATACTAAACTTTTACTACTTTTACTGGTATGATTTACTATTTATACCTATGAAAATTTGCTGATAATGTTAGTGACTACTGAAAAAACACAGTATGGAAAGTAAGGATTTAGGACCAGGATATGAAACAGAAGCATTATCTAGAAAACTGAACAGGGCCAACTTGGACAGGCTTGTAGAAGCTGTTTACTGAAGTACTACTTAAGATGAACATTCACAGAAAACTTCTGAGATTCAGCTGGTCTTTGCAGTCCCTATCCTGAGCATCCCTTCTGTTGTATTTGCACCACTACTTCTAGAAATAAACTAAATGCTGCATTTTGGGACAATTCTGTTACAACCAAAAAATGAATGATACAATAAATCAAACACTGGAAGATTGCTAGCAGTACTGTGCACGAAAGCTTGAGCATTAAAACTCGTTTTCTTGCACACTTTCCTTTATCCACACGTGCTGGGAAGATTCCCGGAACTTGCAAGAGAACAGAGACAGAAATAGGGGGCTCTTGTCAGCTTCTCATGGCATAACGGGAAATCAACACATCAGCCTTTTACAGCCAAGAAAAAAAGTGCCTCCCTGTGCGAGCTGTAACTTGAATCAACCCCCGTGTTAGTCACAGCTGGGGGCGGCTTGTGCTCTGCTTCCAGCCAGGACTGCCGCGCTGGGGGAAGGCGCAAGGGCGGCTTTTGGGAATCCGCAGCGACTCTGCCACGGAAGGGGGACACTCACAGCAGAGAATGTGGGGCCACCTTTGCTCCACGGCACTGCTTGAGGGATGTTCACACCCTCACGGGGTTTTTCTGCAGGCGGTAGGTGTGTCACTGTTTTAGCACCTTTTTCCAGTAGGCAGCAAACTGTGGAAGGCTGAGCACCCCGATATCCTGTATTATCCGCTCTGACACTTCTTAACAGAGAAAATGCCACTGTAATACTGAGGGTGCTTCTGAAATGAACGCTGTTACATTTCAACAAGGATGCTTAATGCATTGCAAAAAGAAAGACAGAGGGCCTATGTCTTCCTAATTCATCTGAACAGTACCTGGCAATCTTACAAAGTGAAAAAACCCCATTGCCTTGAATTTTCATTAAGGCTCAATGTTGAGATTCAGTGCCAGTTCTCATTGGCTCACCCTGTCTTCAAGATAAGTTGCAGACTAATCTGTTTTACTTTCATACTGCAGTGAGGCCAAATTACCTTTGTAGCCGCTGCGGTGGAGCCTCACAGAGTTAATGTCATCATGCAGATAAAACTCAGCCCAAAATTTGGTGCTGACTGATGACAATTCCCCAGTTTTCCACCCTTTATCAAAAGAAAGAGAACTGCCCATACCTCAGCTGTGTGTGAAAATAGCAAAAGACACAAGTTCCAAAATTTGTATTTTTAACTTAGCTTGATTGACAGCCTTTAGTGTACATTTATTTTAACAGATTGAATTTGCTTAGCAGCTATTACAGACTGAAACTCGGCTCTAAAAGATTATTACCATGAATTAAGACAATTTTCTGTAGTGGAAATTCACCTCATAAATCAAGTCTGGTATTCATATGGCAGCACAGATGCGCCAACTCAACTTGCAGCTGTAGGCACTCAGAAAGCAGCAGAATTAGTCCCTAAATCTGCAACTGTTTGATGACAAAATGAATATATTTTGACTTTCAAGTGAACAGATTATTGGAAGATGTTTTCTAATACAGAAATTTAGGATATCTAGTCCAAACTACCACTGCTGGTAAAAATGAGGAGACGGTGGAATTTAAAGGGTTTTCCTAGTTCTGCCTATATTGCAGTGTTTCAAATGTATGTTCCTCTGCCTCCAACGTGCTGGCCAGCAGGATAAGCATTTCTTCAGTATTGACACACCATTCAGCTCTATGTCGAATATGGAAAAGAGTTGGTTTTGCTCCACAGGAATGTAAAGCACTTCCAGGTTCAGGGGAGTTACTAAACAAACAGCCTACATTTCAAAATTACATGGGAACTCCTGCTGAAATTGGGACCAGTCACCAAAGAGAGAGTTTAAATGCTGGGGTAGGAGGTTAACTGAAGTTGCTGTGGTGGTTCAGCTCTTCTGAAATTTGGTCTATTATTACTATATAGCCAAGGTCCCTGTTTTGAAGACTCTACACTAATCCCACTTACTTACTTATTTTTGTCAGTCAAAAAGTGGCTGAGATCCTGATTTCGGCTGACCAGACAGAATAAAACCAAAAGCTCTAGAAAAAGAAGTTTGTCCCCTACATGTCTGGGATGAACAAAAAAAAAAAGTCTGTGATTCAGCAACCACAGAAAACAGAAGATTTTCTTCTATAATTACGACTTTTTTCCCAAGTGAAAATCCTTTATTCACAATATTTTTTTCCTCAGATTTAGATTTTTAGCATAATCCAATTTTCAGCCCTAATATATGCCACATTGGCCATTCTATTAAGCTTGATGGTTAAATTTTGACTATACTATTTTGTATTTACACCTTTGTCCTTAAATACAAACTGCCAGTCATGCTGTCCACCTTAAAAAGCACAAAAACGAAATTTGACTCCCATCAGGTAATAGTTTGAAATATGTGGTCCCCCCAGTGCTGAGATACACTGAACAAAATCCTAGTTGCAGATTTTCCACAGAATTTGCTGCCTTCTTGAGCAAAGTTTTTTTACTTCTGAACCAAAATTTCAACTCTTACATCAATGTGAACCCAGGATAAATTCAGTGTAGTAACTCCAGATCTAAATTAGTACAAGTGAAAACAGAACAGCTCTAGAATATGATACTGCAGTTAAAATGTTACTTGTTGACATAGACTATAGAAGTCATGTCCAAAATGTCTGGTTTCATTGCTTTAATATATTTTGTGGGATATTCAAAAGTACTTCAAAACAAGGGTCACCAATTCAGAACAAGAACTGTGTTAAAATTCCCAGGACCCAGTCTTTCCATAGCCCCTCCTGCTTCCCTGTCAAGGCAGTGCTTCCAGGAACACCCTCAGAAACTCTGAAAACATCAGTATAAAGCCTGGGCTGTGGGGAATTATATCATTAGGAGAAATTAATGCAAAAGAGCTTATTTTTGCAAATCCAACATGCACAGTTGGAATATCTCCTGTACATAAAATTCCTGCTTGATGAAAGAGGTATACGAGGAAAATCTAAAAGCTCATTTAACAGTTTGAGGAAGTGATCTGCATTCAGAACATCTCATAATTAACACCACATCATTTACCCAAGTCAGGCTGAAGAATAATGGGATTCTGGCTCTTGTGCCTCCATCCTGACTTAGCTTCTCTGCTTCTCCTGTCCCAGGCCTCTCTCCTAATTCAGTTGGTCAGCTTGGTAGATACCAGACACTTGGGAACCAGGCTGGGATAAATTAGCCCTCTGAAACCAAATTGAATTTTAGCCAGATGAAGTAAAAACTGTGTGACTCACGTGTTGTGCAATAACTCACTATTCAGTTATCTCCAGTCTTCTCCACACGTCCCTATCCCCCCTCTCACAAACACCCTGAGAACCCTGCAGGTCTCTGACACTTTACCTGCCGTGCCTATCACACACCAAGGTTCCCCTGGATGAACAGCTAGATATTACATAGCTCCTGTTGGTATCCCACCTGCTCAGCAGTTCTGGCTGTCCCTGTGAAAACTTGTGGAATGTGAGGTTAGAACTGCCAGAAAGCCTTCCTATAGGCACTTACAGCAAATTGTTAACTTCCCACCTTGTTTCAAAGGGGTGCATATCAATGGTTCATTCCTTGCTGGTTTATACATCTCACATTTGCAACTCAGCCTGAAGATGTCATTAAGTTGAAGAGGTTCTTCCTTTAGAAGCTTCTACAGTTAGCTTTCTCCACATTTTTACTACTGAAATTTTGGACCCAAGGTTGGCCACCCCTAGACTCAGTGACTAAAATCCCTTTGCCACTGGATTCCTCACATTTTTTTTTCTGACCTCTTCCAGAAGAGCTCCAAAGCAGCTACTACCTCCTTTTCCCCCATGTGACTCCATATTTCCTGCATCCCTCTGCTGTGTCCCATTTCCCTATCTCCACAACACACACGGGTCTGTCAGTAACTCCAGATGTCCTGTAGAGTCATCATCCCCTAACGTCTCTCTTTTCACATCCTGGCCTTCCCCTTCCTCCTCTCACTTGTAAAACTTCTTATGCACAAGGGAATCTCTCCATTTCTCAAGAGCCAAGCAGCACCTGGTCCTCATGCAAAGAGCCCCAGACCTGCTCCATCACATTCTTCTCCTTCTGACCCCCCTGCAGAAATCCCCAGGGGCCTCAAGATTCAGTGGCTGCATTGCACATGAGTCTGCCACCTGGTCATGTCACATACACCCCTGTCCTTAACCTGGAAGCCAGTCTGCACAGGGACTGCACTGAATATGTTACTGTTTGAATGGTGTGACCTGAAATGTAGTACAGATGACTTGGTGAGTACAGTATTTATAGCTACTTCACCTGGAGTCTGGCACCGAGGGCTTTTGAAACACTACAGAACAAAATTGCTAAAATCCCACCCCTCTAAACTTCCTCCTCTCTCAATCCCTGAAAAAGCAGGAGATACAGTTAATCCATTCATTTTCATGGCAATACCACTTCAGCAAAGGTTCAGAGGAGTATCTGCCTTCCTCACATAACATCCTGTTATGTAAGGAGGCTGTGACAGAAACAGATGTTGACTGTGTATCAAAAGGAGGTTACTACCACACTGATACACTTGTTATCTGAAGGCTGCAGTTGTCAGAAGTTTTGTACAGACTGCAAGCCCACCTGGCTACTGAATGAGGACACATCAAAGAGGCACCAAGCCAGAAACAGCCTGACATGAAGCCCGTATTCAGCACCACATCTTTGCAAATGGCAATATAATCTCCAAAAAGATGCATGAGGATATGGAGAACGTGTCAGTACAGCTTAAAATATCTGGCAGTTGTGGTGGGTTCACCAGTCTGTGGATCATGGCTAAAACCCCGCCAGAGGACACAAACTTTGGAAAACACAGAGGAGTCAGAACTACAAAGCAATTGTGAGGCTTTGCTCATCCAATACTGTCTTCTTTTAAAACATTGCCAACTAAATATAAAAGGCAAGAGCCCAGTCACGTAGGAGGGATAGGTGACTGTGCTTTAGCAACCAGGGAAAGCAGTGTGGGTAACCACCAGAGCCTGACAGTAGGAAACCCTGTAACTGAGGAGAGAGTAAATGAGGAGAGAGAAAAAGCAATGGCTAAGTCTGTAAGCAAAATTAGAGACGTGGTATAACTGTGTCTGGTGATGGTACTGGAATAGCTCATGCTCTTTCTCCATCCACTCACTGAGCAGCAGAAATGCACTTGTTCCTCCTGTGACATGAGCTCCCAAGCTGAAGGTGGACCCTGGGGATGCACATGCCATGTGCCAGACACATATGGCAACTGATGAGCCTCAGTATGCTCTGGTGATTTCATTTCTCTCTCTCCCTGGCCCCTCAAGGAAGGGTGAGGAGAAACTTTTCCTCTTATATTGCTGTTTCAGAAAAAAAAAAGTTTTAAAGTATTGTGAGGCATAAGAGTGAGCCATTTAAAAGGAAACTCCTAAACATACAGAAAAACTGTTTTTTAAAAAATCCATCCCCACAACTATTCCAACATGTTTCAAAGAAGTCACTGTGGATTAATGATGTCTGCAAACACTTTTCTTACTAAATAGTTCACTCTCTCCTTGAACACTGAAACAGCTTTCATCTCACCTTTCAGTTTGCTGTGAATTCTTGTAATTAAGGAAAGAATATTGACGTGGTCTTTGGCTTTTTAAATAACTCCAAGAGATGCAGTTTCTTTATATTACTCCACTTGTGCAGCATTAGCAAAACTCCAAACCTTCCTGAGAAAGAATGGAGAACCTGACTGGGGAGACTGACAGATTTCCTTTGATGCCTCACAATGCACCATCCTACTGCTTGTGTATCACTGCTGATAACGTGAAACACAGGGCTGGGAGCCCAAGCCAGCACTGAGCCTCTCCCTGCACTCCCAGCACCACAGCATTGCTGCACCTGTCCCACTGAGCACAGGCACATCAGCTCAGCACCTTTCTTTTGTGTCCTGCTGCATGATGAAATACATCCTTCAACACTTAGGCACCCTCTAAATAAAAAAAGGAAAAGAAAAGACTTATCCATGTGCAAGTTTTGAGAAAGCTTTTAGGAAGGCACTGGCAAAACCTAAAATGGACTTTGAAATTATACAAGATTCCTAATCCTGAAAAGTGAGGTGCCACTTCTGTCTTGAGGTTTAAATTCAGAGAAAGCTTTGTCTACAGTTATCCCATTAGCCCTGACAAGAACTGGTTTAAAACAGCATCACCTTCATCAGATACAACTGAGCTCCTCCTCTGAGGAAAAAAAAAAAAAAAAGGCTTTAATGATCTTCAAATATCAGGCCTTCTGAGGACCATAAGCCAAAATCTACTTGACTTTCCCCCTCAGCCTCCCTGTCTTGAAAAGCAAACTTCACATCTGCTTGTTATCAGTAGTTATCTCACAGCATGCCTCTGAATCATTTAGAAAACTCAAAGCACATGTTTATCCCTGCTGAGGAACCAGTCATTATGATGCTATTTACAGGCCCTTGGTGACCCAAGATCACTACATGGTGTAGAAAACTGCCAAAGATTTTGTCTCAGGGGTTCTCACTGCTGCTAGGTTTAATTACTTACCATCAGCTTTCAGCCAGGAGGCTGCACTCCCTCCTTTCAAGCTGCATTGAGGCATGCCTGTGTGAGGACATGTGGGAAAGCTAAGATAAATCAATTAGACATATGAAGCATGTTGCATGTGACTTAAAGCACGTTAAGTCCTCATGTGGTTGCTCTTACTCAGAAGAATAAAAAGGCTTTCACTTTCCTGTGCAGACAACTTCAAAGCTGCACCATTTTACAATTGTGGTGTGTAGTTAAAAGCAATGAGGGGCTAGGAAGAGATGCCAACAGTCTTGGGCAAATGCATTTAAATCTAAAAATGAAAACACTGATTGTCTAGTAATGTGGAAGGATGATATGATCAAATATGCTTCTCCCAAGACATTGTGCACACAAACCTCTCCAGAGCCTTTCTGCTTAGATGGCCAGGCAAACCTTCCATTTGTCTTAGCACTAGGATAAATAACTATGTCACTACAAGATACTCAAAATAAGCGAACTATTTTTGTGGGACATGAAGGTTCATGCAAGTCTGCACTTCCCCTGACTGTTCAGAGTCAGCAGTTTTGCTCAGTATTTTCAATATTCAAGGAAACCATTTAAAGGTCTGGTTCTCCAGCCAGTGTCCAGTTTGCAAGTGCTCCTTACTGCACCCCAGGGAAAATCGGCAACATCAAACCCAGATCTTTGCCACTCTGGAACAAAAGGCTAAGAATATTGGTTCCTCCTTGTGCAAAGAGCAGAAATCTCTTCACATAGTTCTTCTTAACCCTCTTGAAAATCTGTGCAAGGCTAATCCCACATGTCACTTTTCATGATTTTGAATCAAAACAGAGCCCTATGTTTTTTGCTTTTCATTGAGTAATTTCAGCAGTGAGTCAAATTTTTAATTTTTTTTGGCTAGAACTTTTTCAACAAGTTAGAAAAGTACTTTCTAAAGCCTTAGCAGCACTTCAGAAACAGAAGAATCCCAAGACTGCCTCCTCGTCTCACTTTGCTAAAGAATCTTTTGGAAGGGTATTAACATCAGACAGGGATGTTGCAGCTTTGGCTTCTTTCAGAGAATATCTCTGTGAGAGGACATACAGAGAAGTGACCTACAATGCCAAACTCCAAATCTTACACGTAAAAACTCATCTGAAGTGACTTGCTGTGGCATATCTGTGTGAAGTACCAGGCACAGACAGCCATCCACTATAAATTCTGTGCAGAAGTTGTAAGGTGTCTGTCATCTTCTTAATTAAACTAAATCCAAAAACTGTAACAAAAAACCCCGAACAAAAATACTCCAGCAGACCAAACCCAGCTGAATGTCACCAGCATTTCCATTCCTGCATGTGGGTAAGCATCTGCAGCTGACAACTCCGACCGCACGTTCTGCAGGCTGCCTTGTTCCACGCCGTGGGGGGGATGTTTATATACCCACTCACATGCTTTATGTTCTTTAATTACATAATATACAGAACTGGGAAAATTTAAAGAGAAAGCACTTGGCTACAGCCAGGTCCAAACCAAAGCTATGTCTAACCTAACTATGCCTCAATTCCTTCTGTTCCTGTCACCACACCAGTATAAAATCTGACTAGACTTAACATTTCTGGCTTTATCTTGAGAAAACCATGGAAACTTGGGGTTGGATTGAAAAAAAAAGCTTCAATTGCACTGCAATGTGATGCTGGGAAAAAAAAAAATCTAGAGGCTGTAAATGTATACAAAATATCTGTTCTGCCCTGTAAATAGATACTAAAAGCTTAGTTAATATTTCACAGTGGTTTGACAGAATCTTTGAGGAAATTAAATCAGAAATGAAAAATATGTATGCCATTTATTTTGCACATCCTAGTGCCATAGGTCCAGTTCATTAAGTGCGAGGAGCCTGCTACATTACTCAGATGAAATGTGTATTTCAAATCTGCCTTCATTTAAGCAGTGCAGTTCAGTTTCCTCTGCTTCTCCAGTTTCTGGCTCACATTTGGACTGGACTGACTCTTTTTGCTGAAGTGTAACTTAACTTGGGGTTCAACTCCAGATGTCTACATGACTGACACACAAGAGGGGAAAGACAGTGATGCACTGGAAGGGGTTGTTTCTGCTGTTGTTGAAGACTGCCATTCTCTTCTCATGCAAGAAGCTCATGATTTTGAGGTGACACTAACCTCCTGGTTAGGTCTCAACACAGTATTTGCTTCACTGAAGGCTTCAGAACCTTTTGTTCAGGCCCAGGTCCTGGCACAGTTAGCCAAAGCTTTCCACTTCTATTTAATTTTTCTTCAAGATGTAATTACTGCAATGCACTCAGGCTTGGAGCTACCCTTGAAGATCAGTCAGAGGCAACAGCTGCCACACACTGTGGCTTCCCACTTGCTAGGAATTGCTCACCACAGGCGACATGTCACAACAACTCTTTCAACACACTGTACAGATTTGCATTTCTCATGTTCAAAGTTGCATTCATCTGGATTAGCAGAGACATGGGGAAGCTGGCACCGCTGTGCTCTAGATTGCTGAGGCTGGAAAACCAAGGGCTTGGTTCACACAAAGATCAGGCACTTTTGAGTCCAATGTATTTCCAAACCTTTTGAAGATGGACCTCGCTGCTTTTGTCCTGTCCTTTGCTGGTTCTTTACTCCAGGATCATCCTGGTGTCACCTCCTGCACTGACCTCACCAGCAAGGTCCTCTGGTACCCCTCTGCCTCATCCCTGTGTGCCTTGCTGTATCCCTGCCACAGCAGGATGAAATACAATGCCCCAGCAGGGCTGGCTATCTGTGCAGTGCTCTGCTTGCTGCCGTGTCTTGTTGGACTGGGCAGGAGCTGGCAATCTGTAACTCAGACTGTATGTGTTACTCACCTTGGGAAATCAAGATACAACTCGGAGAAGGCACCAGACTGAGCAGCGTTTCAGGTATTCAGTTACCACCTCAAGAGGTGGGATGTGATTATCTGCAAGGTGTTGTGCCAAAACCAGAGAGCCAAAGCCGAGCCACAGCTTCTCAGGGCTGTATTCTAACCTCCAGTTCACCTTACAGTAAACACCATGATGGGAAAGCCTGGCATAGCTATGCAGGGACAGGGTCATTCAGACTACAAACCAACCTCTTTTGCATAAGAATGCAACCATAACTGTTTGAATTTAGCTAGCCCTTGTTTTGATCAGGGCACAGCCTGTTTATACTGCTTAATTGTAGTCATTCCTGTGGCTTTGTTTGTTTGTTTACAACAGTACTCCGAACTTTGGGAAAATGTTGCAAAAGTTTCAAATAGCAAACATGGCAGTCATTCTTTAACCTAATGTTTATAGTTTATAGGAGGACTTCAACATGCATTATAATATTGCAAAACCCCAGCACGTCTTTGCACAGTTTGTCAGTATAAATCTGGGGACAGTGCTGAGAAACAGCTACTTCTGGTACAGCTGTAACTTTTTGCAGACACACAAGATAAATCGCCTACTCAAAGATGATGGAAACGCTCCCAAGGGTTTCAAACGAGTTCACAATTAATTAACATCTACCATCATCAAAAATCTGTAAAAACAATTCAGAAAATAAAAAAAATTAAAAAAAAAGGAAAAGGAGGTTGCACCACCCTCCTGTTACGTCCCCACATAGTATTTGCATTAATGAAGGACTTAGAGCAGCATTATGTCCTCTTTTATTCCCCAATAAAAATGGGTTTTCTGAAAATGTCCTGAGCTGAGTCCACATGTAGTATTCCTCATGCTTTAGTAAATATATTCCAAAAGTGTCCCTTCTCCCAGCATTTGTCAGTCTTACTGAGACATCAAGCTAAAGAATCTCAACCTTTTCATAGTCTGGTTGGCACTAGACCTGTTGACTTGAAGAAGCAAAGGTCTGGCACCTAATTTAGCAAGAATCAGTAGGACAGTTTAGGAACAGGGAGCTTGAGGAACTCTATGAGAGTCAGGAACACCAGTCCAGCAGAATTTGAAGAGGGTATTTTGCTTCTTACATTCACTAGGTACATGCACTTTTCCTTGCCTTGTGATGCAGGGCCCTAAAATGTACAATTCTGGTACCACGAAACTTGAAGTGGGACATGTTTCTTTTAACAGCAGATACGTGCTCTGAGACATACCAAACCACAACATCTTTCTAAATAACCTCCTTGTGAATTCTTTCAGGTGAGATGTTCTCTCAAATGAGCCTTTGATCTCCTCCAGCCTAAATTCTATATTTACACAGCGCAGACAACTTTTTGCTGTGACACTGAGGACATTAACTTAGTGTGCATGGTGTATTTCCTACAAGGCATGAATATTTAATTTACAATATCTCTTCTCTGTTGCCTGAACCTGGATTTTTAACTCAGAATTGCACAGGGTTTTGCCTTGCCTCCTTTTGCCCTTTATTTTGTGGAACCTCAGTGTGTTGAGATTCGCAGCTTCGTGCTCCCCCTTAGTATTGAGGATTTCACTGGCTTGTGGTGAAATATCCATCTTACACTTTCTTTCCTCTCTTTCCACATCTGGAGCGAGGCATGATGTCATCAGTATAGTATGTCATCTGCCTCATCTCCCCTGGTAAAAATGAGAAAATTTGCTTGATTTTCAAGCATTCATTCAAGAGTCTGAATGCAACATGAAGCTCCTCAGAGTGGCCCACCCGTTCAGGCCAGTCTGATTAATCTGCCCCATCACACAGCTCTCTGGGAGGGTTTTAACAGCCATTGCCTTGTTCTTAGAAAAAAAAAAAAATAACTCACAACTTCTTATTCCTCTCTGCCCTTCCCCTAGCCTCGAATCCCCTTGAAAGGTGAATTATTTTTTTGTTTCCCTTTCATTCCAGCAGAAAGATGGCCTCTTTTCTGTTTCAATGGGACCCGGGCCTTCCTGCCGCAGCTGCTCCCTCCTGGCCAGCGGCCGACTGCCTCATCCCAGCTCCATCTTACTGTGGTTTATTTTTCTCTGTCTGAGTTGTTTTGCTCTTTGCTTTTTCTTCAGGTTGGACCTCTCTTAATCAATCTCAGTTTTAGCCCTTCTCCCTTTCAATTCAGCCTTTTTTGCTCTGCTGGGCTTGGGGTAAAGGAAACAAGGCTTCCTTAGAGTGATTTGCTTACTCTCTTTTTTCCTGACTTCCTTACCCTTCTCTTCCTCTGCCAGGGAGGTCAGGTGAGCTCTGACCTTGGGTAACAGTGCAAAGTGGAACATTTGCCATTGCAACAGAAACATTTTTTTAATTAATTAAACAATCCAGCAGTTGCAGAAGGAAGCCAGCAGGGCTCTCCTGCCTGCTGGGACCTGCTACACGAGGTCTTACATCGCCTTTCAGGCTGAAGTTCACTCTCACAGAACGAAGTCATGACTCTGATACATCCCTCCTTGTCAGTCAGCAGCAATACAAGTCAAACATCTCTATTTATATATATTTGGTTTTACCTCTAAAAAAAAAAATTAAAATTACCCCTTAAAACTTGTGTTGTTGTGAACCCTTACTTCGCTTCACGTGGCTTTTGTTTATACAGCTGAAGAGTCACAAAGTTGATGAACTTGAAATATCTGAAGAATTCTGTAAGGAATTATTATATGAAATCCTAATTGGAAAGAAGTAGTGCGTTTGCTTGCTGCTACAGATGGCAGTGGGGCACGAACCATTGAGTCTTACAGAAACAGAAGGCAGCCCCACACTTTCCAACTGGAATGTTTAAAACCATACAGGCCTGAATGGGGTCTGAAAATCTGCCTTATGCATAGGAGAAGGAAATTGTCTTCAGGAGGCTTTTTCATCTGTTTAACAGATGTTCATAGAGATTGACCACGCTTTCTAGGAGGACTGGGGCCACCGAACCAAGTAAATGATATGGGGAAAATACAGGACAATGTCAAAACACCATTTCATTATGGTGGAGTGTTATCTCACCAGCTCTCAAGCATCTAAGCCAACTTTTTCAGCAATGCCAGCTGACACAAAATTTTGGGCTGACCATTCTAATATAAAAACATAGTGACTGGAAATCATGAATAATCCATGGAGAAATCCATGTCCTTAACTCATAATTACATTTCTTTAGATCCTCAAGTTTGCCATGTGGTGTTCAGTAGTCTCCTTTTATGAGTAGGCACACTTCATCATGCCATCTGCAGAAGAAAATAACTGCATTTAACAGAAGTCTCTCTTTATTTAGAGCTGCAGGGGGAACTAATTAAATGTAACTGAAACCACAGCTGCTAAAATAATTATATGGCATCTAAACTATTTTGGAAAGCTCTCATTGTTTCTCAGTGTGACAACTGTAGAGTAAGATTGAAAACCTACCATCACCTTAAACAACATATTTGTGGTAAATGATGTACCTAGAACTCCATGGGATACTCCCTAACATAAGCATGTGCAACACCCATGCATGTTTTATGTGTATGTATACACCTACACACACACATTGTATAAATGGACCTTTCTTAGTACTCTTACTAGCTGCACATAGTCTTCAAAACTTAGGAGAGAGAGAGGTACTGGCATTACAAAACTGTAATAAAGAGATGCCCACATTGTTTTGCAAAGAAAAGCATTTTATAATCACACATGGAACTGATTGTTTGGAATTAAATACACTAAACATTATTTAACCAGTCTTCAGTGAAAAAACATTTCTTTTAATCATTTTCATGTAAGAAAAAGACTTGAACTTCATATATATACACACACACACAGAATGGCAGTACTGAAGCTTGGAAAAAGTTTCAGATGAGGTTTGAATTATACCAAACTCAGGGCTCAGTGGGGAGCTCAGATTTTACATTTGCACAGGGATGCAGCTGTCAAAAAGAAGTAAAATCAATTGACAAAAAGCACCAGCAAACTAATCTGATGGATTGTGTAATTTGGAACTTATTCATAAGAAGTTCTTTAAAATGAAGAAGAAGAAGGATGTGCATTTGAACTCCCTTCTACTTCAGTTTGTTTCTCTCCAAATTATGTTCATCATCACAGTGTTTCAGCCTCTTTTAAAACTGATTAATGCAAGCAAGTCTGAAAAAGGCAGGCATTATGGAGTGAATCACTCTGTGGAGTGATTCAAAGCTGGACTTGGCTTTAGTTTTACAAGCACAGCCTTTTCAATGTTTATTACAGATCATACTAAATGTTTTGGGACAACAGTGTTTCCCCAAAAAAGCCACGACAAAGTGCAAAGCATGGCGCACTCCCTGATGGTGCACACACTCCCTAGCCCTCCTAAAAACCAGATCCTTTGGTCTTTCTAGAGCAAAATCCCCATATCCATCTCCATTTGTTGACTTGTACTCAGTTTTGAGGGAAATGTGTTGATCTACCATAAAATTAGCACAAAGTTTATCAACAGTTAAGCTCAGTTTGCTGATAGCCCTGCTCTCCTAAGTGACAGCCCAGCCAATATGCAAATGAAGCATTCAGCTTCACAAAACTGAAGTATTAATAGTCCATTATAAAAAAACCCAACGAAGTATGGCTATCCTCAGTGACATCTTAGTGCAAATACTACTTGGAAATAAGCATGAATACCAGCTATTAAATAATTCCCATACCTTGGAAACAACGTACTATCCCCCTGGAGATGCAGAAAAGGAGATGAGGCCAACTTCTTTTACAGGATATCAGCTGACAGGTCAACAGTCACATTTACCATCTTAAATAATACTTAGTCAGCAAACATCTATTACTAAAAGACCAAAGTACAAATCTCCAGCTCAAACATTAATTTTGTCATCATATGTGGGTGTGAAAGACGGAAATTTATCAAAATCATAGGCAGACTCTGAATGATTTTTAAAAAAATGCTTTCAAAAACTACTAGGCACTAAGTGGATTTCAAGGATAATATACAACAAGATATACCAGAGCATCCAACAACTGGTTATATCTTGAGTGAACTAGAAAAAGCCCCTAATAAACAATGACAGGTAAATGGTGAGGAAATACGTAAAGAATGAAGCTGATTTGTTTGCCATAGCAGACATTGCATAGGCCAGTGGGTAAACCCTAAGAAGGCCTGACTAAAAGAATTCCCTCCTTCAAGCCTGCTGAAAGAAGGGGATTGCACTTAGGAACATGCTCATCATGAAAGCAGGAATTTCAGTTAGTCAGGGGCTGCAATGACTCTTAAGTGCCCTAAGAAACCTTGGGTGGCTTAAGGAAGGACTGAGACCCAGGTGTGACAATTTTCACAAAGCCATTTGCCTCAAAAATATTTTTCATTAAAAGTTTAATTTCAGGTTTCCCATTGCCCTCTTGTACCTTACCTATTTCCCTTGAAATAGGCAATGAAAAAGAGCCCAGGATGTTGGCCTGGAATGGACAATGTCCTTTCATTGGCTTTTACCACGGCTCAGATCAAATTGTGCAGGCAGAGGCTACTTTAGGGCACTATTAATATTTAAAGATGCAGTTGCAAACCTCCTGTGACTTCAAATAGTGCCTTAGCAACTAAATCTTGCTGAAATCAAAGAGGGACTAAGGGGCAAACAAAACCCACCACCCTGTGACTTTGAAAGCAAGCATGAATTAAAAATGCAAAATTTCTTCAAGGTCCTGTAGTCAGATAGTCTGTCAAAGCAAAATGTATTCTGCACATTTTCTTTATTTTTTCCCCAACTTCTCTCTTGTTGCTACTCTAATGGACCTGGTGTGAAAGCAGGAAGCACACAGAAGAAGAGGTATATGGAAGTTATAGATAAACTGCATGAGGCTGTTCTCAATTACAGCCAAGCTGGAAGGAGCACAAATGAAAACCAGACTGACAGTCTGGCTATTTTATGTCTCAATGAGACCTGAAAACTTAGATAGTTTCAAGAACATCACATCAATGAAGTTTGATCAATAAATGGCTCAGAGAATGAATGGTTCCAACTTATAGTCATCTTCATTCTGATCTGATTGAAAACATCCTTCCCTGTCTTGCATGGTATGTGGGTCGCATCAGTGGAAGGATATTAAGGTCACCCTGTTGGTGCCCTTTCACATCTAATGTGTTAAGAATGACCCTGACATGCCAGAAGTGTTGACTGACAGTCCCTTTCACGCAGATGCTGGAGAGGTTATGCAAATCATGGTGTTTATGAGCTGCTACACAAGACCTGAGCCAAGTTTGGTGGAAAACACCCCTTCATTTTGCTGGCTCGTGAGCCCACCCAGAGTAGCTGAAAACCTCAGACAGTGTTCCTTTCTCATGGAATGAGAAAATGCTGCACTGAATTGAGAAACTAAGATTGACTTGGACTTCTGTGCCAAGATCTTTATGTTTGTTTCAATTGCCTTTTTAATGGAACAGCAGATAGTTTCCATTTTCCTTGAGGTCATTTGCAAACAGGAGAAAGGGTCTGAAGAGTGAGTTACAGCCTGTGCCAGCAGAGAAGATTAAAGTTGTCAAGACACTATGATAAAAATTATGTTACTTTTACTCTGGGATATTGGATTGAAAGTATTAAAAGAAGGCCCTGACAGAGAAACTTGGGGCCTACCCTCATTTTCCCTGCTACACACTGTTCATAGCTTTGTAATACAATAATGACTAGAATAGAGGAGCTGTTGGTTTTAGTTTGGAAATCAAACATATATTGATAAAATACCAAGATCATGTAGTTGAATATATTCTCTAAATTCCTAAATGTGGAGAAAAATTTCTAGTAAGAGTGATAGCACTGAAATGAATGCATACCACTTGTGCAGAGGTAAGGACTGGCACCTTTCAGAAAATGTCTGGCAGAGGACACACATTTGTTGTACAAAATACCTCATCACTCAGCTCTGTGCTCTCTCTATCTCATCTCATCTCGTCATCTCATCCCATCCATCTTTCCTTGTATTTCAGCTACAGCCACACCAATGCTGATCAGTGTAAGGTCTCACTTCAAGTGATAGAGTGATAGCAAACAGCCCTATTTATGTGTCACTACGTGAGGCTGACATGGAAATATCTGGGCATTCTCCATGCTACATTAGCCATACCCACAGGCTAATGGACAAACAAACTGAGGCACTGAAACAGACTCTGGCCTCAACCAGAGGCCATTATGCAGTCAATCTTACAGCTGGTTGAGTAACAAATGCATTCAGAAAGAAATATTTCAGAATAAGGAGTAAAAATATTGTCAGTATTTCTGAGTAAAGAATGTCTAATGACTGACTAACTTAACCTATAAAATAATTCCATTAAAAAAGTGACTTGGATAAGCTCGGAAGTCAAAGGAAGTAAAAGAAGGACACAGAAGTTTGGCATTTAAGCAGACTCATAAATGGAAGACACGTGGCCTTAGATGAACAACAAACTCCCTTAATATGCTGGTTTTCTAAAGCAAAAATAGCTGAAATATGTTACATGTTTTCAGGACAGGCTGCTATGTTTAGGGTCTTCATTTTTGCAAGGTAAAAAAAAAAAGCAAGACATTGTCTATAAACACAGCATTATGCAGATAAAGCAATTTAGGAGTGAAAATTCCTCTTGCCATTGAAACTATTAGTGTCTTGAACACCAGGGACAATATAATCTCAAAAAGCATAACCTCCCTGCAATGCAGAAGGTGCAAAACAGCTGGCAGGATGTGCCAGACATATTTTCCCCCCTGGGCTCCACATCCCACACCCTCACCCACAGGCCAGAAGCACCAATAAGCCAAATCCTGGGTGCCTCATGATGGCATCACCTCGCACCCAGCCTTGCACTGATGGCTTCCAGGCTGGCCCTTCCCAACAGCTGGTCTGTAGCCATGGGCTTGCTGAGGGTAGAGAGTCAGTACATACTTCCTGCAGGTGTGCTGAGCCTCAGGAAGGCCCAAGGAAGGTGGGTCTTACCCAGCCAGATGAGCAGTAGGGCTAGAATGGGAATCTTGAAAACTTGGTCCTTCCCAGCTTAAATAAGAGAGCTAACAAAGAAAGCAACAGTGGCTCTCATGTATGGTAATAATTAAAACGTGTTCAAATGGTGGCAAATGAAAAGGGTTGTTGAAGATTAAAGAAGAAGTAAAATGGTAATTGTAAGTAGCTGAGCTTCCACTTCATACAAAAAACAAGAGAGACACTATGAAGGATGCCATATTGCACTTGGCTCCTGTCCTAAAATAATTCCACATTATAAATATTTGACACAGCACTTAAGACTATTGCTTCTACAGGATTTAATGCAGTATAATGTAACACATCTGTTAGCTACCCACATGGCATGAAAAGAGTGAATGGGAAAGATAGGAACAAAAAGTTCAAAACCAGATTGTATACTATTACTTCTGTGTTGGTGCTGATCATGCTGCATTCATTACCTATTGAAATAGGACAACAGAAAATGTTTCACAATACAATCTTGTCCATTTTTGTTTGATCTGTGAGACTACATCAGCCCTCTTCTTGCCTTTACTGTCTGCACTCCTAGAAAGTACCATGAGAAGTCGTGACTTGCATGGTACTAGATATAATGTGAAAAATTGGAGTACCTGTATGAAAATGCAGCAGCATAAGGTCAAGTAACCTGGGGAAATGCACCTGTTTTTTATGCCTTCAATTTAAGTACTAAAAATCTGTTGTCATCAGTTTACACTACCTGAAAATTTGTAAATTGAAGAGATGTGTTAACCAAGTTAATAAACCTTTTTGCCACCCACACTGTAGCTAAGTAACAATTTCTTGCTCTGCTTTGAAGAGTTGCAGGATTGACATACTTTGGCAGTTATCTCCTGTGTGAGCTCCTCTGCTCAGCATCCTTCCTGCTTACAGGGAAATTTTCCTAAAGGTATCTTTCTCAGGAGAAACTCACAGAGTATCTTTCTTAAACTGTAAATGCTGTAGTCAAAGAAAAATGTTAAAAGCCACAGGTCACATTAACAAGTAAACAAACTAATATGCAAACAACACATAAGGGTTGACATGCACTTTCATCACTGCAGGTCTGTCAGTTTCCTGGTAACAAACTCCACACCAGCCCTTTGTTGTCCTGATAGCAGCTTAGATTGGTTTTGGAGTGACCACACACTGGAACAGATTGCCTAGAAAGGTTGTGGAGTCTCCCTGACTGGAGGTATTCAAAACCCGTATGGATGCAATCCTCTGCCACGTGCTCTAGGATGGCCCTGCTTGACCAGGGAGGTTGGACCAGATGTGGTCCTTTCCAACCTTACCCATCCTGTGATTCTGTGAAAAGAAAGCTACACTGGAAAAGTAACTACAGAACAAACCTTTGGTTTTCTCATGGTTCCATAATTGAAGTGCCAATCACTGCTCCCAAATTTAACAGTTAAAAACCAAAACAGAACAAAACAAACAAAACAAACAAAACCCCAAACAAACAAACAACCCCAAAGACAGTCTTACTGTGGGAAAGAGTTCAAAATCTTTCCAGAGGATGGAGTCTGTCTTCATTCAGGTTTTACTTCCATCAAAGCATTTTCATGTGGTGGCAGACCCAACTAGGATTTTCAAAGCTTCAAACCAGCTTAGATGTCCTTTGTCCATTTGAAAAGGTCAGTGTTGAGCTGCACAGAGACCATGCACAGTCTGTGCCTGTGCTCCAGCACTACCTGCTGGGGGCAGCCAGAAAGCAGGAGGTGGCCAGGAGACACAGTTCAACCAGGAGCTACAACTGTGCCAGGCTCCCAGGTGCCACCAACACTGACTGACCTCTTTCTGAGGGTTCTGAGAACTCATAATGGGTGCACTTTGGTAAGCTCAGTATCTCTGTGACCATCTTTCCCTATGTCTAAACCACAACATTTTGTTTTCTCTGAAAGCTGCTGATGAAGCAAACATTAGCTTTTTTTGGGAAATTGTTTTGGCATTTGTCAGAATAGTAAAATGAGTAAATCATTTAGCAGAGGAAAACAGATCTAGGCACAATTTTGCATACCATTATCTTGACTCCTCTACTATACAACTATTCATAACTGTGCCTCATCTGGGAAAAGTCACAAATCTGTTGTTTGTGGGAAGCTAGATAATTAGACACTCTAAATGACAACTTACAAACTATAGCTAAAAGCTAACCAGACTGGTAAACAGGAAGTGCAAGACTGATTTTTGATTCTTTACCCAGAGATTCACACAGATGAAATAAATGCTTACTTCAGCCCTTCTCTAGCAGCAGTTCACAAACCAGGGGTGGTTTGTGAAACCACACAGCTTGCTTGTGGGAGCCATGTTAAATGGTAACACTTCCCTGTTTTGTTTGCCTGCAGCAGTCATCTCTCCCAGAAACTTGGGATGTGCTGGTTTGTTTATCCACAGCTTGGAGATCCATAGTTCAGTCAGGTCTAATGATCAGAAATGTAGCCAGTTGTTCATAAACAATTTCCCACTCAAAAGCACAAGAGCCTGACTAGGCAGCCCCTTGAGCCAACAGCATACCTCCTAAAAGAGCTAAGAACTCAAGGTAACAGCATCCTGAATAAAGTATTAATTTTATTTTTTTTACATTGGTAAATGTTTTGCATTTTCCCTAACAAATAACCCATGCATATATATGTACATGGCTATGAATTTCTGATTTCACAAACACTGTGGGCAAACCCTGTGGTCAGAGGTTGCTAGGAGCATAAATAGCTGTTTGTCATCACATCCTCCTGCCTCTGTAGAGGACAAAATTAAGAGTATATCATTCACTTCTTTTGTTTGAATTATGGATGGACCTGGCTGAGAGAAGCAGGAATGAACCCAAAACTTGGGTCATGAATGTGAATGATTAGAAGAAGGATATCAGATAGTATATTTGATCTCCTGAGCTTGGAGGACAATTAGAGCAAAACTGAACAGCTGAAGTTTTTCTTTAATTAGCCTCCAGTCTGCAGTGTATGGAGGTTCAGAGCTTAAATAAATTCTTACATAACTCAAGGTCCTCTTTTCTTTTTCCATCAATATTACTATTTCCATTGAAAAATATTTAGGTTTTAGAAAGGAGGGAAATGTGATAGTCATTTATTGCCCCCACACTGCTAAGAAATTCCATGCTTTTATGTGCAGGAAGCATTGTGTTGATGTTGGCTTCCCCATGAGTTAAAAATCTTGTTTAAATGTTGCAGAATCTAAATGCTCTTTGAGGTTTTTCTGTGTTGTTTTATGGAAAGGCTTCTGCCTGATTATTTACAGATGCTGTCTCTGAGAAAGCCAAAAATAGTTCTTTACTAATTCAAAATTTAAACTAGCATTTTTATTATTTTATTGTGTAACCAAGGAACCCTGCTCTGGGGTCCTCAGTTCAAAGAGGAGAACAAGCCCTTCGGCGCTCTGTTGGCATCACAAGCAGCGACATTCCCGTTCAGCCAGCAGCAGTGCCAAGCCTTGGCACACCACAGGGTCCTCTCCAGCAGAAATGCAGCCTCCAAAGCATTTTGCAGCACAGACTCCCTAGGTTACATGACCATGAGGGACCCACATTGTTTCAAAAGTTATTTCTCCCACAGTAGCACAGGGTGTTTAAAGCAATTTTAGGAATTACGACAGCCCTTTAAGCCATGCTGCTTTTCCATGGCCACCTTGGCTGAGCATCAGTAAGGGATTTTTTTCAACAGTTCATGAAGTGCTAAGATGTATCTTGAGCTTAACAAGCAAGAAATGTCGCTCAGCCAGCTCAGCAAGCAAGCATTTCGTCAGATGAAACATTCTTTCAAAGTTTTTCTTCACTTCTCCAAGGCTAAGGAGAGTCGTGAACACCAACAAATAGGGGGAGGACCCTTGTTAAAGAGAAGCCAAGGAGCTTGGATCTCATCCTTGCCAGTCTAAAGACAGATTTTACTCTTTATTCTCTCAGCAATCAGGGCCAGAAGAGTTGCTCTTCCCTTGCTGCCTGAAGCTATGACTTTTCAGTCCTAAGTCCTGTATATACCTTGTTGGCAGGTGGTTTGACTGATCTGGAGACCACGTGCTAGACTACTCCCATCCTACGGATATGGAAGTCTCAGCAATCCTGGGAAGGGACTGGGGATCAGCACAAACTAGCAGTATGAGAGAGAGGTGGGTTTCCAGACATTATTTCTGCCTCACCAAGAGCATGGTTCAAAACAGCTTTCCTGACCCACGTGAACTCCTCAGCTTCTCCAAATCCATGAATAGTGAGATGGATAGGATAGAGTGATGTTTCAAAAACTCAGCATTGCAGTAAACAAGAAGATACATTACTGTTTCCATTACAAAAGGTTCTGCATAAAATATTGTTGATAAAACATTTGCAAATGTAATTTTCTGCCTGTCAGCAGGTACTCATACCAGCTGAAAGCTGCTCCTAACTCAGTCTGCAAGAACACTTGCCTACTACAATGTGGCTTTGAAACAAAACAGGAGCTGTTCGTGAACCACTACATGTCTGAACCCCCAAGTAAAGTACCACACAGATACAGGACAAATCTGTGGGCTTACATGGTAGATTTAATTGTCTTCTATCAGATTGGCCTTCAGTCTGGATATCTCTCAAACACATGGCTTGGGAGGTTTGTGTTTATTTCATATAATTTAACTTCTTATCTAAAAGTAGCATTATGGATTTTCTGAAAACAACAGTGAAAACCCCTTGGGTGATTTCTTTACAGACTTCTTTAGTTGGTACAGCATTTGTATTTAGTTGTTCTGCAGTGTCATTAAAAAAACAAACAAACAAAAAACAAACAAACAAAACCAAACAAACACAACAACAACAATAACAAAAGGCGAAAGAAGACTTAGCTACACTTACTTCCTCCAGCTGAAAATTACCTTAATCTCAGAGAGACACAGCTACCAGAGAAGACTGGAGAACTTTGTACTGTCACAAATAAATTAGGTTCCTATTCACATGCAAGAAAATACTATAATTTACTTTGAATGGCAGAAACCTCTTGACCACAGTGAGCATTTTAAGGTGTTAACGTTTTACAAACCATAGATTTCTCCCAGATATGAAACCACTTGAGAACCAAGATCAGATAGTCAAATTTGACCTAAAATTGAGTTCTCATCTTTCTTTTCTGAAACACATTGGAGCTTGCATTCCTACTGGTTCTGGCTGGATGCAACTCATCTCTAGCACTGATAACAACTGGCATCTGCTCCTTCTAAATGTGGAATTCTTTTAACAGGGAAGGCCTGTATGATATGTTTAGTTATGTCAAGTTTCTCAGCCATAGCACAACCTGGCCACATAGTTACTTCTCTTATCCCTTACACCTACATGTGGAAAGACAACTTACATGACTAATAATTTGCACTGGGAATTGAGTTTGCATGGCCTTGCTACTTTTTATCCAATAATTTTACATGCTCTAGAAATTTCTATAAATTTTCCTCACAGTGCCATTTCCTATCATTGCTGCAATTTAAGAATCTCCCATAGTAACACTAAACTTTTAATAAGTGTCCAAAAATTTTTTGGCACTTACCTCTTCAGTTATAAATCACCTATTCAACGTGTTTTGCATTTTATTTCCATGTTGGGATCATGGATCTGAAATGTAGCTGGGTAAAGTTACCTGGGTGCCCCCCACCAGCCTTGCTTTGCCTCCAGCTCCCTTGCTTTCTCCTGACATCTGTGGTCTGCTGTTCTCAAAGGCAAGGAACCACACAATCTGTAAAGTGTGTTTTCTCCTTACTTTTTCAAATGGAGATGATGTGAGTTTTCCAGCACAACACAGGCATTCACACTAGAGCTGCAAGACCTTTAGGGCTTTCCTCCTGTCTCGTATCAGAGCTCAAATTAATTGCTAATTGCTCTACATGTTCCTCAGAAACACTGATCTGCCACGACTACAAGCAAATTTCTTGCCTTGGTTTCCGTCTCATCTCCTGCACCAAAAGGGTGATGACACACATGTCCCCTGGTGAAAAGATCAGTGATGACTGAGAAATAACCAGTGAATTCTTACTGTTGTTAAGGAAAATATTTTTATAAAAAACTCTTCACCTCTCTTCACTTTGTTGATGAATATGCAGCTTATCCAGGATGTGATACACAAGAAACAAACATAATTGTCCTGAAGACGGTGTGATCTCTCTTTGTCTAATAAAAAGAGGAGTGACTTGAAAAATTTTTCTTTGGCCTCAGATGTCTTTATTAAGTCAAATGGATGTACAAGATATAACTGAGCATCCTCCTCTGGTGAGAATTTTCTGAAATATGATTGGATAAAGAAAATTCCTTCATCAGTTTTAAAATCCGGTTCTGAAAAAAAATGGCAGGATAATGGCCTCTGATGAAACAGTAATAACAAAAATAATAATAATCTGCATATTTCCCTAATTCTACCAGTATTATTTCCATCATCATTGCATTCAGTACTTGTGCCTGCTGGCCTTAATTCCTACAACATTTCGCTGTGTTGGAAGACATGAGGTATAAACTAAAGTCCACAGCTGTTTCTTGCTTATTGTGCTGGTTTGCAATGGGGTAGAGTTAATTTTCTCCCTCGTAGCTGATATGGAGCTGTGGTGTGGGCTTGTGCTGGGGACAGTGTTGATAGCACAGGGACATTTTCATTATTGCTGGACAGCACTTACACAGAGTCGGGGCCTTTTCTGCTCCTCACACCACCCCACCAGTGAGCAGGCTGGGGGTGCACAAGGAGCTGGGAGAGAACACAGCCAGGAGAGCTGATCCCAACTGACCACTGGGATATTCCATAACACACAGCATCATGCTCAGCACATAGAGCTGGGGGGAGTCAGGGGCATTTACAGTGACAGTGTTTGTCTTCCCAAGTCCCTGTTACATGGGATGGAGCCCACATGTGAAGGTGGGCTCCCCTTTCTGGAGATGGTAGAACACTTGCCTGACCAGGAGAAATAAATGATGTCCCAGATACTTCACAGAATATTCCAAGTTGGAAGACACCTGCAAGGATCATTGAGTCCAACTCTCAAGTGAATGGCCTGGCCAGTGATCAAACATGTGACTTTGGTGTTACCAGCACCATGCTCTAACCTGCTGAGCTAGGATCAGGTGGTGAATGAATTCCTTGTTTTGCTTTGCTTGTGCACAGCTTCTGCTTTCCCTATTAGACTGTCCTTATCTCCACCCACAAGTTCTCTCACTTTTACTTTTCTGATTCTCTACCTGATCCTGCTAGTGGAGAAGTGATGAGTGGCTGTGTGGGGGCTTAGCTGCCACCTAGGGTTAAGCCACAACACTTACTAAAAAGAACAGGAAGCTTCTTTTAACAACCATATCAAAAAGGAAAGTTTGCACAATTGACTGAAAGACACCTGAAAACTGTATCCTTTTCATCATTTTTTATGGTGGAATAAAACTGCTACATTCGACTCAGCACTGATATCAAGAACATTAAGTGCCAAATGTAGTGCTTAGATTCTGAGGGATTTTCTCTCCCTGTCTTTCAACTTACACATTTATATGTTTCCAGGTGCTAAGAGGAAATCTGCCCAAAATTAAGTACTTGAGCACAGTTATATTGGCAAGACTCTCACCTAGCTAGACCCTAAAAACTGATCCCTTATTAGAGCACCTCAGTGGATTGAATTTATTAGCAATCTGAGCCAGAGAGCAAGCCACACACTGGATGCAAGTCAGTCAGAAAATGGGCTTGGTGTTTGGTAGGGTTGAGGATTTCCCAGCCTGCATTGGACTCTGCTGCAGAAACTGAGCATCTCTACCCTGGATGCTGATGGTATTTGTTACTGTGTGTTCATGTGTCCCTGCATTGCTCCTCAGTTACACAAACAGACTTGTGAGTGCATTGTCAGCCACCTGCAGGATGAGGAGTTCCTGCTGGGGTCTGCTAATAGTGGTCTGTCTGGCTCTATTGTTTTGTTACACGGGGTCAGAGGATTCCCCAGGACTTCACATCCATTCCTGTGACAAAGCAGAAGCACCACCCTGAAATATTTACTGTATTTTATTTTGGCATGTGCTTACTATAGATTAAAAAAATCTCCTGTTCTCCTGTGCCAGGCCAGGTTTTGTTTGTCATTAGTCAACACCTGCATAACCTCAGCATTTCCCCCTCCTATCTGGAGAATGTTAAGCCAGAATTAATGACACATGGCTAACAGGCATCATGGCTAATATGTCACCAAGACTGTATCTCCCAGAGCAGCAGTATCTGCTGAGCATCAGTCCTTGCCTTCGTGACTCTGCTGTACCCCTCCATGTAGTTTAGTAATTCAGATTATGTGTAACATCTTTTGTTATTTAACACTAATAGGATTCAGTTGAACAATGCTTAATTACATCCAGGTCTCCTTCAATGGATGGCTTGTTCCCCCTGTCAATGATCTAATAAGTACTGAGACATACCATAAAATGGAGAATGAGTAATGCACACGGAGGTGATTATTATGCTGTGGTGCTCATAATAACAGCTGGAACAGATCACTGGATTACTGAAGTTACACGGACTTTGAGATAGCCCTTGCAGAAGATTTTCAAGAATCTAGAGCTTCTCTCAGTGCCCAGGTTAACATACCCATCCAGGCTGCTTTATCCTTCTTTCCAAATGACTGTTTCCTTTACACCATTTACTGCATCCTGAGGAAGGTTATTTCATCTCATCATGGATTTATCCTTGTGAAAACTGGGGAAGACTGGAAGAAGTCTGCAGCTCACAGTCATTCTTAAGTAATAGTTAATGGTAGATCCAGGATGCCAATTTTTCTTTTATCAATACCTACTTAGCTTGGTTAGCCATGAGAGAAGTCATCAATAGGCATAAAAAGCATGATTTTAAATTGGTGAAAAGGATCAAGTGAAAATTCCCCAATTTGACAGAGCTGGCGTTAAATGTGGGGGCAGCCCCAAAAGTATGACTTCAAGGCCCCTGCTGTTGAACCAGGCATGGGAGGGAGACAGTCAATCTGCTGCCCACCCTGTCACCACACTGTCCTGAGCAGCACATGGTGGACCATAAGTCAGGATGCCTGAGGTATACACTGTGCAAGTCTCTGAAGTGCTATGACCACCCCAAAACTGGATAGAAAAGGAAAATGTGCATGCTACGAACCTGAACCCACAAGGTGTCAACAAGGGTTTCATTTACACAGAATTGGACCATGGGCTACATAACTCAGTATCTCCCCTCAGCATGCACAGCCAAGAAAAGCTTCGCTTCATCAGTGCTCAGCAGTGAGCACACACTAAACTCTACTATCCCTCCTTACAATTCAATCCCTGATCCCCTTGGTGATTCCCTAGCTCCTCTAAGTCATCCACAAGATTTTGGAGAGGAACACAACAGGTCAGCCAGACTCCTTCCATATTCGACCAGAAAAAGCAAAACACTCATCCTGTTTATATCACAGATTTTTGGGAGCTGGGGTGTACACCACCTCAGCCAGAATACTGCAGCTCATCGACGATTTGCAGCCAATTCCTGGACCATTCTGCAATGTGGAGCCCTCAATGCTGAGAGAAAGTGAATGCAGTTACCTTCCACCTGAAAACACCCAGCAGGGTGGGCTGCAATTCTCAAAAAACCTTGTGAATAACAGTATGAAAAATTCTGCATCATACAGAAGCATGATCTGTCCAGTGGACTTTCTTACATCCCTCCACATCACATTCAACCTAACTCAGACAAAAAAACCCCAAAAAAACAAAACCAAAACCAAATAAACCCACAAAACCCAAACAAAACAAACCAAAACAATACAAAACAACAACAACAACAACAAAACCAAAAAACCAAAAAAAACCACCTAGGCAGAGCTGATGGACTCAGCTGCCTGAGTAATCCAAGGGAAAACTTTCATCAGATTCAGTGGGCACCCTGCCTTTCTCCACAGTGACAAGACAAAGATTTAACTGCTTATCATGGATTCCTGTCAGGAAAATCTCACTTGCTCTTTCAGTTTGCTTACTTCTGCTGAAAACCATCTAATTACATGAGACTTGGTAAACATACTACAGTAATAAAAAATGGCCTGTGCCATCATTTCAGATGAAAAACAGAATAAGGTAAGTATCAGAAAACACCATAACTTCAAGGTTGTTTCTCATTAAAAATTCATTTTCAGCAGATTCCATCTTCCTTGCCTTTAGAGTGTTTCAGGAAGAAACAGTATCCCTCTGTTCTGGACAGGTCACACTCCTGTTTTGTCACAGCTGTGAGCACTGGTTCCACCCCTGGAATTTGTACAACCTGAACTGGGCTGTTTATATTTGCTTATAAGGAGCTGAGTTAACTCTCACAAATGCTGATGTGGAAGCACAGTGATACCACAGAAGCCTCAAACTTGCCTAACTCCTGCCAGAGACATGTTGAATTAGCTGTAATACCTTCCGTGATGCTGCTGCAGCAAGGAGTCTGTCAACAAGTCCTTTTTCAGCATAGAACACTCCAGGCAAATACAGCCCTGATCTGTGTGGGGCACTGAGCAGTTTTATAGCCACCACACATCACTTGGTGATAAACCTCTGCTGAACTGAGCAGAAGAAATGGGAGTGTTACCTCCCGCCCTATCCTCCATCCCTGTGCCCTATCCTGCAAGCTTCAGAGAGGTTTTTATTTTCTAAAGCATAATTTGGATGCATCTAGAAATCATAATTTGGGCTCTACTACATATTCTCTTGGTGATTTTTTAAACTGTGTTCATTAAACTCACATAGCATTCTGATACTCAAAGTAGAAACAAAAAAATTACTGGAAATCTCTTAGTAAAACATCCCTGTGGTAGTTCCAGATTAAGAAGTTTAAATGAGATAAAGATGATTGACACATAAAGACCCTCTCTGCCCTGTATCAAAAGATCCAGAGGTGTTAAGATGAAACAAGTCAAACAAGTAAAAAAAGCGCATTTATGATTGGAGAATAGCTCAGGCTCGTGTTTACTAGCTGGTTACAAACAGGGCTAGAAGCCCTTGCCTGTTCTCAATAATTTTTGTGGCAGGCAATATAGATGAAAATATGCTTTTATATGACAGCTAACAGATGAACTAATTTATTTATTGCTCTTAAAGGCTTGAGGACTTAGTCATCCAGAGGGGAAGGCTCTCCTGGAATCATAGATGCTCCTAAAAGGCTACTGCTGTCCATTATTTTTACTCTTTGGATCTCAAGCCTAGAATCCAACTGAGCAGATGTGTGAATTCCTGCTGTCACATTCTTCCCTTGGCCTGCAGGTTATTACCCACTCTTTGCTCATCTCACCTGCTGAGACCACAAGATCTTGCACAATTCTTAGTATGAATTTTTTGTTGATGAATTTCAGATGCTATGAAATAAGCACTATGAGTAACAGCAACAGCCTGTCACGTAGTCACTGGAAAGGGAGCAGTTGTTCGCTGCAAGCATGCAATATTTTAGTCAGGTCTTCTCAGATTTTCTGCAGATATTAAATACATAGTTTCTATAAATGGAGGGGCAGTCTGCAATATATTTTTGAGCAGGGCACTGCTGATGAGACCACAGTGAAGAATGTGACACTTTTTTTTTTTTTTTTTTGTGAAATTAAACCCAGTGGAAGTTTTTACTAGAGTAATGTGTCTATGGAATAAGGCAGTTCCATTTGAAAGCTTCAGTATTTACAAACACTTTCACATTTTTCTTTAATGAAAGCTAAAATAAGCTGTGGGTAATGTTTAGATTCTGGACAAAGCATAATGAACAAGCATCAAAACATTCTGCAAAAGTGAAAAATTGCACTACTCAATTGAAATGTGTTTATTTTGAGGTAGCAAAAAGGAAACACTGGACAGTATTCCTAAATAAACCACTGTGACACCCCATGCATTTCTGGCTTGGGAGGCCAGCCTCTTAGTGAAAACTGAGACTAATTTATCTAATTGGTTTTTCCCATAAAACAAAAAGCAAAATTTAAAATCACACCAGAATAAGTAGACTAGCTCACTCAGGAATTCTGGAGCTGCTCTTCAGCTGAAGACCTCAAAATAAAGCTGTATAAGCTTTTCCAGGATGATCCTTTCTGCAACTGTCCCTTGTTGGTGGGGGAAGGTGGCTGGGAATCATATGGTGCTTTTATTCAGAGCAACAAAATGAAAAAAATGAAATGCCAGCATTTTTTTCTGGGACAAAAGAGTCAAAAGCTTTTGACAAGCTCTATTAGAGCAACACATCAGCATTGCACTAACTCTTTTTATATGGTATTTCTGTATAAAAACAAACTTATATACTTGGAATTTAACACCAAATTCAGCCTCATGCAATGCAGTCCTATTTGCAGTATGTAATCCCACATATGAAATCTAAATGAAAGAAGCATTTGATGTTTTGAAACATCACAAAGAGATGGGCCATGAATCATAGTGATAACAGACAGAATTCACTGCTAGAAGTGATTACCAACCAGTCAAGGTTGGTAACTTCAAGGTTGTTTCTCATTAAAAATTCATTTTCAGCAGATTCCATCTTCTGATCTTACACCTGGTAAGATCACAGAACTGATCATCCTGGAAGTTATGTTGAAACATATGGAAGAGAGGGAGGTGATTAGAGACCACCAGCATGTCTTCACCAAGGGCAAATCACGCCTGGGAAATCTAGTGGAATTCTATGATGGAATGACTGCATGGGTAGTCCCTCACCATAGGGAAGGGATGCCATCCAGAGAGACCTTGGCAAAACCTAAAGAGCAGACCCATGTGAACTTCATGAACTTCAGTAAGACCAAGTGCAAGGTCCTGCATGAAGATCTGGGCAATCCCCAGTAGCAGTAGTGACTGGGAGGTGGATGGATATGAGAGTAGCCTTGCAGAGAAGGATTTGGGGATACCAGTGCATGGAAAATTGGGCACAAGCAGCAAGAACCACACCCTGGGCTGCATTAAAGAAACATTGCCAGCAGGTTGAGGGGGTGTCATTCTCCCAACTACTCCTCTCTGGTGAAACCCCATCTGGAATACTGCTTCCAGTTCTGTATGTCCATCCAGTTTCCACAGTACAAAAAGATATGGACCTGTTGAAGCAGGTCCAGAGGAGGGCTAAAAAAGTGGTCAGAGGACTGGAGCAGCTCTCCTATAAGACAGGCTGAGAGAGCTGGAGTTGTTCAGCCTGGAGAGAAGGCTCTGGGGACACAGTAAAGAAGCATTCTACCTACAGAGGGCTTATAAGAAAGACAGAGAGGGACTTTTTAGCAGGGCCTAAAGTGACAGGACAAGGGGAAACAGTTTTAAACTGTCAGAGGGTAGATTTAGATTGGATACTAGGAAAAAAAAAAATATGATGAGGGTGGTGAGACATTGGGACTGGCTTTGGAAAAACAAAATTGCATTTTGTGAAAGTGTTTTCAAAGTAGAAGCTAATCAGAAGTAAATTCTGTTTGCTTTCTCTGGCACATGTCATAAATATATGCGTTTGGTTTACGGATAGACTGAGAGCATACAGACCCTCCAAAACATGAGCTCAGTTGCCTGATGGGTGTCTGACGAAGACATCAGCCTATATGCCTTTATTTGTGAAGACCTGATGCCAAGAAAGTGAAAAATGCAAATCTCCTCAGAGAAACCATGGTAAGCTGAAAGAATTTATCAGCAGTTGCCTCTGAAAAGCTTATGCATTTACAAGCACAATTTTCCCATTTGTTACAGCACTCTCTACCACAGTTCACTGACCCCAAGTTATGCTCAAATGGCCTGATTGTAAAAAATGTGTGGTGTTTATGAAAAGAACTTGGTAGAGGAGTCACCATTTTAGTTGCACATTATGAATAGAGGCTATTGAGGACCCCAATTTGTAGGCATGCATGCATATGGAGGTGTCTTCCCACAGGTATGGTGTGGCAAGGGCATCCACAGAGCAGTGGGCATGAGGGGCTCTCTGCTACGTAGGCAGCAGGATGAGCAGTTGACACAGAATCTTCTTTGCTCCCTCTCACCAACCACTTGCAGCTCTTGCTCTGGGGTCCTGAATTTAGGCCAAAACAAATGGGGAGAAAAAAAAAAAAAATCCACATTTTGGGATGGGGGATAAGGGAGATAAAATTTCCCTAGATATTTTCTCTTTTCATTGGCAGGCACTGGACACTGCTCACAGGTTTGGTATGTCAGATATGGTCCCAGCAGAGACTGCCCAGCACAGAGGGTGCAGGTGAGGCAGTTGTTTCAGCCAGGGCTGTTACCACTACAAACATGTTCCTCTTTTGCAATCTATTTGGTACTTGTCCTCATTTCACTAAACACAGGCAGTATTACAAAAAAATCAAACAAAATCATATTATTAGTATTATATTTTCCAAACCCAGTGATTTATTGTGACCAAAGGCTTGTGACAAAGATCCTGTTTGGCCTGTCTTCATAGTTTCTTTAATTGCAATGTCACTAGAGGAAAGTCCATCACACTTCCTATACTCTTGACTTCTTACATAATAGAGAAAAACAAGCTCAGGCTCAAAATAACCCAAGAACCCCAAACTGAGGAGGAGGGGGGAAGGAACAAAAAAAAACCCAACAGAAAAATTAACATTCCACATGTTTCAAGAATGTAAACAACATCACCACACAGACATGCAGAAAACTGGTGTTACTCAAACCAGGCGCTGCCAACTCTCCATCTAATGAGTTGTTGAATCCTGAGACAATCAGAAATTGCTCGTGAGAGCTTAGTGAACAACAGCATTTGTTTTCCCTTCTGATTTCTCTTTATTAAAAGCTACAGGGAAAGCACTGGGCTAGAAAGACTACCTCAATTACTCTTAATTGCTGTCCATTCTGATTAGCCCAGGCCACAATGATCCTGCAGCAGCCAGCACAGGATACAAAGCAGGTGCTCTGTCTCTTCCCAGTCACTCCCTCTGCCTGGAGTGGAAATGCCATTGAGGGAATGAGAGTGAGCTCGCCCTTCACAGAGGCTGGTGATAACCATGACCACATTTTGTATTAAAAGGAAGGCTTGGCCTTCCCGTTTTGCTCAACTGTCCTTTTTCTTTTATTTTGTCTCTATGTTTTGGGCAGTGTTCCAAGTAATTTCATGAATGAAACTCCACCTCACAGAGCAAGAGGAGTGCTACTGCTTGGGTGGGAGGCTGAACATGGCTGTGGCAGCTCATCTACGGAGCAGGGACACGTGTATGGCCCAGTGGGCCACAGACATAAAAACTGCAAGAAACACTTTTCCAGAATCAAGATGAGGACAAAGGACAGCCTCAAGGGAGCTGAGTGAACACTGAAGCTTTTTTGAACAAAACAGAGGAAGTAAGATATTGCTTATTCCTGGTCCTTGCTATTTCTCTTTTGGCATAAATCTGAGAGACAGTTGGGGCATGACAAGAAGTAACTAAGAAGGTTCCTTGACACATAAAAACAGTTGGAAAACGGAGGTGCAAGGTGGTAAACTCTGAGTTTTCAGTCTCCTTCTGCCAGGGATTTCCCCATTAAAAGACAAGAAAATATCAGAAACATACACACTGGGATAATAAATATTCTATATATGGAGGAGATGGATACAGCTTCAGAACATAAATTATCATTAAATCAAGTTTAACTATTAGCTGTTTTATCACCCAGTCATCTAGGACCACATTCAACATTTTTATTGTTCACTAAAAATTAAGAATACAGCAATGACAATGTTGGAATGTCCATCTCAAATCAGCCTGTAGTAAAGACCAACTTACTAGTTAAGTAGAAGGAAACTAAGAAGGAAACTATCAACCAGTGAGGACACCCTGGACTGAAGAAAATGTTATTTTTATAAATCCCACACCAACCTAATGCAAAACTTCGTCACGGGACTAACTACGCTACTGCAAAACTTTAAAAACTTTACAGTGAGATGCAATAATTCTTTGATGTTAACAAACTTTCTTATGCTCCTCTGACAAGAGTTAAAGGACCACGTGGTGCATGCAGCTACAGAGGAAACTAATCTTGCTCACTGAGATCCTGCCTCTAATTCACTAAATCAAATAAAAATAAATGATGGATCTTATTGTGATTTAAAGCAACATACTTACTTAGGCCTTTCAGCTGCCTGCACAAGTATTATTTAACTCTCTGCCTTCTAACAGTGGGATGACACAAACCTACCCAAACGCTGCTTTCATCAGTGGAGCTGTACCTGTTTGCAACAGAATTGTCTGTGCCCTAAGAATGTAACTCCTGAGAGATAGTCACAAAATTCTCCACTCTCCTTAGGTTTCTAAAAGACATTTAAAATTATTATGAGAAAATTATGTTACAGATAGCTTCCATGAATTTCAAAAAGAGCCCGAAGCAAGAAATCCCAGAAAAAAACCCACAATGTTTTGCTCACTGTACTAGAGCTGAAATGCATAATCAGAATTTTGAGGCCTGGGAAATCAGCAGGGATAATCCCAAATCCTCGTAACAAACCATAACCTGACCAGAATGATGGTCTGCTGTGGGTATCTCATCTGCACCAGGAAGAGCTGCAGGCAAATTACAGATCATCTCCACCCAACTCTGTCTTTCACCTTAGCTTTCCCTGTGCCACTGTTCAAATATTTCAAATAAGCCACTTTGACTTAAATGTCCAATTTACTGGAAATCTGCTGGCAACATCTTATGAGTTGGCTGAAAAACAAGCAAAGTAATCTGCAAAGCTTTAAAACCAACACAGTTTTAAATGGGGATGCAGATGACTGCTTTTTCTCTCTCTTAGTAGTGGTCAGCTCTGGCAGCAAAATGCTTTAAAAAACATACAGCCTGCACTAGAAAAAGATCAAAAGTGGATCAGATGTCAGCGCCAGCTCATGTCAGTCTTGCAAGAAAGAGGAAAAAACAAATGAGAAGATGAGTTTTTCTTGCCATGCATCATTCTACGTTCCCCATCTGCACACAAGAGCTCCTGGGCACAGCACAGCATCCCTGCCAGCAGACCTGGACCTGCGGGGTGAGTGGGATCGTGCTGCCCACAGCTGCCCCACCTCTCTCCCCGAAATAAGTGATCAGCCTTTATTCTGGCAGCACCAGGACTTTCCTCCCAGTGCTCCTCCTCACTGGGCTGGCAGTCCTGGAGAAGGCAAAGGAGTCTGGGTGCTGGTTTGACTTGACATGGAACAACCATAGGGCTCAGGGTGAGGGCAGCCCTGCTCACAGGCAGGCAGGGGATGCCCAATCAGGGCCTGGCTGTCTCTGGGAGTGGGAGGTGAAACCTCCTGGATCTGTGAGCAGTGGCAGGTCATGGCACCACTCTCCTGCCCTGCCCTCGCTGCACTACATCCCATTTTATCTGTTTGCATTTGCAAGACTACACAGACTGTGCTGGACTAAAAAAGTGCAGCTAATGCTCTATTTTCTTTAAGAACATGAAGTCTTTTAAACATTTTGGAGGTCGACACGGAAGAAGAGTCCCCACCCAAGAGTCTTAAGCGCCATACTAATTTTTCTGTGGGATTTTCCTAAAGGGCTGTGTTGGGACCTCCATAAAAAGCAGTGAGTTGAGTTTATAGCCCCAGGTACCCCTTCTAGAGAGGCACACAAAGGCAGCTGGAGCTGCCCCTTCACCCTGCCCACCTACTCTCTGCTCTCTTCTCCAATGCTTGGGGGTGAAGGTGGTGAGCACCCACTGATGTGGGGGCAGGATTAACCTGAAAAGCAGCCAGGGATTTTGGAGGCTCGCTGTGAGGTGAGGTGAGCAGCAGCAGTCCATGCCCTGCTGACTCAGCTGGCTGGCTCGCTCAGGCTGGTCAGTGGGCGAGATTGGGTTACATGGCAGAAATCACAACAAAGGCAGGAAACAGATCAGTACTCCCTGGCTTTAACTCCCTCTCTGGAGACTCCGCCGGTTTCCAGACTGCAGATGGTTTTAACCCTGTCCTGAAATGTGTCTGTGTGGCATGCTCTGCTCTGGTGAAGTCAAGCCTGGCACACAAAATAAAAGCAAACGAAGGCAGCAGAGGAATAGCTCCAACAGGCACTGGTCAGAGATGCCCAAAGGGTTTTACATCGTTTTTTATGAATGGGCACAGAAATACGAACCCTGCTGAGCAGTGGTCAAATCAGAGTAACCAGACTGCAACAATGGAGTCCCTTGACACAGTTTTGGGATGACCCCCTCCCTCTTGTCCCCTACCAGCTCTGTGTGGCTTTGCCTCCCCACAGCTGCAGAGCATCTCTGTACCTTGAGCCTGGCTCTCCTGTTTTTGCTCTCAGCACTGCACTTCCAGCACGGGACAGGAGGAAAACCCCATCCAATCTCATGCAGCTTTAGTAACTCCAGTACCAAAAAAATAGTTGTGCCTCAAGTGCTCAGTTTTGGTGGCTGAGTTGATTGCAATGTGTCCATCGGAAAGAGGATGTCTTTCATAAAACCAGTCAAATCTGCAGGACTGTATTTTATTTTAAAAAAACTCAAAGAAAATTATATGAACACATTATTGATTCTCTCAAGTACTGATTTGATCTCAGTGGTTTTTTTCACTTTGCAGCAGGATGCTTAGGAACAAGTCCTACCTGTGATGTGAAGTGTTGCTCAGTGTGGAGGTGCAGGGGAACAAGCTTTGCAATCTCCAAACTGAAGTGTTTGGGGGGAAAGAAGACATTTCTCATGAGATCATATTGACCACAGCACTACTTTTGGTTCCCTCTGGGAACGTGGATGTTCTGGAAACAGCAATCTTGAAAGGTGAAACATGGTCACCTGGAGGCTACGAATCCTTTTCATACACAAATCTGGTAGTAAAAGGAGAGAGAAGTGGCTACCAAAAAACCCTTGCTGCGAATTTGCCTGAGTGAAGGTTGCAGGACTAGGGTGGTATCATGGCTTGCCTGCATCAGGACTGCAAAAGGGGTAACAGTCCCATAGCACATCATTCTGCAAAGCTCCCATAACTGGTTGAATAAGGAAGAGTTTCTTAATTTAGTTTCCCCTGTATTAAAAGCTTATGAAAACTATTAAAACAAACAAACAAAAAAGACATAGGGGTAGAGTATTACAAAAACCCAAACAAACCTCAAAACACACCCACCCTGGAAATGTCTACCATTCACAGCTTCACCAAGTATTTTCTTTTAACTCACCACAAGACTTCCCAGAAGAACAACTGAAAAGACATTAGACATTATTTATTTTTCTTTTTAAAATATTGTTTTAGAAACCTCCCAGAAGGGAGAAAAATAAAGTAAATTATTATAGTGCCACATCAGCACAATCACCAAGCTCAAAATGAAGAAGGCTACAGTGATCTAAGTATTCCTTTGACGTAAGATGCTTTTTAATTTCACAGTCAGCTGTTCTGCTTCCTTTTACAAAGACACTTCCACTTAATGTCTTCTAAGTCACCTTGAATACCCACTGAACATATACAAATTTGTAGCTCTTTCGCTTATTTTGTGGGTTTGTTTTGGTAATCTGGTTTCATGCATGGGGAAGTTCATTCTCTGTACTAAATGAAAGGCTTTCATAAGGGGTCTTCTTTCCATTGGAGACACCATTAGAGGCCAATTGCTATTCAAACCAGCTGTAATAAAAAGGGCTTGTTGTGAAGAACACAGCTCTATTTCTTTTTATTAAAGCACAGAACTACTCACAGTAACCTTTTGCAAGACAACTGAGAATAAAAACAGCTTCACCATGCTGTATTTCACACAGCAGCTTGCCAAGAACACGAGTTTCTCAGGAATCAGAGCTGCAGCAGAGGAGCAGATGTGGCTCTTGCTGCAGAGGTGGGCCCCAGGCAGCACCCTCCCGTCCTGTGGGTCAGCAGGCACGGTGGTCACATGCTGGGCAAAGGGGTTCAAACTCCTGCTGTGTCTGCATCTGCTCCTGGCCCAGAGTCAAGGCCTGCTGAAGCAAGAGGCGAGCTGTGAAGTTTACGGGGTTTACGGGGTGCCGATCGCCCTCTGACAAGGGCAGGCATTTCCTGCAGCTACCAAATCTCCCTCCTGCATCCTCTCGATGGGCTCAGTACTGAAATGAGCTTTCTACCTTCTGCTGGGCTGCTCCAGACCTAACCCATATGGGCAAGGGGAATAATGGACAGACTTACAGCTAAACGTGGAAAAGACAGGAGCCACCTCTGCCTTGCTCCTGTTACCTCTTAAAAAGCAAAAGCAGACCCTGGCACCACAAACCAGCACCTCCACAGAGCCTGCAGCTTTCTGAACCTTAATGAACTTGAGCTGTGAACACCACACAAAGCACAGAGATCTTTCACAGATGTGGCTTCACGTGCTGCTTTGGACTTGGCAGAAAGGATGGTTCTGATCTGAGACAAGCAGAGATGGAGCAAAGGAGGTTGAATGACAGGTCTCTGAAAAATGATCTTTACTTTGGTTCTCTTTGATGAGGCAAGAGAAAGACAATGAAGACATGTCTAGTCTTCTTCTTCCTCCTGCAGTATTTCAGCTGATTCAGACCCTCACACACACCAAACTCATTACTTTGAGCCCCCCCACGTTTTCTCCTAATTTTAGCTAACCTTGATTAACTATTGAAACAGGTATCAGTATTAAAATTGTCAATATTCTGGAAAGCTTTTTCAGCTCCTGTGTAATGACCAGAAGAACGTTATGTTGTTTATCTGCTTCCCCTTAAAATCGAACTATGTTGCTGCTTTCTGCAAGGCACCCAGAGTAAAGAAATTTCGTATAACACTGAAATCTGCACATGGTTATTTTTATAAATTTGCGAAAGAGGTTAAACATGTAGTATCATTAAGCAAAAAGAAACCTGTTTTCTTAAGGAGACAAGTTACTTTGCTTGAGGCAGCCAGAAGACTTATGACTGGGCCCTCGAAATACAACGAGCACAAGAACCACATCTCAGATTTTTGGCTTTCCAGACCTAGGAAACAATGTCTGGAGCACAAATTTCCAGATGGAACCTACATGCAATCTAGTCCTGCAGGTCTGTTTTTGAAGCTGTGCTGTTAGGTAGTCCTACACACTGAGCCAAATCCAGTTTGGATGTATTCACACAAAGCACAGAGGTTTAAATATAAACATCTGTGCATGCAAGCAGGGGTGTGTAGTAACTTCTGGGGACAAGTGAATTTAGCTGTGCAGGGATGCTGCGCTGAAACCTGGACAGTGTGTGTTTGGATTAATCTGGCTTCAGACTGTGCAGTCTTAATTGAGGACAAGATCCCTCCCACTCCAAACTTGAGACTTACAAGTCAGATTTAAAATGAGATCACCAGTTACGTGGAGCATTATACACCAGATTCCTACTTGACGCAATTAACTGCTAGAAACAAAGGAAGAAGGAAGAAAAATATCTTTTGGCACTATGTATTATTATTTCTTGTAACCAGACTGTCCTCTATCATGTGATAAAGCAGACATATATGTAAGGAATCTTTCAGTCAATGGTTGTCACTACATACGTAGATAGTATCTGAAATCATACCTTCACCCACTAACAAAAGGCAATGGTTTTTTCTGCCATTGAGCACTACCAAATGTAGGGTATATCGATCATAACAAGCCTGGCAAGTAAAAGCTTCCTCGTCCATTCCTGGACTAATTAAAAATATAAAATTTGGTAGAATTTTCCATCTTCCCTGGCCAAGACCTTGAAAACAAGCACACAGACATGTTATAGAATGCAAATCAATGAGCATTTTCCAAATATTTGAAATTTCAGGTTTTGAAAAACATGCAGTGAACACTATTAAGCAGACCCTCATGCCCAGATATCCTTAAAGGAAAACAATTCTGCCTTGCTTCTTTGTGCCATTACGAAACAGCTGCCAGAGAAGACACAAAGTCCTGCTATGCTAGGCCTGAATGTCTGCACACAACTTTAAATACAAAATCTCCTTACAAGCCTCAGCTGGGCTGAAGCAAAGTGGGTCCCTGGGTCTCGCACTCCACCTACTACAGAAAATTCATCTGCCTGCATTAAAGAGTCGCAAGCTGAATCACAAAACCACATTCACGTCTTATTTATTTAAGGCATCAATCTCTCTCTCTGGCTGAGTGGGTGGATTTTCCAGATGCATTCCTGACCGAACTGAAAAGTGTCTGCACGATACAGACCTCTCCACACACCCACTGCACAACTCCTGCCCGTGCCGGCTCCAAGCACTGAGCAAGACTCCTGCCCACTCACGCCTCTCTCTCGACCTCTCTCCACTTTCCAGAGTCCCAGCCCACTCACTCAACCCAGGCTGGAACAGGACAAATGGAAATTTCTTGGCTCTTGGCTGCTTCACCTAAGGTTTACCCATATACAGAAGGCTAATTGAGACTGGGTAAGATTTTAATCCAAGCTTTAGTTTGGCTAATCTTTTGTAGTGCAGCACAGTGGAGTTTGAGTTGGTTTTGACTTAGCAAAGCAGCATACTGTTTTCTTGTTAGTGTTTGCAATGGGACAAATCATCCTAAAACACTCACCCCATTCTTCATTTGTGCTATCCCTTATACTGTTCTCTCTCACAGGCTTCTTTAGGCTTCTGTAGGCTTTCCCCAGCTTTTATATAAGACATATTACAGAGATCTGGAGTTGACAATATTATCTATGTAGTAACTCAAAATGATCAGAATGGTGACGCTCTTGCTCATCATGGAAGTCCTTTCCTGCAGCATTGGCCTCTCCTTGTTATTGTTATTTTAAAGAGGTACTTGCCTCAGATCCCTAAAAGTAGCTGATATGACTCCTACCCTAAGTCCTATATTCAGATTTCATATGGAAGTCAGTCTTCAGACAGAAAATTTTCTCTCAGAAAATTATTGAGAAATTTGTCAAGTACAACAACGTGATGTAGTTGCATTCAGTGTTACCTTGCCAGGACACTGGCCAGACTCAGGGCTGCTGAGTGTGATGGTAGAGGACAGCAGAGATATTTAGGTCTGGGTCTAGGTCCAGGTCCCACATTAATCAGATTAAGTTTCACACCTTCCTTGCAGTGGCTCCCCCAGGAGCTCCACCAGGCACCAACCACACACAGAGCTACAGTACAGGTTGAGGAAATTCCTAAGAAATAAAAAGAATCCAGGGTATATCAAAGTAAGCAGCACATGACAGGTATGAGTTTAATTTGTGTGTGCTGCTAGGTTCATCCAAAAAAATAGCCTCAAGGCTATTTCTTTCTTATGGAAAGAAATCCCCTTTCTTATGGAAAGACCAGTGTCCCTATGTCACTTTGCGATGGCATAATTATGAAGAAGGTACAGAAAAGTCAAAGATCAATTGGACACATCTGAGCACTTGCAAGCGTAGAGTTAAGCGTGAGAGCAAAGTATAGTAGCAGCTGGCTACAAATGCAGATTTGTATTTGGAATAAAGCTTAAGAGGAGCTCAAGAGTAATTCTGGCGCATTCTACAATCCCATGGCAGTGCTGGAAGAGTCCACTAATGTGTATTTTCTCATATCTGAAGTTTCATTTCATTTCCCAGTTTTCCTGTGTTACTCCTTTGCAGGGAAACATAATGGTACCAAGCGCTGAAAACATGGTGCGCAGTTTCCTTCCGAGAGAGTAATTTCACAGGTAATTTTGCTACAAAGTTGAACAGCCCAGAAGGCAGCCTAGGTGTTCTGGCAGCAAGCTGATGTTACCAAACATCATTATTTGTCCAGCTAGTTTACAGGGAAATAAAAACAAAATCCCCAGGTGTCGTTTACAGTGTAGCCAATGTTTTTCATTCCTCTCGTAAATACAACGTGCTGTTCAGCCCACACACCTATTTTATAGCTCTAATGAAAAAGACAGAGCAAAATTCACACATCATGGTGACCACACTGCCTTTCAATTCACCCCTGTAAAAGACAGAGATTGATCAAACAGGTATTGCTCCAAGTATGCGAATGCAATATATGAAGAAGCATGTCAAGAATTTTAATTGTACTAAATAGGAAAAACCCGTAACTAAGAGAAAATAGATTGCCTACATAACAACACACAGCTGGAATGACTTTAGTCCCCACGGCATTGCTAAGAGGCCTCTTTATGGGCTTGGATTAGAAGTGCCTTTAGCCAGGCACAGCAGGACAGGTTGGAGAGGGGCAGCCTCAAACCCACAGACCCGAACGTCTCCGCTCTTCCAGCTCCTGACTAAGTTAGCACGGGACACACAGACCTGATAACTTCTTGCATCTTGCCTGACACTGATGGATTTCTCAGGGTCCACCAACTATTCTCCATCTTTACGAAGATGGGCGGTTTCAAATTTGTTGTTTGGATATTCCATCTATCACACGTGCCATTACATTGCAGGAGGCAGAATGTAGCAGAGGAGGGACACACTGGTGGCACAGGGCACCGTGACAGCTCCTGAGCATGTTCCTCTGCAATGGTAATACTGCATTCATATCAGCATTCTTTCTTTATTTATTGAGGCTTCAGTTCCCTGCCAGCTGCTCCAGTACTGGGAGTATGTGCTGGAAAAGAAAAGAAAGACACAGAAACCGTACGTGGGCAGTCCCTCCCCATGCAGCCCCTGACGCTGGGATTGAAGCCCCAACACAAACCCAGGACCCCTGAGGGTGCTGGATTCTCTCAGCTGCTCATGGCTCACCCTAGGAGAGGGCAGGCTCGACCCACTTCCACCTTACTGGCCATGGCAATTAAAAGGGTCATTTCAAATGAAATTTCTTGGCCTAAAACGAACAGCCACACGGGCACCGCCATTCAGTGGGGATTTCATACCCCAGGACACACGCAGGCAAAATCCTCATCTGTCAAATATGGCCAGATCAGTGAACTGGAAGCAATGTGTCTGACTTTCCTCAGGCTTTGTGAGAGTGAGTGACCCTGTGACTCTTTATTAAGCCATATGATTACACACTGCAGGCATACAAGTGAAAGAATGCCCAGGGAGGTATGTGGTTGTGGCACCTGAAATCCCCCACTGGTCGTTTACAAACCATAAAGTAAAGTTGACAAATTCCTAAAGCTTAGAATTTATTTTTTTTTTTCCATAGGGGCTTAAGGTTTTTGTGGATATAGCACACCACCAGGCTGATGCCAGACATTTTTTTGGTGCTTGTTATTAGAGATATGAACAATGGCCTGGATTTATTCAGAGACAAGGACTAAAATTATTCCATCTGTGCAATGTTAATGAATAAATTCTATTCCTGAATTATTGCAAAATTCCGAGCCATGAATTTTGATCATGTTTGAATAGTTTATAGGCACAAACTCCTCTGTATTTTTTAAAACCCTTTTCAGAAAAAGCTTTGTATCTTAAAGTTTTCAGTTTTGCTGTAACCCATTGACAACGCTTTTATCAGCTGTACAATCCTAAAACTACCAAGTTGTATTTTATCAAATGGGAAGAAGTAACATATAATTTCTTGCAGTATAAAATACTATAAAAAAGTGCATGGTGAAAAAACAGTTAAATGGATCTTGTTCAGCTATTCCCAAGCCACTTATCAGGGAAAAAAACCCCACCTATTTTACAGGTTTTCTCCCCCTCACCTTTTTTTTAGTATAGCAGATTTCATTACTGCATGGCAGGATGATTCATTCATTCCTGGTCCACAAGTTCCTAGACTTGATTCTTACACGTGGAATCATGCTTAGGAGCCAGATTGTTGTAACTGCATGGAAGAGGTATCCTGATCCAGTCATATCTTATATACCCTACAAAAGATACCTGAAGAAGTACCTGCCCTCCTTGAGAGGGCCCCCTGGTAGCTTTTATCCCTCCTTTCCTGTCAGCTCTTGACCTAAGGGGTGTGGGGAAGGCTGGAGGATCAGTGTCTTGGTGTGCACTGGACCTCCCTGGGAACATGAGAGTCTGTCCCCTACTGACAGCTCACTAGGGAAGAGGGGAGGTGATGGTGAGGAGTATCCTGACTCACTATCTAGAGCATGGAGGTGACCAAGGTGGGCGTTTCTGTGGAGAACAGGCTCACGCTCTGCAACTCTGGCTGTGTTTGCCAAGGGCAAAGGGTAATTATCTTACACAAGCTGTTTAGTCTTCCACTTATCTATAGTGTACTGGTCCTATCTTCTGGTTCCTTGGGAAGCTTCTCTTCATCATCAAGGCTTTCAGCTCATTTCTTTGAAGTCTGTTTTCTAAAACACTACAAATGTGCTTCACAACAGTTCAAAGACCATCTTCTCTGCTTTCAGCAATTCCATATTGTACTGTAGCTTTGAATTATGCAATCAGTAATTTAACAGGAAAGTTCTACTTAAAAGACTCTATTTATTAAAGCGCAGATCCTAAGTTCTTAAACATTAACATAAGGAAACGAAATGCACAATGAATTCTACATCTATTACCTCAGAATGCCATGAGTTAGGAAGATCAGATCTTCTACCTTGGAGTCCATTTGATCCCTTGAATTCCCTTCCCTGTGCAGATGCCCAGAGCCCAAGTCTCAGAGGAAAGGGCCAAACCCTGCCAGAAAGAGATCTCATCCTTCTGTCTACCATCTAGAAACTACTCTTAGCTCTCATGCCTGAGATTTAGCATCCCCAAAATGTATCATATTGGAAAGAAAGTTTTGTCCTTTCTTCATTCACTCTTTCCCAAAGTGAACTGTGCATGAGGTGGTACAAACCAGTGACATTGACTGATGAAAGAGTTAATATTGGTGGCAATCTGGTAGAGGAAAACCAGTGGAGAGGCTTAGCTTGCCATCTGGAGCAGATAACTTTAAAACAGCCCGAGAAATGGGGTTGAAGATGAAGTAACTGGGATAAGAAACACACTTCCTCACTTTCTCAGTGCAGCAATCTGGTGGCATTGCAGCTGAGCAACTTCTGGCAGCATCCCTGCACATCTGTAGCATCCATTGAAAAGAAGTAAACAGCATCAGTGAGCTGGAAAGACTGTTTTCCTTACTGACTCCCTGCAGCAAATCTGTCCCAAGCTCAAAGGAGAAAAAATCTGATGTGTATTTCCCTAGGACTAGTCTGCATCTGCATTCATTGTTCTTTAATATGTTAGTGTGTTATGCTTAGTATGTTTGGCTTACTATGAGCAGTTAATGTTCTATTGACTAAAAAATACAGTAGTTTGACAAATTCTCAGAAATTAACTTATTTGAGAAGGAAGGACAGCATGATTCAGCAAAAGGGGAAGTGGTACAAGACAGTGTGTATTCAGTCCTCTTTTCAAAAACTTCTTCCCCAAAATGAGAACTTCTGGAGAATGCCTCTCTCCTTTCCTCCTTCTGCTGGTTTCTTCCTTCCTTGAACCAAACTACAGGCTCCAGCAACAAGGCAGCTAATAATAAACTCCTAGCTGAACTCTAGGAAAGTAGCTTGGTCAAGGTTTTGCCTGCCAAATGCTGACCAACACATGTTCCCAGCTGCCAGCAGAGACTGACAGCTAGCCACGTTTTTTACAAACCAGTTATACTTTAGCCTTCTGCCCCTCAGAGCACATTTTGCTCCAAACAAGACCACCCAATTCCAAATGGTACCTGACTCATGGTCCACCTACCATGTCTCACATCCATGGAGCATACAGGGACTTCTCCAATCACAATATATTAATACAACTGCTCTTGCACTACGACTCCTGGAAAAAACCCCACTGCTGTTTTTATCCCTGCCCACACCAACAGGCTGTACAGAAACTGCACTGGCATTTCTACAGTGCCAGCCAGCAGACAAACAGGACTTCTTTCAAAATTACCTTTTATCAAGGTTTCTGTAATAAAACTTGGCTCTTGCCTTGAGGTTTCCCCCTATTGCATGTTTTTACCAGGAAGGACACAGACTCAAGAGGGAACACCAACTGAGACAGCAGGCATAACATTTCCTACTGATCAGGCAGGAGCTCAGCTGCATTTTGGCCCCAAGAGCAACCTCTGGTGCTTCACTTGAAATGCTGACCCAGCTGTCCACTGAGTTTGGAGTCTTTAAAAAAAAGTTGTGCAGGTCACCTTTCTGTCTGGAGGAGCCCAGTGCCAGGTGAGCAGCCAGCACTGCTGAAGGCACAAGGCTCCTGCTCTGTCCAGAGGCTGCTCAGAGGCCTGGAAATGCAGCAAAGACTGCAGAGGTGGGAACACACTGAGTCAGGTTTTCTGAAGAAGGGGAAATAAACCCTTTGAGGGACACAAATGCATGAGCACCTACAGTCAAACAGCATGGTGCAGGGATGTGTGGAAATCAGGCCAGCCTAGCTCCTCTCTGAGCTGCCCCATTATGCAGGGAAAGATGATGAGGGTATGGGAGGAAGTTTGGGCTCCAAAACAGACAAAGAAGGCTCCTTGGATTGGGACCCTACTGAATTACACAGCTCTCATCAGTGCCAATGCTACGGCTTCATGATCTGGTTCCCCCTTTAGTCAAGGCTCTTCTGTACTGCAGATATTTGGGATACCTCCCTGACCACAGCAATGTTGTTTTCCTGAGGCATCAGGGAGTTATGGTTGGTTCCTAAGGGTGGAACTACCCTGACTCCTCCTCTTGTGGTGAAATTTCCTCCTACCACTTCCAGGCTGCCAGTCCCCTCTTCCCTCCATGCTGCCCCACCAAGCACAACAGCACAAGAATTTCTGGAAATGGTCTTGTAATTCTAAGGGGAGAAATAACTCACCTTGGTAGCATCACAATACCCAGGAGAAAGAAAGAAATGGCAGCAAGTCAGTAGGCAAAAATCCCATCACGTCACAACTGCACACTTACTATTGGGACAGTAATGATAATGAAGTACCCACTGCTTACTAAAATCTTGTGCACTGCAAGAGAATGCTGACCAGGGACAGCCAACTACAGGATAACACCAAGGGAACCTATTTTTATAGCTGTTAATGAATACTAGTATTTTTTACTTATTTGGAGGTGATAGAAATGAACACTTAGCATTTCTTCCTATTTCTCAAGATTTGTTTTGCCTTTTTGCTATTCCAGGGCTTAATCCAGAACAACAAAAACAACGAAAAAAGGAAACAAACAAAAGGAAAACAAAAAAAGGAAAAAAAACCTGTGTGCAGCCTTATGGAGGACTTTCCAAGCCACAGATGCTGGCTCTGTGGTTGGCTGATCTATCCAAAATAAAGCTCAACAGCAGGGAGCAGTGGAGTAGTTCAGGGGGTAGAAAAGGGTCATGCGAATGTGATCCCCACCTCCCAAACTCCACATCTCCTTACGCTGCCTCCCCCTGCTCCTTTTGGGATGGAAGGAATTTTGACTTATTTTTCATTTTTGTTTTCAGCCTGCCTGTCCTATCCACTTGCCAGCTGGGGTCACTGAAAGTGACTCTTGTGCAGCCACTTTCCCAGGACAGAAAAAATGAGGTGAACTATTATTCTGATGGCTTGTAGGTGAAAAGGCACCAACAGCTTTGATGATGGGCCCTTTTGGCTGCTCCAAGACAGAGCTGGCACTGTGGAAGCTCAGAGGCCACCATGTCACCTTCCCCTTGCCACAGGGACAGGCATTCTCCTGCCCTGGGTGAAACTGTTGACTGTGGAGATTGAAATGTTTTCCCAACAGAAAGAGATCACGAGAGCCTTGAAAACAGGGGCCTTGAAGGCTGCTAACCCCTGTGCACAGATGTGTGGCACTATGTGTGACACTCCTCACATGAGAAGGCCATTTTGGGTGAACAAACGAAAAAAAGAGCAACCTCATTTTAATAATTTTTGGCACCAGCATGCATTCATACTGTATACTTATTCTTTGAGAAGAGTGCACAGCCTATGTCGTGGCTCAGCTGCTGGTACAACTTCTGCAAGTCTACAAGAGATCCCATGAAACCACTCTGGGGAAAACTTACAAACTCTGCTACACATCAGTCTGGGGGCTGAAGCAATGCCCAGCTGGGCAGAGGACATGTAAGAGGCATGGCTCCGTTTTTTCACACCCAGCACATTCATTTCTCTTCAGGTGTGGCCTTCAATTTCCTCATGAAAGAATTTTTCGGAAGCCTTATGTTTGCCAAGAAAATAAACCAAGTCTAAACATCACACCTTCCTCTGGGAGGACATTGGATGTGGATGATGGGACTGTACCTGTATGTTTTGATACGGCTAGCAAGAAAGTTTTTCATAGGAAGTGTTTGGTTTACCCCAAGCACTATGCAAAAGCAAGCTGAAAGAATGTTGTCACTTACCAAACCTCTTGTAGCCAAAGGACTGCACCTCCTCCTCCTCTGCAAAGTCGTCTGGAGAAAGAAAGACACAGCAGCAGATTATTACTACTACCACTGAGAAAAGATGAGAAGAAGTTTTTACAGGTGCATGTTCATTAATTAATGTTACTTTACGTGGTTTGTTAGGCATGCTACTGCTCTTCCCCTCTGCTGCTCCTATCCCACCTCTGTCTCCAAGTGCAGAAGAACTCCAGATTACAAACTGTGCAGATTTATCATCTGGCACCCATCCTGAGGCCTGCTTGGCCAGCTGAGTGCAGACCAGAGCAGATATGTCCCTCATCACAATGACAGCCACAACTGCCACCAGTACGCCACTAGGTCAAGCTTGCCCAGACCACAGGAGTCAGAGGGGATGGCTGTGCATCCATCCGTCCATCCATCCATCCATCCATCCATCCATCCATCCATCCATCCATCCATCCATCCACCACCTCCCATGAACGCTAGCTTGGCCTGAAAATGTCAGATCCAATAAAACATGGGAAACAGAACTGATAAACTCTGATGAGAAAAATAAAAACTGAGATGGTGAAGATTGTGAAAGGTCTAAAGGGGAAGCCGAACAAGGAGTGGCTGAGGTAACTTGGTTTGTTCAGCCTGGAGAAGAGGAGACTGGGGGGACACCTCAGGACAGTCTACAACTTCCTCGTGAGGGGAAGTGGAGGGGCAAACACTGATGATAGGACCCAAGGGAATGGAAGTTGTGGGGAGGTTGAGGTTGGCTGTTAGGAGAATATCAGGCTCCACAGGGAAGTGGTCACAGCACCAGCATGCCTGAATTCAAGAAGCATTAGGACAGTGCTCTCAGACACATGGTGTGATTCTTGGGGCTGGCCTGTACAGGGACAGGATTTGGATTTGGTGATCCTTTAGGGTCCTTTCCAGCTCAGGCCATTCTATCATTCAATTATTCCATCATGCCTTTTGTTCTCATCTTTACAGTAAGCAAGCAATAATATGCTAATAATCACAAGGCTTTTTGTCAGAAGCTGAATTTCTCTACATTTCCTTCCATCAGCAAAGGAAAAGGCTGGCATCAGCAAAAAAAAATGCACTCATGACTTAAAGAGAAAAAAAAAAAAAAAGGAATATATTTGTGTTCATGTGTTCAGCCTCCTTCCACCAAGGCAACCCCTCGTTCTGATGAGTCAGGAAAGGCAAAAGCTCTGCCTCGTCACCAGCACCAGCCTCTGCATCAACTGCTGGGAGGGCAGCACAGCCCAGGCTGTTCTCCTCCCTCTTCTGTATTTCCCAGAGGGATTACTTAATGACCTGTAGGGGAAAAGCAAGCTCAAAGCAGATGAACCATTGTGATGGAGTGAGAAGTCTGTGTTTAGTTGGACCTTTTCCGTCCACAGACTTACTGCACATGACTGCGGGGCTCTGCATCACGAAACTGGGCTAACTGGTGCCACAGCTAACTTGGGACAGCACAGAGCCTTGGGGGGATGAATTCAAAGGTGGAGATACAGTCTGCACCCAGGCTCAACAAAGCCTAAACGATTTGTGTGCATGTCTCCAGCAGGAAATGTGACTTGTTTTTCCTTCTGACCTCTGAGGTGCCACACGCACAAGTCTGAAGACTTTGCCTGAAGCAGCAGCAGAGTTCATGAAATGCATCATTTTGCAGAACATCACCCATTACCCAGACAGCACTATTGATTAAACAGCTAGAAACATATTGTTCACAAGATAAGACATTTTGCTTACTGCCAGCAGTGCTCCTGTCTTTAGCTAGACCCCCAATTCAGATGTGCATTTAAGAAGTGGAAGAGCCAGTGGATCCTCCTTAGCCAAAACAAAAACTGGTTTTGAAGACAGAAAAAACCTTTAAAAAACCAAACCAAACAAACCCTCACAGTTGTCCCAAATGTTATGTGAAGACAAGGCCCCCCCCCAACTAAACACAACAAATACTAATAAACCACAAACAGTCAACAACCAACTTCTCATCCCAGCAGTGAGCTACTCAGGAAAGATCTTCCCCTGTTGCACAAAAGATAAAATGCTGCACAAAATAAGATAACAGCTCCAGAGACCTTAGCTTCCTGCCCTCTCCTGCTATCAGGCTGCAACACAATCGCCTCCTTTGTTTCTCAGGAGTGTAACCTGGCTTATCTGATCTGTATCTGATGCATACAGCCAGGCCACCTTTAAATCCTGCAGCTTCATCCCACACCACATCTCCAAGATCTTCCTGCCAGGCTGACAGCCCCTTCCCTAGTTTTCTTGTTTCTCATGCTTAGACCAACAGCATTGGCTTTTACAACTTTAATCACGTTTTTGTTTCTTTGGCCATTTCTGTATATGCAACATGTTTATATATGTACATTTTATATATTTCTATACACACACATATTTTTAAAAATACATATATATATGTGCTTTTCAGTATTTGCAATACTGCATGTTATTCATTCTAGGGGTGTTTTTTTTCCTTAAGCTTTGAATACATTATAATTACTCATTCACCTCCTAGTTTTGAAGAGCACTTGTGATATTTGAAACAAAGAAGTGGAGACGGGCAAGGGTGGTTATGTCAAGTGATGACCCATCTCCCTGATCACTAAAATCTCAAACATCAACTCTGTGAGTTGATCTTGCAAGGAGCAGTCAATGTAATTTTAGGGGAAGTCTATGAAAATTATTTAACAGACAAAGCTCAATGTTCTTTCAGTCAAAACTGAAAATTTCTGAATTCCTGTGCAAATATAGTACTTTACAATATTCACTGTAATGTAACAAGTTTAAGGAAAATAAAGATGGAAGAAATTAATAAAGCAAGCTTAGACTAAACATTCAGAAATTACAGCACTTTGGAAAAAGAGACTGAGATGGGTTGAAAGTCCTACCTCAGAAGAAGTCTATGTTTGAAATATTAAAAATTAAGTTGACAAACAAGCCCATACATTTAAGTCCCAAGGCAGACCCTGCAGCCAGCCTGCTCCTCCCATGCCTGTTGGGCAGTATTGTACTCACTGGAGGCAGCGAAGACTTGATCCTCAGCTCCCTGTTCCAGTACTGGAAATACTAAAATTTTGTCACAAGTTCTACAAAAATCCCAAAGCTTCCTGGTATATTCAAATCAGCAAAATACAGGAGAACCTAAGTTTTCATTGAAAAGGTAACAGCTTTTCTAGTGAAAACTATGAAAATGTGATCTGTTACGAATTACAGAGGTTAAGAAAATATACACCAAGTAAGAAGGCAAATATTATGAACACCTCCAGTATGTTTTAATGACTTATGCTTTTAAAGGCACTATCAGAAATTGTTGTGGCAGAAATTTGTGGGTTTTGAGCACCAGTGACTGATCCTAGAAATGGAAATTCTGCATTTTCACATCAGTGGTGCCCATACTTGAGTGAGACTGCAACTGGTGTAGGAGGGGTTTGTTTGACATTGTGAAAGCCTTAAGTTAGAAATATTTTTATTTGGTTTAAATCCAGTCCTTCTCAGTTACAAAGAGGACTGGAATGAACGCAGTATCTCTGTTACATACACATACATTAATATGCAGGCAAGGCTTATTTTCATGGGTGAAAAATATGAAGGGCAGACTCCTTCTTGAAGCAGACAATCAAAGAGAATTTGTTGTTATGTCCTGGTCACAAGAATTAACTCTTTTATATGGGGAAGATCAGCCCTAACTCAGGTATAAGACACTCAACTGAGCTCTCAGCTGTGAACCAAAAGATAGGGAATCTAGAATAAGAAAGATGAAGAAACATGAAAAGCTGGTCTCTTATTCCAATGACTTATACATAACTCTGGCAGCAGGAAGGTCCATAAAAAGGTGAACTTTGGGCAGAACAGAAACATATGTGAGCAACCAGTTGTATTTAAAATAATTTTTAAATTGTATTATTGTAAGGGAAGGGCCACAGGAGATCTCCACTTTTATTGGGCTTACAAGAGTCTCCTTGGATGCTAGAACAGATTGTCATGGGAAGCTTACAGCAAACTGCTACAAATCACTGTCTCACTGTGGCTGAATAGCAATACATCAAGTATTTTAGGGAGTCAGTGCAAAGCAAGAGTTCTGGTCCAAAAAAGTGGAGAAAAAAAAAAAAAGCTTTGAGATATTTTGGCAATATCCATGCCCCATTGAGTACCAATGCCAAATTCCACTTGCCCTCCAGTTATAAGCTATTACTGCAACACCTCTAGTAAATACAGTTGTAGAGTTAAATAAGTTACAGTACAATGCTTCAAGGGAGTGGGAATCATGAAAAGGCAGTTCAGCTGGGGATTAATGCAGCGAACAGAGGGAATTCATTTAATCTAAAACAAATTAGACTCTCATTTGATTAATTTGCTAGTGGCAAAGAAAATCTGTGGAGTAGAACTGTTTAATTTCTTGTTCTTGTTCTTAAATCTTAAATAAATTAATCATGGATCACTTATGAGTCATTCTGAGGTCAAGTAAGAAAGAGCTGGCCTGGAGCCAAAATGGATGCAAAATCTGCCCCTGAGACAATACAGGGCATAAAACCACGGCACCAGATCTGAGGAGCCTTTGGTGCCAGGAGATTTTAGGGAAGTTGTTTCCATTTTAGCCCCTTCCTTTCACAGGTGTCATTGTTGGCATATGGAAGGTGTTAAAGAAAGCTGCTAATGTACGTGTCCAGCTGTCTTCTTTTAACAGTACACCTTGCTCAGCCATTTAAACCTAATTAACTAATGAGGCAAACAAGACCTCGGAACCGTTAGAGATGCTAGGTCATATGGTGGCTGCAGACACGTGGTATCCAATGATTTCAAGAACACCTGTGTGCTGCAAATGTGGATACAAAGTCCATGTTTAAAGACCTCGTCTGAAGTCTTAAATAAAGAAAACAAACCAATATTCTACATTGCATTTCAAAATCTGGGAAAATCTATTCCAGGAGAGAATGAGGCATTTGGGCTGAAAATTGTCATGCCAAGTTTCAGCTCAGATTTTAGAATTTCCTTTATAACCCCCTGAAAACTCAAATTACAGTACATTAGAACCTACCCCTAAGTATCAGGCTGGGAACTCAGACTGTAAGATTAATTTGTAGTAAAAATGACATCCAGTGTAAGAGTTTCCTCTGAAATAAAATCTCTCTCTCAAAGGCTTTAACAGTTAGAGCCCTGCCTTTCCTTAATGGGAACTATAGAGCTATATCCCAGTGCAACTCTGTAAAAATCATTCCAGTATTATCAAGGAGAGATTTTTCCTTGTACCATTTGGAAAGAAGCTGTGCCCAGCAGTTGAAAATCACAATATTCCACTCTATAACCCACGAATCAGCATGGATGAAGAACTCTGGTCAGAGCTGTGTAACAAGTGCATCTCCTTCATGAGAGACTGCTTGCAGTGTCAAAAAGCTGCTTCTGCCTGCTCTCTCCATCTTAGCACTTTCACTGAAATGCAGAACTTGTCCACTTGTGAGGTTTCTGTAATATTAACAACTGTTCAGGCAGACAAGAACAGCGGCACCAATATCTTTCTCATATCACATTTCAAAAGCTTTTTGAGCTGCCACCAGATTTATATGCATTTCTGCTCACTGCTAACTGGGTCTATATTCAAACTGCTGACCTAGAGGTGAAATGGAGCCAGCAGAAGCACAGCAAGCAGCTGTGGCCTTCAGATGTTGATGACTTCATCAGTCTAATTGGTTTCCACTGGTTTTCATAGCTTTTATTCTGGACAGTCTCCTGCTTGTGCTAATGGGCTGCTCACTCCCCTCTCTCTTCACAGATGCTTTATTTCACTTGTCCTCTCGTTCTGCCCTTCTCCACTACCTTTTCCTTATAGGCCCTTTTCATAGTCAAGTCTTTCTCTCTGCCTCTATTTTTAAGCTTTCCCTCACAAAATCCTACCCCACACTTAAAGCACTTCCTGATTGACAGGATCCCAAGCTGACATGTCACACTAACAGTCCCTGTTGCTGGCTGTGTTATGCCCATATTATCCACCCCTTCTTTTGTCTGGCTTGTCACACAGCAAACTCCTGTGGACAGGGATGACATGGGTTATCACTTGCAGAGTACCTGGTCTTTAAGGCAGCCATGGGAGAGGTTCAGCTGAGGCAGTCCTGGAAGAGAGCCCACCTCCCTGCATCCCAAAGCATCCTTTGGGATGTTGTTTGAGCTTGGATTCTGGCCACAAAACTGAGGATTTTCCTCAGCTGTCCAACTGAGACTGCGGATCTGGGAATTTATCTGCTTATCTTAGTGACTGAAAGAGGCAATGTCCTAGATCAGAGATCCTCCCTTGGTACTATCCTATAACTTGGATGGTGTCTCCCATCACCTAACACATGCATAAAACAAACGAAACCAATAATCATGACAGATGGGTGCACTTTAATATCTTGGTCTTCATCTCTTCCCCTGCTGCTATGCCCCAAAAATGTGAGCACTTACATTAAGAACACGCACAAAAAGACAGAAGATTGTGAAATTTAGAGGCATAACAACAATCACTCTAGTTTTGCTTTTTAGGCACAAGATCAAGACAGTAAATAGGGGGTTTTGAACAAAACTTGTTAGCCCATAAGTGCTCCAGAGTATCATTACCGTACTGGGGTCAGGAGCAGCTGTGTGGTGTGGAGGATCAACCTCAGAAGTTAAAAGTTTAAATCATATCGTATTTCAGAATAATGATTTAAGAGCAAACAGATATGTTCTCATTAGTGCACTGAAAAATCGTGCCTCCCTGTCTGTATGTCAGGGGAGGCAATTAACGGCAGTATTAAAATGGCATACACATTCCTGACAACACATGTCTCTATTACCTCCCATAACTCATTCACTTTGTTCCCCAGTGATGTCTCAGTCTGCACCTCAAATTTATGCACCAAAAGGGATTGCAGTTTTAGGTGGAAGTGGTCAAACTCCAAAGACAATTCATCTTAGGTTGCTCCCTGACTCACACAGACCACACTCACATTATGAGGAGGATCAGGTTCACTTTCCATGCCTTGTAAAAAGCGTCTTTATTTTGCTTTCCAAGGGGGAGGGCTGGAAGGAGAGATTCTCTGTTCTGACATACAGAACCTCAGGATAAGGAAGGTTTTGTGAAGCTGAAGATAACTGGGTATGCATCCTTAGCAGTACTGAGCTGCTTTCATGCTTGACATTTCTCTTAGCTGTCTTTATTTTACTCTGTTTTATCTTTGCAAGGCCTGATCAGCTCTATCTCTCTGCAAGATTACCTCTCCCTCCTTATCCTAGCAGGCAGAAGTGTCTGAACCTCTGGCTGGGCACAGCAGTCTTTCAGTGTGGATCTAAGTAAACTGTTTAGTGGTTGTGACAAAAAAAAAGGGCTCTGCTCAGCCCTCAGCTGTAGCAAAATCAGTCTAAAATGAATCTACGTGATCCAAAGTAGGAGAAGAAGGAGTCACAAGAGATTTTAAACAACTCCCTTCTTCATAGGGATAGGTTTGTCCATGCTATTTCTAGTCCTGCATGGCTGGGAAAAGTAGAATTGAATCAATAACAAACAATTACAAGTTCTGAAAATGCTCCTGTCATAAATAGCTTATATGCTAATCCTGCTCAATATCCTTTGTGGCTGTATAGTAATATTTCTATCTGTGCAATAACAGATTTCTCTTATAATTTCATAGCTCTGTTTTCCTCTGTGTTGCTAACAAGAACATGCTTTGACACACACTTGCATCTTTCTCATCCATATGTTTAAAATCCTCTGTGCTACCAATCAGTTCAGGACACACACCGACTGTAAAGTAGCATTGCTCAGGATTTGTTCTGTGTTTTATCACACATTTATTATAACTGCTCGTGCCTTTGAACTTCTGCTGTAGGGTCCTGTGACATGTCCAACACACACCACTCAGACCTCCTGCATATGTTTCATGTTTATGTCACTATATTCATATAACCTCTTTTATAAATGGACTAAGGAAAGGTTACTGGACCACTCCACTTCTAATCCTTGGTTTTCAGATGCTTTCTGGCCTCTGCAAAGTTCTCTGAACTGGATTTTTTTGAAATTCTTGGTTTGAAGTTTCTATCCAGGAAAGACCTATTTGCAGATGACTGTTCATTTGATTTTGTGCATACAAAGGACAGAGAGAGAGAGAGAGAGAGAGAGAGAAAGAGACTTTTCTGCAGTGTTACGAAATTTTAACTTTTATTTCTTTATTCGTTAAAATTAGCAAGTGGCATCAAAACAGAGAGAAAGACAAAATCTGTCAAGAAGGTAAACATCATATGAATAGATTATTTAAGACTTTTCAAGACAGTCAAGCAAGAACAACTGAACTTGCATGCACAGTCAGCTTTTGCTGTTGTAGGCATTATTTGCAAATTACGCCCAGGCTCTAAGTCCCACAGAAGGGACAATTTTAGCAATCCGGGCTGATATGTTAATTAATTATCTGATAAAGTGTTCACTGTGTAGAGGCAGACTTGGGGTAAACTGAACTGGCATATCCCGTGAGAGCTGGGAGTGCTCTTATCTCCCGCGAGCTGCGCACGGAGCGCACTGAGCCGCCGTGGAGGTGAGGGGGGCTAAGAAAGGCAGGGGCTCAGGCCAGGCTGCTCCCTGGCACTGAGGGCTTCACTGCTCCAGTGGGACACAGCCATGGACAGACCTGTTTCTCCCCCATGCATCTTTAGGTATCAAAGGAGAGGAACGGCACAAGACAGAATATTTGGTCGCATTCCAGCTCTCAAGCACAGGATCCCAGATGATTTGTCCTCCAGCATCATCGCTATACAAGTGGTACATAGCAAGGTGCTTGTGATAGCAGAGAGGGAGGAGGAGAAGGAGAAGGCAGTGGAAGATGAATGACAAGAAGCAGCTAAGCTACTTTGAGCATCAGTAATCAAGAGCTTCTCTGTCATCCTGGAGCAACAGTCCCAAAATGACCACCTTGACTTTGTCATTGCCTGATTTGGGGCATTAGTATTAAGTGGTTATGCAAACAGTATCCATATTTCAGAGGAAAATACTTATCACCAGCACTGCCATGACAGTAGTGATTACAGATAGAGTTTAAAGTAGTAATTACAAAATACATTGCAGATACATGGGAAGAAGCTCTCAGTTTTAACGATGCCTCTCCCTGTCTTAAATTAGGGCCAATGTTTTCGAACATGTGGTGGTGTTTGACTGTGGGGAAGCTGTTTGCATTTGTTTCCCAGGCAACGAGTGCTCCTTCATACCCCAATAAATAACTATAACTCAGAGGTATCATTTGATAAAGATGAATCTGACCCTAGAGCAGTCACATCCCTATGTAAATCACATGAATTATTACTAAAAATATGACAAAGTTTGTGAGCTCAGTGTTGTGTTGTTTGCTGGAAATAAAACTGCCAGCATATTGAACATAAACTTCAATTTGTTTTACTGATTTAAAACATAACACATTACAAATAGCAGCAATGGGAAATATAATTTATTCCTTACAGATATTTAGTGATGTAATTATTTAGATATTCCTCCATTCTCTAGAGAGGGTAGATACAGAGACAGCTGCAATCAACAGATCTTTTTGTTTTTATTGAGAAAAATGTGTAACTACACCAAGTTATACAGTTCTACAATTATCACTACCATCAAGTTTAAAGAGAAAATATGAAAAGCCAAGTCCATACTCAGAAAAGGAAATCACTGAGTCAAAATTTGGTTTGACTCTCTGACTTCTCTAACACTGGCAAAAGCAATTGATGTGGATTTGTTTTACGCTTTTCTTTTGCTATTAGCACAGCCATTCAAGTGTTCTTCTTTGCATGTTTTATTACTCATTTCTGTAACTCTCTGGGGGAAAGAAATAAGATGGCTGTGATCACTCTTAGGGAAGCCAAATGGTAAGGACTAGCACTCCCTCTTGATGGAGTGTGGGGCACCAGTGAGTGCTCCCAGGAGCAGGAATTACATCTTGCCTTTGAATGCCACTGCTCTGCTTTGCAAAGAGCAGTGGAAGCAGAATGCAAGGAGACACAAGTTGCATTATATGTTATTCCCATCCTTGGTCCTTTGCATCCCACCTCTCCCCAAAACCCCAAAGGAATGGAGTGTAAGGCTGTCAGCACAGGTTTGTTCTACCTACTACCAGATCCCTGTTGTTTTGGTTTGTTCCTGCCCTCAACCTTATGCTGATAATGACAAGCTGACAACAAAATTTTTGGCATGAACAGCCTATAAATAAAGAACATTGAAAATACATTATTTTTAATATGTTGCATGGCCCTGGAGAGACACCATGCCACAGTGCCAGAAGTAACTTAAATAGGTGTGTGTGGGGGCTTTCAAAATAAATGCCCCCCAAAAGTTTTTCCTTCCTTCAGGCAGCTACTCTGGCAAGTGAATAAATAATCACATCATTTGGTGTCCTAGACTCTGGAAACTCAGTGTAACTATCATGATGTTTACTGGCCTCCTGGCATCTGGAATAAAACTCTGCAGTCCAAGAACAGGCACAGTGGTGCCCAAAAGCAATTTTCATATATGTATGTCTTTTCCTTTAGCTTATTTTTGCCTCTGAAGAAAAACTGGATTCAACTCTCACAAAGTCCCAACTAACTCCTAAACTCTCCATCATGTCCTGTGATGTTTTCATTGTAAGTATTCCCCAGTGTGTAAAGCCTCTGCCTTTTGCTGTAAGGCTATCAATTTTCATAAACAGAAGGCTTTCTTGCACACCCCCCCCCAATACATCTTTACTAGGTTACAGAGTGGCAATTTGGCAATCTGCTTCTTTATTTCGTTTTAAAGTTCGTGATACCTCTCAGTCACAGCTATGTAGAACAGGGTCAAATGTTTCACCCATTTAAAACAAGAAGAGAAGGAAGGGAGGAAAAGAGAAAAAAAGGGCGAAAGAAACAAAGTTTCAGTTTGAACAGATGCGAAGCAAAGACCAAAAATTTTCCAGTCGGTGGATGTAGAGGAGAAATACGCCAAATACGTTTCACAAGCCAGTTAAGCTTCTACTGGCACCTAATCACTGCCAGATGTTTAGAAGCAACACCAAGATCATCGCAAAACGCTGGCAAAAAAATAAACAAATCAACCAGCGAGAAACACAAGTCTTCTTCTCGGGGCACCGGCGAGGTGGAAGATAAAAGCTGGGTGCCGAGAGAAACCGTGCTGGGGGGAGAGCACGCTTGCCGGGACACGCTCACACCCTCACGCAGGGACAGCCCGCTCCCGGACCGGGACTGACCGGCACAGCCGAGCCGCGCAGACCCCGCACCCCGGGGGCACGGTGGGACCCCCGCTCCGCTCTGCCGGCACCGGCTGCCCGTGCCCCGCCCGCCACCTGCCCGCACCGTGTCCTGCCAGCGCCCCGCTGCCTGCGGCTCACCCCGCGGGCACCCTCAGCGCCCGAGACCCGCGATGTCCCCTTGCCGAGATGCCCGCACCGCCCGTCCCGTCCCGTCCCGGTGCCCGGCGCACGTGTGCGGGCGGCGGAGCGGGGCCGCTGCCGTCACTGCCGTCCCTGCCGTCCCTACCTTTCATCTTGGCGCCGGGGCGGCTCACATAGGACGGACGGGGCGCGGCGGGGCTGCCGCCGGGAGCGGCGGGCGGCGGAGCGCTCCTGCCTACTGCCGGGCCATGCCCCCGCCGCGGGCCCTGCCGCCCAGCCCCGGCCGCTGCCGCTCGCCCTCGCTCCTCGGCCGCCGGCGGCACCCAGCTCTCGCCGCCAGCCCCGCGGAGCCCGGCCCGGCCCCGCGGAGCCGCGGCTCGGCCCCGCCTCCCTCCCTCCGCCCCGGGGAAGGGGCCGCGGCCGGGGCCGGGAGGCGGGGGCGGGCTCGGGGTCCCGCCGGGGGATGGGGCTGGGGGCGTCGCACCCCGTAGGTGTCGCACCCCGTAGGTGTCGCACCCCGTAGGTGTCGCACCCGGTGGGTGTCGCACCCCGTGGGTGTCGCACCCCGTAGGTGTCGCACCCCGTGGGTGTCGCACCCGGTGAGTGTCGCACCCCGTGGGTGTCGCACCTCGTAGGTGTCGCACCCGGTGAGTGTCGCACCCCGTGGGTGTCGCACCCCGTGGGTGTCGCACCCGGTGGGTGTCGCACCCCGTCCCTCCGCGTCCCGCGGGGTTCCCGGGTGGCGGGGCCGTGGGCAGCGGGGAGCAGCCCCTGTCCGTGAGGAGCAGCCTGGGACGGGAGTTACAGGGCACCCGTCAGTGACCGGGCAGCTCAAGAGGGACGTGGTGTTCCCGGCAGGAGAAGGGTCCTGGCTGCGCTCCCCCGCACCCGGGGGATTCCTCGTGAGTGTGATCTCCGCAGGCTCCCCACAGCAGCGTGCCTCACACGCGGCGCGCCGGTGGAGGGATCCTGGAGCGGGGATGCATAGCTGTCTGCTGGGAAGAGGCTGCAGGAAGTGTGAAGTTCGCCCTGGTGCTGAACGAAGGGCCACGAGAGCAGTCCTGTTGGATTAATTGGGACTGCGTGCGCTACAGGCACTGGAAAGCGTGTGGAAATATTTGTGGGATTAGGGATATACAGGCCAGTCATCCTTTATTTTTCTAGTTCTGGATGTTGCCAGGAATTAGGGGTCGTTTCCAGACTCCTGTTTTCATGAAAGGCATGGTTTGTTTTTCTGCAAAGCTACCAATTTTCAGGCAATTGAAGACGGTGATAAATGTTTATGATCCAGCTTTGAGTGTTAACATCAACGCTGATGAGGCAGGGCAGGTGCAATGTGCACCAGTTCATTCTGGGGCTGAACAAAGTGCTCGAGGCACCAGAGAGTCCCTCCTGATGCAGTCAGGAGATGCACACGATTTTGCCTTTGCAGTTAGAGGTGTCACAGCCTGCTGAATGCAGGGATGCCCGGAGAAATGATTATACTACAGGGTCTGTAGCTCCATTGTGCACCACAGTGTACCAGAAAGGTCATGGCTCATGCTCACAGCATTAATTTAACACCAGGTCAAAAAGCATGGGAAACCTATCAAGTATGATCTCATATCAGCAAGGAATGGAGGATTAAATCCACGAAAAGTAGTCATTCTAGAGCAAAAATGAAAGAACAGATTTAGAAATCTGGATTCCTTCAGTTGGTCTGATTTCTTGAGTTGACATCAGCTTGAGCATGTTTCACTGACTTGGAGGCAGTACCTTTAGTTTGGAGCTGATGAAAATATTGGAATACCAGCTGCAGTAGCCATTTGCTGCTTTAAAGCAGGGCTCAGATATCAAAGAGACTTGACTCAGCTTTTAGTTTACACTCTAGCAGTTGACTGGAATATCATGAATAAAACACTTAAATCTGAATACAGTCATCAGGGGTCCCTAAAGTGTTGTGTTGGATTAGGACCACAGTGTTTATGAGACACACTCATGCTTACTTGGTGGTGTGAGGCTCCTAAGTTAATTTAAATTGTTTATTTTAAAGAATCAATAAAATTCTGTTTTCAAAACTGAAAGCCATTGAAACTCAGATCCAAAGCCCATGAGAATGTTTCCATAAGAAACCTTTCCATCACTTTTCATTGACTGGATGAAATCAATAATGAAGCCCCATTTCTCCATAGGAGGGTACTTCTGTTTGAAAACACAATGCAGAAGGAATGCCTTAAAAAAAGACGAGGAAAGAAGAATATTGCCTTAAACCTGTGCCATCAGGTGATGTGTGAAGAACAGGACTGTGCAGGGATTTAGAAAATTCCTCAAAAGCAGTAAATGATAACACCTTTCTGATTTTTTAATGCAGTAATGAACCCTTAATGAACTGAAGGGTAACGGCCAAAATTGCAGAGCCTGATGAGTGAATTACTGCATCTGAGGAAAATATGTTCCTTATTAATTGAAAGAAAAATTATTAGCATTTTGAATTCATATAGAGCTTATGATTGATTCAGTAGGCCTGGGGTCTACCTTCATTCTTGTCACTTGAAAATATTTATTAATTTGTGAACACAGTGGGACACTTCATATTTCTAGAGTAAGCTCCTATAATTGGCTTTTAATCATGTAAGTTGTATTCCACCCTGTATTTCTAATACATATGTTAGGAATGTGTAAGCAAGTATATGTAAAAACATGTTAATTTAAATGGCTGATGAGCTTCTGCTAATACTGCTATAAAAATCTTGTGTTAGTAAAGAAATGCAGGAAACTCATGAACTGTTTCATATGTCAAATCTTTCATTTAAACCCAAGTATTTTATGTTTTAGTTTCTGAAGGGAGCATTCTTCTTTCCTTCCCACCAGTCCATGTCTGTCCACCAGAGGAAGGTGTGGGTGTTAGACACCATCACCACCCTTAGCACTCCTGGGATTAATGAAGGACAAGATTGTTGATGACAAATTGTTGATGGATCATGGCGATGGGGTAATTGATCAAGCACACTTAATGAATATCAGTGGATAATTGATATTATGGAGTATATACATTATTGTATATATACATTATTGTATATGTTCAGCTGAATACATACATATTTAGGGTGCAGTACACTACGTAATACAGTTTGTATTATGCTAGGAAACATAATACTGTGTTGCCCAGTCACAGGCCTTCACAAACTTTAGCTTTTTGTACACTCTTTCATATTTTTCGAGTTTCATTTAAATCTATGGTGAAATTTGCCAAACACAGTTACTTGGCCTTTCTGCAGAAAACAACTGATCTTCTCAGAAAAAGTTTCAAGTATATTCTCATATTCTTTTATTTTTAGGAAAATTTAGACCACATTCTAGGGAAACTAATTTTACAGAAATGCTTCATTTTAGGGGCTTCTTTGTTACCCTAGTTCAGGACATAAATTATGAGGCCTATTTTTTCATCCAACAATAATAATATAACAGCAGCTTACTACCACAACGGGCTGCCTGTCACAAAGCAATCCCATGTTGCAACCAGATTCAGACTCAGAAAAGGACTAAAGGATATAAAGAAATCATCCTTTTTCAGAAATGTTTGCATATTGCCTTAATATGGCTTGTTTATATGGAACTATTACAGTTTATTCATCAAATGCAGAAATAAGGTACCCAAGTGAGTGCTTTGCAGTTGCTGTGGCATGACTTTAAGCACTTACCAGCCATATATGCATTGTTTATTTTTTCCTTGCTACAGTCTCCTCTTGAATATCCAGGAAGTTTGTTTGTAATGGGTCTCACTCACTTTTACTCTGCAAAATATGTTCAAATTCAGCAGTAATCCAAAAAAAAGAAGGACGTCAGTGTTTAATCTCCCTGTATGCACTCTAGAATAAATTGTGCAGGCTGTGCTAAAGTGATTTAAACCCGAGGTAATGTGCTCAGTTCTTGCTCACTTTGATTCCACTTCATAATGGACCATTAGCCTTACCTGGCTCATTCCCAGAGCCTAATCTACAAAGTTTGTGCCATTTGGCAAGGATGCTGGAAGCCTTGGTCCTGGCACATGGGGGCACGTGTGGCATTCTCTTTTGATTGGTGGCTTTCCCATAGCCTGAACCCACATGCAATACAAAGGGCAGAAATTAAATTTAAAACTGTCTGAAAAACATAATTGCATGCATCATTGAGGAGAACTGCATGTGACACAGGAACCATATGTGGAAGATCATTTGTCTGAAGTAAGTACCGTTTGGGTTCCATACAAAATGTGCAATTGAAAAGTAAGGGTTGAGTATTATAACATATTTTAATGATAAATCTTTTTCTGCACAACAATTTCATATTGTTGTTAATGACCATTTTGGAGCTGTGCCCAGGGTGAAGACATTATCCTTGGATCTGGGTAATGAGTTTGTAAATGATCCTGAACAAATGGTGAAGTTATTTGCTAATAATTTTGTTAAATCTGCAGATGAACCTTTTCTTAATCTGGGTAATTAGCATCATAATTTGAAAGTATTCAGTTATCTAGACTTGTCCCTGGCAAGTGAGGTTGGTTTTTGTTTTTCCTTTCCTATTTTTTTGATTAACTGTGAGACTGAGGGAGATTCTGAAAGCAGCAAAACACCTGGTTGTCTTTTCAGTATGCCAGAATTACTCAGAGATACAGACTTACTCTAGCTATGGTTTGGATGTTGATCATGCAAAGAAAGGCTCATGTGCCAGTTCTCTAGTCTTGCAATTGCTGTGACCTTTTTATCTTGGAAGGAAAATAGGAAGGCAGCTCTAGGATAGACTGGACAGTCACGCTGCACTAAATTTAAATAAAAGCAAAATGCTAGAAGGCAAGTAAAAGTACAGCTATTACAATCATCTGCTGATGAGACTGAGGGACCACGGTTTCATATTTTTGATATTTGGTAAAACACATAATTGTGGTGGGTTTTTTTCATATTTTGAATGAAGAGAGATTGTTTGCAGTCCAGAAAGTTTGTGAAATTTTATTCTGGCAATTTACAGACAGATTTCCTTGCACAGTTTTTTGTCAAAATTGCCTAAAACAATTGTAGCTGTTGTATCTGCTGAATATCCAAACCAGTGAAATATTTGACATTTGCACTCCAAAATTTCCATAATGAAAAGTAATTCCGTTACTGCTAGAGTGCTTAAATGTTGAAGACAGTAAAACCAAGACCAAATAATTTGTACCAATTTTATTAGGATCCTTGCAGAAGCAGATTTTTATACATTACTTACGACCTTTTGTTTGCTCATAGTGTGTGTTTCTTTCAACACACAGAAAAATATTTCTGATTGCCTCAGGAATAGATTCTCATTGCCTGAGGTCTAACTAGGTCAGCTCTTCAGCTGGAGTGTATCAAAATGATACTGGCCAGACTTTGATTTATGTTGATAGAAAGCAGCAAAGATCTCTCCATGTTTTGAGACTGTCCAAATGCCAATGACATTCAGCTTATGGCTATTGTTAGTAGGAGCAAGCCAGCAGGAACCCAGAATTGGGCTGTGTCAGCCCAGAGGAGCATCACTCTGCTGTCATTACATGCCACACATCTGGGCTTCAGCTGGGTGTGTTCCACATGCTCCAGTCTGGCTGTGCAACTTCTCCCAGAGGTAAAGTGGTGGATGGAGCTGTCTCCATAAGGGCACCTGGCACTAGAGGGAGGGGAAGGCAGTGCAAACTGCTTACAGACACCAACAGAGCGTGGTTCAGCTGTGTGCACTCCCCAGATTTGCTGGTTATGTCAATAGTGACTCACATGGTAAGTCCAAATGCAGAATACAATCATACAATCATAGAACGGCCTGGGTTGAAGAAAGGGAAGAAGGAACTTCCAAGATCATCTAGTTCCACTCCCCTACTGTGGACAAGGACATCTTCCACTGGACCAAGTTGCTCAGAGCTCTTTCCAACATGGCCTTAAACACTTACAGGGATGGGACATCCACAATTTCTCTAGGAAATCTGTTGCAGTGCCTCACCACCCTCACAGTAAAGAATTATTTCCTAACATCTGATCTAAACCTATTGTCTTTCAGTTTGAACCCATTCCTCCTTGTCCTGTCACTGTGTGCTCCTGTTAAAAGTCCCTCTCCATCTTTCTCGTAGGGTCCCTTCAGGTACTGGAATACCACATGTGATCTTCCTGAACACTTGCCTGGCAGTGCAGACCTCAGAGTCAAACAGGGACTGAGTGTGGCTTGTATATTGCTTGGTCCCAGGAGAGGATCATAGCAAGAAAAGCAAATAAAAATACAGTGAATCCTCCCTATATTAAGTTAACATTATTGCAATGTATTTTGGCTCCTCAGCCCGTGAGTTCCACCCATGAGGACTCCCTGACGCTTCAACAAGTGGGTGTAAGTAGCTCCAGGGGAATATTAAATTACAACTCTTCAGCTCTGACTTTGGCCCAAAAAGTACAGAAAAAACCCTTTGAAAATCAGGGAACATCATGACTGCAATTGTAAAGTATTTTGCACACTATGTAGAACACATCTGTAAATTATGTAAAGTAATATTTATGGAGCATGTTGAACCTTTGAAGTTTTGCTTTTTGGGACATACTGAAAATATAAGATGGCCACTCTGATTAGTATTTTTAGTAGCATTTACCAGGTTTACCTTGATTTTTTTTTTTTTTTTTACAGCAAATGGACTTCAAAAAGAACAAATGTACCAAAAGACAGGTAGTGTTCCTCGTATATTGCTTCTGAGACCATATTATCAACAGCTGCTTCTGATGCAACTGATGTTTTGCTTCTGTCTCTTTCAGGTAGATTACAGAGCATGAGACATTCCCTGGAAATACTAATGAAGGTTATGAAGAGATACTATGGCTTTTTTATTTTGTCAGGCACGCACAAATAGTTGTGATCAAAAAACATTACTGAGGTGGTGAAATCGAGCACTCACAAGATGGAAATGCAGGAGAAAGATTTCCCATGGGACTTCAATTTACCTGCCTATGTTTGGAATTATTGACAAGACCTATATTCCTACTGACAGAAGGTATCAATATGGATACTAGTTTATAATGGTGCATTAATTTTTTTCTCTGGTAATTCTGTTTATTTGGTACAGAGGAGGGACTGAACTCATTTAGGGAGCACCCATCCAATATTTCATCTTTTCTTCATTGTTCCTATAGGTCCCATTCACTGCAACGTTCATGCTCTTCTCTGAAAATAAAGTTATTGATTTCCTCTATGTCTGTCATCAGGGTAGCATTTCACAAATCTTAATTAAACATTGCAAGCAATAAGGAGTATCAATACCTCCATTTTATGGCCACTGAATCACAATCTTATTGAGCCACAGTAAGATTAAAGCTATTCTCTCCTAAGAAGTGAATCACTTGAAGTGCAATGATTTCTCGAGGTACCCAGTGTTGCTGTCGATGTTTACACTACACACCTGAGGGCACCTTCTACTTTCCACTTTCCAAGCTTGGCTAAAAGTCCTTGTGACAACCCCACAAGGCTCAGCTACACACAGTGCTGCCTCTGACCTTTTTCTCCCACCTTTCCATGCATGTGAAACCTGCAAAGTGCAACCCTGGCAGGCTCTGAGTGAAACCCCATGGGTGGGTGACTGGGAGATGAGGACATGAGGGGTGCTGCTGATTGCAGAAGACCAACAATCCAGCTACAGTCATGCACAAGCTTGAAGGCTACATCCCACTGACTTCCATGTCAGGGGGCAGTGCTCAGCCCTTCTGCAAATGAAGCCATAGGGTTCCTGTCAGGATTGTTGAGAAAAACATGGCTAGTGACAGACTAGGCTGAGCTGGATGTTGGTGAGTTGCTGGGATGGGTCGAGGCCAGCTGGTGGCAGCTCAGCCCCCACCCAGTTGCTCACTCCCTTTCCCCCAGAGAGACCGAGGAGAGAGTTGGCAAGCCAAAAGTGAGAAAAACTCATGGGTCAAGATGAAGGAAGTTTAATAAGTGAATGGGGAAAAAAAGATCCCAACTGATGCAAAGGCAATCACTCATCACCTCCCACCAGCAGTCCTATGCCCAGACAGTCTTCAAGCAGCAGCTAAGCACAAAAAGTCCCTGTTTTATTGATGAGCATGATGTATATGATGTGAAATATCCCTGGGCATTTTGGGTCAGCTGTCCCCTCCCAGCCTCTTGCCTACTCCCAGCCTCCTCATGGGGCAGCAGAGCTAGAAACAGAGAAGGCTGTGAAAACACTGCTCAGCAACAGCAAAAACATGGATGTGTTACCTGCACTGTTTTGGTCACAAATCTAAACCACAGCACCGTGCAGGCTACATGAAGAAAGTCACCTCCACCCCAACCAGACCCAGTGTAGTTGCTCCCATCACATGGGCACTGCCTGGCAGAGTCAGAGTCTTGTTCTCTAGTTTTAGCTTTGAAAATCAGAAATTCCTTTTCCCCTGCCTCCTCTCTAACCTTTACAATAAGTGAGGTAGACCTCTTAAAAGACTTAAAGTTTTCTTCACTGTACAGATCTGGGGTTGACATCTTGCTTCTATGCTGTGCAGACTCCCACTGGGAAAGAGAAAATGTTATTCCAGGCACAAAGATCACCTACCCACCAGATTTCAGGATTGTGATGCAAAGCCTGGGAAATGAGAGTTTTTAAAGGAAAACATCTACAGGCTTTTGACATAGACAACAATATATACATTTTCCCCTAGGTTCTTTCTTGGAAATGACTGAAAATTTTCCAAAAAAAAATTATCAAAAGAAGTCCAAACAAAATCAGCCAGAGGCATCCAGCCAGCAGGAGAAATTACAGCTAGAATGACTGAATTTTGGCAAGGCTAGAAGCTCCTTATAATGGAAAGTATTGGGTAACTTAAGGGAAAGGCCAAAACCAGTTCAGGAATGAAGAAAGAATGACCATGGTGGCCAGTGATTTTAATCTTTCATCTGTCGTGCAACCCTATAAAGGGGAAGACAATCCAAAAAGTGTTTGGAGATATCTGTGGAGACGACACAGGGGAACAAGCTGATTTTGATCTTTCTTCTGTTACTCCAGGCTGTCAGGTCTTTTGAAAGCTCTACAGAGCTTTCTCCCACAATAGAAAAGTCAGTTTCTCTACTTGAGGTATTTGTGAGGAATGAAACACATACATCCATACCTCTCCCAGATCCACACATAACTACCTACAAGCCCAGCTGAGCAATGAGTTAGAGGCTTCATCTTCCAGGCTCAGCATCACCCACTCAGAAATCCCCAGGCAGAGTATAGACCTCTTTTCTCTACTTTGATGATGACTGCTCAGCATGCAGCTGGCTTCCAGTCTTGTGTGAAGGGTATTCCAAACATTTCAGCTTAAAGTTCAGCAAATAAGTGCTGTTATTAGCCTGTTTCAGTGCAGGTGCTAGAGCAGAGTATTGCTCTATATGTGCTCTATATATGTGAGATTGGAAAAACCTCCCTCCTGCTCTAGCAGAAGCACATCTGCTATGGCTGACAGAGCTCAGTGAGGTCTCCAGCTCTGCCTCCCAGAAAAGGAACAGCACTGAGATCAAGAGCAAGGCTCCGCATTATTCACCAGCTTTGTTGTTCCTGCAGGGACACTTGGGATGGAGAGGAAAGAATTCTGTCACACATTTATAAAATAACCCTTTGTAGTGCAGAGTTTTCATGCTGTCATTTGTAATGCTGTTTTCTTCATGGAAAGAGACCAGGCATGCCTGTTGACAGAAAGATTTTTGGTCAAAATCTGTCAAAATCAGCATGAACTGCAGAAAAAGTATATACACACACCTGTTTGTTCAAACTTTTCCCTTATGGCCTGGAGATCTCTGGGGTTTCTTGGGCAATGGGTAACTGCAAGGGCAGGGAGAACTGTGAAGCATGGAGCAGCACTGTGTTCAGTCCATGTGCCACATGCAATACAAGCAAAACACATTTTCATGGGGAATGAAAATGAAACAAGGCACCAGAGGCACCACCTGACCATTATTCCTGGGGGATGTTTATAACTTTAAGTATGGAAGAGTTTGCTTCTTCTGTCACCATGTATTTTTCTGAGTTTTGGAGTGTTACTGGTTTTGCTTTGTATTAGATTTCAGAAAATATACTTCAAAATTGGTAAGAGGCAGCTGGTCTGCTCATAATGTTCTTTTTTTCCCCTTGAGATACTTACCTGTGTAATAAATTCCATTTTTTTATTTATTAAATGAACATAGTCAAGGTACTTGCAAAGAAATGAATATCCAAATATATGCAGAAGTATCGGAGAACAAAACCCACTAGGATAGCAAAATCACAACAAGGAGTCATTTATGTTGGAGGGAGCCATGAGGAGGTCTCTGGTCCAGCCTCCTGTTCCAAACGGGGTCAGCTGTGAGACCGACCAGGTTGCTCAGTGCTTTTCCCATTCGGATCTTGAAAGCTCCAAAGGCAGAGACTTCCCAGCCTCTCTGGACAACCTGCACCCCTGCCTGGGTGTGACTCAGGCTGATCACTCAGGCTGAAAAGTTTCTTCTTATACCTTGTTTGAACCTCTTTTGTTTCAGCCCATGCTTGTTGTCTCACCCTCCCAACATGGAGCACTGTGTAGAGCCCAGCTCCATCTTCTCCCCAGCCTCCCAGCAGGAAGCTGCTGTCACCTGCTGGGGTGCACCTCTGGTTCATGTTCAGCTTGCTGTCCTCCACAGCCCCCACAGCCCTTCCTGTGGAGCTGCTCCCCATGCTCCCACTCCCCAATCTGTCCCATTTCAGTAAGCTGGTCCATCCCAGGAGCAGAAAATCGTACTTGCTCTTCAATTTCAAAACATTTCTGTGGGCCCAGTCCTCCAGCCTGCCTCCAGCCTGCCTAGATCCAGGACTGCTTCCAAACCCAGTGAATGCACTCTCCAGTTTTGTTTCATCTGCAGATTTAATGAAAGTGCACCCCATCCCCTCCTTCAGATCAGGAATAAAGGTATAAGATAGGACAGATCTTGCTTGTAACTAGTCACCAGACAAAGTGGCAGGAATCATTAACCACTATCCTTTGAACTTTTTGGACAAACCCTATCTAGTTCCGTTGACATGGATCAAAGTTTCCCAAGGAACCTTTGACTCAGTTCTTTCTCCTTATTTTAGTTTCTCTCTCCCTGACCATCACTTCTAGGCATAAAGGTCTGAGACACCTTGTTGTTGAGGACCAAGGCAGAGAAGCCATTGCACAGCCTCGCAGCTGCTGGCGCTGCCACATTCAGCAGTGGGTCCAGCTTGGAGAGTACAAACTGCTCCTGGCAGTGGTCTTCTCTCCCTTGGCCTTTCCAGACAAGTCCCAAGAAGAACCTGCTGGAGATATGGCCAGGTTAATGTACATTAGGAGCAGGGTATTTGTGGCAAACAAGGATGCTTTGAGGCAGTTTGCCTTGGCCCAGCTCATAGGAGCGTGTGAGTGTATGTTGTCCTAAAGGCAGGACATCTGCCATGGAGCCACTTTCTGTCCACCCCTGCACGCCACCATCGACCCAGCCAAGCAGTCTAACTTTGTTATTATCTTTTATTTTACATATTGATAATATTTGTGTTTGCAATTAAAGAAAGCTGGAACTTGTAACCAGTTTTCCTGTTCTGTTGGCCCAGATGCTACTTCTTTCACAGAACTAAAATGCAGAGTGCAAAATTTTGCCGGTGGTTGATGTGGCCCCTCAGTCTCACAGGAAAAGGGAGGAAAAAGTTTTGAGTCATTCAGCAACAACCACAGGGAAATGTAGTCCCATCCACATTCATTTCCAGAGAGGAATTTGAGGTTTGGATGACATAGAAGAGGAATTACTGTGGGGAAAGGACTTCCCAGGCTTTGCTGGTAGAAAGACCTTCCAAAGTGCAGGGGATTTTTATAGTCTCTGTAATTCTTCTAACTCTGTGTTTCTCATTTTACGAGTGTGAGCTGTCTCCATTTCCCTGCCCTTTCCCGTTGGGCTCGTTGGTCTCTGTGTAATCCTGATTCAGCAGCAGCTCGGTGCCTCGCGGGACGAGGGTGAGAACTGGCTGTGTTTGCTGGCTGCAGGAACAAGCATTACCTTGCCTGAGAGGGACTGAGCGAGCTGCTGCCAGCAAACAGACTCAGCTAGCAGAGCCTTGGCCGTAGCTGTAGCCACCTCTCACTTCCCCCTCCTACAGGGAATGAGCTCCTTGTGACTAGGAGTGTTTTCTGGTAACTCTTCATGACCTGTTTGCAGCCTTGGGGTGAAGAAAAGGGACGTGAAAGTGCAGCCTCCAATTTCAGAAAAAGTGTTCAACATAGAATCATAGAATCACAGAATGGTCTGGGTTGGAAGTGACATTAGAGATCATCCAGTTCCAATCCCCCTGCCATAAGCAAGGACAGCTTCCACCAGACCAGGCTGCTCAAAGCCCCATCCAGCCTGGCCTTGAACACTTCCTGGGATGGGACATCCACAGCTTCTCTGGGCAATTTTTTCCAGAGCCTCACCACCCTCACAGTAAATAATTTATTCCTAATATCTAATATAAACTTACCCTCTGTCAGTTTAAAACCATTCCCCTTTGTCCTATCACTACATGTGCATGTAAAAAGTCCCTCTCCATCTCTCCTGTAGCCCCTTTTAGGCACTGGAAGGCGGCTATAAGGTCTTCCCAGAGCCTTCTCTTCTCCAGGCTGAACAACCCCAGCTGAGCCTGTCTTCATAGGAGACACACTGCAGCTCTGTTGTCTTCTTTATCAGCCTCCTCTAGCGCCTGTGATGAATTACTGGGGCTAAGCTAAATCACAAACATGAATTTTACATAAGTTATTTGGGAAAATACAGAGTCTACAATCCTCATTATGTCTCCTCAAAATGTATTCCAGTCCCAATTCAGCTTTGAATCCGTGAAATATGAAAGTCCTCCACACTGATAGGAGGTACAATACATAGCCCTGTGTTAAATGGCATGGCCATGATCAAGCTTCTTTTGTCCAGTTAGAAGCAGAGTGCTTCTGTGAGCCCTTCATTTGCTGCACTTTGGAGCCTTTTTGCTGATTTTGGTAGTTGCCCAAGAAAAAGAATTGCTGCAGAGGGTGATAATGCAGGAGATGAATTCATCCACTGCCATAGCTATGTGGGCATCTGGTCACCAGAGAAGAAATCTTGAAATGGATTTCTTTTATGGTGGGGTTGAAATGTGAAGAATGAAACCTTGGGACATGATCTGCTCTGCTAACTAATGAGGCATTTTGTACCACTGGAAGCTTTTTTCAGGGTGGTGGCAGTTCTTGTAATGGATTGCTCTTACCAAAACTTTGAATTATGAGAGTCTTGTGAAATAAGACTGCAACTAATAATTGCAAAGAATAAAGAAAGATGAAAGTTCATAACCTGTATGTGTCCAGGTGAACCCTATTGTTTTGTGACATTTTAAACCCAGGGAATTGATGGAATCACCATTCCTGAAGGTGTTTGAAAGATATGTAGGTGTGGCTCTTGGGGACATGGGTTAGTGGTGGACTTGGCAGTGCTTGGTTAATGGCTGGACTCAATAATCTTGGACATCTTTTCCAGCCTTAATGATACTTTATAAAAGTAAATTCTAGATTATACATTAAAGGCTCTGTTGCTAGTTTTATGGCAAGTTCATTCAGGCAAAATGCTGTTCCAAATGATATATTCAGGTGTGTTCATTTAGTTGTAGACCCCCCCCTGTATTACTGAATATCAGAGGTGAAGAGCCTTGTCCACAATCTGATGGTTTCAGCCTTCTGCAGGAATTAATTGGTCATGCAGGCAACACTTTTGTTGATGTTCTTTCTTGGCAAGGGTGAGCTGAAATGGTTTGTATATAATTACACAGCTTTACTTGGACTTGTGCTTCCTGATTATGCTTGGGTGGCATTTTTGGCTAATAAGAAATCTATATATAATATTACACTGTAGATGGCAATGATATATGAATTGATATTGGAACAATGACTGAATTCCTTCATGGTTTATTAATACCACTCTGAATTTAAACAGTTTTGATTAAATGCTCACTCGGGCTCATGCTGTTCTATAACATGTGTCACTTTTTGAAAAGAGGAATTTTCTTATAACTTGTTTGTCTAAATATCAGTCCTGATCAAAACATGAGATGTATGTGTTTAGGAAATTTTGCTACTGAAAATTTGTTTTTGTTTTTATTGTGGGTTTTTTTGTTGTTGTTTTGTTGTTATTGTTGTTTTGAAATTATTTTTCAACCTATTTTTCCTACTCCACAGTGAAAAAAAAAACCTGTCTACTTAGAAGAATATAAGTTATGGGTTGGAGTTTGAAATTCTGGATTAAAAATTTTTAAATGTTTGCTGTATTTATTATTTTATGTTTTTACATTTTGATATTACTTTATGCCACTTTCATTGCTTTGAAATTAGTTTATGACTTCAGAGCAGCTATATTTTATTATATTGCTTTAAATAATCTTTAAGTCTGGCTTCTGTTTATTACACATTAAAGCATTTTATCTTCTCAATGTAGCTGTCTCCAATTTCTGTTGTGTTGAAAGAATTTATCAGACTCTTCAGTTCCAAAACAAACAGGAAATACTTGGATAGGAGTGACATACCAGATCTTTGCAAAAAAACAGGAGACACTGTGATCAAGGAAAGAGGTTCCATTCAGTGATAGAAAGCAGCACACAGTAATGATTTTAAAAGATAGTAAAACCCAGTAAGGGAATAAAATATTTCAGTTGTGATGATAGTTTTTATTGCATTGTGCTATGTTGTCATCTGCTAACTGCAGCATTGTATAAATTGCCATAAGTTATAAAATTTATTTTAAAATTAATACAAGACAAATAGAAGCATAATTTCAGAATGCTGAGATGAAGTTTCATAGTTTATGCTGAAATCTATTTTCTTGAAATAGTGCTTTTCTTGAAACATTTGTGCTGAAAGACTTTGGGGGTGGAGTTGAATTGTATCAACATATTTTAAAATGTTTCAAATTTTGATGAAAATAGCACTACTGCATTAGCAAAGATTTTTGATGAAAAAGTCAGTCTGTATTTTAGGTACTGTTCTAAGAAAATGTGGCAGTTTATTAAAACCTGCATAGGAAGGAAATGAACTCATTTCAAGGACATGTGCAGACATGGATGTAAATATTGCTGCTTGTTTCCTGAGGGATGGACTGAGCTGCCATTAACCTTAATGGGAAAGATGCTATTTACTTATGCACTACTTAGGAGTGGATATTGTTTAGTTCTTTAAAAGCTATTAAATATCTGCTTGAACTTTAAGTGATCATTTAATTTGCTCTTTTTAGAATAGTCTTACTGCTTTTGCTCTTTCTGATGGTGCTAACTCTAGAGAGCCTGGGAAGGAGGTACCTTTACAAATGTCCTTTGCCTTCAGCTTTCACATTCAACTGCTTGGAAGACCAGAAGCTGTCAATGAAAACTTGGTCTTCCTGAAATCAATGGGATGTGTGCCACTGGCTTCAGCAGAGTCAGGATTTCACTGCATGTTGAGAAGATGACCTTTTTTAAAAATTTCATTTTATTGGCAGAAAGGAAAGCTGTGCAAATCCAATCCAGTTAAACAAACATCTGATGGGTTTGGATGTGTAACTCCTATTTTATGCTATTAGAGGCAAATTGTGCTGGAAGCTGCCCATGCTCGCTGCAAGCAGGGGGCAGAGCAATCGCTGATTCACAGCAACAAAGTCCCTTGGAAGCCAGAATTCCCCATACATCTGTAAGAAATGATGTTGCAACACTACCAGTGATCTATCAAAGATCACGTTAGAGAGGGAAAGGTGATTTTATTGGCAAAATGGAGTAAATTTCACTCACACTCTTGTGCCCATATGCTGATGCTGACAAGCACCAGGAGGGGTATACATGCATTCAGGCATCCAGATAGGAGTACCCAGGTTGACAGGCAGAACAAGGGATGCCACCTCTGAAGTCCTCCCCAAATGTCCTGGTCTCTTCTTAGAATGGTGGCAGTGATGTAGGTTTGTGCCTCTTTCATACCATCTAGAAATTAAGTCATCAGTAATTCATCCTGGCCCACCTCCATGTCTCCCAGTCTGGGTGTTCTGGGAAGCTGCACACACAGACCATATGAGTTCTTCATGTGCCACCAATCCAGGTATTCCATCTGGGTTCTTCGTGTGCCACTGATGCAGATATTGCACTTAAACCTTCCCCTGCTGCTTCTTTGGGTGGTTGCCCACCCTGACTTTTCCACTCCTGCTCCACTCATAACACTCCTAAGGATTTTACTGCAGTTCTCTGCATGTTGATGCAAAATTCAACAGTCTTTTTTTTTTTTGTTTGCAATTTTTCAAGGTCTATACAAAATTGAACTACTTGTGAACAAATGCAACCCCCTTTTCACTTACTTTACTTTGAAAGTGGCTCTGTTCTGATGCTAAGAATAACTTTCCCTCTTAGGGAAAAGATCCATCTTTTAATGGGTCATTTGTCAAGATTGCAAAATCTTTCTGAATAATTCCTATGTTTATATATATTTTTTATATTACATCATATTGAGAGGTCTCAACAAGACATATTTTTGTGAGTTTATGCTAAAAAGAATCATCTCTTTGAGCTGAATGCTTGGCTTTGTGATTAAGAGAAACCCATTTGATGAGGCCCCTGGTGCTAAGGCCTCTAAGATGAGTAAAAGGCATTACTTTTTGTCAAACTGTTAACATCACATAATTTTTAAAAATATATTGGATAAAGAAACAAGGCAGTAAAGAGTTATTTTAAATCTCTTCTCTAATGGTAAGTGCAGCTTTTGCTTTCCATAGATGGTTGCATGTGAAAAACTGTGTGAAGTTGACCAAATTAAAACCAAAACAGATAGCATTCTACTGCAGGAATGAATGAAGGCTTGAAAATGAAATATAAGAACAACCTTCCACCCACAGAACCCAGTCCAAAAGATTTTGATTTATTTGATTCTACACATATTTTTGTCATTAAGCTTTGTAGCGTACTCTAAACTTCTGCTGCGCTGTTATGCATGTTAAGGCACCAGTTCCCACATGGTGAGCTAATGGCAAAGAAAACACTTGTGTCACCAGGAAAAAGAGAAAGTCTTCAGCACAGACACAGAAGATTTAAATGCTCTCTAGACACATTCTAGAGAATGACACCACACAGGATTTCTGAACTCTTCTCCCCTGTCTTAGGACACCTAAATGAGCTCCTTTCAGTCACAACAGCAGAAAGGAGGCCAGATTGTAATGAAACCACATTAAAAAAAAAGGAAAAAAAAGGAAAAGTGAGCTAAGATCTTTAATTTTAGATAGCTGGGCAGACTTAGCTGCACAGTTTTGGAATAAATGAGTCAAAACCACAGATGGTCATGAAAAAGAAGAAAAGCTGTTGATAGTATCAGCAGAGTTGCATTAGCTGAGCATGTGTTTGTGCATGCAAACATCAGGGTTTCCAGGAAAAGAGCCCATACCCTGGTACAGAGCCCGTTCACATCTGCTGGAGTCCCACCACTTCTGGTGCCTGCCCCGGCTCCTCTCTTGGAAGGCAAGAGGCTCTCTGGACTTCTTTTTTTTAAAAACAGGAACAGCATAATGCAATTTCTAATGAATATGCCAAACTGTTCTCATCTTTTGAGAGGCTCAAATGATAACTTGTGAGTGCTATAATATAAATTAGGAGTTCATTATATCAACATTTAATTAACTAATTTATTTATTTATCTCACTTAAAGCTTGGCCATCCTATGGATTTACTTACTCAGCTGCACATGTCCTGAACCTGAAGAGGGGCAGAAATCAAAACAGCTGCCCTGCAGGAGCAACTTGAATTTCCTTCTGTCTGGCACCTGCATTTTCCTTCAGTGGTGGGAGAGGAGGGATGAAGGGATCTGCAGCAGCACAAGTCCTTGGCCATTGCCCATCTCCTCTGTGCCCCCAAAAGGGACAGTTCATTGTACAATGTACCAGAGAGGCACCAGCTTTGGGAGGAGAATCCAAGAGAGATGCAATTCCCTCCTAACCAAAATAAGTTGCAGCTACAGAGATGCCCATCTTCACTTCCAAGCAGAGCTATTTCATCAAATCTGTCCTACCTCCTCGTGATGGAAGGGCCAGAGTTGTTGTGTTGGCTCTACAGAAAGGAGCATTACAATAAGCACTCCCAAACTGACAGGCTTGTCTGTACAAACTGTGTCTATTTGTGATGTTTTTCTGTGAAGTCCTTTTATTGTGTGAGCACAAACTCCATTCATTGGTGAAATTTGTGTCTTCACTAAAGGTGTTTGCCAGCGTTATCACTCCTCCTTACTGAGACCACCTAATGGGTTGGGAGGGGGAAAAAGAAATCCAAGGATCACCTTGCCAAGATAGTTTTCACTATGGGCAAATACTAAGGCTAAACTCCATACAGGATTTTTATTTAGTTTCATATTTTTAGTTTTATTTTCTCCTGCTTTGCCTTCTTTGCATCTGTGGGAATATGTGTGCGTGTGCTTTTTAAATTTTTTTTCGCAATCATTTCACAGTCTTCCTTCTGATGTCTTGGAGACCACACATTAAGGAGGACTGGGTGTAGACTAATTGTAAGACTTTCATAGTAGCATGAATCTAAGGTTGAAATTCCTTTTGCTCATTTCTTTTTCTTCCCACAAGCAATATCAAAATGCCAGCAGGCAGGGGGACATTTTTAATATTTTCATTTTTCATATTTATCTTGCATCATCCAATACACTCACATGCTGGAAGCATAAACCCATTAGGGTATGGGACAAGCAAGTGGGTTACTCTGAAGTGACTTAAGGGCTGCATCCTGGTGATAACTGTAGTTGCTTTCTATTTTCCCTTCATGTGGAGTAGTTTATCTGCAGTCACATCTGGACAACCTGCCTTCTGCTGGGCTGCAAGGTAAGAGCCCACACCAAGTGGAACAGCAAGATCACAGCCCTGAGAATTTTTTTCTGATTTTTTAAGGTGCACCACAGTGGAGGCAAGATCACTGAAACACAGGCAAAGAAGTAATGAAATGCCATGGGAAAGAAAAAGGAAGATGAATGTGCTTCATTTAATAAATGCATCTTTGTGTCATGCTCCTTCAAAGTGAAGTAAATGAACAGGGCATAGAAATAATGCTTCATGTTTCTTTTAGATGTGGGATGTTTGTTAACATTGTTAGATGGACACAAAGCCAGATGGCTTCATTTTGAATTGTTATATGTTGTTCTTTTTCCACTGTGCCTAACAAAAAATTCATTTATGAAGCAAAAGCAAAAAAAAAAACACCAACAACCCTCCTTATATTACGTAACTGTTAATTCAGCCTCCAAAAGAAGAAAAGAAAAAAAAATAAAAAAAGCCATTTGGGATCCCAGGGAAATATTATTGGATTGTTGCTGAAAATTTATTGCTTAAGACAAACATTGGATTAAATGACCACTATTATAATGGCACCTTCGTGGCCAGTACATGTATTCATGGGAAAGCAGTTAATATTCCCTGCAAAGCTGCTGAACTTTTCAGAGAGGCAAAAAAATGTACAGTATTTTTTCAGAGGCAGTCCATGTTTTCTGAAAATTCACACTGCTCATGTGCCCAGGGGTTCTGGATGGCTGTGAACATCTTCTGCTAGCAGAGCTTTCCCAATGGCCCCCAGCAAGCAGAGCAGAGCCCAGAGTCCATCAGGAACAGCACTGTTGTGTGGGAAAGAATGAAAATGAAGCAGAGAGGACCTGTGCATCATGTAATGTGATGTGATGGTGGCAAGGCCAGGAATAAACCTAGACCTCCTGGCTCCTTACCTTGTGATCTGCCCACTAGACATCTTCCTGTTTTCCTTTGAAAATGTTGACAGCTTACTGGAGAGGAAAATCTACAAACATTACACATTCCACTGTCAAAAAAGGGGCTTTGTTATTTGATATAGGAACTCTTTTAATTATTGAGGTAACTTCACAGCATGAGGTCACAAAGGGCAAATTTGTTAGCAGCATTTATGAGTGATCTCTCCATGAGCAGCACAGGAGGTCAGAAGAACTGGCTTGACATGCTGGAGTTTTTTATGCAGTCCCATTCAAGAACATTTTAAAAACAAGCATCATAACTTCTTTGACTGGAAATAGTGATATTGGTACTGATCCAGTAAGAAAACTGACCTGAATTCTCATGCACCACTTGAATCAACACCAAAAAACTGTTCCAGCTCCTGTTTCTTTGGATTTTAGTTTCACATAGAAACAGATGCACACAAATCTAAAGAGACAGTTTTTCCTGTAGGAGCCAAGAATTTAAACAAAACTTTGGACACTTTCATCACACTGACTGTACTTCAACAGTTTAACTTTTAAGACAAACTTGTTATTAGCAGGACCTTTTAGACATCTGGATAGTTAATTTGAATGCTTTCATTAGTCACAGAACATTTTTGTTGTTTCTTACGAATATTTCTATTAAATTTGTTCAAAATAAGCCAGTTTTGTCTCTTCATTATAATGGGAATATTAAAGGGGTTAGAACTAAAATATGTCACAAGCTAAAACTCTTCACTGCATGTACACCAAATGCACAGTAAAAAGAAAAAGTATTTAGCCATGTAAAAATGTGATATGAAAACCTGATTGTTTTTGATCTGTCACCTTTTTGTCTTATAACACTCAGTGGTACAAGGCACACTGAATTCAGCACTGTGACAGACTGGGAGAACCTGAAAAATGTTCTTCTTAAAAAACCTTAAACATCAGCCCACATCTAACAAGCCAAAACACACATCACGCTCAGAATTTGGTTGGGCCTCAATAAGGCTCACAGGTTTAATGGGGTATCATGCTGGGGTAACTCTGGAATCATTGGAACTTGAGCTCTGCACCCCTTTTCAAGCAGGTTATGCAGTGACTGATATTACAGTGGCTGTGCTACAAAAGGATGCATTCTTTCCTTGGCTATATTAAACAAGAGCTAGCAGTGCTGATGCAAATGAAAACAGCAACTACAATGATGACATCATAAATATCAGCTCTTAAAGAATTCCACACAGGGAAGTATAGATCTCTACCTTCATACTGGTGGTGGAAAACCCCCCAATACACCCTGTAGCTTCTTATGTTCAATTAAAGAATGAAAGATGGAGATTCAGTCCAGCATCCTTCCCATTTCTGGTCACAGTATTCAATGCCTGTGTGTGGGTATGTAATTCCTGGGGGTGACCCTGTACTTCAGATTCCCCTCATCATCTGCCTTGTCCTGGATGTTCCTAGCTCCTGGGTAAAGCCCAGAGGTTAGCAGGGTTGGGCTCCCAGGCACCACAGGCCATGCAGTCTGCTGTGCCTGTGTTGCTGCTGTGGTGTCATCATCCCAGATCATGATGAGCTCTTCAGAGCTCACTCATATGCCAGGTTGCTAGGTCCTGGCTTGTATGGCCAGAGGAAGAGAGTTGTGACATCTCAGAAAACCCTTCTCCACAGGCACTTGTCTTAGTGTCATCACCACAGCTATGGCATTACACCCAAGAGCAGTGGGGCAGTTGGTGCTTGAGTCCCTGTGTCATCCCAGCCTGCCCCGAAAGGGTGTCAGAAGAGCAGAGGTGGGCCACACTCAGGCTGACCATTCCAAGCTTTTAGACTAGATTTCATGGCTTCATATTCCCTTGAATATAGAATATGCTAGAATATGGCAGCCTCAGGTTGTAGGTGGTCTGCAGGACTCATGAGGCTCTTGAACTTTGACATCACAGTGGCACCAGTGTCCCTCTTAAGCACTTTACAGCAGCTCTGAATGTGGCCAGCATGTCCTTTCCTAGCAACATGATCTGTAAGGGTAGACCTTTGTAATCAACCTTGTACATAAAGAAGGTATGGGGGGCTGCACGTGAGCCTAAGAGCCTGAGCTTTAAACATCTCACCCTTGTAAACCTTCGTGGTCCTGGAGGATGTTTGTGTGAACATAACACCGCACCTTCAGAAGCAGTGCTTGTTTTCTGCCTTCACTGACCTGAACTTGTGAAATACTTTGGATCTTCTATATCATATAGCAGGGTCAAGCATTTTAATTTATAGAGGGTCACAGTTGCTACTCCCCTTAAACACCAATGGAATTTTTCAATATCCTTGAAGTAAATCCCTTTTGCAAAACAGTAAACGCTACTATGACAGTATGTCAAACATGGATTTGTTCCGAGATTATTTACTTACAATTAGACAACTGTGCTGGCTCTCAGAGAGACTAGTCAGCAAAATCAACATTATTTGAAAGAGCAGCGGGATGGCCAGTGTTTTAGAATCCAAGGAATGTGGTTTTCATAAATTCCACAGCCTGGTGAGATGCCACAGGACCAGCTAATTTGTTCTTCAATGTTTTTTGGGGGAGGCTATTTTACACGTATCTACGTCTTAAAGGGTTTCCATTTTGTGAAATGGAAAAAAGGTCTCCATTTGAAACCTTGTGAGATGGATATTTTCCCATTAAGAACAAAGTATTTTCCATCCTTCTTTTTTTTTTTTTTTTTTCCTTTGACAAATGTGTATGTATACACAGTTCCTGGGCTGGGCAGGGCAGGGCAGAAGAGGGAATCAGCTGTAGCTGTGGCAGCTGCCTGGAGTGAAATTACTGAACATGGAAGGACAGTTTGCAGCTCCAACCTGCTTCATGTCACCACTAGCAATTTTGCATCTTGCAGTTCAGACCCTTCTTTGAAACTTTCTTTATAAGCATTCTTTGTAAATCCTAGTTGTGTGGTTTGTTCATTCCTGAGCTTAAAACAAAAGGTAGAGCCTATAGTTATGTGCAGGGAGGCAGATTTTAAGCAGACATTCTTCCTGGTGTATGTTTTCAATAAAATTTTAATTATCTTCTTTGCTAAACTGGCATTTTTGTCTTTGTGGACACGGTGTAGTTCAGCACATACTTGTAAAGAAGGGCAGGGACAGCAGAGAAGCTGCAAAGCCCACTTGGGAGTTAAAAAATGGGTGTTTGGACATCTTTTTACACACACATTGAGGGGGCTGGCTTTTGATTTAGCACAACCCAACAGAGAGCAAAGGCAAAGCAGACATGGAGAGCTCTTTTCCAGTGCCAGGGAGAGCAGCAGACAGCAAATGGAGAGCTCCTGGGGCAGAGCATCTGCATTGGAAAATGACAGTGACCTGGGTGCCTCCCTTGCCTGGGTCACTGCTCAGGACACACAGACTCACTGCTGCTTCTGCTACAGCCTTCAGAGCAGCAGTTTTGGCAGGGCCAACCCTCCCAGGGATCCCTGGTGAGACCTTTGCACCTGCCTGCCTCTGCTCTGCTGTCCCCTTGCTCCTCACAGCAGCCCTGCTTCTCCTGCCTCCTCTTTGAGACCATCCCTGGCCTCTTCACTTTGTGGCCACCTTGCAAATCCCTCAGGGCCTCTGCTTATCTACCCAAACCACCATTCTTAATTTTCTCTGCAGAGTCAGGAGTCTGTATTTATTGTATGAGAGGCTTCATATATAAGTAATATTCTGGGCATTGCCATTATTTTTCAGCTTAATTAAAAATAGTCCTTGAAATCCCACAAGTCTGATTACAGTATCCCAATAAGTTTTACTTGGTCTTTTCAAAATTTGCCTAACACATAAATCTAACTTCAAGACAGTTTCAGTATTTCTTGTTTGCCTCTTAGTGATGAATTCTATGAGGAACCACATTTCCTCCCTTTCTATATCCATCACAATCAGTGAGGACTTGGCTCCAAATGGAAGAGAGCAGATAAATGTGCCAGACAACAATGCTTCACATCAGGTGTGTCACATAGGCAAGTACAAAAGGGAGAAGAAATCAGAATTTTTTCACGTACATTACAAAACACTTTACAAGTTGATCCTGAAGGGTAAAAGGGTCAGTGAAAAAGACAGCAGATTTTCTTACAGATTTACACATTTGTATTCACTTGATAAGCTAGGTACAGTCTTGCTGAAACATTAAAGACATTTTTTGCCCTCAACGTTCGCATAATGATGTGGAAATGCATGCCAGAAATAGTCTCAAGGGAGGAAAAAGAAACAGTGAACTAGGAAACCAGGCTCCTGTTAGGGCAGATAATTAGAATATCTGAAGAGTGACAAAATTCCAGTGCCAAAACAGCTTCATTTCACATCATGGAGGAGGTTTCAGGAAGATGGAATATAACAAAGGCCTCAGAGAATTTCTCCTAGTTTCTGCTAAGCTTTTTGCCAAGAGCCCATGTGCTATGAACTTTGCTGCACAAGCATACTTCCTCTCTTTCTAGTCTTCATGTATGTGGTTTGTGCCTCCACTACTTTATCATCTATTCTTCAGAATTTGCAAGTAGACATTGTCTACCACCTTGAACATGTGAAATTCCAGGTCTGTGCACCAGAACCAAGCCACACACAAGAACCAGACCCAGACCAGCACCAGAGCTGGCAGTAGATGAGAGGGATTCAGCACTGCTGCCTGAGATCCACTCACACAAGCTGGCTCTATTTCACGTGAGGAGATCTGGAGGTACAAGGACCATCAGGACTTATTTTCCCTTCAGGAAAGGAGAAGCCTGCAGATCTCTTCTTTACACTTGGTTGCGTAAGCAAGGAGCAGAAAAGCAGGAAAGAACAGGGGATGTGTTTTGCTCTGCTCCATCGAGTAGCCCTACCCTGGTCCATTTGTTGTGCAATTTAAAACTGCCGGTCAGCAACATTATTTATGGGAATGCACAGGCTGAGTCTCAGAATCAGGAAGCCAAATCCAGCTTCCCCGATATCATTCTCCACCCAGGCTATTACATTGTTAGCCTTATTTCTTAAGAAAACCATTTCTACGTGACTTTTGCAGCGTGTTTGCACAAGAATCTGTGTGTCAACTCTCAAGACCACTATGTCATCTTTTCTTAGACCTTTGCCCTGCAATTCACCCATTTCAATCAGATTTAGCAGAAAGACACAGGGCTCAAAGTTGCTCAGTTCCCAAACATTTGATTGAACCATTTGTCCACATAGGAAAACAAGAGCCAGAGGAGCATCTGTTCCTGATGGGAATGCAGACAGAGCCCAGCCTTTGTTCAGTCTGGAAGTGGCCATCCCACCCATGCCCACGTGCACATCAGCCTGGCCTGCTGGCACGCAGGCACGTCCCAGCCAGCCACAACTTCTGCTGCCCAGAAGATTTGGGGACACTGAAACATGCCAGAGGGGGTATCCATATTTCAGTGGTGGAAGCATGTGGGATGTGAGGGGAATGGAAAGCATGGGGCACAATGGCCTGTTCATGAAGACACAACGAGGAATTGGGGTGATTCCCCAAGAGGCATAGAGGCTATGGGGTGCAAATCTGAGGTGAGGGACTTTCAGAGAGTGCAAATCTGAGGTGCCATTCCATGGCTCCTGGGCTCAGCACATCCAGCTCAAGTGTGAGACAAGTGGGAATACCTCCAGAGCAGAACTGAGCAGGTTTTTTGACATTTTGTGTATTTCATGGCCTGAACAGTGCACTGTTTAAAGTGCTGGCAATAAACCAGATGATGCATAAATTCACAGATTTCAAGATTTAGGAAACAGGACTTTTGATAAAACAAAGGACCCAAAGGAACCTTCAAATTGGAAATAGTAATAGGAAGGGTCCAGAGACATGTTGATAGCAGTGAGGGTTGCATTCCTTATAATAAACCAAGGGCTCTGATTTAATCTATGGAATGACCAGACTCAAAAGGAATTCAAGAGGAATTTTCTGCCTGCAGAGCAGTGGACAGAGCATACAGGGAAAAAAACAGGGAAAGAAGAAAAAGGTGTAGCATGCAAGCATGGACTGAACACTATTGTGGAATTTATCTAGAGACTTAGAAAGGGGCACACTTAATTAGAAAGGACTCCTAGCTTCCTTCTGTCCCCAAATGTCTCTCATTTGCCATTAGCAGCTCAGCAGGCGCTGTATGATACAATTACTCATTAGGTAAAGGAATTTCAAACCTTTGCCCTAAGAGGAGGCTAAACTTGTCACTCAAACTCAATCCTGCATCTTTTGATGAGCCTGAGCAGTACTCAAACAAGGATCACAGAGCTGGGCTTTATTTTTGTTTCATTGCAAGTGCTCAGGGTCTGAAATGGAGAGTTTGCTCCTGGTTGTAAGTCTGTGTTACACTGCAGCTGTCCTGCACACACCATCCTCCTGCCTGCTCCGTGGGCTGACAGGCTACTCTGATCTGCCTAAACTCATATCCCTTAGGAAATGCATCAAATACAGCCTCTGCTTTTCTAACAAAATCATTAGCTCTGAGTGTGATAACCGTATTTTTTATTTGGGCAGAAGGAAGGATGTGGACAATGAGGTTACAGAGGTTTGTGGCCATGTCAGCACAAATGATTCATCTTTTGTATCATCATACTGGTGTTGCTGTAACTTCTGTGGTTTAAGGGTACTATTTTTTTTTATTAACCTGAAGAACCTAATGAGAAAAATAGGCACAGCTTTTAGATTTCTGTCCTTTTTTTCCCCACTCTGGCAGGTAGGCTAATAAAAGATATTTCCTCCCTCTACAAATCCAACTTTTCTGATTAAATCTCTACAAGCTAAATTCTACACTGATTTACAGCACATTCAACATTATCCCTGTGTGCCACTCTTTCCAATAACTAATAAATAGAAACACCAAGTTAAGGTACATCCAAGGCATTTAGAATAAAGTCTTCGGATTAAACAGGAACACATGCAGCTCGCATATCTTTATTTGAATAAAGTATATGGAAAAACTAACAAAGGTTACTATTTCAACTGATCTGTTTTCCTCAGAAAACTTGCTGAGTAAGACACAGAAATGTTAAACTTTGTTTCTCTTTCCACTTCTGTTGCTTAAGGAATTTTTTACAATACTATGGGGTGTGTTGTGTCGGGAAAAAAATCCGCTGCTTTAACATTTCTTTGTAAGTCACTTTGATTCTCTTTTGTTATGCCAGAGATTTACTGTTTCTTTTGACGTCATGGTGGCTGTTTTTGCAAGGACTGCTTGGGACAGCAGCAAAGCAATCCTGCTCACTTCCATCCCCATGTACAGAATAAAAAGCTGAGAGACACCAAGTAGTTTTGACAATTTGGTGAATAGCTAGGAATTAGCAAAATCGTACAAAATCCTCAGGAAGGGATTAAAAAAAAAAAAAAGAAGGAGCAAAGTTATCCAGTTAAAACACTACTTAGTTTGTGACCAAACCAAAGAGCAGCATCTCAGGTTTCTTTGGGAGGCCACAGCCTTGGATCAGGTGCTCCTACAGGATGTACTCTGCAAGCCAGATTTTCTCCCCAAGGCTTGTCAGACTGTTTGCTTTCCTCAGTGGAAATACCACCCAAATAATCCAAAACCAGACTGAACTTACCACCTCTCATTTTTCCTAGGATCCTTTAGTGGGCAGAAGGACTATCTCCCCTAGCAAAGCAGGTTATCTGTCAGCAGGTGAGCCACCACTCTGCAAACACCTGCCCTTTTACAGCAGGGCTACTTTTGTGCAACTCTGTGGTTTCAGATGATTCCCACAGAAATCCCCATCAGGAGATTCCCCAGACACTGAACTAATAACGTTCTTTGCTCAGTATATTGAAGTCCAAGGCTAAGCCTGGAGAAGAGGTACTTTCCATCTCTAAATACTCCCTTTTGCACAACTGGTTACAGAGGCACTAGGATTAAAGTCCCTGAGACTTCCCTAAGAGGTTGCTCTAGTTAATGAGACATACACTGAAAAAATGGAAAAGCAGATCCTGGTTTATGGAAAAGCAGCCCAAAAGCTTTCAGAAAACATATATTGCTTTCACGACCAAAATAGATAGAAAGAAAGCACATTTAGAAAATATGATGAGGAAAGCAGTGAAGCAAGTGGCCTTAGACTTGGAGTTATGGAAAATGTGACAATGAGTAGAAATACCTTTATTGCTGGCATGTTAGGCAATGTCAATTTTCTTGTCCTGACTAACTGGGAAGAAGCTAAAATTAAGTGTGAGCTGGGTATAATAAGCAATTATTGCTGTATTAGAGCCAATACTCCAGGCAAAGCAGACCAGGCCTCATCTCTGCAAATATTCTGGGCTACTTGAAGAAGAAACTAGAGAATATAGTGAATGTCTCTATTCTTCTCCAGTTTAGGCTTGGTACATTATCAAATAGGAGGAGGCATTTACTTAGAACAGGCCCTTGCTGGTGGGGTAAATTCCTCTAGTCCTTTCTCAAATTTGTTGTTTTGCTGGTGTAGGATTAAATAAAATTAAAATGCAAGATAATGCACCATATACCAAGTGCTCTCAAGGAATTAAAAGAATCTACCTTATTGTGATTGGCAATATGCAGACATTGACTGCAGTTTGCTATTGTCAGCACAAAAGCATTTAGAGACAGGATGGTGAACAAAACACACAGTTTTGTGAAAGAAACTGAAAGAGCTAGGCAAGAGGGATAGATTTACCTATATAATGGCATGTGGTCAAAACTCTTCACCGTGTGTCAAGACACAGTGCTCCTTCATGGGTGGGAGCATAGCACAGTCTCTCAGCAGTGGGTAATGTTGCCATTGCAGCCCAATGCCATTCAATACCACGCTGCCACCTCGACTCAAAGCATTCTATAAGGGATAGAAAAGGTAGGAGATCCCATGAGCACTTCTCCCAGCCCTAGGATTTCCCCAAGGAAGTCTTCCTCCCTGGGCAGTCCCATCTTTGCCATACAGGCAGGGCCAGCACAGCTTCCTTTGGCATGGAGGGGTTAGCTGCAGCTCTTGGGGTGAATAATATTGCCAGTGAAACTGCAAGATGATTTATAGAAAACATTTGTAAACCCCTTTTGATTGGAGAGGCTCTGGGGATATCTTGTAAAATCTGGAGTGAAAAAAAGCAGCCACATAACTGGGTTCCTAATATAAATGCCCCCCAGCTGCATATGCAAATAAGGTTTTCAAATAATCACAAAATGGGAGCCGTCTGGCAATAAATCTCTTTCGTTTTACCATCAGTTTCTTGGCTACTTGAAACACAATGAATAAGAAATGGAAGGGCAAGACCTTGGAGGACCCAGTTACAAGGTAAAAAATAGAAAAATTATGTGCTAAGGATATAGACTTGGTATTTCTATATGCAAATGCCCGCATTTAAGTGGACTTCTCACATGGTATGAATAAATGTTGTGAGTTGTTGACAAAATTCATTTTTTCTGTTTTATCCATGACATGAAAAATCCTTTTTTTATTTCTGCAGTAAGTGGAAACACCAAGGATAGCAAATGTTCTTTAACCACAAGCACATAACAGAGTGGATACAACTGCTTGGTCGCTCCCTCTCGGAAGACTGTTGCTATATGTTTCTAATATTGACTAGTGTTGAAATAAGTAGGTCATAAGGCTTTATTCTCTAAATTGCTTCCTGCTCTGACAACAGGTGTAAGTCAAGATATATGAGGGATAAGAGAGCACTTTCCATGGCTATTTCAGTCCTTGATAATGTTTGCTGGATTGCCAGAAGAGGATGCTTCTGATGAGGTTACGCATGTGAAGATTCTGACAACAACTCATATTGGTTCCTCCGAGCAGAAGTGAAAGCATTTCATTGAAGAAGTTTCTGTTGAAATGTGTCTATACTCATTTCTCCCGACAAAAAAAGAAATATCATGTATTAGCTCTGAAGCTAGAACAGGAAGGAAGCTCTTCGTTGAGCTGAAAGGATGGAAAGAGAACTTCCCCATATAAAATTACAAGGAGTGAATAAAGACACTAGCTATCAGCAAAATTAAGTACATATCTTTCATTTCTAAACCCACTTCTGTTCTTTAAGAAAACTGGAAGTGGGTTTTGGACACAATCTGACAATTAAAACAACTACTATTTTCTAATGCTGCTGTGTCACAGAACAGGACTTTTTATTATCACTTCTTTGGAAGCTGTTCCATTCTGAACTACATGGCAGTGAGTGCACTTCACAAGCGACTAAAGGTCCTAAATCTGTTTGCATACGTGAGAACCGAAGCCTGACTCAGACACCACAATCCTTGTCATGTGTAGCAAGAACAGAGATTAGCTGTGATTTCAATAGTGTAAGCCCTTTGTTAACACAATGACCTGTAAGAAAAGTAGGGAGCTCCTGCCACTGATTTACATGAGAGCATCTTATTAATCCACCCTGCCTTTTCACATGTAGCTCTTTTAACACACACATTTCAGGCAGATGGGGAATTGTAGTGTGGTTTTTTTTCTCATTAATGCCCCTATAAATTATGGGACAGATTTGACTTCCTCCAGGTCTCTAGACATGGCTATTTACACCTGTAAGAAACCATTTCAATAAATATTTATACTACCAGCAGGAAAGCATGGATGCTATGAGATGGTAACAAAGGACTGTGGCAACTTTATTAAATTATTTCATTGAAACAGTGAGATCTGAGTGCCCTGTAGCTCCACAGTATTATGACAGTTGTTGAGGAAATAGGGATCATTTGCTGCATCCACATTCATAACATGAGAAAAATGTTTCAGTGATATTGTTAATATTTCAGAGGTATGCAAGCTAAAACACAGGGTTTTGTCCTAGACCCTTGTACTCTGGGTGGCTCATACAGCTCTTATCTAAAATCCAGATACTTGTGACCTTGGGAATGGTTCTCCTACTTGCTTATCTGTATGGTTCCAGCAGGATACAGATAGCAGCTTTCAGTTGCAGTTTGTTGCCTTGGCTGGTGGCTAAAAGCAATGTCTAAAATTAGTGTCAGGCCTTTTCTCTTAGGTAAAGATTTTGTTGCATTTTGTTTGTTGGGCTAAAGATTCAGAGATGGAAACATTTTCTTAGGAGAGTTCAGAGGTAGAAACTTCTCCTCGGGAAGTCATGAATAAGCGCCTGAGTTTTTCAGTACTGCTGATTATTACCTAGAGAAACCATAGTTTATACTAGTGCAGAAATATCTAAACTTTGACTCCCTCTTGGGAGACAAACACTTTATCCATTAGAGCTGGAGAGCTCTAAAAAAAAAAAAATCATATGCAAATGCAGTCAGTGGATGTCTTAAGTGGACTAGCTTCTTTACAGAAGGCACTGTAAGATTAAGAGACTCATGTTATGGCCGAAGGAAATGAGAGTAATGGCAAAGTGTGGGTTCCCATCAATCATGCTTTGGATGAGGCTGATAAATTTGCATTTAGTTAACCTGAAAATGTAACACCTGATTTTACCTCTCTTATAATTTTATATCCTTCTGCCATAGGACTGACAGAAATCAAAAGTGCATCTGTATTTCCCGGTAATCTTAATTGCATCAGATTGCATTTAATGTCTCCACTGGCACACGGTTTAACTACAGTTGTGGCCATGTTCCATGACAATGTCAACATCACTTCAAACTCCACCTGATCAATCCATGATGAAGTTTTCTGAAAAAGTCTCAATTTCATTGGTCCTCAGTTTTTTTAACCAGGCACAATATTCCTTCCCAGACTGAAGAAATAGAGAGTGAATGACCATTACTGTATTTCCATTTCAGAAAGATTCATCTGATTTAATGTCTTCAGTATGGATGGATGTACCTGCCCCCAATATTCCAGACAAAACTTAATGGAGTAATGATGCCACCTTGGCTATTAATAGAATGAGTTCAGCTGATTAGTCAAGCTTAACCTACTTGTTTTGACAAGGTCTTCGAGTTTACTTCTGTTTAAACAAGCATAGAAAGCTTCTCACTGATGTTTATTAAGTATAAACCCATATTTTTTCTGTAATAGCAGTGAAAAGAAATAAATAGTTCAAAGGTGCAAAATAAACATTTTACAGTATTCTTTGAAAAGCAGGTGACCCCTGTCTGGCTTGTTTCCTCAGATGTAGTGAAAATATTCAACCCATTTAATAACAGGAGACAATCCAGTGTCAAATTCCTTTGCTGCAAGTGAGCAAGAAATATTTTATAGATTTATAGGTAAAAGGATGGGTGTTATTTAGTTTTAAAAATGCAATTTAATGGAAGGAGCTGTATTACTACCAGGAAACTATGAGTTGCAACTTTATATAGTAAACTTAATTAAATTCTAGATAGTAAATTCAATTAAATTGATCTTGAAGAAACTCAAAGTCTTAATGTTAGCCCAGGTCAGATGCACAGAAGACATTTAAGAAACACAACCCTACTGAATTTACTTACTGAATTAAATGTACCGGCTAGATACTTTGTTTTCCACCAGTTTCCCTATGACTCTTACTCTGCCATATCCTCCTCCATCAGACAGTGACAGCTAAGGAGACAATTAAGCCCTTAGTGGAGGAATGTCACTGAGGCAGGAGAGGACAGGAGCCCTTTTATTTGGTAATTCGTAACAGTGGCTGGCAGAACAACAGTTCCCCTGGAGCTATGGCTCTTAAAAAGCTGCAGATGAGTTCCTGTACAGCTCCTACAGCTGTTCTTCATCTCTCTTGGTCTCATCACCCAATTAGTAAAAGATACATCAAGTCAGCTTCCCCATGTGTGTTTGAGGTTGCACCTCTGCATGGATCCTCAGAGGCAGTACCTTGGCTGTGCAGGCAGTGTAGGTCGTGCAGGCATGCCAGGGTTGGGAGGACAGGGGAGATGGCTGGCTGATGCACATCAGTGCCTGACATCAGTCTGGAAACAGAGCACAGCCTGGACCCAGAAACTGGAAGTGAAGACAGCTCTGGTAACTTGCACATTGCCTAAGCATCCTCATCTGAAATGGAGTCATTACTTATGAGTCTGAAAGACACACAGCTCCTTAATGATCCAGTTCTCTTTCAGCCACAGCTCTGAACTGTCTGACTGAATCTTACCTGTCCTGGCTTGTAATAACAACCAGCCCTGTGGGGTGGCACAGAAGAGCAGGGGGTAGCGCTGATGAGCTTCCAGATCTGGTGGTACAGGGAGGAGGGCAAAGGAGATGTCTGTGCAATTACCCATAGGCAACTCATCTCCTGGGATAAGCTTGTTGGAGGCAGTTTCTAACATCTGGATTGAGAAACAGCTGTGATTTGGTGATCTGCATAATTGAGATGCCTCCCTGGAACTAGCTGTCTCCAGAGGAAACTCAGCATCTGAGCAGATAAGACAATCAGGAAGGATGTGGTATTGAGATACATGGAAGTCAGGTCTCCCAACTTTCTGTCCATGTGTTAAACATCTTTCTTGGGTACCCTGCTTCTTCACAGGGGATTTATAGCAGGCAGTGTGAGTGCTGCAGCCTCGTGGGATCACCATGTGGAAGCTACTAGCTCATGACCAATCCTGTGTCTCTGGTTATGGTATGTGAGCTGAGGGACATGCATCCACCTCTCTGTCAGTGCAGTGTTCTTGCCCAGGAAGCATTTCAGGTCCTATGTCCAGTCTCTGTCTTCAAACTTGCCCTTTGGACTCTATTCTGGTCCAACAGTGCCAGGATATTATATTTAGGCTATTTTTTTGTTATTTTGACCTCTCTGTGCTACCCCATACTGTTCTGCTCTCTCGTCGGCTGCCAGCCCCTATGGCCATGGTCCAGCATTTCTCTCCACACTCCTGGATCAAATGCTCAATTTCCCCTGCTAAGCCTGTTCTTGAAACAGCCTGTTTCCCCTGTCCTCTAATCAATATCTATTTTCTATGAAACTCCGTGGGAAAGCTTGTTTATTCCTGATAAATGTCTCTTCCCTCCCAAATGTCACTTTAAGTGGTGAGGGGGAAAGGAGAGACAGAGGAGGCAGGGATAAGCAGAAAAGCAAGAAATGATAATGGAAATATTTTACATTCCTCCAAATGCATGAAACTGTGCCTATCATTTCACAATTAAAAGTGGGATTCAGCTGTCTTTCCCCAGAGTGTTATGAAATGACAGGCAGCATTTTTGCAGTTTAGAGAATTCTAAGACATTTCTAAAATATATCACACAGCAAAGACAGCCTTCACTGGATTTTTTTTTTTTGCCAAGATAATTTTCTGTGACAGCTAATTTCTTATTAGCAAGCAAACACATCACTTTTAATTGTCTAGAGTGCATGCCTCTTGCATAGATGAAAACTGGTTTTCAACTGTATGTGCCAAAGTTATAACTTTTCAGGAAAAAGCAACAATTACAAATAATACAACTGAAATGCAAACAAAACACAACTCACAAACTAGCAGAGGAAAAAAATGCCTGTCTTATGAAAACAGGTTATTTTATCAGCCACAAGTAAATTTTCCAGGTCAGTCATCTCTCTCAAACACACACAGTCCTGCTATCTGCCCAGCCACCACATTTTTTGCTCACATGTACATAATTAGTGCTTCATGTTTTCTAACACTTCTCTATCACACCCAGTGTCCAGGAATGTAGTCTCCTCTGCTTGACAGTGCTTGAGGCTGAGCCAGACCTTGGGCTCTCACTTGTGCTCTGCAAGGGGTCTTTGTTATCATGCCTAGCTAACCATCTACCTCCCTAATTTAATATACCCACTTTGAGAAAACAGACCCTAATCTTTACACTGTTTAAAAGTTTTGGTCTCAAGTGGGAATTTTGAATTGCCAAGTGGAACAGGGTTGTGTCTCAAGTTACCTTTGCCTCATAAAGTCCTGAGCTTTTATATTCCACAGATGGAAGGTGTAGAAGGCAAACCTACCCACAAAGACACAAACCCACCATATGCAAATCTCCCTTACTCCGACTATACATAAATAATAATAATGCCAAGCTGAAGAGGTGTATTATTGTAACTTGTGTGAAGTGAAATATTCCTTATTTCCCAACAATTTCCCAAATATTCCTAAATATCCTATTATATAAATGAGGTTATTTTAATGGCACACACATAACTGCTTTATAAACACCTCTCTTAAGACAATGATGACTTCCATTTATATGCAAAGATGCATCTATCTCTCAGTGGTTCTATGTCACTGCATAAAGAAGAACAGAAAAATCACAGCTCAGTACTTAACAAAAACCCCTACATTAAAACTGGGATCACCTCTCTGTCATGAGAGACATAGGCATATTAAACTTTGGTATTTAGGGTAAAAGTGCACAGTTAATTGCTCCCAGCACTCTGCCATGTCTTAGGTCTAAAGCTAAGAGCCTTCATATTTAAACATGCAGAAGCTCTGGCTTAAAACTGCAGAAAAATATTACTGCTATGAACTAGATCCTTAGGGCTGTACCAGATGTGCTTCTGGCCTAAAGCATGAGTCTTTTTTCTTTTAGAACCCTTTATATTATGTGGGTTGATGTTGGTTTTGTTTTGGGAAATGGACAAACTGTGGTGGAACAGCTTCTCTCCAGTGGCTGAATCCTGTAGGGTCCTATAGCCCATCCTAAATTTTTCCCCCCATAAGTAACTATAAATGCTTTTAACTTCAGTAGATCTTTCATACAGAAAGCTGAGAAGAACATCTCCTGCTGATTTCTATAGCTAATTGAGCTTTCATGCATTAAATTTCTGTGAGGATGCTGTTACTAGTCCTTTCTGAATAGCTCTGCTTGTGGTCATTTAGGTGTATGTATTTACTGCAAGCTGAGCCACATTCTTTTTGGAACCCCTGTTGACTCAGGCATAGTCTGTACATTGAGCTGAAGTCTTGTTCATGCAGAGTGAAGTCAATACAAGTATTTCCAGGGCCTCCGATGGGCTTTGATGGGCTCTAGCCCAGGACAAGAGTTTACAGCATTTGGAGCCAGAAAAAACTGAGTGAGGTCATCTGGTTTGGTCTGTAGTTAACCACAGGATATGCAAGTTTTATCCAGATATGACAGTATTGAAATAACATTTTTTTTTGCCTTAGGAGTTTAGAAAGCACGTGCCATGGAGAGGAGACATAGAGGTCCCTCTGTCAGTGTGGCACCCTGGCTGCTGGGACTTGCTCAGGAGAGAAGCTCCCAGATGACTCCAGCTCCACTGACAGCCACTGAGTCACAGACTGTGCAGTGCAGCACTCCCTTCCCAGATCCTGAAGGAAGCTCAGGACTGTCAAACAGTGCCAGGAAATTTAATCAATGCTGTTTCCTATCAAACTCATGAACAAAGGGGGTAAGCACAAGCCAGGCTGTCATACTTTAGGGCCAGAAAAAACTGCAAATACCAGCCAGCTTAATCCTCTCATGATGTGTGTGTTTGTATAGTACAGTATTGAAAAGAAATATGGTTGTACTAGGTTAAATCAGAAATATGTCCAGCCAAGCAGTACTTCAAAAGCAGCAGATGCTTACAAGAAATACAAAAAGAATGGCAATATAAAATCATCTGTCTGGTAATCAGTGGTTTAGGAATCTTTTGAGCTGAAGTTTGGATGTGAACCAGTATGCTGCAATAAACTGGTGGAGGTGTCTCTTCTCCAGAACTGCACAATTTTATTTTTTTTTAACTCCTTAAGTTTACTTTCAGAATCTCTTTTAATATGTTTAACACCATCATAAAAACTCATGTGAGGGTAAATCCACTCTCTTCTCTTAAGCTGTCTCAATATTTTCCTCACAGCTACAAGGAAATGTCTTATTTCAAGGCTGGATTTCTCCAACTCTAACTTCCTAGTGCTAGATCTTATCATGCCTTTGTCAGTACACTTGAAACTGAGGATGGAAAAGAGATTTCCCTCCTTTCTTTCCTCTGTTGTACTGTATCCATTTTTAAGTAACAGCCATGCAGATTTTAAAAATCCTGGTTCGCTGGACCATTTAATCGCACGATTTACTTAAGTACTTGAGTAATCCCATTGACTTCCATGGGACTGCTCTCAGGTTAAAAGTTAAATGCATGGTTAAGTGCTTTGCTTGAATAGTATTTAAGGTCTTTCTAATTTCTCCTTTACTTTCTTTCCTTGCTCATGATACTTGATCTGCAGTGTTGGAAGTGCAGTGTTTCAAGTAAATTGTTCAGTATGGGATCACATAGGTTACCACGCAGCAATTTCCATAGCAGCTTTTGTCTAGCACTGAAGGAATTCTGACTGATGGATACCAAGGGCTTTTTTTGATGTTATTTTCTCTGAGGATCTAATGCTCTTCATTCCTGCTAATTCCCTCTGCTGCCTAGTTTATTTGTTCAGCAGTGCCCTAAACAAGAAAGGTTTCCTTCAAACAATAGGCTGCTTTGCACTCTGTGTGTGTGTGGTTTACTGAATCCAGACCTAGAGAAAATGTACTGGTCTTCAGCTGGTATGAATCAGAGCTGTCTGCAGAGACAAGGGAGATTTGCTTATTTATATCAGCTAACTATCTGACCTGTTGTCTACTGTTTTAATATATAAATGTGTCTATGTGTGCAGTTATATATGTAAGACCCAGGCAGAAGAACAGGCCTTCAACCGTCTGCTCTTGGGATATGAGATACAATATTGGAGGCACAAGGGCAAAGGCTGAAATGAAAGTTCATTGCTTCCTGAGTTCAGGTATGGAAATGCATAATGTGGTATTGTTCCCCAGTACCAACAGAAAAATACTTCTGAATAATATTTGCAACATAATTATGCCTGTATCGTGGACATTTGAAAGTTTTCTAGCACCTAGGGTGTTTCAAATGAATCTGCATTATTGATGAGTTTTTAGTATTAGTCACTGACCATTTTTGTGCCCTACATACATGTGACCAGGAGTTCTGGCTGCTTTTGCAAACAATGTGAAGCAGCCATTTCAGATCAGTCAGGCTTGGAAGTTAAGTATTATTCAGCTCGTGGTTTAAATTATTTTCTGAAGATTTCTGTATCTCGTCTGTTGACCAGATGGAGAGCCAAACCCCTTCTGGAAGGTGCTGAGAATATACAGTGACTCCTTAAAATGCAGTACTACCCCAACACTCCAGATTTGCATCCCCCAAATATCCTTCCAGCAGGTGAAATTTCATGGATTTCTTCATTTGGAGAGAGCATTTTGTGCATTGTACAAAATATTCACAATGAGCCTCTCTTCTAGGATTTTTTAAAACATACTTGGTCTGCAGGAACCAAATAAAAACACAAGGAATAAGGAATAAGGAAGGAATAAGGAATCCCTACAAACCACTGTCCACGAAGTAGGATGTGTGATACTGTGCTGGACACTATAATGTAGCTGACCCAAAGCCTAAATAAAACCTAGCATGACTTTGAAGTGTTAAGACCCTAATGCTAAGTATATTATTGTGCTCTGTAGGAGTTTGCCTTCATCTTTTATGAGTTTAACACTTTGATTTAAGTTTTTTAAAAGATTTAAACGTGGTAGCTGCCATCTCCAGCTGACTGCAAGTTGTGCTAGAAAATGGCAGACTGGATTTTTTACAACTTGAAATAATTTCTATATTTGTTGTGCTTTAAGTATGAATAATCAGAGCCTGTCAGCTTTCATGCATGACAGATGTTGCACAAATCCATATTCAGCAGGATATCCAAGTCTCCCATTTTGGCTTGTATCATACATGTCACAGAATCACAGAATCACAGAACGGTTTGGGTTAGAAGGGACTCTAAAAAATCATCTAATTGAACCTCCCTGTCACATTTTCCTATAGATCAGGTTGCTTCCTGCTAGCTGTGGTGCACACACTCACTGTGCACACTCAGATCTGGACTGGTGAATTCCACAATTCTTTTCTTAGTGGTTGGCACTTCATAGTACCTGACAATGTATTGAAGTGTTGGCAAATCCCCCCAACTTTCCCTTCATACCAGAGCCAAAGGAAATATGAAGAACAATAAAAGATTTCAAGAGTTATATAGTTGTCCTGTTCTGCCACATGAGCATCTTCATGAACTTCCTACATTATTTTTGCTTGCAATAATAATTTGGCTGTTGGTAGAGGATACGGATATGAATTAATATACTTCCAACTGGGAGCATTATTCTTGTCTGTGTCTCCCCAGACATTCTGTACTTTGTTTTCCTATTTCACCTTCCTTTTTCTTTCTTTTTTCATTCATTACTAATTCTCATTTGCGCTGAACTCTATTTATTTATTTATTTATTTATTTATTTATAATTCTCCTCCCATTTGTCAGATCTCTGTAACTACTGTTGGTTTTTCACAGTGCTTTAAAAAGCTTTGAATATTGAGGCAGATGCACGGGGCAGGGTACCAGTTATATAAAAGGACAGCTGTAAAAACATGTGCAACAGCAATTAAGCAAGAACTCTTAGAAGCATGCAGTCATAAATCGTAATTGCAGTAAGGGTCTTCTTAGAAATTGTCCTTAATATTTGAAATGGACAAAATGTAAGCTTCAGGCAGCATTCCAGTTTTGCTTCTTCCACCTCTGTGCTACTGCAAGCAAGGGGTCTGTGTGTGTTTGATTACCAACTACATTGAGAAAGATTTATATTCAGACATCCTTCTCTGGGCTTGCTGTCCCACTGGCACTGGAGCACGGTCCACTCTCAATGCAGCAGAAACAAGAGGCCAAGCTACCAGGCAGGGATTATTCCCCAACAAAGCCATTTCCAGTTTCTTCATTGAATATTATCAAGGCCCTATCCTGAGTGCCTTCAATCCCTTTCTAGCAAGTTAGGGTTGCTACTGTCTTCAGGAGTTGTCCTGCACCTCACAAGCTGGTAACTCAGTCCTCTCAATTTCAATAAACTCTGGAGTTGTTTTCAATAATCAGTCACTCTTTTAACTAGGTGATACAAGCTGAATGACAAAGATATGCTTAAGCAAACCAGATGAATACACAGAAGGAACCCTGTTCCTTTCTGTTGCAGGCTGAAAGCCGATATATTACGTGTCTGCATGCAATAAAACTTTTTTGTTTTAATGTTCCTAGGGAAGCTTGAAACTAAACCCTTGAAAAACATCTGGTTCAAAACTGCAGCATTTTAATATTAAATGTTTCCTGAAATCTGTTTGTGTAACTGTAGCATGCAGGTTTGCTTCATAGCTTTCTAATAAATTGTTTCTAGCTCATTTTGTTATCCTTGCACTGACTTTGATATCTCCTGCTGATAATATAACGTCAGTAATAGTGCTTCTCCAAGTTTAATAGTTAGCTGATATCCTAATCACAGATTCTGAAGACAACTGCATAATTATTAGGTTTCAGCCTCATATTGTCTTTCATTCAACTCTAAGGTTTAAACTTGTTGCTCCCTAAAGTGAATTAAATTTTTGCTACAGTTCTGTCTTCCCAAACATAGTCTATCACCATAGGTCCCTTCTGCAATGCCTCTGGATAAGGTGGGAAAAAACTTTGCATGGTCCTGTGAACAACAGTTGTCATATTACTGCTGGGACTGGTATGTAGAACTTTGTGTCAAAGCCCTGAAGGGTTTGGAAAACAAAAAATTGCAGCAGTGAAGTGGAAGATGTTTTTTTTCCACACATCCTTATCATCCATGGATAGACGAGTAAAAGGAAATGAGAAAGGGCTCATGCATTTTAAAGCATGCTAAACGAAGTTTGTCATGCTGACCCCTAATAATTCCAGCTAAAGCCACATTAACATCTCAATGTGATGCTCTAAGTTTTGGAGGCTGATTTCTGCCTTCTGCTGCTTTCCTGTTTGTGCTGAGCATAGCGCAGAGTCCTGACCTGGCACTGCCTGACCCTCCTCCAGACAGGGTAATTGTGTCAGCCTGACTCTGAGCTTCAGGGCTTGTGAACTTTGGGATCCTGTCATGCTAACACAGCTGTGCTACACTGGGGGCCTGGGCTGGTATTTTTGCAAGACGGGTAGCTCAGACTGACTGTAGCTATTCAGCTTAAAGCAGCCTCAGCTCCTCTGTCTGAGGCCTGCCAGCATGACTGAGAGCATCTCAGGAGCATGCCTCTCTTTCTGGGATAAAGAAGGTTCCTAACTTCAGGTAGAGCTCAAAGATTGAGTACAGAACTTCAGAGGGCCTTTGAGAGCCTTTGAAATACAGGAGAAAGCAGAAGCCACTCAGGGGCTCCTGAAGCACTGGGAAGGATTAAAACAAAACAAAACAAACCCCATCCAAAACAAAACAAACTTTTACAGCACAAAAGTTCATTTCTATACCCTTAAAACTCATACTAACTTTTAGAAAAGCTTTGTGTATGCTTTAGATTAGCCATGTAATTATACCACAAACCCCCACAAGGATTTAATTTCAATTGAAAGAAGTAGAACTAATAGTGTGCTTACAAATAAAGCTGCTTACAAATAAAGCTAATTAAGATTTCGTAGAAGGAGGGACTATTTCATGCAAATACCAAGAGATTTAATGTCAATATATAGCACTTTCCATGACTCATTGAGTCTATAAATATGTACAGGTATTTTCAGCCTGATCATTATATGCCTGGCCTAGCTCAGAAAGAAATGTGTAGGAAATGTGTAGCATAGTAGGAAACAACTCTTACAAACAGAAAATAGTTGTGTAAATATCCAACTGGAACAAAATCCTATAGCTGATGTACAACACAGGAAATTCCATTTCAACATATTTCTTGATGCTTAATCCTGCCAGGTGGAATGGATCAACAAAAAGGGAGAAGTCGCAGTACATGGTGAAAAAATGTTACACATTTGTGAGGTCATCCAACAGGACCTAAGAAAAATCCACAAAGCAGCTACAACTCTCACTGCTCAAGTTCAGCCTGGTTCCAGCTCAATGCCTATATATCTTGTTACAATTATTTACTTTTCGATTTATCAGTATCTTGCAAAAAATCTATTTTGACTGAAATTCCTTTTCAAGCTATTTTCCTATATTTTTCAATAGATAAATATTATTTCAATTAAAATAGAGTAGCAGTGGAATAACAGGGGTACGAAATTGGGGTAGGGAATAAGACACTTTCTACAATTAGTTCCCAAAAGCTTCTTCAGACTGTCTCTAGCATGATTTAATATTAAAAGAGTACCTTATTAATTTCAACAGCATCAAAAAGCACTGAATCATCTGCTTGTATATGAGAGGGAAAAATTGAGTGTCAGCACAATGTCATGACATGGCATGCTGTAGTATAGCTTATCAAAGCACTCAAATTCAGAAAAAAATAAAATAATAAGAGGAAACTGTTGAACATGGCAGCTGAGATGAAAACTGGAGATCTCTATAATAGGTCACTGCAAATCAGATTCGGAAGGTCAAAAGAAAAGAGAGTGGATATTTCACATGAAACCTGAAGGTATTATTGATGAGATTTTTGTTTAATTAAATTCAAAACAGAAATGAGAGAGGAAAAGCTTTTCAGAGCAAGCACAATTAACAGCTGCCTTTCAGGAACAGTGTGTTGGGTTCCTAAGTGCACTTCTAAGGTTAAGTTTAAGCCCAAGATTAAATTTAACAGACATATTAGCCCTATCAATTTTGTCCTTGTGTTCCCTACACCTCCTCTTTCAGCCATTAGATATATATGAAATAACATCAGAGCAAAGAACTAGGATTTTGTGTTTTTGTAAAAACAAATAGATACATACAGTAGTGCCTATTTCCATGTGGTTACATAATGGTTATAATAAAGCATGAGGAGTAATATCTAAGATGATGCAAGACACTTTGGCATGTTCAAAATCAACTGAATTGACAACAGGAGCTCAACACACACCAGAACTGTGTCTCAGCATCAGCTTAAGGACTGGCTTTGCAAGGTGCAAGAGTGTGCTTGACCAGAGACTCCCAAGGAGACCTTCAGCAAGCAGGCCAGTTCTGAAAGTAAGTGGTGGGATCTGTGCCAGAGGCATTCTCCAGCCTCTTCCCCTGGGGCAAGAGTGCTGTTCTCCCTCCCCATTCAGGGCTGGGGCTGCCTGCTTCCTCACAAACTCCTGTGAACTATGAGTGACGTGTTGAAACCACTCTTTTTACTCTAGATTGAGTAAAAATCAATCTATACAGAGTCAGGTTCAGAAAGACCAGCAAATGAATGCTGCTAGTAAATGAATATTAGCAAAGAGAAATGCCAAAAATAAGTGGACAAACTTGCCTGAAAGATTAAAGCCTTAGGATTCATTACACTTGTAGGCTAATAGCACACGTTTCACAAACATCTGTAACAGATTGTCGTCCTTTGTGCAAATGTATTTTCCATTTTCACTCTCTCCCGAGCCAAGCGTGAGGTTCAGAGGGGGAGAGAGAGACTTCCCCTTCTGCTGCAGCCCAAGACCCAGGGATCCTTATCAAACAGTCTGGCCAGGGGATTGCAAGGTCTGCAAGTGTGCCTGCTTGGTATTTCCACAGAAGAGAAATTGAAATGTTTTGGGTAATGATGAGTCTTGGTCAAGGAGTAAGCAGCAACTCAATGAGAGATGACAATTCGTATAGATTACGACAAATTACATATTCCATTCCATCCATGATTTTCAGAAAAAAAAGTGTGGAGTTATCTTGATTTTTAATGCAAATTGGGGACTTGCAATTCCCATTAGAGCTAATAGATTCTTCATTCTTTCTGATAACATGTTTAAAACTAAATTTGTCAAATCTCTTGCCTAAGCAGCATTTATCATGCTAGATCTTAGCCATGAATCATTGATTGGCTTCTATGAATGGTTAGGTAAACAAAATAGAATAGAATGTCTTAAAGTTCCTGTTACAGACCATGGACTACAGACACCCACCCTCCCCATCTCCTCTTTGACTACAAGGGAGTAATATTGCTGAATATCACAAGGTGGGATATGATTTGCTAACAATGCCTGTCCATATTTTATATCAAGCACCTGTTAGCATTTAAATATCCCATTTCAAAGTATCCAAAACTTCCTACAAGACAGATCTCAGACATATTTCACAGAGAAGCTGAAGGAAATAGCATTAAGTGGACAAACTCAAACTCCCAAAACATTAGTAAGTACAATGATGTACAAAATACCAAAAATTGCTTATCTCATTCCAGAATCTGTTCATATGCCAGCCTGCATCTGGGTTTCTGATTTTTTTTCAACTCCTGTACCTTCAGAAGGTGTACAAAGAAGGCCCTTATATAATGCAGTGGTTTTTATAGCAAGCTAAAACTATGCTGAAGAGATTAAATGTTGAAAGCTATTTTTAGCCAAACCAATGGTATCAATTTCACTAATAACATAAGCTGCAGGTGTTTTGTAAAGTAAAAAGTAAGACGATGGAAGACCTAACATGACAAAAGGCTACTGACTACAGAACAGTAGCAGTTCCAAATTACAATAAATCAGGCAATTTCTGCCCAACACTCCCCCTGGTGGTTTTGCCCACCGAGATGAGCATGAAGTCGCATACATGCAAAATCCTCCAGCCTAATGACTAAACGTCCCGTTAATAGGATTAAGTACCTTCTCATCAGATAAGTAGAACATGGCAAAATCCCTGACACTCCCAGAAATTAGATCAGAACACAGCCCAGCCCCTTCCTGACGCAGGGAGCAATTTTGCAGAAGAGGTACAAAATATTAATGGTAAATATACTTGTTTTTTTAAATTTTCTTTGGTTGTGTGTTTGTATTTGTTTGCAAAGCTAATTGGTATTTTGCTGTAAGTGTAAAGGTACAATATGCAAGTAACTATAGAGGTAAATCCAGGCTATAAACAAATCCAGGCTTTTAATTTACATATGCTCTTGTGGCTGATAATTGCATCTCCAAGAAGGCTATACTGGGTAGCTTCAAGGCACCTGAATATTGTGTTCACTTAATCAGATGAGAACCATAAAGTGCAGTTGCATGGTTTCTGAAAAATAAACCTTTTGCCTTGCTCTTAGGAGGGAAATAAAGCAAATGGCATTTCTTTCCCTTACTTTGTTGGGATTTCTTTCATTTGCTGATCTGTTTGTTTACAAAACTGTTCTAATTGCTGATTTCTTGGCATACCTATTGTTGCGCCTTTTATATTAAGTCTTTTTCTGAAGGACACTGAAAGGAATTGCATGTTTGGACACAAGAAAGAGAACAACAATCCAGAAACTTCCCTCTTTAAAACTGGCAGTAGTATTTAGCATGGATGTACTTATAAGATGAACTAGGGACACAATATGAGATCAGTAATTAGTGTGTTTCACAAAGCAGAAAATGGACAGACAGGGCAGCATAAGATTTTGATTTTATATATACATGTCCTGATTCTGTTATTGTGCAAACTCAGTGGTATTCATGTAATTAATCTAAATAGATAATTACAAATGAGGTCAAACTTCTTACTCATGTATTTTCACTGAGAGCAGCATTTAGGTGCAGGCTATACATCTCAGAAACCATAGTTAAAGACAAAATGAACGTGATCTTTTTAGATACTTAGTATTATAGTTAGTATTAATATTTACTTAGCATACCTAGACATTTAATCTTCCTGACAATGTTTGCATGTAAGTGCACCGAACTGTTTTTCTTAAACAGAAAGAACATGAGGTCCTCTTGGATATTTATAATACATGTGCTGTGTCTGAAGGGCCATCAGTGTGCACCGACGAAGCAGGAGGAAATGAATCTCCGGGACAACCTCAAGCGTACGTATATAATATTAATTTTCCTGCCAAGGTGTGCTGGAAGCCCCTGGGCCCAGGTCTCCAGCTGGGCAGTGCATTTTGACTTCCACAAGTTCCACTTGCATGTGTGGAGCTTAGAAACCATAATAAAGCTGACTGCATGCCTACACACACACACTCACACTCACACACACTCACACAAAATAAGAAGGTACGAACAAGCAGGATGAAAAAGTAAAGGGATTAACAGATAAGCATCACCTGCCAAAAAAGGAAGTGTTTACAGGATTTTTATAGGTTTTTTGGTTCATCGTAGATCATCAGAATATAAACTAAACCCAAAATTCAATTCAACAGGTTTTGAACAGGTTGAATTGTTTGTTCAAATTATCTTTGAAAATACTTCCTCTATACTCATATGCTTCACTGAAAAAGGTGGCTTTTATAAACAACTGAAAATTACTTAATTTAGAAAATAGCAGCTATTCTGCACCCATACACACCTCTAGGCATGGCTTTATTTTGTGGATAGAAAGAGGATTAGCCATTAAACAATCACGTGCTTCAGTCTATGTTGACAAGATTTCTATAATAAACAAACAGAAAGTTAGGGATGAAGAAGAAAGATATAAAGGAAGAAGGGATCAATGTGTTTTTTGGCAGCCTCAAGGTGATACGGTTTTACTTGTTTTCTATCGTTCCAATGATAGTCAGGATATTTCCATAAAGAAAACAAATACAGATAAAGGATAGGCAATCATGCAGAGCTTCAAGGTGCAATGCATAGGCCAGCCCAGGTTTTCACCAAAACTCTATGGTCATTACTTCACAGGAAGTCTAGAAATTGAATTTTTACGAAAACAGGTTGAAGGCACTTGTAACCTACATTTTCAAAATGCAGAGGGAAGCTGTCACAGGCTTCTACCAGATCAAAGATAAATATAAAGGTTATGTCATTAGAAAACTGATGAGTCATCCTTGGATATATCCAAAACCTAGGATGAGGTCCTGCGCAACCTGATGTGGTTGACCCTGCTTTGAGTGGGGGTGGGGGCAGACTCAATGGTCTCCACAGGTACCAGCCACAATTGTTCTGGGGTTCAGTATTCAGCAGTGGGACAGCTGAATGCATATTTTACATACAGCTGATCCTTGCAAAAGCTCTGGGCCAGATTCTTATCTGATGGAAATTGTCTCAGTGTTACTCAGCATTCGCTGCCTCAGATTTGGCTCTGCCACTGCAGGGAAACATAGAGTTATTTCATTCTCCTCCATCATCAGTGCATGACAATTTGCAATAGTGTTAAAATCTGATTAAGTCACTGTATAATTTGCCTTTTTTTAGAATTATCTGAAGTTGGAGAGAAGTATGTAGATGAAGAGGTAAAGAAAGCTTTGATTGGTATTAAGCAGATGAAAATTATGATGGAAAGAAATGAAGATAAGCACATAGATCTGATGAAAACCTTGAAGAAGAGTAGTGAAGAAAAACAGGTAACATAAATGAATCTGTGGGGTTTTTCTGTTTATTCTGCAAAGAATATAAACCAAATTGTATGTACAAAACACGTGATGTATATCTTTCCATGCAGTCACGGGATTGAGAGAAAATCTGCTTCTGACTCTTTGTCTCACTAGCAGAGGAAAATTGCACATACTGCTTGTTTCTAAAAACCCCTGAATTCACTGAATTCACACCAAGGCAACTGCAGGCCACTGTGGAACAGTGTTTTGTGCAGAAGGTCCAGCAGCTCTGCCCTCCATGTCTCTAGATTCCCAGAGCCATAAGATGTTTTCCAGCTTGCTTTGCTTTTGCTTCAGACCTGCAGGAGAATCTCAAAGCCACAAATGATAATGTGCTCTTAAAGAAAGTACAGTGAATGAAGGAAATTTCCAGTGTCTTAGTGCAATGCCTAGGCTCAGAGCCATGAGCTCAGGTGACCTGAAGAAACAGAGGTTTACTGTATATTTAAAAAAAAACCTAAAATATTCTAACTTTTTTTCAACGAAGTTGAAGGAAAATTGCCTCCTGGCCCAGCATCTGGTAGTTAGTTTAAACTATTGGTATAAGCAAGCCAAAAAGTACCTGATAGCTTTCTAACATCCTAAGGAACACCAGTGCACTCCCACAATCAACACTCTTGTTAGATCTTACTGGATGATTTCATTTACACAGGACTTACATCCACAGTGAGAGTTCATAAAACACTGAATAAATGTATTAGAAAGATCAGAAAATAACTAAACATAGATTATGAAAACTGCAGTTACTCTCTCCATCAAGCACATTCTGACAGAAGTTTTCTTTTATATGAGTCTCTTCCCAATTGGAATGCTGACAAAAAGGAATAAGCCCCACCAATTAAAAGGTTTCTGTCATACTTAGAGATAACTTGGAACATTGTTTGGAAACCAAAACTATTAAAATATGTTGCAATTGGAGAGATGAGCAATCTACTTTAATTGAATTCCATTGTCAAGTCTATTCTGCTGCTTCTGATCTGCTCAGCTTTGTGGCCTAACTGATGAAGTAAATAGAAGCAGCATTGTAAAATGCATCTTAAAATACTCCTTCAGTATGGAAGGAGTGCTCACACTTCCACAAGAGCAGGAAAAATCCCCTTACTACAGTTTTTTGATTAGTATACTCACAAAGAGCAGAGATGTTATACTTTTATATATTTCTGCATTAGAAAGACTTTATGGCAAGGACCTACCCTCGTGAAATATCAATCTCTTAAAGGTAGAAAAAAGCAACAGAAAAGGACTATTTGTGGGACAGATGAATACTGCTCAGATGATATGGAGAAAAAATAACACAAGTTGAACGCATGACCATGTGGGAGGCTGAGTTCTTACACAGAACGATGTGTGAGTTTCTTTCTTAACATCAAAAATCCTGGTAGACTGTAGAGATCCATTTGTTTCTGTAGGCTGTGGCCCCTGAGAGAACATCAGAAAAATCCTATAAGGAAAAGGTTTTCAATTTTCAGTTCTCTCCTATGTGACTGCAGCTGAGAAGGCAACCTACCCTAGTGGTTAGGGATTAGCAAAAAAAGGAGCCATAAATAGCCAAAATGAGTGATCAACACTGGGGTAACTACCTAGAATACTAATCTGAAAATTGCCCTCAACTGAATCTTTTTCCCTAGCAAGCCTTGCAACTTATGGATGAAGTAAAGGCAAGACTGGAAGAAGAGGAAAGACAATGTCAAGTATCCTTGAAAAATCTGTGGGATGAATGTGAATCTTGTTTAGAAAGTACCTGCATGAGATATTATACAACTTGCAAACATGGTGTGTCAACCTTTAAGAGAAAGGTAGGAAGAAACTTTGTATCTGGAGAATACTCTTGAGTTCACCTGAAGTTTTAGAGATAGCACATCTTATTTTCTCAATACCTAGTTCTGCCAGTTATATCAGCTTACTAAAATTAATTTGATTTGGAGGGTCTGGAAATATGAAGTTATAAGGTAGAGATTACATGTGATTATGGCCATGGAATGCTGAGCCAAAATGAGTTCAGTTGCACCCTGGCAAGATTCCATGGAAACCGATGACTCCCCTAACTCCAACAGACTCATTCCAGATACACAATGTTTTCTCTCACAGTGGGACCTGTGCTAAGATGCTGGATAACTCTTTGTGAAAAATACTGCATAGATTCTTTATGGTCCATCTGAAAATCAGCAAAGTTAAAAGTATAGCTGTAGTTAGCAAAATTATACGGGGGGAAAAAAGTCACCTACTTATTACAATATTCTTTCCTATATTTATCTTAAATAAACTCTTCCAGTAACAAACAAAGCTTTAAAATTCTTAACCTCTTATAATAAAGGAACCTGTCAGCAAAGGAGATTCCCCTAATTCTACTAGAAAGAAAATATGGTTTCCTGACCAGTCCATTATTACTACAAAACGTAACAATTGTAATCACTTTTTTTTGTTTGTTTGTTTGGGCATGCGCTTTAAGTGCAACAAACTTCTGAAGCAAACCTGTAATTGCTGCTACTAAAATGCTAGCCAGATTCCCTAGCTTTCGCCCCTCCCATGTACTGAAAAAAACAGTAACTTACACATTAAATGTGGTGTGTTTCAGGCAGGGTTTAGAGAAAAGGTGTTTAATATTTGTGCATATTCTTAAAATAATTCAGGTTAAAGTGTGGGAGATACTAAATTTAAGACTGTTTGTGATACTTTGAGCTTTTTAGATACTGTCCATGGGTAGCTCATATATATGTTTTGGATTTTCAAGAGCCTGTGGATGCTGCAATTGTTGCAGTAAAAGTTATACACTGCATTGTCACTGTCTTTGACCCTCTTGGTAACTTCCTCCATGAGTTATTTGGTTTATTTAAAGCATTCAAAGTAAGAATTGTGTTGTGATCTAAATCATTAAAAAAAAAAAAAAAAAGAAAAGAAAAGAAGACAAAGATGATAGCTGTGCTGAGGATGCACAGACGGCAGGAGCAATACTGGCTTAGGCTGTTCCTGCAGTGCTGTTTCACGCTTCGCCTTCCCTCTAAGCTGCACTAGTGGTCAGATCAAGCTGATTTTTTTTTTAATTAATATATATAACTATTTTTATCTATATGTGTATCTGTCTAAATATATTTATATCTATATGTGTGTGTTTTAGCAGGGTGCTTCTTAACACTTACCTGTTTTCTAATGCCATGGAGTGTGGCTCAAAAACCCACTCCATCAGCTCAGGCCAAAGTAGTGCCTTAAATTAGGGAGCAGGGAACCAGTGGCCAAGACCCAGGAACTGGAACTCTGTAATAGCAGAATTAACACTTGACCTCTTACATGGTAAAACCATGGACTCAGAGCCACTGCTTTATTAATTTTGCTGGTTTCCATCTGCACAAGGATGTGAGGATTTGCCCAATGGTGAGAGAGGGCAGGCTTTTTACAAATCAAGGTGAGAACGACCACCTTCTGCTCCCTACACAGCACATGAGCAGACAGAAATGCATCTCACGTCTTTGCAACATAAAGTCCAAGCTGTCTGATGGAAAAAACCCAAATGCCGATAATAACTTTGAGCACCCACAGATTAAAGGGCAACTGGCAGACTTTTTATTCCAGATCTGATTTGGAACTAATGATTTAGATTGAATGTACTTTTCCTCTTTGGGGTCTAGTGTCTTAAATTACTTCAGAGAATATGTCATGTTGGCAGTTATTAAGAGGGCATTGTTTCTATGAGTATTTGAAAGAGAAAAATTAGAGACACCTACCTGAGAGATGAGAAACTGATAACTTGTCTGTCTCCTGATCTGTCTCCTTCTTATACACAGGTTGAAGATTTTTTGAGGAAAATACCTCCACTCATATTTACTTTTCATGAGGACCAAGGAAGAGACATCCAGTCTAATGAAAAGCCTGAGAAAGAGGATAGCCAGCTAGTAAAGATGGAAGACTTATTTAGCCAGTTATTATCAGATGTGGGCTCAATAGTTGACAGAAGTTTCATTTTTTTCAAGCACATGCAAAAAGAATTTGACCAGTCTTTTCAGACATATTTCATGTCTGACCTGGACTTGAGTGAGTCCCCCAGTATGCCAGCTTTACCTGAGGTCACCACCAGAATTGAAGGCTCCCAGAGAGGCTGGGGCATGCCTGGCTTCTTACAGATAGTTTTTGATTTCAGCAGGACGGTGTTCGAAGGTGTCAGTGAGGTGATCACCGACGTGTTTGACGAATACAGAGATTATAGAAGAGACGTGCCAGAACAAACCAAAGGCAAGTGTTACAAATTGACTGCACTGACAATGGCATCAACCCCCTTGGGATGGCTAAACTACAGTGAATTACTCAGTTTCCAGCATGTGAGTGTGAGATATGTAAGGAAGCTCTGCAGGCTAGGGGTCAAGGATAACTAATAGTTAAATGAAAAAATAGAAGTCACCTAGAAATCTCAGAGAAATGTTGCAGGGGGACTTAGCAGTCCTACATAGGCTGATTTTCATGGCAATTTTCAAAGCATTTGCAGGAACTCCTCAGGAGCACTTAAATTCAGGGTGGATGCAGGTTTTCATAAGGCTGACTGGCAGATTTAATCTCAGCATTTGTCAGAACATGATTTGTATCATATCTTATTGACATGGTCACCAATTCTAAAAAATTAGGGTAATTCTGTGAGATGTCAAGGCATATGCCTGGCCTTGCCAAATGATGCTAAATTCAGCTTGACAGCTGCAAGTCTTGTTCCAGGCTACAGCAGCAATGTAATTTGACGATCAAATACCAGCCAAAGACCAGCCATCAGGTTTTCCAGTGACCAGAAAATTCTGGGCATACCACTGGTGATGACACTCAGTGAAGGAAAGGACCATGGCCAACTTTTAGAATACAAATAAGCCTCATATTTGACTATTGCAAATAGGACAAATACATGCTGGCCCTTGTCAAGGAAATCACAGTGAGCACATGCCATAACTCTGAGTGGCAGGGGACACAAACATTATGTGATCATCAGGAAATACAAAGTTAAGTGACTCTTGAACAGTGTTTAATTTTTTTTTTTCTGTATCATAAGCCATGTAACCTTAAAAATAAGCTTTGGTACTGTGTTCTCATCTAACTGTATGTGATTATGAAACATCTTGACTTCTAAGGGTCAAAAAGATCTTACCAGAACTCACGGGTTGTAGAAATAATGTGTAATAATATTAGCAATTGTTTGGTTATGTCTGGGGCATACACTCCTAAGTCTTTATAAGGGAATATACTAGAGCAGCATGAATTCCTTGAAAGAAAACATGATTTGAATCTTTTTCCTGACTCCTACTTTTTAATAATTCATTCCTTTTATTTTGTGGGGGGAGGGGAGTGGAAGCGGAGGGGTAGGGAAGGAAATTTATGCAAAATACTTCGGATTAAGGGCAAGAAATTATATTCTAGCACTCAGGCTCGGTAATGAATGCATACTTATAAAGACTCTAAGTTTAACGGCAGTCTAAAAATACTATGACTTCATTCTAGATCCTGACAGAAGTGGCATGTTTTCAAAAATTGTGTCAGGGCGCCAGAGACTTCAGTGCAGGGAGCTCCGGGAGAACTCCTCTGGATGCCCACAGTTTCATGAGAGATGCCAGAAATGTCAAGACAATCTTTTGCATGGTAAATAACTATTTTCTTTTTTTTTTCTTTTTCTGTAATGCATTGATCACTGGCTTATATAATTTGAGGTTTTAATTTTCTACTGGAATTAACATTTAGTCACTGAGTTTTTACCCCAACTATGGCTACAATAACCATTCCTCATTCCAGATGATTTCAATTAGCTTTCCCCACTGTCTCCACAGAGTGTCAGTATAGCTCAGTTGTTAACACACCGCTGGTGCCCAAAAGAGATGTCCCACAGCCTATAACAAAATATACAGGTATTTTGTTAGAGCTGCCATCCTGCAGAGGAGCAAGATGTCAGGCAGCAGTCGATCCTGCCTGAGCAGAAAGTCAGGAGAAGCTCAAACTCCTGACAGTTGCTTCTCCTGCTGACAACCAGGTGTAACCTCAGGTATCATTCAGCGCCTTGCAAGGAAGGCAAGTGCTGAAGAGCCTGTAATTACTTTTTGTTGAACCCTGTCTGCAAACAGAACTGACATGAAAGACAAAAAGGGGACTTCATGTCAGTATATAAGGAGATGGCAGAGCTCTGTCGGCACCATCCATGGGCACCTGAAAAATCTTCAGACTGATCACCCGGAATGGCTGTCAGGACTCCCACTGCAGCATAACATATCTGTCTTTCCACAATTATTCAGATCTTAAAATCCAAGGAATATGCTTAAACCTAAATGTCTTCAGAATATCTCCTGTGCAGTAAACATTAACAAGCAATGAAACACTTTAAAAAGAATATCTGACCAGTTATCTCTTTATCTACACCCTTGTATTACAGAGACCAGTTTGTTGCTGTACCATCAGCCTGAAGATGCCCCTTGATAATCCAATTTGACAGAAAAGAAATTGAATTTTTACAGAGCAATTATTGTATAGGAATTTTTCTTGTTTAAAATCCATATTTTAGTAAAGAAAAAAACAGCAATCTTCAGTTCTGAATTTGCAGCAGATGGTACTAGTCTCATGCTACTGTGTAGGTATTGTAAGATAAACATTAGGTCTTAGCACTCAATAGGAATACAGGCATTCTTGTAATAACCTCTATCACAGAATCATAGAAAAATCTGGGGTTAAAGGGACCTTCGTAAGTCATCTAGACCAACCCCCCAGAAATCAGCAGGAACATCTTCATCTAGATCATGTTGCTCAGAGCCTCACAGAACCTGACCTTGAATGTTTCCAGTGATGGGACATCTACCTGCTCTATGGGCAACTTGTTTCAGTGTTTCACCATCCTTATTGAAAAAAACTTCTTGCTTAAATATAGCCTAAATCCACCCCCTTTCAATTTAAAATCATTACCACTTGTCCCCAGGGCCTGACAAAAAGCTTGTCCCCATCTTTCTTACAGGCACCCTTCAGTTGCTGATGGTCACAAATCATATGCAAAGGCCACAGTAACTGTCCCCAGTCTTCTCTTCTCCAGGGTGAATAACCCCAGCTCTCTTGGCCAGTCCTAATAAATAGGAGAGGTGCTCCCACCCTCTGATCGTTTTTGTGGCCCTCCTCTGGACTTGCTCCAACAGGTCCATGACTTTCTGGGCTGAGGAGTTGTGGTTTGACACTGGTCCAACACCAGGCACCCGAGAGAGTCGCTCGCTCACCCTCCCCTGCCACAGCTGGGCAAAGGAGGGAAAAGAAAAAAAAAAAGTTAATGAAGGCTTCATGAGTGAGATAAGGACTGGGAGAAATATTTCAAGGGCAAAACAGGCTCAGCTTTGGTTGCAAAGTGAATTTATTACTAACAGAATTGGAGGAGCATAATGAGAAGTAAAATAAGCCCTTAAAACACCTTCCCCCCCTCCTCCCTCAGCCCCTGCCTCCTTCACACCGACAGCGCAGGGGACAGGGCACGGGGGTTTGGTCAGTTCATCACCGAGATTTTCTTCTGCTGCTCTGGGAGAGGAGTCCTTCCCCTGTGAGGCCGTGGGGTCCCTCCCACGGGAGACAGTTCTCTGTGAGCTTCTCTGGTGTGGCTCCACTCCCACGAGCAGCAGCCACACCGCTCCTGCTGCAGCGTGAGCCCCTCCCACGGGCACACAGCCCTCCCAAAACTGCTGCGACATGGCTCTCTTCCCACGGGGTGCAGTTCTCCAAGGACAGGCTGCTCCAGCCTGGGAGCAAGGCCTTCTCTCTCCACCGCACTTGCACCAGATCACAGCCTCCTCCAGGCATTCACTGCCCCGGCATGGGCACCTCCCCCACGGGCTGTGGCTGGATCTCTGCATCCCTCATGGATTCCCATGGGCTGTGGGTGGATCTCTGCACCCCCGTGGGTCCCCACGGCTGCGGGTGGATCATTACATCCTCCGTGGATCCCCGTGGGCTGCAGGGGCACGGCTGCTTCACCATGGTCTCACCACAGCCTGCAGAGGAATCTCGGCTCTGGCACCTGGAGCACCTCCTCCCCCTCCTTCTCCACTGACCTTGGTGTCTCCATGTTGTTTCCCCCACATGTTCTCACCTCCTCCTCTTCTCTGACAAGAAGCAAAACCCCATGACTTTGTTTTGATTTTCTTCTTAAATATGTTATCACAGAGGTGTTACTGACCTCTCTCATTGGCCCAGTTTTGGCCAGCAGCATGTCCATCTTCAGAGCTGTCAAGGATTGGGTCTGCCAGACATGGTGGGAAGCTTCCAGCAGCTTCTCACAGGAACCATCTTGGTGGCCCCCCTGCTATCTAAAACCAGTCCATGCCAAACCAATATAGGAGTCCAGACCTGGATGAAATACTTCAGGGGTCTTAGAAGAGAAGAGCACGGGGGGCAAAATCACCTCTGTCAACGTGCTGGCCATGATTCTTTTGATGCAGCCCAGGACGTGTTTGGCTTTCTGGGCTATGAGCACACATGGCCAGTTCATGTCCAGCTTTTCATCCATCAGCACCCTCAACTCCTTCTTGGCAGGGCTGCTCTCAATCTGTTCATCTTCCAGCCTGTTGATAGCAGGAGTTGCCACAATCCAGATGCAGCACCTTGCACTTGGCCTTGCTGAACCTCATGAGGTTCACCTGGGCTCACTTCATGAGCTTGTCCAGGTCCCTTTGCATGGCATCCCATCCCCTGGGTGTGTCAACCACCCACTCAGCTTGGTGTCTTCTGTGAACCTGCCAAGGGTGCACTCGATCCCCCTGTCCACATCATTGTTGAAGACATTAAACAGTACTGGTCCCAGTACTGGTGTCCCCTAAGGGACACCACTTCTCTGTGATGTCTATCTGGGCATGAAGCCACTGACCACTACCCTCTGGATATGTCCATCCACACAATTCCTCATCCATTCCAACCATCAAATACGTCTCTCTCCAACTTAGGGAGAAGGATGTTGTGGGGGACTGTGTCAACAGCCTTACAGAAGTACAGATAAATGACTTCTCTAACTCTTTCCTTCTCCACTGATGGAGTCACTCCATCACAGGAGGCCACTGGTTGGTCAGGCAGGATTTGCCCTTGGTGAAGCTCTGCTGGCTGTCCTGAGAGCTTCTTGGAGGATCTGTTCCATGATCTTTCCAGGTACAGAGCTGAGGCTTACCGGGTGGTAGTCCTCAGGGTCCTTCTTATAACCCTTTTTTAAAAATCAGTGAAATATTTCCATTTTCCTAGTCACCAGAGTCTTCCCCTCTCTTCCATGACTTCTCAAATATCATGGAGAATGGCTACATCAGCCAATTCCCTCTGGACTCATCAGGTGCCATAGACTCGGATATGTTAAGGTTCCTCGTGTGGACTCAAAACCGATCTTCTCTTACAGTGGAAGGAACTTTGTCCTCTCAGCCCCTGCCTTCCAGTCTATATACCTGGGATAGATTCATAATGGAATATGAGCCAATAAAAAAAACCCCATAATGTATAAGAATACAAAGTTGCTATATGTAAAATTTACCAGATCTTATTTAGCATTAACAGAAAATCTATTTCCATTAAATATGATATAAACCTTATACTATATGATAGAAACTTGGTAAATCACTTTAATACAAGAAATGGCATAATGCATTCATTTAGTCATTGAGTCTAAACTAAATCTACCATAATTAGTCAGCAAAAAATTAAGTGACTCTTGAACAGTGTTTTAATTTATTTTTTTTTACAACACACGTGTTGTACAAATAATGTGTAATAATATTAGCAATTGTTTGGTTACGTCTGGTCTCCTTTTTTCAGCATTTTTAAAGACCCATCCAAACCATGCCCCTTCGCTAGACTTTTTTTACAGTTTTCATTTCTTCAGACAGAAAAGATGAAGTACAAGACATAACACTGTCTTTTCTAACAGATTGCCCAAATGTTCCTGAGCTGCACATAAAGTTTGATGAAGCCTTTAAGCTGGTTAATGTCTCAGGGGAGCAGTACGAGCAGATTCTCCAGGTGGTTCGGCATCACACAGAGGACACTTCCTACTTGTTGAACAAAATGAAAGAAAGATTTGGGTGGGTGTCTGAGCTATCCAACATGACCATTGGACCAGAGAACATTTTCAACATAGTTAAGGTAAGGGTTGTCTTCTGGAGGCAGCTATTGCTGCCTTTAACCTGCATTTTGCTCATGCTTACGCTCCTGGGGGTTGTGGATGTTTATACATATGTAATGTTTGGGTTTACAACACGATGTTCCTACTCATCTTGAATTTGTGTATGCGTGGTAAGCTCTCTATGAGCTAAAACTCCTGAGATTAGAAACTATTTTCCTCTAAATCCGTTTAGTCTGATGGATGGCTGACAGGCTAACCTGAATCACTGTCTGATAAGAGTAAATTGACACTACAGCTTTGACTGGCTTCAGATTACCTTCACAGATAAATTGCACTGTGCCAGCACTAACACATCCATATTGGATTGATGAATGTCTAGCTATCTATGTCTGTACTTATATATTCCAAAGTTCAAAGAAGGCAAATGTTATACAGATTTTTGCAGTTGAAGCAGCACTTGACAGCATCGGTCAATATTTCAGTAAATACGTAATGATTAATTGTGTCTCACACACAAGGATACAACCAAGGTAAATTTAATCCATTTTCCTGGGCAAGGGACAAATCTTATTCTCTCTTCTAACTCAGAAAACCACTCATATATAGTAAATTACTACTATTACTACCAGAACTTTATATAAAATGATGGTACAATCCACAAAAAAGTGCACAAAATAGGAACAGGAGACAGGCACACTTTCCCAACTGAGTCTGAGATATCTGTTCTAGGAAAATAAAGCTACAGAACTAAGTCTGATTTAGAAAAACACACAGGAATGAATAAATTCAATCACACAAATGTTGTATTGAACTTAGGGGGACAGCTCAGAAGTTTTTATTAGGAGAACAGAAGCTCTTTATAGATGTAGCTCATAGTATAAATATTAACACGCAGTTCTTTAATATGGTCTTGGCAGTGCCATGTCAGCTCTTTCCACCACCTACATAAATTCAGACACCCACTGTCTTTTCAGAAGAAAGCACTTTAAAGAAAGTAGCAAGTCTAAAACATTCCCCTATTTAATTTTCCCCTATTAAATAGAGTGGGCACAATGAGTATAAACAAAACTGAAAGCACACAGCAATTTATAGTGTCTAAAGTACTGATCTCTTCTAGGTGGTACCTGGGGATCCCTCCAGTAAAGATGAAACTGTGGTAGATGTGAACATTCTGACTTCACCTACTTTCACCATTAAAGTTCCTCCCAACTTAGATCCCAAGAGTCCTGAGTTCATTGAATACATAGCTGGGAAAGCTCTCCAATTGTATAAGCAGAATTTTTAAGTGGTAAGTTCATTCTTTCTGCTTTCACAGAGAACACACTACTGTAAGAGGTGTTTACATTGCAAAAAACTTTAGTTGGAACAAGATTCAGCCATGGTGTATACAAGACTGCCTTCTCAGAAAGGACACATTGAGAAAAACGCAAGCATTATGGAAAACACAAACACTCAATGTTCTAGCCTGCAAAGCACAGACACGATGATATTAAATGATTTGACTTATTTAACTGTGAAACCCTCAATCTTTCAGTAACAGCTGGGATGAGGTAATGTGATTATAAATATTTCTTAAGAAAAGAATTGCCTCACAACCACAGTCCAGTGTCTTGGCATCGAAAACCCATGTCTTTGTGTTCATTCATCATGAATGGACTGGAATTACCACTATTCATTATGGGGTTTTTTATTATTATTTTCAGTAGTGTTTGAGAGCATGCTCATATTATTTTTGATGATAAAGGAGTGCAAAGTGAGAATCACCACCAGGACTTGGAAGAGCTGTCTTGCCATAACATTTCTGCATTATCAGCACACTGCTCAGATAAACAGTGCTTATTAATAGAGGCTGCAGTTCAACTTGCAGGATCATGCACAGAATTATCCTGCTCATGGGCTTCAACCGTTTTTGTAGATAGGACACAGAAGAAGCCTCTCCTTGCTTAAGAATATCAGGAAGGAAGAACCAGGCAGAGAGGCAGGGAGGAAAAATGTTTTATATTCGCTGATCCCACAGGGAATTTCCAGGAAAGATGGAATGGTTTTAGGTGGAATCACACTGCTGTGGAACTTGTAAACCACCCTTTCCCTGTGCTTCCCTGCCCAGGGGACTCAGGGATGCACAGCTTTAGTGGCCTCTGACTCTCAGAGTTGTCTCTTCCAGGGGAATAGAGCCACAAGACACATGGGACTTTCAGGCAAATCACTGCAGTGCCCCCAAATCTTCTGAGAAGGACCAGATTTGGACGTTGTTTCCCTTTAGGTCGTAGCTGATTTCCTCAGCTGAGCAATTGAAGCATGACCTGCACACAAGGTCTCAGGAGGCAGGGAAAGTCTCAGAAGTCTCAGGAGGCAGGGAAAGAGCATTCAACATTAACGAAGTAGATGAAGAAGATTTCAGCATTTTGTATTAAACCTGCTTATTCTTTTGAGGTCAGAGACATAATTTTTGAGCTGATGAAAGAAATTGCTCCCACCAGAGAGGCTGAGGTGGGCTGCAGAATTTAGACACAATAGAATAAACCTCACCATGTACTTTGCTTAGGTAAATGTTGGTGAAATTACAATTTAATATTTATAAACATATGAAATAAAATGCTCCAACACTTTCTCCACAATTTTTCTTCAAAATTCTGTGTAATTTATATGCAGTTAGAAATATAAATGAGAAATATTCTTTCAGATCATGGAATGCTAATCTTCAGAGCCTAATGATGGCAATAATTATTTCTGTAGTTTGATGATGATTTTTGGCCTGAATCTTAGTCTGATATTCCTGTGGACATATCTTGTGTAGCCATTTCATACCTGGGAAAAGTAAGCGGTGTTGATTTCAAAATCACACTACCATTTTACATTCAGTTTGCACAAGGCTTAGAGTACATGAAAATGTAATGGATAAAAAAAGAGTTAAAACTCTACAAGAAAACTGGACAGATCTATAAGAACAGAAAGGGAGAGGAAAAAAATTCTGTCTGGTTTTTATGTTATGCATGTTTCTATAGCAGGACACTGGTACATTCCACATATACTTATTTTTCTAACACGTTTTTCTCTATTCAAAATCAAAATGCATAATCTTTCTCTTTTTTTTTTTCCTCCTAGGAAAGAAGAAGTGTAAAATCTTTCTTCCTGAAATAAAGTATATGCTCCTTAGTTGGACTACCCCCAAGCTCAACATAGCTAACAGTTAAATTACTATGGTTAAAATAGTTGCATATAAATAAAATGTTGCTTAGTAAATACTGTGGCATATAAGTTATCAACCAAAGACTGTAGAAATCTTCAAACTCAAACCCAAAACAAAATCCCTTTCAATATTAATTTATTTAAATAAAATGTTATTTATGTTGTCAGTAAGGTAAACTTTGATAACACACTATGGCTCTGATTATGCAAAGATTTAAGGACATAATCAGCTGTAACCATAAAAGTAATTTCTATTTGCATACTTAAATTCAAGCACATTCTTAAGCCTTTTCAAGACTGATCCCTACAGATGTTGCACATTCAGCTAAGTCTGAATCAGCCAGATTTCCATCTGCATGTAGCATATTATTTTGCAATGAAAATATTCAATTTCTTCTTCCAGTTGCTTTTGATGCTTATTGTGTACATTAAATGACTTATTTGAATATGCACTAATGAGTAAGTCTTCTGCCTTTGGCATTTCTTACAAACAGTAGTTTGCCTCTGGATTTTATTTCTTAATTAATCAACAGCCTTTATCAGTAAAGAAGCTTGTTTCTCCCTACATTGTACACATCAGCTTTCAATGGTATTTGTAAATTATAATAAAGGTTAAGAACTGATGTGTCTCTGAGCTAGAGGCAGAACTCTAGGTGATTTGGTATCCTTTGTCATGCACAGCTTTTCTAAGCATTTTTTGCACACAGGTATATGTACCATTTCCAACTGTAGCTCTGCTAAATAAATCATGCTAATTTCAAAGTGTACAAAAGCATCTATATTAGATATGAGCAGAGAAAAATATCCACACCCTACTTACACTTTATGTTTTCCTTTATTACTATGCATACATGTTAAGTATACAAATTTATATGAGGAAAAAAAAGCCATTTCACTGTTTTAATTAGAGGAAAATATTATTTTCTGCCTGCAGCAAAGAAAGGTGGTATTTTCTAATCCATGGTCCTCCGTGCTCCTTAATTTCCATCATATATACCTGCATTTCAGGCTCCTAATCATGAGAGATTATCAGTCATAACTCCTGTAAACACATCACTTGTCAGAAAGCTGGCCTTTATCTCAGAGATAAGAGACTCTTACAAATTTCTTGACTCCCAAGAGGTACCAATGAAGAAATATTTAGCGAAGAATCAGTTTCTTGTGACTAGCAGAGATTATACCTAGAAAATTTTCAGAGGACACCATGTTGGGGACAGTTGCAATCAGGCACGGGTTGGGATGCAAAATGACACTGGGACGTGGGAGAAGCTGAGATCAACACGATGAGACCAAACCAACCCAAGTGACGTGTACTACCCGGAGCGAGCAGCAAACGTGCCAGTAAAAGGTGAAGCAGGAAGCTGATGACATGGCATGGCATGGCATGAAAGGGGCCTGGCTTTAGAAGCGCAGGTCAGGGTGACCCCTCTGGACATGGATGGTGAGCTGTGCATGGGGCATGGCACGGCAGGGCACCACACCAGGGGAGGGAGACAAGGGAGGCTGGCACAGGGCCTAACCAGCTCGGGATATCCTGGCTGGGGGGATCCAGTGCCACATGCATGTGGCCCGCCAGGCCCAGCTGAAGGCTTTGGTCTTGTTCAGCTCCGAAATGGGATGCCTGAGGCTGCGGAGAGAGGGAGAAAGATGACAAATGCTAACAGCACTTTCCAGCACGGGATGAGCCTGGACAGAGCTTGTGGTGCCGCTAGAGCAGAACGAAGTCACAGAATCACACCATCAATCAAGTACGAAAAGACTTTGACAGAACACCACCGTGTCAACTAGACCATGGCACTACAGGCCACCTTGTCTTTCCTCAAACACCTCCAGGGACGGTGGCTCCACCACCACCCTGGGCAGCCCATTCCGATACGCGATCAGCCTTTCTGTGAAGAAACTCTTGCCAATATGCAGCCTAAACGCGCCGCTGTGGTTCGGGGCACTGGCTGGGGCCAGCCCTCCCTCAGGGGAGAGCTCGGTGCGGCACCACGGCGGGCACCCCAGCGCGCGGCCGCGGGCGGCGCTGAGGACCCCCGGGGACGGGAGGAGTAAGGGCAGGGGGGCAGGGAAGGGGACGGGGCAGGGAGGAGGTGGCGGTGGTGCCGCTCCGCTCCGCTCCGCCCCGTCCCGCCCGCCCCTCGGCGCCGTTTGGCGGGAAAGCCGGGCTTTGGCGGGGAATCCGAGTTTTGGCGGGTTCGAGAGGCGCGCAGCCGGAGCCCAGCGCGCCCACAGAGCCGCTCGCTCGCCATGCCCGCCGACGGGGAGCTGCTGAGCGCCGCCGCCGCCCGCCCGGAGCCCGGCGAGCTGCAGTACCTGCATCAGGTGCGGCACATCCTGCAGCACGGCCACCGGCGGGAGGATCGCACCGGCACCGGCACCATCTCCGTGTTCGGCATGCAGGCGCGGTACAGCCTGAGAGGTGGGCACGGCCGGGACCCCCGGCCCCCTGCGCTTGTTCCCTCTCCTTGCTCCTGCTCCTGCCCCTGCCCGCCGCGGCTCCAGCGGCACCGCCCCGAGCCGGGCTGAGTGTGGGGGTCTCACACGCCGGGGCTCTCCCGTTCCTTCCCACCCAAGGGATGTGGACGTGGGAGTTACACACCCTCTCTCAACTCCTTACTTCATATCCCAGCCTCACGATGTCGGTGGTGGCATTGCCCTCTGTGCGGGGAAAAGCCGAAGTCTGTTCACCCTGGCAAATGGCTGGTCCCCGCTGACATTCTGGAACTCTTTTCCAGATCAGTTTCCACTGCTCACAACGAAGAGGGTGTTCTGGAAAGGAGTGCTGGAGGAGTTGCTGTGGTTCATCAAGGTTCGGTATTTGGGTCTCTCTGGGTGGTGGGCCCGAGAGTGGCATAAGCAGAATGTTAAGTATACAAATTTATACTGGTGGACAGTGGATTTAGGCATTTGGGTAACTGCAGATGCTTCTGTTCCTATGACAGAAGAAGTGCAGCCCCATAATACTGTGAATGCACATGGCCATTATCTTGAAGACATTCTGCATTTTAGTGCAGACTATTGTTACCAGTGCAATCAGAACAATTTCTCTTCTATTTCTTTTTAAGGGAGAAAATTTGAAATAGTGAGGACTTGGACTATAAAGCTTAATGCAGTCTCTTGGTGTTTTAATCAGAAATAATAATGTGAGATAGATAGCAGGCAATTTAATGATCTGCTTTTTAATACTGAGATAGCTTGATTTGAACAGAAACAAGCAGTGTGGAACCACAGGTGAAGTGAGACTTGTAAATTCTAGGCTTTTTAGTAGCAAAAAAATGAGATCTAACAGACCTAATAGCTGTACCTAGTGTAATAAAATTCAACAATAGGTAGTTCATTACAATGTAAGTGTTCCTTTATATGTTGTGATATTGTATAGAAGAGTCTACAAAACCATTTGCTAGATAGCAGGACTGAAATACACATTCATTTTTTAAAAGGCTTTGGTTTTGTTTTTATTTGTTGTTTTTTTTTGTGGGTTTGTTTTTTTTTTTTTTTTTAATTTATAAAAGACTAGACACTCCCCAAAACAGCATAACTTCTGTATTGGATTTTTGAGTGTCCTGATTTGGACCTCTTGCGGGATTCAGTGACATTTTTCGGGGTTATTTTCCGATTTTTGTCATTTTAACAAAAGGATTTTTAAGACCTTAAGCTTATTATAGGTGGCTTGGCAAAGACCGTGCCTAGGCCACACATTTTTTGCTAGTCTGTTTTCATCAGTCTGTAAAGTAACATATTGTTTTCTGCAAATATGAAGTGACATTCCACAGTTGACCTTGAGGCTGTTTGTGCATTCTCAAAGTGTGAAAATCCTGAGTTGAACAACAGCAGCATGGCACTTCAAACTCCGTCCCAGGCTGTTGCTCACATGTTTTGTTCTGTCCATGTGCAAGAACCTCATCCATTACATTAATTACACTGTTCATCCTTTATGAGTGGAGAAATACTGTGGACTAGCAAAGCTTAATACAGCTGTTTTAAATCATGTCCTCTGTGTTGGAATTAGGATGCTGACTTCTCACTGTGTTTTGTAGGGTTCTACAAATGCCAAAGAGCTCTCTGCAAAAGGTGTGAAGATTTGGGATGCTAATGGGTCCCGTGAGTTCCTGGATAAGCAAGGTTTCAGCACCAGAGAGAGGGTGATTTGGGACCAGTGTATGGTTTCCAGTGGAGGCATTTTGGAGCAGAATACAAAGATATGCACACAGGTAATTGCATCCTAGTACAGTCTTGAGTGCTCAGTGAGACAGCTGTGACACATCACTTCCAGAAGTCTGAGTGGAATGCATTGTTGTTAAAGAACCATTCACAGCAAACTGATATCCAGAATAAAGAGTGTTTGAGAGAGTTAATTTAACTTTTTTTTTTCTTACCGTTTTAATTACCCTGAAGGATGTAGCTTTGTATACTATAGTTTGGTGTTTGTGGAACAGATGAGTCATTAGGCACACGCTGTTACTCTTTCACCTGGAGCAGATGTGGTTGCTGATAGCTGGAAGGATGTGTGTGCTGCAGTCCAGAAACCTGAGCTAGCTCCATTTGATAACAGTGGAACAGGCTGCCATCTCTATGTACCAGTGCAGGGTCCATGAGATAGTTGTGCTGGAAAGAACTGGAATCAGTGCACTACATTCACTGGAGGCAGTGGAAGAGAAAGATTTTTTTCCATTCTGCATCAGGATCAGAGTAGGACGTTTCCATAGCTGATGATGTGGTGGACAGAACAGCTGTGACAAGCTGTGATGTGATGCAGGACCTGTTGCTATTTTCAGTGGAACTGGTTTATTAAACTGACTCTCAAATATATTGATTCCTCTTTTCCAAGTCACTGAAGAAAGGATTGTAGGAAATGTTTAGAGGACTGCCATTAGTAAAAAGGGGTCAAAAACCAGATTGTCACTACCTGGCGTGACTTTTTAACTTGGATTATCTAGGTGGGGTTTCTTGGTTGTTTTTTTTGTTGTTGTTGTTGTTGGGGTTTTTTTTCAGTACAGCCTCAAATTGAAGCTCACATTAATGATTGATATTAGACTTAGTATTGGCATGTTGGCTACTAGCAGGATACAGTTTTATGGTGACACAAATGATGCAAATTGTGAACTGACACATCTGAAAACTTAGAAAGTTTCTCATCTTAAAAGGTCTGAGGCACAACATAGCATGGAAAAAAAGAACTAGATAATTCCCCATAGTTTTCCTTACAAACAGATTTCCTTAAGTTGCATTACTTGAGGAAAGGATAGGTAATTAGCTTCAGGAACTAACATAGCCATTTGACAAGGCTTCTGGCACAGTATTGCTGGCAGAAGAGTTCCCTGAGATGCCAATTGTGTTCGCCAGCCTGGATCTCCCTGTAATCATAATTTGGTGTTGCTGCAATAAGGGTTATTAGAAGAAAGTAGTTACCAGCCATGCTGGTTCACTGACATGAGTCAGAACAATGATTAACAACTAAAGACTTTTTTATTCTGAAATCTGTTCTAATGGCCAGTTAATTTCAGAAAAAATCTTACGTAACTTGTATTGAGCCTAAAATTCAGCCTGTGAGGTGAAATGTAATAACCTGTGCTACACATGATTAAAGCTCCTTTCTGGAGCTAAATGCTGTGGAAATTTAGTTTTCATACATGACCTTGAGAGTGCTAGATGGATGCATTTATTCATGTCAAAAACTTTCTACTTTTGAGCGTGTGTATAAAGAATGCTGGCACCTGGCACACTGGTCTGGGCATAATTTATATATATATATAAAAGAAGGAGCACTGTAGCATGCAAATTGAATGTCTAGAAAAGTATCTTAATCCAGAAATGAAATAAGCAAATCAGTCTAAATACCATGACTGACTAGGTGGTAGTATCTTGTCCATTCCACTACAGCTCTTGCCCTATTTAGGTAACAACTCATCATGAGTGATGAAACATCATGCTTTGTCCTGCTAGTTCTTTTGTATTGCAACTTTTGTTTCTTGGGGTTTAATGATTATACAGACTTTGTAGTTGGTCTTAGAAAAAGTCAAGTTGTTGAAAATTGAATAAATAGAAATGATCCTATTTCGGTGGGTGCTAAAGGTACTCAAAGTGCACAAAAGAGTTGGGGGGACATACAAAAATATCATGAGAATTTTACAGGCTCTGGAGCATCCTAAGAAAGACCAAGAACAACCTATGTTTGGATGGTGCCAACTTATTCATTGGTTTCAAAGTTGCAATAAAACCTTCAGATGTTATCATTTGGGTATCACTTGTCAGTGGGACATGGGCTGAGTGTTAAAAGAATACCATGACTTGAATCTGTCTGGTTTAGATCTTATTTGTTTTATTTCTTCAGATTACTCCAACCAAGGAGTTGATCAGTTGCAAAAAGTGATTGAAACGATCAAAACCAATCCAGATGACAGAAGAATCATTATGTGTGCTTGGAATCCCAAAGGTATCGAACAGCTGGCATAAAGTGAATGCAGTTGCACATTTTATTGCTGTGTGCTAAATTATGTTCTGTTCCTGTGTCAACAGTCAGTTCCGTTCGGTGTCCTTGTTCATTCTTTATAAAACTACCAGGAGTGCAGTAAAAATGGCTAGAAGTTATAATCTTGATTCTCTTTCTACTTAATCCTCATGTTCAGACCTCAAAAGTCTGAAGACCTCAGAGTTTTTTCCCCCAGGTTAAAGTGAGTGATATGTCTTTGACATACAGTCTATTCAAAGACAGTAACTCTTATTTTAAAAAGGTAAAAAACCCAAACCATAAAAACTGTATTAAAGCAATGTGTCTGGCTTTTAGCCATGTAGTCTCTTGTAAACTTAACCCTTAAAACTAGAGAACAAAAGTGTTATGTCTGTTGTAATCTTCTCCTTGAACATGGGTTCATGTGATGAACCTGTATCATATGAGTGATAGGGTCTGTTTATACATAGATATCCATTCACTCTGTAGGGCAACTTCTAAACAAGAGCTACTGCAAGAGAATGTTTAACTTCACCAGTGATAGATCTGTGCTCCAAAAAAATCACACAACATTTTCTAGCTGGTGTCTGAAAGGGTATGCCACATGCTATCGCTGTTATTTTCAAGGTTAAACATTCTCAGAAGATATCTGGTGAAAGTTTTCCTTGCCAAGCTGTAGTTTTACCTTCGGCACTTTTTAAGCGTAGAAGAACACTCAGAAGATCTTCTGGTTTCTGCTTTATTTTTTTTAAATGATCATTACTTTTATATCTCAACAAGCACATTGCAGTGGGAAAGAGAGTAAGATGAAACAGTTGGAATTTGCTTTAGGGTATATGCTTAATTTTACTCTTAATGTCTTCCTTTAGGGAATTCAACTGTCTCACCAAGGTGAGTAGAAATAAACTGCTGTGCAACATTATGGCATAAATCTGTTCTGTGGAATATCTGTTTATGACTTTCTGGTCATACAACCCAGGAGACAGTTTGTCATGACCTGGACTTAATTGCTTGGGCAGCAGGTGCTTACAAACAAGAGAAAAAGCAACAGAATGGCTGTGCAGTTGGCTCTCTACTGTATCTCATTACATGCTTGTGTAGGTTTTGCATCCTCTACATTCCTAACACACTAATGCTGTTACTGTTTTCTCCCTCCCCCACCTTGTGTACCTCAATTCCTAGATATTTCCCTGATGGCTTTGCCTCCATGCCATGCCCTTTGCCAGTTCTATGTTCTGAATGGTGAATTGTCCTGCCAACTCTATCAGAGGTCTGGAGACATGGGATTAGGAGTGCCTTTCAATATTGCCAGCTATTCTCTGCTCACGTACATGATTGCCCATGTCACGGGACTGAAGGTAGGCTATTTAATCATTTTATTTATTCTGGTCTGAGGAACGAGGGACTAAAACACAAGGCTCTTCATGTCATATCCAAGGAGAACTGGAATGAACATACTGTTTGAAATTTTGCTGAAATATGTGTAAAAAAGGGCCCTGTGAATTTGATGTGAATTGCCTCTCGTTTGTATGGGCAGTTAGAATCAGCAATGTAAGAATTTTTAAATTCAGGCCAAGCAGAAGATCCTTTCAGATCTTGACTGTGTCAAGACTAACCTGTTCACTAGCTTTAGGAATCTGAGCTGAGTGCTTGTCCTCATGAAACAGTAATATGCAAGTGATTAGATTTTGTAGCATGTGTTTATTGGAAGTGAACAGTAGCTCAGCAGTTGCTGTTAAGGTTCTAATTTGGATATTCTGCCCAGCTAACTTCCAGCTATAATTTCAGCTGTGTATTTCTTTGATTTCCTACTGTAGATGATTATGTAGAGTGGTCGTATGTGCTCAAATAGCTCCTGCCCTGACTTTAGAGCTGTATTTTGTAATTTGGCAAAGAAATTTAAATGCAATGGACAATGGAAAACCCCCGTTCTTTAGGGCATGTAAAAAACTTTATCTAGAAGGGCCTTCTGCAAATAATTCTGCCACCAGCAACATGAAGGGAACTTCTTAAAACAGGGCAATAAGGAAGAATCAGGCTTCACAGCAACTGCAGAAATTAGTCCAAGGTACTAAAAAAAGTGAAGTTTGAAGTTATGTCCAGCTGTTGCTTCTCAGCCACTTCCTCTCATGGCTTTGGTGGTTTTCAGTGTAACATGTCTGAGGGCTGATAGACATTGGTCAGAGGCCTGTAAAAGAGCTGATGAAACTTCCCCACGTTAAATTCCATTGCTCAGGGGCTGCTAAGAACTTGTAAGCTTGCAAACCCCATCTGGGTGCTTGTCTATGCCTGACATCTCCATTGCTGTTCAGCAGTGGCTGAGGCAACTGCTCTGAAGCCAGCTCTGGTGAGTTGTACCTTGCTGGAAGTGGAGTGGAAAAGCTGGATGTCACTGCTGCACCTCTTTCTGTCTCAGTGAGCAAATCAGTATTGCTCCATTCATTTACCAAAGCTGCTGTCATAGCAGGATTTGAAAAATACGTTTTTTTGTAAGCTAGTGGAAATTTCATTATATTTTCCATTAATTATGCATTAGTCAGAGAAGCCTGTGCCCTTCACAGCTATCAAGGATACAATCCAGTACAGAAGCTGCAATTCCACACTAGCCAGATGCTGAAAATTAATACTGTAAGCATTGTAATGTTTTGCTTTCTTGGGAGCTGACTGTTTGAAAACCACATGTATTCTTCATTCTTTTCAGCCTGGAGAATTCATTCACACTTTAGGGGATGCTCACATATATCTGAACCATGTGGAACCTCTAAAAGTCCAGGTAGGTACTTATTCTGTACTCTATCCTTTTATCTTCCACAGTGCTTATTCAATACAAAATTACCTTGATATTTTGAATATCCTTTTGCAGATAATAATTTGTGTGGCTTTTTTTCTCATTTCTATACTAATAACTGCAGTATCTTAACATCTGTTCAATTCAGGTTGCAAACAGAATACAATACAAGCATGATTGAAAGGTACATCTGTACCTTGGTACTACTTTAGCACCAAGTTAAAGATCCAGAATCTGTACTTTTAACTTTGAAAATAATTCCACCTAATCCCAATAACACAAAATAAAGTGTCTTTGTAATATATCAGAAAAGGATAACTTAAAATTCACAGTTAATCAGTAATACTATTTGGCTGAGAAAGGCTACATTTTCTTCAGGAAATTATTTGTTGCAGTAGGATAAAATCAGTGTTTGATTTGATTAGACTAAGCTTGGACTGAATGTCCTCATTATTAGTATGGTTCAAAACCATCCAGAGAAGTAGTTACTGATTCAGACCCAAACGGTGAGAAGTGAGAAGCTGTAGAATATTTGATGTATGTTTGGGTCAGATTTTCCAATGTAATTTCCACCTGGAAGAAATGTAATCTGTAACCACCAGAACTGATTTGCCAACTGAAAGTACTTGCAGTGCATTTGGATGATCAGGGAATTCACCTGAAAATTGTTCTACTGCTCCCTGTGAAAGTACTAAGGTAGATTTTACTTGACTGTATTGGAATTTTCTTCAATTTTTTTCTTAGTGTAAGTCTTCTTGGTAGGAAGGGAAAGCCTACATAGTGTAATCTGATTTGAGACTGAGAACACAAAGTGTCTGCTTTCAAGTGTTAGCTTTATACAGTAAACTTGCTTTTATTTCAGCTTCAGAGGGAGCCAAGACCTTTCCCCAAACTCAGAATTCTTCGTGAGATTAAAGACATCAGCAACTTCAAGGCAGAAGACTTTCAGATTGAAGATTATAATCCTCATCCACCTATTAAAATGGAGATGGCTGTCTAATCCAGCATTAAATATTAATGTGGAAATGTACCAAAGCTCCTTAGTTTCTCTAAAGTGGTGGGGCTTTTATATACTTCAAAAGATATTTGCCTTATTGCTAGGTAGTCACAGACCAGAGTTGCCTTCAGTGCTGCTTCCCTGTAGTTGTACAGGACAGATGATTATTCCTGATATGCCAAGCAGATGTTAAACCAGTTTTAAGTTGTTAGAGAGCTACTTTTCTATGGGTTGTTTCAGTTACTGGTAGCCATTTCTGTTACCATTCAATTACTGTGTGTGAGTAGCACAGGCTTACATGCTTGATTTGGTTATTTACTGAAAACAAGAACTTGTATGTGTGATAGAGGATTCCTTCAAGGTAGGAGAAATTGTTAAATATATTCTAAAGAGTGTATGTTTAATAAAGCTTTTTTAAAAAAATCATCTGGAAGGCATGATGCATATTTAATGCTGGTGTGTTTTTTTTATAGTCAGTAGTAAAATAGGTTGGAAAGCAAAGTGTCTTGGGGGGTAACATCTGGCAAGGAAAAACAAACTTCCCATGGTCTTCACAGATGAACCATCAGGAAGGCAAAATATTTTAATGGAACCTTGCTGGAAGTGCAATCTCTGCATATTGTTTCTGTAGCAGCAATTTTTTTCCCCCAACCCTACATAACTTACTAATTTGATACAAGTCAAAGAGAGTTGCAGTTAAACAGAGACTGCCAGATAACATTAGTAATCAGCTGTCTGTCACCATTTAAAACCAGATCCCACAAGCATATGGACTAATTTTGCAGCCTGGAGCAGTAAAACCCAGAGATCATAGTATTTTTAGGAATGGAGTTCATTAATTAAATTCTAGCAGAATTCAGCTTTCAAGTCTTTTTAACTTCTGAAGTAACTTATAAAATTCCTCTTCAGGAATTTAATTGTTAGTAGATGAGTGGTTAATATTCAGACATAGGATATGCAATACTTATTTGAACATGTGGAAAAACACATAGTAATTTTTTAAATTAAATTTTAAAGTCAATGAACTGGCAAATATTGGAAAACTGTACAATTTCAGATAATTCTAAGAATTTAATAACCAGTGTGCTTTCATTCAGGGTCCTGCTTAAGAGGACCATTGAATCTTAAACCAAACTGATCATAACTTTGAAAAGCATACTTTGTATAAAAATTATTTGCATATGTCACTATGCTGATTTTCCTTATACTGATCACTGATATTCACACTATTTTTTTTGTAGCACAAAAAGTTCTTCTCTTTTCCTGACATTTAGCCCAACACAAGATGATTGCACAAAAAAAAAAAAAATCTCTGCCTGTTGTAAGCACACCAAATGTAGAGAGACCACTGCTTATTGGAAAGGTTCTTAATACAGTGCATCATTCTTGAAGAGAGATGATCAGACTATGTCCTCTTTCAGCTTAGATCGTGTGAGAAGCTTGGAATTGTCAAACCTCATCCTATTCTGAGGCTGCGTTAAAGGGACACTCAGTAGCCAGGCTGTAGTTGAACACACTTGGGTCTTCTCTCAAATTACTGAACTCACAGGTAGTAGCACTGCTCTTGTTACCACACCTGAGAGCTTTGGCACATGCTCCTCCTAAATTTCATCTCAGCTCTACTGGTCTGATATTCTAAAGTCACCTAGTTCAGATGGCCCAGGTGTCACCTTTTCATTCATGGTATGTCCCAGCTGTAGGTTGTCAGGCACTGCTTACTGTCTGGATACTTTTATAAGTTAAAGATTTTGAGTGTTCCTACAGTCCTCTGAAGTACAAGGAAACAGATTAAGCTGCACATTCACTTAACAGTTCTGCCTACACTTAGCAAGTCAAGTTCCTTTTGCTGGAAACCACTTTATGTAACACTGCAGATAAGGTGGATTCTGCGGGACATTTTAGCAAGTGTAGCCAGAGGATGTGAAATAAAATTGGCCTCAGGTCTTTACTAGAGGGAATTAGCAGTCTCAGAGGTTATCCAGGACAGGAATACCTGGCCAAGAGAAGAATTCAGAATGGGAATAATTTACTTTATAAATTACAGAGGAGTTAGGTGTATGGACATACATAGCATACATAAGCAGACCAGCTCTATAGCTCTGGAAGAGCTCCTTGTTTTTAGTATAGGAATTAGTTACAACTTCACTGTTTCCCTTTATCAGCACAATTTACTACGAAAAGCAGTTGAAGTGAAGCTTGTACCTTGAAGACCAAGAAGGTTTATGGTGCTCAAAAGATCAGAAAGATGTGAAAAGCATTACAACAGCACACTTCAATGTGAGTAAAAGTAAAAATACATTTTAAAATTCGTAGGTATGACTTCTAGGAGCTTTCATGCAAAAATATGAATATTTGAAGAATTTTAATACATAGAGCTAAACAGGAGGTAGTCAAGGAATTTTGATTTGCAAAATAACACTGTTCCTGCTGCAAAGATGACCATTGTGACTGCAGGCCATATTCAGACCAGTATTTTAGACAAAACATGAGACATTGCTGGACATTTTGAAGAAATGCACCCTTGTATCATTTCTCTTTCCAAGGGCCATTCAACAACTTGGAGATAACAATGAAATTTCTTACCACTTTGGTCAGATATCAACTTCTACATTCCACCTTCTTAGATGAGTTTTGTAACCCATACTATTTCTGACATGTTACAGTATGTTGCAAAATTTGCCTTACTGCAGTACCACAAAGAATATTAATTACCTGATTATGGTAGATGAAGGGTCAGAAAAGAAAGAACTGCTGATCTTTTGAGACAAACATCCATCTGATCAGCCATCAAAATCAAATCTTCTAATGAGCCTGACTGGTGAATTTGTCACCATAGTGACTGGCACCTGTGAAGTGTCTGAATATGGAATGCAGCCCAGGTTTCATGTGCCTTTATTAAAACCACAAACGGTTCACATTCACCTGCTTGAAGTTTAACCCACCCTTCTAACTTCCCTTTGCAGCCCACAGGAAGGTGAGCTTGTGGGGTAACAACACAAACACATGCTGCAACCACCATGTAGAAACATGTTTTTTAAGGAAAAAAGAGCAATCACCATAGACAGTTGTTAACAGATTTTTTTTAATATATATATAACTAACCTGTTTTTAAGCATTTCAGATACTTGGATATGATCAAACATCAACTTCTGGACTAATTGACAGAGGCCTCCACATCCATATTAGAGATGATTGCCACACTAAGACATCCAAAGCCTTTTGGTGCATGACATGAAACAACAAAAATTACCGCAGTGCATGCAAGCTTATGCTCAGAAATCACAATCATGACAGCTGAATAAACCAATCAGACTGCCTTGAAGGATGGGGAGAGAAGGATTTTCTCATTGCTGCTTCATTTTGCAAAGCCTTTCTCTGGAACTTTTTGGCCATCAGCAGCACAGACAAGCTTTCATTCACACTTTCCAGCAGCTGTCAATTTGGAGACAACTCAAGGCCTTGGCTTGTAGAAGATGTTTAAATATCACTCTGTTGTGGCAGTGTAAGGGAGAAAATGGAAAGTTAAGACCTGGAGACTCCCAAATTAACACATTACAAGAGCTGCTGGCAACTCATACAGAAGCACTTGTACAGTGTTCCTCCTGTGTGTGTCTCTATAAATCCAAATTATTTAAATTTAAATGAGAGATTACATGAGAATTTGGATGAAGGATGTTGTCAGTATTAAAAATCAGCTTATACTTGTAATGTCAGGAACACTATACCTGACACAATGAACTGAGGTGCACTGAATAAAAATCAATGTGTGCCAGAGGGCATAGTTGTACTGGATTGAGTTTAGAATTTACTGCCACTTAACTGGATGTTGAATCTCATAAGTGAAAGTGAAGTGAAAATGCCGAGTGAAAGTGGCTGTTCCACTCCAGGCCACGGGCACGGTGCACAAGGGCACGCCGAGTCTGTAGTGGGACTGTTATGTCATGCTCACACAAACTGATTGGGCAGCTCTGCCAGATAATTGCCTCACACTCTCCCTCAAAACCTTTTTAGCTTTTAGGCTCCTTTGGGAGCCAGCTCACACCCCTCTGGTCGCCTGACTGTGTCCACAGGCAGGAATTAGGGACACTTTGGGGACAGGGTTCAGCATGCTTGGGACTGCACAGCTTTGGGATGTGCTTGCCTGTGTGAAGGAGCAGCTACTCCCATTTTGAGGCAGCCAAAGTGAAAATAGCAATGATTCTGCTGTAGGAAATCATTCTTCCTCCTGGACACCAGTCCAGCCAGATGAGAGATGGCCTTGTAGCTGAACTGAGCTACACTTGGATAGAGTCAGGATTCAATTTCTAGCTGTGCTACAGATTTCCTGTCTGGAGCTTGGCTAAGTTGTTCTGTCAGTTCAGGCCTCATATTAATTTCCCATGTTTCTAGTACAGATGATTGTATTCCCCCTATTCACGTGGGAATTCTGTGAATAAATACATTAAATGTTTATGTGGTTCTCAGATGCTGTGGTGAAAAGAAGGGAAAGGTTGTATAAAACATCCAGTAAAGCCAAAATTCAGGACTGGCCTTTAATTTGTGAAGCAAGGCTATAGTAATGGGTAATTCAAACCCATCCTACTAGATTGTCATTATAGAACACCCCCCTCTGCAAATAAACTGTCCTGTCTACTGGTAGACGACAGCTGAGAGTAAGAAGTACAATTAAATGTTTATAGCAGGGCTTGGCATGAGAAACTGGCAGCAGAGAAATTATGTTAATGTCATCACTGTTGTTTCCAGTTGCTGCAGAGAACTGAGAATTTATTAATTCACGTAGTTTGGCTCTGTAGATTTGGTGTCAATACTTGGCAAAAAGATGGGTGCAATAAAAACCAATTTACTTTAAACTGGAGACTGGTATTCTAAAAAGTATCAGCCTGTCTGCTGATACCTCACTATTTGTGATATATCTGGGAGTTAGTTCTGGTCTTTGAACTCATTAAAAATATTTAATGCAGTAAGTATTTAAATATAGCTGATGGCAGTGACTTACTACTAATGCTAGCAATGGATTTCCCTGGGGGAAAGGACAGGTTTCACCCCTTTAAAATAGCTGCAAAGGAAGCAGACAAATTCCTCCTCAGGCCAGACAGGGCACCGAGTGCACTGACAGACCTCACCATGACCAGTCTCACCTGGGGCTCACACCTGCCCATGGGCCTTAGTTTCTGCCTGGGTTACATGGCAGGTGTACCTGCCTCCAGCTGTGCTACAGCTGTGGGTGTGTTTGGCCGTGGCACAACAGCCCATCCTGGCTGGAAACACCCTGACCATGGCTCTTTTCATTCCTGGCCTCTGCTCATCACCATCCCCAGGGAGGTGCCCAGGGTTTGAGGCTGGGGCCACCTCACAGCCCCCTGCCACCCCTGCTCCTGAATGGAGGTGGGACAAGCCTGGCTGGGAGGACTCTGCCCTGCTGCCCCCATGGGGCTCCCTGATGGCTCCCAGGCATCCTTCCTGCCAGGTATCTCAGGCTGCCTCAAGCCCTAAGCCAGCAGTGCAGAGCCAGGCCTGTAGCTGCACAAGACCTTGCCCAACAAACCTGACTCTGGGCTCTGACCCTCTGTCGTGGTTTAACCCCAGCCAGGAGCCCAGCCCAGGCAGCCGATCGCTCGTTCCCCCACCATCGGGACCGGGGGTGGAATGGGAAGGTGAAAAGCTGGAAAAGTCACCATTTGAGATGTAGACAGTTTAAAGGGGAAAGCAAAAGCTGTCTACACAAACAAAGCAAAACAAGGCATGAATTCCCTGCTTCCCAAGGGCAGGCAGGTATTCAGCCATCTCCAGGAGAGCAGAGCCCCATCACACATAACGATTACTTGGAAAGACAATTGCCACCACTCCAAATATTCCCCTTCCTCCTTCCCCCCACTTTATACACTGAGCATGACACCACATGGTCTGGAACATTCCTTTAGTCAGTTTGGGTCACCTTTCCCAGCTGTGTCTCCTCCCAGCCTCCCAGGCACCCCCAACTTCCTTGCCATGACAGTATGAAAGGCAGAAAAGACCTCGGCTTTGCACAAGCACTGCTCAGCAATAACAAATACATTTCTATATTATCAGCCCTGTGTTCATCACAAATCCAAAACATATCCCTTCCCTAGCCACTGTGGAAAAATGAACTCTACCCCAGACAAAACCAGCACATGCTCCCACAGCACTGGCCCTGCCCAAACACTGAGGCTGACTTGAACCCCTCGCGAGGGGGACTTGATGCTCTTCAGGGGCCATCTGAGAATCCTGACTTTGACCCCACCCCTAAGCCTGCCAGGGCTCTGGAGCTATGCAGGGTCAACCTGAGCCCTCCACCTGGCTCCAACAATCCCTGTCCCTTTCCCATTTCCATGTCCTTGCCCTGGCTGTGTGTCCCCTGAAATGCCCCCTACACCCCACAGCAACTGAGTTCCCCTTCAGCAAATCCCATCAGAGCCCACTTCTCTGTTGGTTGAGAGGACACATCTGTCTTGGAGGGAGCTCCTGGCAGGGCACTGAGGGCAGGAGCAGCCCTGCTGGCCCTGCCCAGCCTCAGGAGAAGCCCTTGGCCCCACCTCAGCCCAGGACACGGCCCCAGTCCCTGCCCGAGCTACCCCAGGTGTGACTGCAGCTGTGCAGAGCCATGGCCCTCACTGATCCAGACCCTGAACTGCAGGCTGAGCCCTGCTTGACCTGGGCTGGCTTCATCCCCATGGCCGGGCTGGCAGTCCCTGGGCTCTGACCCTGGTCCCTGTCACTGGGACACACCTTGCTCTCACAGCTGTCCTGGCACCATACCCTCATCTGGTATGGAACCCTTCTCAGTTCTGGCTGTTCCCTCAGACCTGCCCTGCCAGTCATGCTTCTGGCTCCCCAGCCTCCCTGCACCCCTGGCACTGCCACTGAGAGGATGTCTTGCAGCTTATTAACAGCATGATTTCCTGGGATCTTGATATTTTACAGCTGAGTTGGGGCAGCACAAATAGAGTTGGTACAATTAGAGGAGCCTGGAACCTCTCCCCTCTAAACCCCACTCCTTCATATAGCCACTGCAGGGTCATGTCTACACATGCACTGCTGTGCTGAGCCAAACACTGGCTGAAGCACCAAACCCACAGAGCAAAATGAAAATGGGAGCTGGATAATCATCCTTGGGCTACAGGGGTATCAGCTTCATCAGTCCTTCAGTGCTCTACAGACCACGTTGTCCAGCCTGCACTGTTCAGCACAGATGTTTTCCAGCTGTCTCATGGACCTGCAGTGAGCTCCACAGAGCAGCATGGACTTCATCCTTGTACCTTGCTTCTCTACCCTTCATATGGGCAATCACAATCATAGGATGCATTCTTTCATATTTCTCACTGATGTAGGAGTATGAAATTTTAGCAATTACTTTCATAACAGTAGTGAAAAATAAATCAGATATTTCCAGGTTGTTCACAGAAATTGCATGTGGAAAGAATGAACCAAGGAGATTAGGTGAAGAGAGGCAGCCTTGGTAGGGAATAGCTGAAATAGAGACCAGGTAATTTTCAGCTTTAGTGTTTAACTTCGTGTAAAGGAATTTTGGCACCTGCTCCAAAGGTTATGGAGTAGATTCATTAAACAAACAGTAATTAGAAAAATGCCCAAAGCATTTATACATATACTCACATGTTCTCTGGTCGCTGCATGAATTTCTAGCACTGTTAAAACCTGCAAGGAAATAATGTTCAAGACTTGCTTCTGGCTTTCTGAATTTGCAGTGGAGTTACTCAGTAGCACAAAGGATGGAATAACAGCACACTCTTTTCTATGTGTTTTATACAAAATGTAACACACATTATAAAACTTTTTATTCGTTTTTTTTTTTCTGCTTTCTCTTGTCCACGAGCAATGTAAAGCATTATGTAACAGGGTGTGTGGAGCAGTAAAGAAGTGCACATACAGTACATCTGGGGTTTTAACAGTGCTGCTAAGTATAGCATGTTGGGAACACAAATTCTGAACCAAACTTCTATTTCACTGGAAACCACACATAAAAAAAAAAAAGGTCCATTCCCATTTCATACTAAATGTTGGCTGCCTTCCTTATGCAAGCATTGCAGTCCTTTTACGTATTTTTTTTAGAAAGAAACTATTTATTTAAACTTAAGGGAATACAGGTGCAGAATATGTATCACGATCCTGTAGCAAATATATTTAATAGTATTCTGAATCACTAGTTCAAACTGAACTCTGAATATGTGAAGGAACAGTATCAACATTACATCAGTACTGACTGGAGTCACTGTAGTATTATTGAAATAAAATATTAAACCTCCAAGCTTTGAAACAGTTGCATGTTCCATCTGGATATGCATATCCTCATCTGGAAAAGTTGGCTCCTTAATACATGAGGGTTTAAACTCAGCTGGTTCAGTGACCCACTCTATTGCTTCCTCTATTTCCCATTTTTTTGCTTTGCATTCAGCATCTGGGATAAGAAAAATAAGAATCAAATGCAGTGAAGGTTTCTAGAGAGTTATTTTTCCTGTCAAACTGCAGAATTTTTATGAAGTGGTAGAAATTCAGGAAATAGAAAGCAAATGAAAAGCTGGAATTGCTGTTCTGTCTGTATTCTGGCTGTACTTTCAGAATTGCAATGACTATGTCAATATCCAGACTAAGCAGATCAGGACCTGTAGGAAGTAGAGCAGTCTTCTGTGGGAATGAGTATATCTTTGGCAGCACATACTTAAGTAAAGCACCCTAAAACAGGGACATGGCTGCCTGAAATTTTCAGCAGAAAAGCTTCTTGACAAAAAAAAAAGTGCAGTAGTTTAAATATGATGAGTTTTTGAAGCAGCATTTCTCTCCCACACAGGGGAGAATTTTTCTTTCTATAAAAAATGAATCATCTGAAAATTACATCATAATTCCTCTGCAGGCTCTTCATGTCCTTGCCATCCTATATTGACAGAGTCCCTGGTTCAGCATTCTATGATTTATGGCATCCCATGAAAGCTTTGTGCTGCACTGCAGCGCCCGGAGTAGGTCAGCAGCTGTGGTGTGTCAGTGAACATATGGGGCAAAGGATCTGACCCATAGCAGTCAACAGAGTAACATTTCAAAATAAAAATGAGTGACTTCCGTCTACTTTTTCATTTTCACTCAAATATATTAGTTTGAATAACTTTTCTTCCGGCTTATTTTTGGCCAAATATCCGTAAAAAATTATTAACAGGCTTTACTCTGGAAGCCTCCCTGGATATAAAAGTCACTTTAAATCTTCTGGAAGACAATCCTGGTAATGGGGTTCCCCTGCAGACTCGAATTTCTGGCATAGAAATACAGGACAAAATTCTTAGTAACACATCTACTTTGGTCATATCCAATACTGCTGTTTGTTGAAATATATCAACATTTGTGGATATCATTATTCAGGATTTGAGGAGGGAAAAAAACAATATTTGTCAATAAATGCATATAAGAGATCATTTCATCTAGTGGTTTTAAATAGAAAATAACATAGTATAGTAGCAAAAAGTGGCATTCACAGTTATTTTGTCTGGCCAATCATTTCTTGTATGGATCTCAGTCTGCAAATATCATCCTGTAGATAAGCACCCACTTTTACTTTGAACATATATGCATACTTGGAACATGAAATAGATCACTTCTGAATGATTAATGGGGCCATAAATTGGAATCCATAAACTAGATTTTACAATTTTAGCGTCACTGTCTTACAGAAAGATCTTCCTTGTTACTTCTCCTCCCTTGTGAGTAAGCTTCATCCCACTCTGAAAATAAAACAGCGATGGCGTTTCATAAGTCAAGGGAAACACGTTTGTCTTCACTTGTGATCAGCCCTCAGCTTTCCCACACCATCCCTGCTTTCCTGCAATGCAGCATCATGCAGCAGTGCAAGGGGGGAGTGCCTGGGAGAGATACAGAAGCAAAGTCATCGCTGCCCATATCTGCAAGAATTGGACTAGGCCCAGTGTGTCCTTTCAAAGCATAAAACACAGAAGTGCAACACTCAATTCAAGCATTTACTACACATTATCCAGCCTTCTCTCAAGGCCTATGTGTGCAACTGCAAGCAAAGTTAGATCAATTAATTATACATCTCCAAAGAACTCCACCACACTGCATCTAGAATAATATTAATTTACATGTAATTAGAATAAGCTTTTTATTTCTTCCTCACAAGTAGCTAGAAGAAACCATCAGAAAATGAGATCAGGTGTATCAGTAACATACAGCTGAACCAAACTCCTCAACCCAGCTAACTGTAACAAACAGTAAGTTTTTCTAATCCAGGTATGAACATCCCATAACTTGGCAACAGTATTTCTAGGTATACCAAGGTACATATTTTCCGAAAGAAAAACACCAGCTGGATTAATTTGATCTGACACCAATAAAGAGACAGAAAGTCAACACATGCAGCTCTCTCTGGCAATAGGGATGCTCTTTATGAAGGAAGCCAAGGGCCCTCTGCTACTGACAGTTCCAGAGTATCCCTCAAGATGATGGCAACCAGAATTTCTAGATTAAATCAGCATTTATCAAATTTTGAAGTTCCTGTTGACTCTGAAGAAGACATCCTTTTTCTTCGTCCATGAAGTTGCCACAGGTTAAGGGTACTGTGCTTCTCAATGTAGCTATCCAAGCACAGATTTTATGTACTTCCATTAACAGGCTTAATGATCATACTTTTGGTTAATTCATAGCACTCCCCTGAGAATCCCTATGTGCATAAACCCACAACAGCTGTACCCGTGCAAACTCACTGTTACACAGAATATACCAACAAAGAGATTTCCATTTCTATGTTAGTTCCATGAATATATCTTCATTCATAAACACTCTGCCTAACTGGGAAAATTACTGAAATGGTATTAAGCTCCCTTTTTTACCTCCCCAAATGGACCTGCAATGATACATTTTCAGTCAATCCAACAAAACTTCCAAGTGTTTAGGAGTAAGCAGTGAGAATTGATCATCATCTGTTAGCATTTCCCACTTCACATACTATTTAAAATCTTACTGCTATAAAATTGAACATTCAAACCTATTTTAGCTGCTGGTCTGAGTAGCCCAGCCAGGAATAAGATCCTGAATAAGCCAGATATCCATACTCTAACATTTTCTGTTCTGAAGCAGATAAGAATAATTACAAGTCAGGCTGTGTTTTAGTCAACAGCCTGTTATTTTGTTAAATAATGCATCAAAGAATGTTACTTGGGAAAACTGAAGGATTGGAGATGGTTTTACTTCTTTATTTTTCCAAAAACATGTCATTTTAATCAATTAGATCAATTTGGCCAGATAAGCCCTTCCCTTTTCTCCTTATCTATTTTATTGCAAGAGAACTGCAAAGCAGATAAATCCTTGGAAGAAGCAGAGATCAGCACAAGCTCCTTGCTAACCCAGTGCAAAGTGTTACATGGCAAAACATCACCAACGTGGCACAAACCTGATGTTTGACATTGCACTCCTGGGACACACAAGAAGATGCCAGCAAACAAAGGCTTCATCTCCCACAGTCCCCGCTCTCTGAGAGATGCAAAGTAACTGTTTTCATCAGGTACAGATGTATTTAAGCTCACTTTTCTTTTTTCCCAAGCAGACCCTTTAGAAGTATTTCTGTAGGGGAACAAGAATGAGCATCAAATTACACTGAACTGGATCAAATTCTCCTCACACTCCAGATTTCATCATTACCATTGCTCCTCCAGCCTGGCAGTCTCACAGGCTGATGGTGTGCTCCTGACAGAGTTACTCCCATCAAAACTGATGACACAAGTCCAGGATTAGGAACATGGAGGATACCAAAGCTCCAGCTTTGAAGGAAAGATGACTTACCACAAGCTTCCTCTTCTGGTAGCACACCAGTAATATATCTGTATTCCGTTCAGAATGGCAGCCTGCTTCAAGCATGACATATAAAATAAAAAAACCCAAAACCATAGCATGATAAAACAGTATGATGAAAAGAAAAGATTAAGTAATGCTAGTCAGTTGAGGAATGGCTGTCAATCTTTTCCCCATTTTTCTGAAGAAAGCAGGGAGTTGAACAGCAGATATTCTAAACCTTCACACCCCCCGTCCCTCATCAGCTTGTGTTGCACTGCCAAATGTGTGTTTGCCTAATTTCATGGCTGTGAATAGTTGATAATAAGCCCTTTTCAGCTTCTTTTTAAACTCTATCCAAGCAGGAGTAAAAGATTAAACAGGAAAGCCAAGTCCCACTATTTTAGCTGTCAAATTAGAACAGAGAAGCACCCCTATTCTCATACCTCCTGCTCTCAGAAAAGGAAATACCAAGTCATTTTAGAACAGGATCTTTTAGATTTTAATACTGAAGGGAATTCCCCCCAAAATGACTGATCACTTCAGCAAACAGATCAACTCATGAAGGCCAAGTGTTTACTAGCAGACAAGGGTAGCACAGGCGATTAAATCACCGAGTTTGTAGTTTTCAGTAAGGAGTTGTGTTTGTGAAAAAGCCCCCAGCCATTAAAAAAACTAAAACAAACTCCCAGTTATCCAGACTTGAAGAAAAGCAGCTTCTTGTGCAAACCCTAAAGAAAGACCTACAGATTAAAGCACCTTCTTTAAGTACACAGCTTCCTACAGCTGTAGGCATCAGTCCCCTCTGCCAGCTGGGATGTGAGAGAGGGCAAAGACAAGCTGTAGAGCTTCCCCAGGAGAGGGGCTGGTTTGCATCTCTGCTTGGGAGCAGACACTGGAAGAGGGCATTTTGGGAGGGAAGGACTTCTCTGGGCAGAAGGCAACACTCCCTGCCAGTGACACAGCTTCTGTCTTCAGAGCAAGACCACTTTAGTTTGGACACCAGCTAAAACCTGTACTGTTCTAACAGGGCCCACTTCCTTTAGACTCTCTGACCATGTTGACCTGTAACTTTCACATACACTAGAAAACAAACCAAATTAAATAACTGGAGCCACAGTGATGCCATAACACACAGGTGCTTTTTTCTTTATGATGAAATGTCACAAAATGCAAGCAACATTTACATTTGGCACGCAAAATTAATTCCTGACACCAAAGCAAAGTGGTTCTCAACACTCAGTAAGAACATTTGACACTTTCTCCTGAAAATCATTAAGGATTGAGCATCCATTTTAACCTGGTTTCATTATGGAAGTAGTATTGGTAGAATGGTTATTAAAAAAGGTGTGGAGAGATAATGACTGTGGGTCTGTGGGAATCTGTAACACACAAGGATGTGAAAGCTTTGCCCACTAAATTTCTTTCATTTATTACGGATTACCACAAATAGCACAAAAACTGCCACTAGAAAACATATCTATGGTTAATAAAATAAATATGAATGAATATATATCAAGTTACTACAAATTAGTATCTGCCATCAATAATATATATTTTCAAACAACAGCATGGTATCAATAGTAACATGAATAAGTACTGTGGTACAACCAATGACAGAAGCAGCCAAGTAGTTATATACTATTTTTAATTACTGTTTATCATGAATGAAGCAAATTCATCAATGATATAACAGCAGATATTTTTATGATTATTTATATTAATATTTATGCTATTGATATGAAGTGAAATAGCCAGATTTCAAAAGCTGCAAAACCATCTCAGAAGGTGGGAACAACCCGGGGGACCAATCCTTCCTGAAAGAGAGGAGGACAGACCTAGACAGTAAGGGAGCTGGTAGAGTCCCATTTCCAAAATGATCCATATCACAGACTTCTTTTTTTTAACCAAGTGTCTCTGGCTATAAAAGCTATTTTCTTTTTTCAGACTGTTTTCCACCTTCACATGACAAACTGTTGCTACAGTCTCCTTGTTTGGTGCTTATCGGTGGTATCTGTGTATGTTTCTGGTTTCTAGGTGCCTCAGCTGCACTTCAAAGAGGCCAGCTGCCCTTTTCAAAGATGTTTTTCTGTAGTTCACAGGGCTGGTCCCCAGGCTCGCATTTCCAGGCAGCCCTTTCTATGTCAGGTTTTTTGGTTTTTTTTTTTTGAGCAGACATTATCTTTTGTTCACTAATTTTTCTTTCTAACCAGGCTGTCTTTATGGCTCCTCACATCACTGCCTAAAAAGGCTATTTTTAAAAAATAGTAATGAGGTATGCAAGTATTAGGTATGCAAGATTTGGCTCCCAGATCACCAGCATATCAATAGGGAAGTGGCTAAAAGGTGAAAATCTCAGATTAAAATATGTGAGTAAGAAAGATGAAATCAAGAGGAGGGCATATAAGAAAAAGGACTCGGCAAAAATATTTTCTTTCAGAAATGCCAGTTCCACAAAATTGCTCTGTAGTGTTCTGACCAATGCCACAGCTAACTGCTGTGCAGTGGCTACAATTTTCCATCCTGCAAAAATTAAGCATGGGCAGAGTCTCCAGGAACTCAGCCATGACTGTATTTTATTTGATATTTTAAAGCCAATCATATGTATGGAGTACTTCAATATCAAGACCACATGCAAATGAGGGCAACCAGGAGCAGGGAATCTCTCTGAGTTAATGAGCATTCTTCCATTGAGGTCCCATGGGTGTCACCTTTCCCTCTATCTTGGCCCACAGAACTTACAGGACAGCAGCTATAGCCAAGTGCCCTTCTCTGATCCAATCTACTGAGCAAAAAAATGTAGACTCCTCAGTGTCATCCACAGGTGTTTGATACTCACCAATGTCTCAGTTTCTGTTAATTGATATTTTGTTCCCCACTGTTTAAAAGACTGCACAGTTGATAACACAGCAAGGGAAAAGTCACTGATACTGGGGGAAAAGAAACCCAAAAGAACAATTCATATTGGTTAAAAATTACAAAAAACCAGAGAAGGTGCAGAAATGTCAAACTTGCATCAAATACCCCCCTGGAATTCTGACTGGTCACTGTCACACTGGCTTGCTAATCACACGTGTTTCCAATTTCTAAGAATGCAAATGGAACTATTCTGTGAAAATTCACAACTTACACGTTTGTTACCATCCTTTTCAGAATGGCACCTAAAATGTGTCTCACAGGAGAGTTGCCTGTTGCTGGTGACCTCTCCGGAGAAGCCTTCAAAGTTGCTGACAATTTCTCCCATGTCTCTATTGACCACATGAATAAAGAAAGCTCTGACAGCACATATGACTGCCAAGCATAGCCGAATTTACTGCCTCATTACCTCCAAATGCCTATAACAGAAGGACTGTGGGCCCTTTCCTCAGCTGGTACTTTGAGAATTAACCTTTTCAGACAGTCTGTGGATTTGAAGTACCAGCATGGAACCATTCACTTTGCGCTCAGACCTGGGTGGCCACTGTCAGTTTAGTTGGGTGGCCAAGATCTTTTACTTCCTGTTTCCAGATGCTTACCTCTTCCTCAAAAAATTAATAATGACAGAGGGCTTTCAAGACGAAAGTAATTCTGTATCACCTCCCACTCCACAGAGGAAGAGAACAGCCACCCTGGACGGGCAGTACAAAACACCATTAAGGGGGCAGAGGCCATCAGATCCCATCATCCTGTGAGGAAAACAGCATTTCTCCAAATTAGGCAGCCTTTACATGCCATCTCTTTCCAGCCACTGCTGCATCTCCCTGAGTTGCTTTGGTGCTTGCCGTCACGTTCACGTTCTCATTTCCTCATAAGGCATTCCGTTTCTGGCAGTGAGGTAATGGCAGTTCTGCTCCAGCTGTTTCAAGTCCCCAAGACTCAGAGCTGCACCAGAATTGGTTTTTTCCAGTCCCGCATACCACCACTCCGTGTCAACCCTTATTCCAAGCAAAGAGTAAACCACACGTCAATCTTCCTCAGCAAACTGCAGTGTCGGAGAAGGGACAGACAGAGCATAAGCCTTGTGCCAACCATCATTTTCTTCAGCAGCATGGAATAAACAGGCTTGAGTGTTGAGAGACAGTGATTCCAGTTCTGTCAGTTCTCCCCTGCTTAGGGTATTTGCTTGGGACATTAATAACCCATGTCTGAAACAGTTTTGTGAGAACTCCTTTGTGTGATTCTGGCTAAGGCGTTTGCCTTGCCTGTCTCTCAGTTCCTCTGCTGCTCCCACCTGCACTGTGGGAAGAACATCCCATCCCACTTTTCTTGGAGGTGATGAGTCATGTACTACAGTGCCTGAGGTCATTTATGTATCCAGGCAGGTTGTACTACGCACATTTCACCCATGACGACAGGGAGGGTTTTCAGCATCCTATAACAAACCAGGTGATACACAGACTGCAGTCTTAGGCATAAAAAGATAATGGTTTGTTCCTAAAGATGCTTAAAATAACTGAGTAAGTACTTGCCAGATTCTAAGTGAATAGATAAAACAACAACCCAAATGAGACATTTCTGTGAGAAACAATTGCAAAGGTAGGCTGAAGGAGGAAAAGGCATGATATCATCAAGCCAGAGGTTTTGTGGGTGTTCAGCTGGGTGCTTAGAGGGTTTTGACATATTTGCAGTGTCAGTGAAACAGACTGGAATGGCACAGAAGGAAGTGCTCATTCTACGGTCTGGAAAGGGCACTGCTGTGAATCAGTGATGTCTGGAACCTACACCCAGGTACAAGAAGGGAGCAATGAGAACTTCAGGGGAACTCATGAATGTTCTCTTGGGCAGTGGTTGTGGAACAGTCACAGAACCTCTGTCCTTTCCAAACTGCCTAACAAAAGCCTCCTGCCCCCTGGCTGTGTGTCTGAGATGTGGCAGCTCAGTGACCTGGGAAGGCAGATCCCATTGACAGTCACTGCTGTTTTCAGAGGCCAAGATCCAGCATGTGGGTACATGTGGGCCGTCTGAAAGGTGGCTAGCTGCATCCCAGGGCCTCCTGGGTGAGCCTCAAGCTAGAGATCCATGCTCCATGCTGTCTGAATGACATAATTGGTACACTGGCTTTGTGGCAGCCAAATTGCTGTGCAGGGTCCACAGGTTTTATACAAGTTTCTCTCTCTCTCTCTCTCTCTTTTTTATTTTTTTTTTTTTTCAGTAGCTCAAGTGTCCATTGTGAGCAATAATGGGAAGTTACTCAGCTTTTCTTCTCCAAGCTCAAGACTGGGGGCCAAGGTTGGTGGGTGATGCTCAAAGTTGTCCATCTGAAAGGGAATGTTCGATCGACCAAATGCTAGATTCTGGCTGCTGCTTGATCACAGTCTTCAACTTGATCCTGCATGAGTCGAAACACCCCTTCTCCCCTTGATAAAGGATAATGACAGAGATAATGACACTGATCTCATGTGTTTGAGAGTATGTGAGAAATGCTATGTTTTAGGCAATAAGGGTTGTTGGGCAGGATGGTAAATGCCTTGGAAACCCCTGGGAGAAATGCTGCCTATCAGTAGATTTTTGTTTAGTGCCTGGCATAACAGTGTCTGTCTTGGAACAAAGAACAAATGAAGCCCAGGCTATTTCATCAACAGATCAAGAGAATTTCCACAAGATAGGCTGACCTGTCATAGTGAATGTGTATCCCACTATCCTCCTGAGTGCTCTTTGTCATCCCCAGGTCGCAAAAAGAATAATTCCTTCCTAGTTTACTGATCAATTGAAATCAGGGGCATATCTATTGCTAAGTATATACACACTTGCTCTTCAGAACACTTAGTAGCAGTCTGAAAAGGCTGGGGCCATTCTAATGACAGTGGCGCCAGAGCTCATATTTAGCCTACTTGTAATCTGCTCATTATAACCTTTAACTCACTGAAGCAATTGATTGATCTTCAGTTCCATGTGGGAAAAAAAATCCTCTCCTTTCAAACAACAGTTCTTTGATAAAGATGTCAAGCAAATGAAATGGACAGATTTTGATGCAGTCACTTTAACAAGTAACACTAGACTAAAATGTAAATATGAAATTTGTTTCTATTGTACTTCTAGTCTGTTAGCACAATGGAAATAACATACATTTGTGGTAGACATAAGCCACTTTGAAAGACAGAGTCATTCCAGAAGTGAAGACGGTAATATAGAACAAAATCGAAACTCCAGTGAAAGGGGGATAGATCTGACCTTGCTCCTATAAAGCTGCTTAATTTGCCAGGCATCATCCACTTCAAAAAGAGAAAACACCAACCTGTGAACTCTCCTATGCGTCCACGCCATCACTGCACAGCCACGATGGAGAAATAAAAGTTGATTGGTTGTGAACACCCTGGCTAGAACCGAGGTGCATAGAGGCATGGAAGGAACCTGGAGTCATCTAGTCACCAGCTTTTGCTCTTAGGAATGTGAATAAACACTCTTGCCTTTTCCTGGGAACTCTCCAGATGGACAGAATCACTGACTTGGCCTCCTTGGCAGGACTGAACAGGGGCTGCAATTTAGCATGGTCATTCCCTGTTCCACAACACACCCTGAGTAGCATTTTCTACACTTGCTGGAGAGAAAAGCCCTCACTGTTCTCATGATGAAGCAGTCAAATGAAGAAATGTTCTCTTCGTGTGTGGTACTTTTATCATAGGAGTCATACTGAACTGAGATTTATCATATTTTCTTTCTGAAAGAGCAGAAATGTTTCCTTACCCTTCCTTACCTCAGCAAATACGCCCCCAGCACTGCCAAACACTGAAGCCAAGAGAAGGATCAACAGCCATTTAGCCCCTGGAAGGCTGCCCCAAATGTGAATAAATGGGGAGGAGGGAGTATTGAATGAGTGGTGAATCCAGGCAGCTGGCACCTGTGGAGGTGCAGGAAAAAAAGGTGAATCGTTAGCACGCCTGGGATGGATTTTCAGGGGCAAAGGTAAAATGCACAGATCTCTCCATTTCCCAGTATGTACTTAGCAGCAGCCTCAGCTAGAGGCTCAATAACCTAGCAGCAGGGCACAAAGGAAGTGCTCCTACTGGCAGTAGCTTTTTGATTAAAGAAAGGAATGCTTGCACAGCAGTCAGCTTTCCAGTTGGTACATGACTAATTAATCAAGACTGCTTGTATTCAGGTTTCCCTTTTAGATTTCCAGTCTGTTCCTCAGACCCTGCTGAGTTTAACTAGGTATCCTGTCTTCAAGAACAAAACAAAAACAACACAATGGCCAACATATTTCTCCTTGCCTACAGTAAATTAAATATTAAGAGAAGATGGACAGTATTCTGTAAAAATAGACAGTGTTGTAAATACTTTGATACCCCAACAACAGTGGTTGTTACAATTTGACAAAAACTGTGCCTTTAAAGAGAATGTTAAAAAATATAATCAGTGACCTACAAAAAGCACGTTTGAATGCAGAACTAACAAGGAAAATAAGCTCAAAGAGTAGGACCAGAGAAGAATATGGGTCCCATAAGTAATGTCTGAACTCTGTGAAGTTCCTAGGCACAGCATACGCATACATGGAGGGGGAAACCCGACACAAAATCCTACATCCACATACATTCACTAGGAAGGAAATGCTAAGCTACCTCCCAGAGTCTGATATGCTATTTGGGATCCAAGGGCCAGTAACTCTCTGGTCAGGCTCTCAGTTTTCTCTCTTCTTTTCTCTTCTCTCTCTTCTCTCTCTCTCTTCTCTTCTCTCTCTCTCTCTCTCTCTCTTCTCTTCTCTCTCTCTCTCTCTTCTCTCTCTTCTCTTCTCTTCTCTCTCTTCTCTTCTCTTCTCTTCTCTTCTCTCTCTCTCTTCTCTCTCTTCTCTTTCTTGCTTTTCCCTAAGACTTGATCAAGGTTCATTCTTAGAAATTTCTGAGAGCAAAAGAATGCTTGGGACTCCCCAGCTAATATGAAGCAGCTCTGCTAGAAACCAGTTAGGGTGAGCTGCCCAGAACCACCAGAGAGAACAGAAGCAGCACTTGGCATTAGCCTTGCTCCATTTCCACTGTGCACAAAGGAACAGATGCTCTTCAGTCCCCCTGCATTTCTACCTCCGTTTCAAAATATGACAGAAAAAAAGAACATATGACATCTGCCATGCCACACCCCTCAGCCTGCTTCCGTCTCCCCAGTGATGAAGTGTGGTACCTCAGCTGCTTGCCTCCATCCTTCTATCTCACTCTCCCCCTTTTCCTCCCCCATGCTAAGGGAGAAAGAAGCAGGGAAGCTGTTGCTGTTTCTGTAGCTAACACTCTCTCAGTGTCACAAGTGCAGAAAAAATAATCTGGTCCTTGAGGAAATGTTAAAGTCTGCAGCTGAGGGTGAAGTTCTGGAGTGGGTTCTGCTTCCAACTCTCAACAACCTCATAACAGTCTCTCACAGCTGACACCCAGCTAGCCAAGATTCTTGATCAGAACCCAGGTTTTACACTCAAGGCTGTTACATCAAAAATAGATACAACCACCTCATTTCCATCTCCTGAAGCTTCCCACCCTGTCCTGTAAAGGTGTCTCTCAGAGATGTATATTTGGGGGAATCCTCCCAGCCCCACACTGACAGTCACTCTCCTGCAGTGCCTGGAAGGTGAAAACCAGTTCTGTTCCTGTACTACAATGAGGCTGGAGTGGGAGCAAGGTGTGTGTCTACGAAGGCACCTGCACTTTGTGACATTTGCACAGAGCCCAAGTACCTACTGCACAAGGCAATAGTTACTGCGTGAATCACAACTCTGGACTTGGGCACTTACCCACCCAGACCTGCTTCTGGTGCCCACATCAGTTGCTCCAATCTGCCCCAATCTTCCTTGTGCCAGGTGTCAGGATTTGAGTCTCCTGCTTCCAGTGTACAGCTTAGCTTATGCTGCGTGCTCCTGTGGTTTAAACCCAGCATTACTCTGTAGCTCTAAGTGAAGTTGTGTCAGGGGAATGTTGGCACAAATACAAACATCTACAGCATCTCCATGGAAAACTTAAAAACTGAGAAGTTTATTGAACAGTTGAAAATAAATAACAGAAGTGGGGGCTCGTTAAATTTACTTTATACTCACTTATACTCACTCCAGCTGCAGAAAACATGTTTTAGAATAACCAGTATTGTAGATGACTGTGGGTGAGACAGCACTTTGCCTTATTTCTTCCCATCAGCAAATTCTAGAAGTCTTTCTTCGAACAAAAAAAACCAAAAAAACCCCAAAAAAACCCAGAACAACCCAACCAAACAAAATAACCCACCAAACCTTTCCAAGGCTACTTCTCAGTTGCAAGGGCTACTCACAAGCCTGGTGAAATGACAATTCAGTGGTTGCAAGGATAAGAACACATAAGGTTCTTTTTGTAATGCTTTATGCTAAAGTAGGGATGTACTTTATCTAAACAGTAGGATCGTACACATGTTTATGTTTGGAAGTTTACTCAAAAATACTATGAAAATATTCTTAAATACTACAGCTTGAAACAATGCATGACAGAAACAGTCTGCAGGCCTAGCATGCAGAATGGGAATCACAAGGTTCAGATGGACAACAGGGACGAGTACAGATTACCAGAAATTACATGATTGTTCTCATTAAAAATAGTAAAACATTAATTACATTACAGGAAATACTAAAAATACAGTAAACTTTGCAGTTTGTAGGTTCTGTAAGAAGAATGGTTTTAGTGCTGTGTTAGTTATTATTGAAATTCAAACAGGTACTAGCTCCTTGACCTACTGTGGCACTGGATATACATGCCAGGATCTGCACTTTGAGTTGTACTGGTCGTTTAGACAAGGTAACACTCAATGAGGTTGAGAGAAAACATTGGCGATCACAAGAACAAATGTATAAAATTCCCTGAAAAATTAGACAGAAGTGAACAGTGGCTGCTAATCCCAGAGAAAGCAAGAAGGAGGATATGTGCTTGCCTTACAGCGTGGCAGTGACTGCCAGCTGAGAGTTTAAGTTGGACTTGCTCTCACAAGAATCCCAAGTCCGTCTGTCTGTCCACCACAGGGGTTTAAGCCCAGGCAGAATTGTTCTTACCCAGTCCTGCCAAGGACCTGGGAACTGGTCTAGAAAATGTCTCTGTTTTAAGAGCTATAATGCAAAATGAACTCGCAATCCTGCATGGAAGTGCAACGTACAGAGGATAAAAAAACCCCTCATGAATGCTTTATTTCCAGCCTTCTCGCCTCAATGTGAAGGCTACTCTGCTTTTGTCCCCCTCCCACCTTCTCCCCTCCCCCACCTTAAATAAGCAGATGCAATCAAGGTGAAATTTATTTTGAACCAATTCTGCAAAACAGTTCAACAATGCCATACTTTATAAAAATACTTAGTTACATAATTAAACTTATTACTATTTATATAAAAAGTGTGAATGTGAATTTTAAACTCTGTTAGGGTAAGAACCACATCAAGGTCTTCAGGTGAAACAAATAAATTTTCATAAACATACAAACTCTTTTGGAGAAGTTTTATAATACACAACCATTTACAATGAACATGTTCATTAAGTTAGTGTTTTATTCCTTTACTATACAAGTGTTATTACAATGAACTGTTCCATTCAGTAATTAAAAATCCATACAATGCCAGTGTCATTTTTGGCATTTTTTGTTATGACTGTATTAATACATAAACTCATATGATTGTGTTATTAATTTTAAAATATTTAGAAAAATTAAAATTTCATCAACTTTTTGGGTTTTTAGAGTATTGTGTGTGGTTTTTTGTTTTGTTTTTGTTTTTCTTACAGAAAGCCCTTTTAAAATTTGATAACCACAGATGTATAGTTGATGAGCAATGATGAGGGAAAATGAAAAATGATGGCACTGTTCCTACACAGATCTGTTTGGTAGTTGGATTCAATGTAGTGTAAACCCATGAATGTTAAGTTTAGTACCAGAACTATATTACCAGCTTTTCTGAATTCATTTGTTGGATAGCTTTACAATGATAATATGAATTCCAAGCTGGTAACTAAGTAAGAGTGCTTCAAAATTAAAGTACATAAACTTGATCAGAAATTCAAGAGCCTCATGCAAATTGTTGAGTAAAAGACATGACGTTATTGCTTGATATGTCAGTAGCCAAAGAAAATAAATCTAGATGTAGTGTCAGCTTGGCTGAATGCCAGCAAATTTTGTTACTTGGAAAATATTAAATATATTTTATCCCTTTCCTTTTTAAACTTTCACATTTTCTTTCATTTAGTTTTAGTTAAATAATTCTGTAGGAAGGGCAGAAGTGGGAAGAGCAACTGCGTGTGTGTCTTAATAGTCAAGAAAAGCAAAAGTGCAATCAAATCCCTGAACTAGTGACAGATAGCACTTGTGGCACCCGCCCTCGTTAACACAAGCCACATACAACAGTACCAAACCTGTCTCTGAAAAAGGACTAAAAGGTGGCCATTTACCAGCTTCAGTCTTGCTTTCCTGGTGAACTTTGTTCAGGTAGTCTTCCCATACAAAAGCTTGCTGTTCCATTGGAGCTTAAAAGATTAAAGGCTTTCCCTCCGTGATTGTATTACATAGCTTCAAGTTCAAATATCATCATACTTTATCAACACCATTTTATAAAATATTACCTCATTTTCTAGTTACCTTCATTATTCTTAATTAGCTATGCAGAAAGAAAAAAGGAAAAATCTCTCATGCTACTTTCCAGTTATATTAATACAAGTATTAACACAGTGCATTATGCTCTCTAATCTCACTATTGAGGTCTACCATTTAGATCAAGTCTCTCATTCACTGTTCCGATTTCTCTTTTTACCTGCCTACCCTAACTAAGTCCATGAAAGTGGAAGCTTAAAGATCGAGACTATAAATCAAACACAGTTGTACCATCTTTTGTCTTGAGGGGGTGGGGCACACACATGTCGTTTTAAACACAGGGAGTTTTACTGAACTGGAATAGAATTGCTTGGTCCCACAAAGTTCTTCTGCTTTAAAAAGGCCTTACCCCAAGATCACTAATTCCAGACAATTCCCTCATTAGTAGAATGATTAGCAAATACTGGGAGAATAAAGGATTTGAAACATTGGTTTTTCTGCTATTGTTCACACTAACACATTTTTTCTGCCCCATATTTTCAATAAGCTTCCTTTGGACCCTGAAAATAAGTTGGGAAAGAGGAAAAAATAAAAACATGTCATTGGTAAATCAGAGTATAACACTTTAAAAGTGGTTTTGTGCAACTGCATTATGAAATTCCAGTTTGCCATTAAGAGCATGCAAAGTAGCGAAGATTTTCTTTCCTGTGATTCCTTAGAGACTTCAGGAATTCTTTGCAAGTCTTTTACATTTGGCAGATTTGTGCATGTTATATAGACTGTTGGCTTATAAATTGTCTCCAGGCTGGTACTGTGGTTCTGTTGCAGTAAAGTAGTCCTCCAAGAAAGACTGTATATACTCAAATGTTGGTCTCTCATCAGGGTCCTTCTTCCAACACAGTTTCATTAACTCGTGGAGAGACTCTGGGCAGCCTTGTGGACAAGGCATCCTATATCCACGTTCCACTTGTTCCAGAACTTCTCGATTCACCATTCCTAAAATGAAAGCACATCAGCTCTGAATGACATCACGCAAAGAATAGTTTCCCAAAGCTTTTCAAGAAGCTCTGCAGCTGCAATGCATGTGGTTCCACCAGAACAGAACCTTTAATGAACATGCCTTATAGTGAATGAATTTTTTACATTTTGCATTAAATACACGTTCTGAAAATTATTCCAGTACACTGGTAATTCCTCAACACCTGGTCCATTTCCCTTTCCCACTGCCTTGGACCTGCCCTTTCAGAAAGGAGACTCAAGCATAAATAGCTTCTCCCTCCTTAGGTTCCACTCAAGGACCACTTAATTTGAAATCAAGCCAAGAAAAAAGCTTTATATATCCCTAACAGAACTTCCTTACAAATTCCAGATCCAGCAAAGTATATGCTGAAAAATGTTTCATTTCAAAAACTGGTTTAGCAAGTTCAGTGTACTGATGTTCTCTGTAGCCTGGGAAAATGTCAAAAGTAGAAATAGCAAGAACAGACAGATAGGAAACATAAGGATACCCACTAATCTGAAATAGTTCTGTCAGTCACACTTAGAAGTGCTATTATCTTAAAACCCTTCAAAATATGCAATATTTAACCTGAAAATAAACCAAAGTATCTTTGTGAACAAAGGAACCAGTGAGGTGTGACTAAGGTTTTGTCTCTGCTTGTCAACTGTGGGCTCTGAATGAAGGGAAAAAGTACAAAAGGTAACTTCAGAGGCACAGAACACAACAAAGAAAAGAAAAATCTATTAAATCTTCCTGTTACCTGGATATGGCACTCTCCCCTTAGTTACCAGCTCTGTCAGTAAAATTCCAAATGACCACACATCCGATTTGATTGTAAACCGACCATACAACGCTGCTTCTGGAGCGGTCCATTTAATTGGAAATTTAGCTCCTACAAACATTGGAAAGACAAATTCTCGATTTACCCTTGCTAATCCACAATTTGCTTACACTTGAAAATATTTTGAAAAGAATAATGCACTGAAAATATTTTTATACTTTGCCTAATTTATAAAATTCAAGGTGGTATAGTATTTTAATATTTCTCAAACTAGGACAGCAACTATTGGCTACAATATGTGGAAGCACTAAAGACATCTAAAGTCTTACTTAAAAGTGTTTGAAAAAGTGAACCTGATTAACAACTCCTCTGTAATCTCATCTCTCTTCAAACTGTACATGTTTTATCCCCCAAAAAGAATTAAAAACGCTTTTTGAAAACACAAATAAACTGCCACATAACTCTGAACACAGAAAGTTTACTAGGATTACACTTAGGATTACATTAAACATAGCTGTGAAAACACACGTCCACGAATGATCTTTATCCATGAACACAGAATACACAGGCATGTTCTGCTAAATGCAATAGTTCTAAGCAATTGAAAGGCAACTAGTCTAATTAATTAAATAAATTTACTGGCCTTACCTTGTCTTGCAGTGTACTCATTGTCCTCTATCAATCTTGCTAAACCAAAATCTGCTATTTTACAGACAAGATTGTCTCCTACAAGAATGTTAGCTGCCCGGAGGTCCCTGTGGATGTAGTTCATTCTTTCAATGTAAGCCATGCCATCCGCAATCTCAAAAAGAAAAGTGTTACAAAAGGTTATTTTTCTTGACTATATACATTTCTCCCAAGCATTAAGCTGCACCCCCTTATTTTAGCTCCATTCCCATTGTCTAAGTGTAGGAATTACAGCAGAGCAACCAAGAGCTTGGCACTCATTAGCCTGTCTGGCTATGCAGTATTTGCTAATTGCAAACCAGACTGTTTCCCTTCTGACAAACTGCAAACCCACAACAGAAGGTGTAAGACAGAGTAGCACACAATAGCCAGAGCATTCCATATTTATGTTTAGTTGATATCTGATACCTCTTCTCTAAGCACAAAATACAGGTTTTTTGGTACCTGAGCAGCCATGTCGACCAGCTGTGGGAGTTTTAAGTACTTCCCTTCCCCTTCTTTAAGGAAGTCTAGCAAGCTGCCTGTAAAACATAACACATTTTGGGGGAAAAGAAAAGGAAAAAACCAAAAACATTAACTTGACCTGAAAAAACAAATGAGACTTTTTTCTTGGACATTATGATTGACACATTTATCTCATGAAATCTGTATTTGAAAATCCATCATTTACCAGAATATGTGATCCAATGATCATGCCCATAGTTACCTCTGCACTGGTAACTAGTTAGTGCAATTCTATTCAAGTGGTTTGGAATCCACTTCAATCATGCAAATAACTAAACATTAATAAAACACACTGCTGTTTTTGGCAATACATTAGAATTCTTCCAATGTTGTTGGTATCAGTGCTCCTCCTAGCTGGACTTTCTTCCACTGTGAGATTTATAAACACAGAACAAAAAAACCTCTATCCCTTCCTCACATTTTTCTGCCACCCACAATCATATATTAGAGAAATTATTCTGAAACTGTTGCTTTTATTTTGTTGCTTTTTCTTTCTTACAGGGAAAATGATCTTCCATTCTTTACGATACCTTATTTTCTCCATTTATATAATGCAATCATACCCACAACATTACATGAGCAGTATCTGAAATCAGTTCCAAGGACCTGAGCTTCTGTTAAGACCTTTACTTGTGCAGTAAAGCTTTGTCTCTACAGAACAGTTTTCCCTATAGGTAGCATTATGTCACGAGAGGTAGGAACAGGACATCTTTCCTAAGAAAGGAGTGAGGCTTGGTAACTAATTACTCTTGTCACAGTCAAAATTACTGTAACAAAATTACAAGTGTGACCATGGTGAGGAAAGCAACCACTTTCCTCTGCACATCCTGAAGTGGATTCACAGCAGTAACTCTGAATTAGATTTCTCCAACATAACTTTAGTGACTTGCCGTGTTTTTGCACAGTGAAAGTAAAAATGTGGCAGGCCGGACCCACACTGCTGCTGTTTGCTGTGTGTGTTTGCACAGACTTTTTCTGACCTTGGTTCAAGAGATCAAAGGACTGAAGAGGAGCAAAGATTTCACACTGATCTCTAGTAACCTGTCCACACTGCAAAAAACAGTTGGATACTTTGCAGTTCGTACCTGCTTCTTTTCCTTGCAAAAGGGGAAATAAAAATAAATTGTTCTACTAGCTTAGAACAAAGAAGTTCTATGGGTTTTTTGTAAAATGTGAGCAGTTTGTCAAAGGAAAGCTATAAAAAGAAGCTTCCAACAGCATTTTGAATCCATTAATTTAGACAAATTACAACTCTTTACTTCTGCTTTTGCAAGGTAACCAGTTCTGGTAGTAAAGTTTGGTTTTTTGTAGACAGTTATAAATATTTTTTTCCTTACTGCCTTGCTGAAACCTGGTTTCTGAATGATGAAAACTGATTTTCAGCATGGCTGTCTAGTGCTTTTTTAGGGACAAAAATGCAGAAGGAACTTTTTACATTTTCTGTTCCTTTTTACTTTTTAAATTTATACAACCCTTTAAAATCACCATCCAAACAGGAAAAAACCAAACCCATAGATTTGTGGTGCATTACTGAACACAACTAGCCACTCCCTTGCTTCTGTGTCTTATGAGGATGGCAAAATTTCACTATGAGTTGAACAGTCTGCATTTTATAAAAGATGGAATAACTGACTTGGAAATCTGCTGCTTCTTAACACTAATATGCTTACGATGTTTATTTCTACATTCTGCCTAAATCTCTAAATCTCTGTTTCAGCAGCAGGGGGAGGGGGAAATGATATAGACCAAAGGAAGAAGGATCAAAGACTGAAAACAAAGGGATAAAGGAGAGAGTCTGGGGAAAAAAACGCTCAACCTTTTTAAAATTTACTATTACACTGCTGGGAAAAAAGCACTGAAGAAACCAAAGCTCAACATGTTTTGTTGTTAGCATGACCTGTCTACAGGCAGCCATAATCTCATAATAATATTCCCAGCTATACCATTCCATTTAAATGTGATGGACAGTACACACTAAGAACAAGGAGAAAAAAACCCCCAATCTTGTACTTGGAAGATTAGCAAGGGTGACACAGATGTGCAAAAAAATCATGTCTCTGTCCATAATCTAAATCAGAACTGCTCCAAGTAGGTCAAGCGTTGCTCATTTTAATTTAATCAAAATTAACACTTATACTCCAGTTAGCTTATACCTAACATTAATTAAACATTTGATTTATTGCTGAGGTCTTAAATAACCTTTTACATGTAGTATTTCTAACTATTCTGTCCCACACCTTTTGTCATGAATTCAGTGACGATGTAGATCGGCTCCTCAGAAACGACTGCGTACAGCGGAACAAGCTTGTCGTGTCGTAGTTTCTTCATGATCTGAGCCTCCTGCAGGAAAGCTTCTGGCATCATTGTACCAGGTTTTAGTGTCTTGATTGCTACTTTTGTGGTTCCATTCCATGTTCCTAGAGAAACAGAGCAGGTTTTATTTCCCACTGTAATGAAGAGATTTTCTGCTGAAACTTCTTTTGGTCTGCTTTCTTAGCTAACAGAATAATCATAAATTAGAAATATACTGAATATTAATTTTACCATTACATGCATGATCATAACTGGTATTTTTCTCTTCATTTTTCTATGATCTTATCTTTTCAGATCCTGATACTGATTTACTTAAAATACTATCAAAATATTCACAGGAACAACTGAAATGTGTCACATTAAGCTCTTACCCATCCATACTTCACCAAAACATCCTTGGCCCAACTTAACTTCCAGCCTCAAAGATTCTCTAGGAATTTCCCAGGCATCTTTTGCTAGTCCCTGTGTTTGTGGTTTCACAGTGGGACACACAGTTGTTAGCTTATGACACAGCCCATCAGCATGTTCTGGAAAACAGAAACAGTTAAGCAGGGGCAAAACTACAACAAAAGTAACATCTTAATGTTGATAAAAAAGAACTAGTCCATTTACTTTTTGTTGAAATCAGAAATTTTATAGTTGTGAGTTTTAACAATAAGCTATGTACACAATCCTTCTTCCTCACAGTAGGCACAGGGTTAACACTGGGACACTGGAACTTGGGCTTACCTCTGTAGTGTTTCACCAGCTTCTGTAGAGATTCAAATTGTGCTCTGGTTGTGATATAGTATCCACCATTGTCAAGCTTCCTGATTTTGTAGTGTTTTACATTATCACCTCTGACCTCATCCCAGTCACGTATAGAAAGGGAATAAGCACCTAGGAAAAAAGTCACAACTGGTTCTTCACCAAAATATAAAAAGGTATTTAACATCTCTCCTTAACTATCATCGTATGCATACATGGTGTGCACATCTATGTGTATTGTGGGATAGGCATAGAAATGTTCACCTTGGTGGTGGGGAGAGCAGGGAATTGGAGAGAGAAGAGATACACAGATACATACACATACCTTTAGTGGTTTCACTCTCTCTTACTAAGAAAATACCACGCTGGTTCCCAGGATTTAAAAGTAGCCTTTCTGCATCCTTCCTGCCCATCTTACCAAAATACCACCTAGAGAATTTAAAAGGAAATGTGTAAATAAAAGCTTCCTATGCTTTGGTACTCATATAAGCAAAAGACTTAGAAATCTCAAGCACTGACTGGACTACTAATATTTCAAAACAGTTGCTGGGTTGCTTGGATAAGCAAATACCACAGCAGATACAGATCAACAAAAGCAATGACATCCATATAATCAGAAGATTAAGATGACCTATTTCTATATGACTCTCATTTCTATTATTTACAAAATACATGTAAAGAGGCCTGTATCTGCAAATACTATGGTTTTCTGCTGGTTTAACAATGGACATCAACTGTTCTTAACACTGAAAGGAACACCCTCCTCAGGCTAAATTTACAGGCCCAGATAAATCAGATGACACACATTGGTAGCACATTCAACAATGCAGCAGCTGAAACTCCCTTCTTTAAAAAGTTTTAGCTTTGTGTTAGAAAACAATATTTAATGCAAAGTGAGTGTGCATAGGTATCACTGAATGACAAGTTCATTCAGGTTGGAAGGACCCTTGGAGTTCTCTGGTGCAGCCTCCTGCTGCAGGCAGGGTCAGCAGTGACATCAGACATAGTGGCTCAGGATGTAGCCCACTTCAGGCTTGAAAACCTTGAAGGACAGACCACCAGCCTGGGCAATCTGTACCCCTTCCTGGCTGTTCTCAGGATAAAAAAGTTTCTTATATTCAACTGGAAACTCTCCTGGTTTCAATTTCTGTTGCCTCCCATCTTTCTCTACTTCAACAGAGAGAGTACTTTTTTTTCTACTGTCGTTTAGGAACAACCCTATGGTAGGTGTCATATACTTCTCTGTGAGTAACATTCCAAGTTGCTGAATCATTCTGATACCAAAATGAACACTGATGTTTTAAAAGACTTGCACTTTTTCTTGCCTTCAGCTCTTTCACAAAAGGAGTTTTTTCTTCTACACTCCCACAGCATGCTCATCCTGCACACAGTGCTGTCCTCAGCCAGTGATAATTTTAAGGTCCATCTTCATACATGAATCCCCAGACTTTGGAGTAAGACTTACTTCTAACTACATTTTATTTTTATTAGATGCTTCAGAAGTTACAAAGTGATGTAAAGTGTAAATTTCAAACATTTTGGTCTGTCACTATCTTACCATCAATCTAATTTGGCTTCATGAGTGATGGGAAAAATAGTACTGGAAACTGCTGTAAAACAATGGCTTTGTGGGTGAAACATTTTCTGGGGAGAAAATGTAAAGAGGGATCACTCTGTTGCCATGAACAGAATGGCTGTGCACTCACATGGGAATTTGAAACTTGTTCTTATATTTTGTTGTATTTGCAGTTTGAGTGTTGAAGGAGATGTGCAAAGTTAGAAATGGATATGAGTATATACATGGGACACAATTTGGATGTAACCTATAATCTTACAGAAGCAAACTTGAATCCTAGTTCATATCTTGACATGAAAATGCCTCTTCCCTGGACTACAACAACAATTTACAAACTATATTTTAAAATGCTGTTTTATTTCTATAAATACTATACTACCTATAGAAGGGTTGAATTGCTTTATTTTTTAGAGACAATTAAACATTTACATTATGGTGTCATTAAAAAAGCACACAAATAATATGGATTCTGTCACAAGCAGTTTCTGCTGTAAATGCCTCCAGGCTTAGAAAAAGCCACAGAAAAAATCTTAGCAAATTGGGGGTCTGTGTTGCATTTGCATTTGTAACTCTAATTGCAACAACACAAAATCTACAAAAACTACCAAAGCACAGGGCTAACAAACTCTAAAGCAAATGAACTTTATTCCAAATGCTGTGGGGATATATCATAAAATTAGCACTGGTTCTTTAAAATAATCAGTTTTTAAAAGCTTCCTCATTCATCACCCTTCACTCTCATCTCTAGTCATCACATAAACCTATGACAAATCCCATCACTCTATTCTGGCCAGTATTTAGGAGCCATACTTTCTTTATAAAGGGCTAAAATTTCTGTTTTACCACCACTGCAGTTGTAATGGCAAAAGCTTTTATTGCATAGTTTAAAAAAAATCAAATATTTGACTTTCTTTTTTCCCCCAAAAATAAACAGAAGTTAATAATTTTAAAACCAGATGAAACTCAAGGGTGTAAAATAACAGAGCATCTTTGATGCAATCATTTTTTTATAGCAAAGAGCCAAGTGAGAGCAGCAGCAGCAACATGTTAAAGTCTCAGCTTGAGATTCAGGCCACATCTTGAAAATCAGGCACTTTTCCCAGACATGCAGTAGCAAATAGAGAAGTGCACAGATCATATATCAGGGAACTGCTGATTGGCAGTACCATGCCTATATATTCAAACAAGAGCTGTGCAACTTTATATTTCTAGTACAACAAATACAATTCCTTGGAACAAGCATAACCCAAACCTCTATTCCAACCTAAGGGTTCCATAGTTGTTGTATGTGATTGTCAAAGCACTCCAGGATGTTAGTAAATAAATGTAGGAAGTACTGGTACACAAAGCAGCAATATTTTCCAAATTCATAGTAGTCCTAAAGTTATTACAGATTAATAGATTAGCAATAATTGTGCACACAAATGCATTTTTAGAATGTTAAGTTAGGTCATACCAAGCATGTAGCTGATCTTGACTCAGGGTTTGGCAAGCAAAAATAAGGATAAAAACCTGGAGTCGATGGTGTGTGAACGCTTTAGCTGAAACCCATCTTTTTTTGCTTTATATCATACACAAGGTATGTCCCCCAATTTTTATCATTATTGAATTCTCCCATCCTTTCTCCTTTAGCCCTGCATGTAAGCAAGCAGGTATAAAACACCTGTGTGCGTGTCTACCTCATGCTTACTAATAATTATACCTCTGACATAATCCAAATAGCACTGCTATCCCTTCATTAATAGTATTCTCCTACTTTACCCTTAAATGTTACATATAATGAATTTAAAAAACAGTATATAAAGTGTGTAATATTGACAGGATACAGTGTCTTACTCTTCTGCTTGAATGGAGTCTGCAGGAGCTACATAATTGCTTGGGATGTAGCCTGTCTTCCCAGTAGCAATGGATCTTGCTTCCCACCAGTCTCCTTCCCTGCAATGAAACATCAGTTACCTCTTCCACAGATCAACAACACATAATTCCGCAGCACTTGTAATGTACTCACATATGAAAGGCAGGTAGATTTAGGTAACGTTATTTTAATTACAAGGGCATCTAAAATAGTTTGTGCTGCACCTACATATGTCTTGTATTGTGAGCAAGACAAATGTCTCTTAGTAGAATTTCATATTTTAAAGATTTGTTGGGTTTTTTTGTTTGTTTGGGGTTTGTTTTTTTTTTTTTTTTTTTTTTTTTTTAATATAAAACCCAAATGCTTTATGGCAGAGATGTGTAAATAAAGTTCTGAGTTGTCTAATCTTCATCTGCCTCTCCAGATGAGAGAGTAACTCCAGGTGCAGAGTCTGGGATGGAGCAGTACTGTCCCCACCTTTGCTGCCCCAAAGGGGGGAGCTGTGCCTTGCTGGGGCAGGGAGGGAGAAGAGGCTTGGGGCTACCACAGTTGTTAAGAGTTCTAACATCTGCACCCAAACCCTGATCTCAACCTGAAAAGTTACTGTCTTAGCAGTATTACATATTTTAACCCCATGCTTGAATATTGAATATTGAATATACTAAAAAACAAATAAAAATCTACCCTTCACCGCAATAGGACATACAGATTTCCAGAAGAATTAAGGACCTAATTATTCCAAACAACCCAGTGAGGACTTTGAATGAGAACACTTACGTGTTATTTATTATCTGGAACCGTTCACCTTTCTTAAATGAAAGGTCATCTGTAGTTCTAGCTTCATAATCATATAAGGCCACAAATACAGTAACACCACCTTAGGAAAAAGAAAAAATATCCCATATGATATAGCAGTAATGTTGCAAAACTTGATTTAAGGACTTGTCCACGAAACAATTAATCAGTTTTGATTTGGAAGCAACTAAATACTCTGGGTTGCATCTCATTTTGGAAGACAGATCAATAACCTGCTAACTTCTTAGGACAGAGCAATACCTATAAACAGACATTCTGAAAATATGCTTCCACACCACAAAAGGCCACTAGACACAACACTGGAACTACATTAATAATTACAGCACTTATATACAGAAACCTGCATGATGGATCATCAGTAAAAAAAAACCAAACCCGCAGCTTCTTTATTAAGCTTGCTTCTTGTTAAGAAATGCAATTTGGAAGAACCTACACCACCACAACAGTGAACCATCAGCTGCTAATTTTCACAGAAGTTCCTGTTGCACTTAGCTATAAATAACTGATGTATTCCCAACTTTTTGAGGTTACACACCAAGACCTACCCAAGGAACTGAACCAGAAATAAAATATTCTCTTGAGGACAAAGACATTACTCTGCTTTAGCACTGATGAGTTTTTTGATTCTACCAAGTCTCCCTATGCGTGAAGCAGACCTTGCTGAGCATGATCCATATGTGCATGTCTCCAGAGAACAAGGACCAACACAGGTCACACGAGGAACAGCTGCACTCTACCAACCCTAAGGATCCACTTTCCCATCCCGCTTCTGGTATAGGGCACGCTGTTGAACATGTCCCCCAAATAGGACAGATGTGAGAGAGGTGGATGGTAGGAAGGCTTCTACATTTACCAGCAGGAAACCTTTTTCTATACTTCAAAGAACTAATCTATAAAACTGAGAAGACGAAGAAGAGGGAAAAGAGAACAGGCTGTTTGAGATGTACAAACTACTAGCAAAAATAAAGAACCATGTAAAAGTTAAAATAGAAAATTGCAAATAGACAATTCAGAAAGACTTTAAGCCCTAGAAATGCTAGTCTGATGAACATTTAAGAAGCCTAACGATTGCCCAAGGAACACCATATTTTTAAATGTATAATATTACATGTCTAATACGCACACATATACACCAGGATTTACATGAAAGTACACCAAGAGAAACACGTTGCATCTAATTTTAGATCTTAAAATTAGCATGACAGTGATCAGAAGGGAAAAATACATAATGCAATGGGGACAGTCTATATGAAATATTCTTTTGCAATGTACACTTTCTGACATAAGAGCTCCTAATCACCTAAATATTTTAATTTGATTTGGAGTCTTCCTGTGGATACAGTCTCTCAGCAGGCCTCAGCTGGAAATGAATTTACAGTTCTGCTAGGAAAAGCAGAACAAAACCTCCACAGGAGGTTAGAGTAATTGAAGTTTGGGTTTTTTTAAGTGATTTATGAACTGAAAATGAATGAAAATATTCCTTAGAACTTAGCAGCTCCTAATTTAAGTTAAAAACCAAAACAGTTCTACCAATTTTTCTCTTTACTACTACATTATTTTGATGACACAAAATGATATGTGGGGCAAGAAAATAGTGAGGATACAACCATATTCATACAAATAGAAAGTGTTATGGAAATAAACCATCCCTAGAGAGTTCTTCAGCAGATGAAAACAATCAATACTCTCAAGTCACGGTATCAGAAAAGTTTTTAACTGCATATAAAGAAACTCAAAAAACTTCAGCTATCATAAGACTTCTTTTTACTCTCAGTCACAAGTGTTATTTTTTCACAGCAAAGAATAATAAAATACTTGAAGAGAACAGCATGGCACAGACTGATTTAAACAAAGATACTGTCAAATGATATTTCATGTCTCTTGCAGCTGTTTTCTTTGTGAACCACTGCGAGGTGATCTAGTTTAGCTGCCCAAGCTATCTGTAGCCACAAGACTTCCCTTAAAGATTTTCCTTTTATTAGGTCAGTATTCCACCCTCTAATCTATGACTGATTTTGTAGAGACTTTACCTTCTTGTTCAGCATGGGGATTACAGAGCACTAGCACAGCTTCATGGAAAGCAAGAACAGCAGTCCATTTTTTTTGTTTTGATTTTCAGCAATACTCTATGAATTCAAAGTATCTGAAGACAGTGTGTAATACAGGAGCAGTGTGACTAACTCAGATTTCTTCTCCTTTTCTGCTCTAGAGGAATAAAAGATGGCTCAACTCTTTCAGCCTCACTACAGGCCATGATGACAACCATATCATCCTCTTGTCACACATCACTGATCAACTGGATAAGTACTACTGACACTTACATCCTGTTTGACAAGCCCATCTATTCTCCTCTCTTGTGAAGCAAAGGGTGACAGAATGTGATCCAGTGTTTTACTGGTCACAAATACAAAAAGCTTACAGCAGATGAAGGCTGTCATCTCACTCACAAAAACACCCAATTTTGATTGATCTGGAAAGCAATACTAAATGTACCAAATAATTGTCAGTGCAATTTTATGTATGTATGTATATATTTAAATGTGTGAGGTTTTTTGTGGATGGGCTAGTTTTACAGAACAAGGAGAAATAATTTCATATGCAGCATCATTTTAAATTGCAAAACAATGAGTGCATTCACACAAATCAGCCTGCCTGCTGATAACTGATTTCACACTGATGAGATATCAGATGCTCTTTTCATGAGAAATCTCTCTTGTTGACTCTGGTTCAAGACATAACATGCTTAACAACCAGCAGGAACAGGCAAGAGAACATCCCTTCTGGTCTCTGCAGCAAATGATTTGTGGTACCTGGTGGGGGGCTACACCCCTGATGTCTGGTTATGCCCAGGAGTGCCTGCATGCACTGCTGGAGATTCCTACATGACCAAGGAACCAGATCTAGTAAGAAGACATACGCCAAGGTCCTTGGGGAAGATGAAATAAAATAAACTTTCCTCAGCAGAGCTAATGAAAATAAATAAATGCTGCCCTTACTTAATTTCTGCATATGTTCATCCAAAATGGGGATTCAGAGCTGACTCATAAATGATACAGGCTAGATGTTCATTTTAATTATTTGGTTTTTAATGTATTCACAAGAAAAGGACTACAAGGTGATCATTACCTGACAATTCATATTTGGTTTCCCGATTTGCTTAATGCCAAGGTCAGAACACGCTTTCATGGATCTCAAATTTCTTGTGTTTAAAAGACTTTAAATGCCACTGGAATAATGTAAACACTTAAGCCCCATAATTGCGCTAACATTAGAGGTTTGTGGGAAAACTAGAAATAGACTAATAAGAAATTATTTACTCTGTTTTGTGAAGTGTCTGTACAGAGCTTCTAGAATAAATTAGTCTGCCTTTTTAGTGTCTCTCAAAAAAAACCCAAAACAATAAATCACAGCTTCCTCTCAAAAATATTCATCCAAATTATGAAATTACTTACACGATTAGTTTTAAGATTTTGATGTAAAGGTCGGCTTATAACATCAAACATGCATGTTGCTTAAAAATGCTGTGTCTTCTATACCTCAGCCAAGAAGATCTCTGCGTGTTGCAAATTCTATTTTTACACTTTCCATTTTGGTTTGAATATGACCACCAACAATGGGAATTCTGCTCTTTCATTTCACACATATTGTTCCCATAGTAAAGTACATAGTACATTACATAATGCAAATCCTGTTTAGCTTTATAAATTAACTCAATGTTGTACTGATATAACTTGAAAGTAATCAGACTTGAAACCAGTTTAAAATATCAATTTCCTGAATCTGAAGTCTTTTTCATTTTGTACATCTCTCCAAGTTTAAAGCCATTATCCCATATGCATCCTTTCAACAGCTTAAAACTTCTAATGTAATTTTTTTCCCATTATTGTTTTTCGTAAGTCTTAAATTTCTCTGTGCTGTGATCCTAATTTTCTCCACAAAAATAAAAGCCTAAACACCCAACTTTCATGCCCCAGTCAACAGTGAATACAGGCTGAATTATTACTTGAACAGTAAAGATACTGAAAATCAGGAATCTCTAAAAGGCATTTTAAATTTGCAATTTATTTCTGTGTCAACGTGTCATAGTATTTTTTAAACTATGACTGTCAAGTGGCTATAACAATAAATAATAATACCATCATTTTAAGTAACACTCACCTGTTAAAGTACTAGGATATGTACTTGGCACAGCTGAAAATGAAGATGATGCTCCTCCAAAGGGTGTCATTCCTGAAGGCCCTCCAAAAGGAGTCATGGAATGACTATTAAAATTAACTGCTGATCCCTTTATTGACGGCGACTGCGTTGCTTGGCTGGAATCTGATCCATAATGACTGACATGGGAAATAACAGGTTCTGGAGCACTTTCAGTTCTGTATTTCATGGCTGGGCCTTTACCTTCTTTGCTTTTAATGCACCCCATGGTTGCTTCTGTGAGAAAGAGAGATAAAAAAAAAAAAAGTTCACCTTCATGTTGTCTTTTGATAGATAACACAGAATATTCCCAAAAAGTTAACCCAAATGCTGATTTACTACTGCTAAAATCCATGCAGAGAGTAAACTCTGATGAAAAAGTGTTCTGGAATAAAATCTAAACTATTACAAGACTAGGGAAATCTCAACTATTTTCCCTTACAACTTAACATAGCAACAGCACATTTCCAGGATTATTCTTCATCCTGGTTACTTGATGGACTGTAAATGGTAACAAAGAAAAAAAGGGGGAATCAGGCAACAGATGAAGAAAAGACACTGCAGTCTTCTATAGCAGGGTGGAGGGGGAAACAGATGTGACAAATCCAGACTCAATTATAGGAAGCAAATCCAAAGCAATTATACAAAGAAAACGACGGGGTCATTCCTGCTTTCTTTTTTAAGCATCTGTGCAATGAAGTCTTGCCCAACTGGTGACATCTTTAAAGACAAAGAGAAGTTTTCATCCATAGCCAGCCCCCCAAATACATCTCACAAACAAACCTCAGACATTCACAGCCACAGGATAGGGTTAAGCTCTGGAGTAACTAAAACTGCAAAAAAACCCCAAGAGTAATTACAATATCCTAAGGGATTTAGAAACTGAACCGTGCCCAGACAGGTGACAATTTATATCCCTGATGGCCCAGGACTGCCACCAGCTCCCACTACAGGCAGACAGTGCCAGAGCTCTTTACCGTGGGGGCACCTATTACCTGCTGCTGAAGGGAATCAGAGAGGAGACCTGTCGCCAGCAATTAACACCGACTGAGCCTTAAGAAGTCACCACCTGCCATTTATCAGGTGGTGACAACTGGTAGCAGGCTTTTCCTGGCTTACCCCAGCTGGGAAACAAATCAGGAAGAAAACAGCAGTGTCTATGAGATGCAGCTCTAGTCTGGCATTAAAATTCCTGCATTATTCTCCGGAGGAGGTTTAAAAATCTACTCTAACTTCAAAAGTAAAACCTCTACAGACACAGGAAATCAACTGCTCCACATTCTCTAATGAATCAATTAAAAAAATAAACAGCAGGAGTCTGAAAGCATGAAAAACACATATTTTGATAAGTACAACAATTTCATGGACTCTTAACTAAGAATTAGGGAAACACAGTATTTCCCAATGTGTGTCTAATTCTTTTTTCCCTTCTCAATTCCTTCTTACCTTGTTAACTATTAGACACAGAAATATGGAATAAAGTCAATTTTACTAAACAAATACTGCCTTAATACAATCACACTGAGAGAAAATAATACCCTCCATACGACTAATTGTTACAATAATAAAGATACTGTAATTTCCTCAAGAACCATGAATCAGAGTTCCTGGAAAGAACAAGGTCCACAGACAGTCAAAGATCCTATAATATTTAATGCTCAAAAAGATTAAATATATTCACCCTGTCATTTCAGCCTCTAATACTGTAATGTAATACAATTACTGATGCAGAAACAAGCAGCAATGAAGTCAACTGCCCTTTTTCATATTTAAAGTTTTCTACAGAATAATGAATATCACAAAGCACACCTTTTCAATTATTTTTACTTCTCATATTTTATTTATTTCTCATATTTTACTTCTCTATTATTACTAACTTATTAACTATGAACAAATGTTAAGAGAGCAAGGCTCAAATATGTGCATAGGAATGCAATGTGCCTAAATACTTTACAAAAACCATCTTACTATCTACAATAGAAAAGCCATTTATTAATTCACAATAGAAGTCAAACATCCAGAATCACACCCTTTTCATTTCTCTACCACTGCAAATAGACATGGTAATCCAAAATACTTTCTTTTGGCCACGTGGCTGCCTATTGTGAATTCTTGTCTTCCCCTGAGGACTACTTGACTATTTTTAAAAAACTTGAATCAATGTTTTCTGCTAACATTGAATAAAAATCCAATCACCTTTACAAAAATGTCTTTTCTAGTAGCACTGATTCCTTGCCTTTGGCTAGAAGTTGAGCACACAATTCAAAAGTCCAGCACACTGCTAATGTTAATCAAGTAGATTAAAAGGGAAGTACACAGATATCTGTCCAAATGTCCATCACAAATATTTTTTCCTTCCTTCTGGCATTTGCCTAACTTGCAGCAGGCTAATAAGACCTCAAGATCAAAAAAAAAAAAAAAAAAAGGTAATAAAAAATAGATAGTAAACAATTTACCAAGTCCGGCAAAACTGCTGGATTCTGCCCAAGGAATTGCTGATTTGATCAAAAGGCTGGGAACCACTATCACCCGTGCTCACCCGCTAAGGCTGTGTTAGCAGCAAGAACTTACTATTGCTGTGCTTGAGTGTCACAAAGCAAAGCCCTTACTGAAGATCTGAATTCATTCTCGAAAAACAGAATCAGCCTCTCCCTTGCTTCTCCCCTCCCCAGCCACTTCACTGTCAAGGTAATCTTCTTTCAGGGGTTAAAGAGATTAACAGCAGAGATTCAATCAGCACTTCAAAGAGAAAGACATTCAAAAATAAGCAGAAAAAAAGTAAACTACTTTTATAACTGCATACCCACAAAACTAAATTGAGCAAGCAAACCCCTTAGCTTTCAAAAGCAAAAAATACAGGTGTGAACTGCAGTAAAATACTATATATGCATTTCTGAGGAGGAATTAGAGGCATGAGGGGAGGGAATATGACATAAATCAAGAGTGAGCAGTAAAAAAACCCTGACTGCCCATCCTGTGGGGGGAAACCCCCAACAACTTAGTACTATTTAGTCTTGTAATAAATTACTGGATAAAGAACAAAAAATCCCTAAGCAGCTGGTATGCAATGTTGGATTTGATTATTCTGGTACTGCATTTGTTATCAAAAATGTATGTAACTGAAATAACTACAACTATTTTTATCAACCTTTGCCTGGCCAGCAAGAACATACTAAGGAATACATTTTTGTCATAAAAAGCTAACAGCTCTCTTTCTGACGCACCAAACTCTTTAGAAATAGATTCAGATGGGAAATTCCTGTTTGCACTGCAGAATTCCATCTATTTAAAGAAATGCTGGCCCAAGGTATCTTATTCACAAGCCACAGACTTCACACTAGTTAGATCATTATTTCACACCAGATTGGTATCTGAGGCAAACTACTTGAGTAACTTCAGCATCTTGTTCTTTCTTTGAAACAAACGTTCACCTATTGATTCTGAGCATTGTGCCCATATGTTTTTGGTGGGAGAGGGTGACAGTCAGTTTGCTGGAGGTCTATCAAGAAACCGTGTTCAGAAAGGCACAGACTACAAGCCCAGCTGTCTTGTTCTGCCTTCTAGATGAAAAAACTATGTTAGAATGTTTTCAAGTAGAAACAGAAGTTAAAATGATCACTGCTAAGGACAGTTGAAGGTCAACAGGATGCTCACAGAAATCAACAGAAGAATGAGAGTACTCCACGAAGTAGAAATCAAAAGAGATTTTAGTAGCATCTCACTGGACTTGGGTTTTTGGAGAAGTCATATAAAGGACAACAGTTAGTTGTCATTCAATACTCTACAAACATCTCAGACAATGAAGACGACCCCTTAATAAACACCCTAACAAATGAGAGCTCCAAGAAAGTCAATGCTGTCCTCTTATCTTCTCAAGTCCTTTTTACAACAGAGTGCCAGACCACGAGGAAAGTTTCGTTCAACAACAATTGAAAAGTGTGGCCAGTAAAGTCTTTTTGTTGGCTTTTTTCTGCTTTCCTTTAAGGATGAGCTACCAGACCAAGAAAAACAAGTTTTGGGTTTTTTTTCTAAAGCCATTGTATCTTAGCATACTGACAAATTCCCTCAGGGTCTGCAGTCTTGTCGATCCAGCCCAGAAAGGTGGGTGTCACAAGGAAAACCACTCGTTTATCTAATGTGTCTTTGCTCCTTCCAGTTGGTAGTTACAGAAGGCATTTCTTGGCTCCTTGCAACACAGGATTGTCAGGAGTGCTTCAAGGAAGGTCTCCTATTGGCATGAAGGAAGATTAGATCAAGTTTTCATTGAAAGAGGTGATTTCAACTCCGATGGATAAGCTGTTCCAGCCACATGCCTTAGAGCAAGGCTGCCTGCAAATGCCTCTAAACACTCTGCTCCCTTCTCCCCCATACTCTACCCATCAGCACTTTGAGGACTAGGTGTTAGCATCTGAAAACTTGAAGACCAGGGGCTGGGAGAGCCTCATGTTTGTTTCACTTGCTGTAATGCATTTGTTAACAAAACCCATTCACTATTAAAAAAAAAAAGAAAAAAAAAGAAAAAAAAAAAAAGAAAAACACAAACCCCAAAACAACCAAACAAAAGCACCCAAGAAAACTGGTGTTTCCTTTTGGGGCCAACTGAATACGCCTCTGATCTCACTCCTCTGTTACAATACAGCATGTCCCAGTTGCCTTCTGGAGACTTCACCATGAGGAAAGGCCAGGAGTGACAGTCACAAGTAACAGTTTTGATATGCCAGAAAGTGAAAGATGCTCTAGGGACTTCCTCTCTTTTCAACCTCCCATATAAACCGGGTACTGTACCATAACTAAGAGGCACAGCAAGGAAAATCACTAAGGGAAGGGCAGTTTGCAACATTTTGATTTCATTACTTTTGATTACTGAAATTGTTCATACAGCTAAAAAAGAGCACAGAAGTGATTTTTCACTACAAAGAGTAAACCAAGTTAGAGAACAAGCAAATCAAGTCCCTTTCCAGAAGGATAAGGCAAGACTGCAAATATTTTCCCACCTAAAACATACAAAAAATCCTCCAACTAAAAAGTAACTCCCCAGCTACCTAACACAGAAAAATAATTTAATTTGAGGTTCACAAATGGCTAATAAAAAGATGAGAAAAAAATTGAAGATTTCCACTGCTACTGTAGCTTCACTTCTCAGTGTTAGCATAAAAAAATATATTGTTTCTGTCAAGACATGCCTTCACTTCTGTGAAGCAAATGCCTTACAAAAAGGTCTTACAAAAAGGTCTTCTTTACTTTCAAGTAAAGTACTGATTTAAAGTTATTAAAATTTCATGCGGTGATAAAGACAGGATATTCTGTGGGAAGTTTGCTAATGGATCCATTAGCTGGCAGCTGTCTATTTGCTCAAACAAGTGTAGAACTGATTCCACATGTCACCGGAGACACACAACCTATACTGGTTTTTTGTACACTGGGCAAACAGCATAGAGCATCTGCCAAACAGCTGGTTTCAGCTGGTGGTATTGAAAAATCATTTAATAGATGTGACATAGACTGAAAAAAAATGAAAACCACTAGCAAAGAGGCTAACAAGTTTTTAGGCAATACTACAACATCCAGCTAATTTAGTCCATCTTTAACAGGTCACTGCTTTGGTATGAAAACAAGAGTGGGCTTTCTTGTCTACAAAACAACCTGCCTTGTTTATAAATGACAGTAAACCAAAGAATTGGCCTGTGTTCTTTGCAGAGTACATGCCACTTTTAAAAATCATGCGATTTTTATCATGGGATATAATTTATCTTTTATGAGCTGTCATAAATTGCAGGGTTTGCTTATTTTACCATGAACAACCCATGACATTTCAAAGAAAGATGTTCCACTGTATTCAGTTTTATAATTAGCAGTAACATTAGTGTAATGAGGCCTTAGAGAGTCTGCATCATTATGCATTTAAAGTGCAACTGACGTGACCTTGCAATTAACGATCTAATAAGGAGTAAAACGTGAAGATAAAGGAAGAAGCATTAAAAAAAATCCCCACTGAAGCAAGCATTTGTGTTACTTGAATCTCAATGTTTACCACACATCTTTGTGCCTGTTCTACACACACACACACACAAAAAATTATATAAACCAGTACTATTAAACCTCAGCTTGCCCATACACTAAAATAGATATTTAAAACCATCCTCTTTATTACTAAGGCAATCCGAACTTTTGAATCCTAATGGTTGCACAGACTTTGTCCTTCTCTTTGATCATGACTATACAAATGAATTAAACAAAAAAATCTGGGGCTGCTGTGGTAATGATTTTGATTTCACAGCAGCAGAACAGACCCCAGATTGTTTTCTAATAAAGGTACAGCTAGCAAACCCACTGTAAACCCAAACAGGATTCTGTACACAGAAAAACCAATGAGTATAAAAATGCTTTTTAGGTGGACATTTTGCATTTCAGAGTCAAAAGATATTGGAAATACTACATATTTCTATTCTGGTTTGTGTTTTTTACAGGACTCAGAATTTTGAATTTGTTTTAAATTAATGATTGATACTGATCCTTCTACTGGATGAACCAGTTAACTGGCTTACAAGATTACAACAACCGTGCTCTGAAGGAATAGCAGATTCCGAAATTCCAAAAACAAGGATAAGCAGAAATTGCTAAAATAACAAGGTCCTTCAATCCTTCATGCTCTTCCCTGATTTCCTGACTTTTTTTTTTGAAATGGAAAAGTTCAATGGAAGTTTGTTTCCTCTGAAGTTTGCATGACTTAGATGTGGGAGATTTACCCAGATGTATCAGACTTTGAACATCATACCTATGCAGGAATCTAAGAATTTACAGTCCTGTAATTTGGATTGTCCCAGACAAATGCTTCACTACTAAAGAAACACCTCTTGTCCTTGTTGGTACTAACAGGCAGGAGCTGCAACTGCCCCAGCAGGTGGTACCACCCTCACACCAGTGCACAACAGGCCCTAGCAATCCAACTGCAAGGTCCCATTGGATGCTAGGTTGCAAAGTTGAAGGAAAAATTAACTATGGCAATGAAAAATTCTAAAACCAGAAGTGGAATTAAAGGTATCAGCGAGGCTAAGTTAGGAGAGATGTGAACATTCTCTGTTTTTCATCTCAGTTACATTCTTCCTTTTATCTGGGCCAAACATGTAGGATCTCCTCCTACTCACTCTGTACCTCGACAGCTAAATCTGTAGAGGTACAGCTTTGTGTACCTCTAAAGTGTCTTTCACTTCAGAGACAGGCAAAGGCTCCAAGAGCATACTGGAGACAATGACCATGTCATGCATGATATGTGGCTGGCTCAGCAAAACATACATGATCATAAATTCGTGTGTATTTATAGTCAAGAGTTTCACCTGCACTATCCAGGGTAGTAGGTTTTCTTTGACCAGATGTTATATGCAAGAAAAAAGGTGGCTCTTCCAATCAGACTAGAGGTAGAAGTAAGCAAGCCTACTGTAGTTTTGAACACACTTCTAGTCAAAGAAGACCTAGTTTATTATTCTGTCTTCAGTAGTGGCCTTTGCCTCTAACCAGGAGTTCCACCTTCACCATGGGTCTGGACTGTGACAAAAAATAAAGCTCTCTCTTTTTATAAAAAGCCATCAGCAGGAGATGCCTTGGAACATGAGACAAGCAGGAAGAATGAACACTGCTCTGACCTCCACCACCCTGTTGCTCTGAAATTCCACTCAAAGACTGAGGACTCAGCTACCCAAAGAAAACTCCAACAGGTATGTCCCAGCTTATAAATATAAACTAATGTTTAAACATAATGTACTTATGTTGATGCAACATCTGCACAGGATTTGCATTCTAGTATGTCTTCACTTGCAGTGTTTTATGCTTACTGGTTTAAGTCAGAATAATCTTACCCAAGAAAATAGAAGCAGTTATTACTATAATGACATTGACTTAAATATCAGAAACATTGTGATCTAGACAAGGCTTAAGAAAACCCACAGGGGGTATCCCAGCCAAGGCCAGACTAAGATCTTGTAAGCGCAACTGTAGCAGCCTGACTTTTAATCTGATACACCAGTGCAAGGCCTCCTCATCTAAACCACTCAAGCATCTGAAAAAGCACATTCCCACCATCAACCTCCTTGTCTTCCAGCTGCTCACAGGAGCCATCTCCACTTCAGCTGGAAACTGCCTACCTTGTGTGCAAGACAATGAAACACACAGAAGAGAGAAGTTGCTGGGTGGGAAAAAACCCCAAGCAAACAAAAAAATACCTAACACCCCAAACCCACCTGCAGCAGGCGCAGAGCCTAGCTGGGGGTACCTGACTGACATCCAGAGGGAGCTGTTTCTAACTTCCAAAGCAGAGCAGAACAAATACGGAAAACTTAAATAGTTAAAATTAATTTTTAAAACCCCTGCCAACTGCCAAACAGAGCTTCTACATAAAGAAAGTTTGTTTTCAGGATGTATACGGGATTTTGAGTGAAGTCAACATATTTTTCACTTTCAGAAAGGGTGAAAAGGCAGATGATGCAAAATACATTACACTGGTGGATTAATTTTCTTTATTCCAGCAGTCAAGATCACAAGGGAGAGATTAACTAAAATAAGAGAATTACAAAAGCAGTTTTGTGATGAAATATATAATACATATACATGAGACCATTTTTAAAATTTAGAGTTACATTGTCTAGGCATACAATTTCAAGCCCTTACCACACAAACACATTTTCTCTGACAACAGATGATACCACAGACAAAACAACCAATATATTGTCTAGACAATATTATTGCTGCTCTATTGTCTTGAACATTTAAGTATATAGTCAATAAATAAATGCAGAAAAGGACAGTTCTGCTGGGGTTTTTTCATAGTGTAATGGCTATTTTTATTAACTTGCAAATAATTACAAGTATCTTAAAAGCTAAAAGTTTGGTATGTTTAAGAAGTCTGGCCAAAAGATAGTTTCAGATTCTAAGGCATGTCATACCTTGTCAAAGACATCCAGGATATTTTAGACAGGATGTAGGAATTAATTTATAAATATTTTATTTTCATTGAATTTTATTTGGAAAACAACAAACCTATGCCTGGTATCACAGACTGTTTTCACACAATCAGTTTTCAGACATTCTATTTAAGTATAATAAAAATTTTTAAAAAAAAGTATCCCAAAGTTATTTTAAAAGCCACTTTTAAATTTTGTTTACTGAAGTAAACTAACATTGCTTTCTGTGTCTCACAGCATGAAGCATGCAAAACACCTTCCCCTAGGGATATCTGCCTTACAGAAGAAGCAACATAAAACTTACATGGTAGAAGAACAAATTGCACTTTTGTTCCGAAAAGATAATTTAAGGAGCAATTTATTTCAATGTTCAACTATGAACTACATATGAAAAATGGACTGCAACATTTATAAGCTCCCAGAAACTCAGAGATATTGAAATTCTTATGAATCATTTTCATCTTGTCAGCTGATCATACTTTAAGATGACAGAGGAATTCAGTAGCAGCAAGAATCCTCTTGCAACTTCATTAGTCAACTCAGAACTATAAAGGAAAGGAACAGTTGCAGCAATTTAAAGAGATAAATCAAGGAAAGACCCTGTAATGTTATATCCACCCAAATTATAGCGCAGGGTCACTGATAAGAAATCTCATGGGACTTAAGACATTATTTATTTGCTGTGTGTTTGATACACTGCACTTTACATTTGCCATTCCTGCTTTGCAGACATGAATTTCCCATCTATTCTTTTCCAAACATCACCCTAAGCTGAAAGCAAATTTTCCTTTATTCTCAATGCTGTTTTATCCTAATACACTTGACATGATTACCATGTTAAGAAAAAATCAGTAATTAAAGTGTTTAAGTCCAATTACTGACAAAATGTTGCAGCTCCTTTATTCAAGGACCATATATCCAGACCTCTTTCAACAATTAGCTCTTTGCTGAACAACAGGATTTCAAGAAGATAGCTGGAAAATACCAACCTTTGGACTAAAACAAAAAGTGAAAGTATGTATAAACAATTACAAACACACATGTATGTTGTTCCTCATTAATCAATAGCTTGTGTTTTTCCTTTGTACATAAAAAGTGAAAAGTACAATTAAACTGTAAAGAAATTCAAAATGAAACAAACAAACAAAAAAGATGACACCTGTTAAATAACACCCTTCTGAAAAGGAAAGAGCTGGATGATGTTTTAACTAAACAAGAATTATTACCCTAATAGCTATCATTAGTGCTGTTCTATTGTTTCTCTACTGACAGATATAATAGTGTTCATAGGCAAGAAGACCAGGAGAAATTATCTTAATTAGCTAGTCAGGCATCTTGCACAATAGAGGCCATAGGACTGCCCTAGATATTTTTCTTTTATGGTCTTGAATGTACACACATGCTCAAACTCATTAGAAATGATTGTTACAGAAAGCTCACCCACAGTCTGGACAAGTCCTACATTTTGAACACAGTAGCCATGTGTTCACATGCCATCTGAAAAAGTACACGCCTCACATCCCATCTGAATTAAATGCCAACATCCAGAAAATACCTTTCCCTTGGAGCCCTACTGCTACCCTGTTCCTGTTTCCTGTGTAAGAAAGATCACAGCTTGCTTAAACCTCCCCTTTGATAAGACTCATGCAGTCCCACTAGACTCCAATCTATCAAGTAGCTCCTAAGTCACTCAATCACATCATTTCCCCCAAGATTCCTCCCTCAGTTTTTTTTTTTTTTTTTTTCAGAAACTCCCATTAACAGTATCACTAGGAAAAGACATGGCATTCAAAGCAGGGAATATTCCTTAATCCTTCTTTCATATAATGACAGAATGTTTTGGATTGGGAAAGATCTTCAATCTAGCTCCAGCCCATACGACCCTGAGCAGGAATATCTTTCAGGTTGTGCAGGGCTCCATGCAGCCTGGCTGTGAACACTTCCAGGGATGGGGCATCCACAACTCTGAGTGATTTGTTAGTGTCTCACCGCCCTCATCCTGCAATACTTCTTCCTTGTATCTGATACCAAGCTGTGGTCTTTCAGCTTAAAACTGCTACCCCTTGATCTGTTGCTACAGGCTCTGGTAGAAGTCTCTCTCCATGCTTCTAACACGCTCCATCTATGTACCCAAAGTCCACAATAACTCTTCCTGGAGCTCTTTCTCTCCAGACTGAACAATCCGGATTCTCTCAGCCTGTCCTGACAGGAGAGGTGCCCCAGCCCTCTGGTATCTTCGTGGCCTCCTCTGGACCTGGTCCAACACTTCTCCACTGTACTTTTGTTTAGGGCCCCAGAGCTGGATGCAGCACTCCAGGTGGGGTCTCACCAGAGCAGAGCAGAGGGGCAGAAGCACTTCCTTGACCTACTGGCCACACTTCTTCTGATGCTGCCCAGGATATGGTCATCTCATGTCTGATTTTTCATTCACCAGTATCTACATGCTTCTTTGCAAGGACGCTCTCAATTAATTCCTCCTCCAGTCTGTACTGCTTCTGGGGATTTCCCTGATCCAGGAGCAGGACCTCGCACTTCACCTTGTGGAAAATCATGATGGTTCCCTGGGACCAGTTGAGATCTTCAGTATTTATTTGACAGCAGCCTTATGATTCTTAGGTCTTTTTCAGCACTGCTCTTGAACAGAAATTTCCACATCCTAAAAGTATGGTGCATATCCTTCTTGCTAAATGTACAATAATATTTTTTCTGTATTAAACAGGCATGAGTCTCAGTTAATTCAGATAACTCCAACCCTGGAGCTGTGAGACAAATTTAGAAAAAAAAAATTCAGAAGTCTATCACTCATCTGAAAGTGGAGACACCAGGACACAGTAAGAGTCCCACCATTACCCTACCCAGCCTTTCTTATTATTATCTCCAATACTCCATTGCCTTGTTCATCGTCTGCCCTGCAAGCCCCTGGCACTGTGTTTTGCAATGCGCATGGATCTCAGCTCTGCAGCAGTTCTACCTTCCAACTTCATCTGCTTTTGCAGGACAAAGACATTTCTGCTGCACCTTAACAAACACACCACCACAGGAAAGCGCTCACATTCTTCCTGTCTTTGTAAGCAGGACTGGCTTATTTGTAGGTTACAGCCTCTTGTCCTAAACAAGGGCTGGTTCCTGTAAAGTAGATGTATCTTCTGTCTCCAACAGAAAAGTTTTGTTCCAAATGTGGGCATTTCACTAGTGATATCATTAACTTGCTACTGAAAAAAAAAAAAAAAAAGAATATTCATCCTTTGCTTACTAAAAGTAGAATACTACCTTCCCTTACATTCATGTTGTTTCATTTGCTTAAGGGATCAAAATATACAACCCTTTCCAGCTCCAGACTAGCAATTAGAGAGACTTGTACTAAGTGTACCAAGCCTGTAATGATGGCATGTAACATGAAACCACATGGTGTTTGCTTCCCATTCTCTGTTTGCTTTTGTTTTGATTCACCTTCTGCTGATTTTCACTCTACCACTGAAAACCACTGAAAGGGCTTTAAACACAGTTCATAAAAGCATTTCTGCTAAAGATGTCAAAGACAAACTTTTCCTGATGGTCTTCTTATTTAATGGAGTGAAACAGAGGGAAACTATCTTAGTATTTCCTGTGATGGGGAACTTTATCAACATACATCTCAAAAACAATGTTGAAATCTTCTAATGATATTTGAGAGATGACATCAGTTTTCTGTTCCTCTTTTTAAAAGGTTTTCCATATTAGTCAATGGGCCTTCCCTCTAATTCAGCATGTTCCAAGTGAGAACTGGCCAACAACACGTAACACACACCATCAGTCACTACTTCCTGAACATGAGCAAAGTGAACACAACAGATAACTTTGGTAAGTATTAGCCATGGTACACAATACCAAAGAAAACATTAATATATGAGAGAAGGGTGAGTAAAGGAGAGAAGAGATGCTGGAAGAACTACTAGAGGTCTGAAAGTTATCTTTAAAAGAGAAACAAAACACTAATAATCAAAGAGCAATAGGAAATTGTTTTGACACATTTCATGTAAGTAAATACTGCTATCTTCCAAAACGGTACACCGCAGCCCAAAGACACCCTTCGGTTTTTATTGACCAGTTCAGGCAATGCCCTTTAAATAGGTAAGTAAAAACCTTGGCCATTTCGGGTTCTCAATCACTCTGGTACCTTGTTTTCAGGACTACAAAATGTATGTTTAAGAATCCTCTTCAGGCTAAGATATTGCTGTTTAGTAACAAATTTTCTTGTTCCTAGTCAGTAAGCTGTTAACGATATTCTTTTGACGCCAGAAGTCCTGCCAGAAGGAAGGACAATTTCCATTTCAATTAAATGTTAAATTGAAGGGTGTAGGGAAGATGTAGGGATTTAGCGGAAGCACGCACGTCAAACAACTTACTCCTCAGAAACCTGCATGAGTTTTTAAAATTTTGGTCAAAAGTCAGAAAGATTTCAGTCATAAGTAACAAGGAAACAACAAATTTGCACTATTCAAAAAAACCTAATGTTGCCTTTGAGATAGAGACAAAACAGCTAATCTTCAAAACTAAGCAGCATGATTAAAACAGCTTAAATGAAAAACACCTTGCTGCATATTTGACAGTCTCTGACTGAAAATTTCAATAATCCCAAGTATTTATTGAAAACAAAATAAAAAAATACAAGCATTTAAAGTAATGCCATTTTATCATGTCACCATACAACAAGGAAAAGGAAAAAGTCCTATCATTCTTCTGTGTCTCTCCTGGAAGGTGGGGGAGATGTATTTTAAGTCCTTTTACGTAGTTTTCTTACTCATTTCAGTGTTTTGCTTCTTCTTATACTGATGGTTTACAGATATATAAAACCTTTTATTCCTCATTTCTCCTAAGTTGAAACAGGAAGATATATCTGAGAGAAAGTTTTATGTCATCCCTATCCAGCAGAAATGGGATTTCTTTGCTAAGCTCCTAAACTTCCAAAATTCTTAAATCCTTACCAGCTTTATAAACTTAATACTTCTAAATGTCATCTTTCCAGCAGGAAGCAATGCAATATTATCATTCTACAGGTTAGGTTTAAGAATCAATTTTGCACATTTTTGAACACTGTCTTTTGGACTACACACTAAACGAATCTGCTGAAAAACAGGTTCAGCTGTTTAGTGCAATCTGTGGACTGCTCACCAGAATTTACTGCTATTCACAAAGAGTAGCAGTAAGTTGGATAACCCTGAGCAGAATTAGAGGTAAATACCTGTACCTGCAGCCACCAAAGGAGTGGCACAGTTCACTGATGACTGTCCTAAGGTAAGATCTGCACAATACAAGACTAAACCCCAAATACATAGTAAGAAGAAAGGAGAAATACACAGAAGGGAGAAACCCCTTTGGAACTGTCTACAGGAAGCAGTAGGTAGCACTTCATATTTCTACCAAGTACTGGCTGTAATTCAACAGGAAGAAGGGATATTGTCCCCAAGCAAAGTCCTATTCAACAACAAATGGAGAGCTCAGCAATTGCTCCTTATCACACAAACGGACAGGTTTGCATTTTCTGCTCACACAACACCCAGGATTAAACTGCCAGGCTAGGAATGGGGAGAATTACCCAGCCACTCCCAACTGGTAGAGACTAATGGGCTTTTTTTATGTCCCCTCTTTGAGGGAAGATATTTTTTTCTAAAAGTGCCTGGCAATTTCTATTTGATAAATTCTCTGCTAGTGCTAGGGGCTGGTGATGTGTTTTACCAGCCCTCATATCTTTCCATAGCTTGACACAGCTATTACTTCTGACTTTCACTGTTTTTGTTTAGAGAGTTGAGAACTGTTTTACATCCCTGTCAGTACAAATAAGGAGCCCATACAATATCTGTACAACATCAGGTTCTCCCAGTTAGGAACCACAATAACCTTTTGGGTCCAAGTTTCCAGCCACTGATTTCCCCATAGCTCCTAGTGAGTGAGAACTCCTCTCCCCACCATGGTTGTATCTGGTGGAGTAAAGTGTTCAAAGGATACAGTTTTCTATTATATAATACATAACCTCAAATGTTCTTGTGATTTATTTTGTTACCCCAAACTACTTTTCTAGAATGTTCAGGCTGATGTAGGAACAAAAAAACCCGCTCATTTCAATGCAAAAAAACCCTCCCAAACCAAACAGACCTGACAGAACTCTACCATCCTTGATATATAACTGAACATAAGTACAATAAATGGTATACAAAAAAGAAAAAAAAAAAGTGTCACGATAGCAATGGGATTGTAATAACTTCTTATTTTTGATTCAAGTAGTAGGATAGAATCTGATGACAGGACATGCTCAGTGTAATCATGAGGAAAAAGTTGCCAGAAATCATGACATAAAAAGCAGAGTTTCCAAAAGGAAAAAACAAAACCAAAAAGGAGGTTGCTCATTTGCTCATGACAGGAATCAAGACCTATAAACAGGAAGAATGAAAAGGGGAGGGGAGGAGGGGGCTGTGTGTGTGAGCATGGCACAGCATGAAAAATACTTTAAAAAGATACCAGTTATTCCAAGTGTCTGTTCCAGACAAACAGAAACAAAAAGGGTATTTGCACTGCCTACCTTTTGCACCTGAAAAATTGAAGGCTGGATCACCTCCACAGACTTTGTGTATAACCACTGCAGAGACACAGGCTCCTGTAGAGGAGCAATGATTTTAAGGACACTGAAATCTTTTTTTTAAAAAAATTCCAACATTTAGCAGAAAGTTCTGAGCAGAAAGACATCTTTCTGACAATAAGGACTAGCATAAAAAAAAGAGCAGGGCACCTAACCCTGCTGTCACTCCCTTACTCCAGAAATCAAACCAGTTGTCAGGAAGAGTCAGCCTGGCAGAGTTAGATACTTAGAAATTAAGCAATGTGAACATATCTGACTTGTAACTTTCAAACCTGCTGTAAAGGCAGAGCAGCTCCAAACAACACAGAATATGAAACAGACTAGAGAGTGCTGATTTTAAACCTCTGAAACACAATTAATAGAAGAAAACAGAAGACTTCTACTCAACTGCAGTGCCAGTCAAGCTAGTGTCCTTTAAAAATAATTCCCTAGTTTAAACTAATGACATTTATATTCGGTAATGGACTTCAGGTGGAATTCATCTTCCAAATTTAGACATCCATCTGGGGGTGAGATGAATCATGCAGTGAAAGTGCTTATTTCTCTCCACTGACTATAACGGGAGCTACAGAACCAGCTCATGTACAGGCAGCCAAAGCTGGCGTTAACCAACCTGTCTCCCAACAGCTAATGCACAAGTTTAAGTGGCATGGCATGCCTAATGATCATCTCCTTCCACTGACTCAAAAAACCAGGCTAGAAAAGTTGTCCTTCAACAGGGTGAGAAGCAGCACGGCCACAAATTAGCAACTGGAATTAGCTTAAGTTGTATGTAAATATTAGCACCCACTACTTCCCCCTGCACAACAGATAGATGTTTGTTCATAGAAAAATAAACACACCTTTCAAATAAAATTACACATGGTTCTGACACCTTTGTAGTAATCTTGATATCTGTTGAATATGAAATAACTATTTTAAAATAAGGCAACTGTGTAAGGAAAGCTATCAGGAAGCCCATATTTTCAGAAAATTATGTGTATCTGGATGAAAGTATTTTATGAAGTCTACTAATTCCTCAAATTCAGCCTAAACTTCAAAAATATTTCTAAAGAAAGTAGGAACTAAGGATTTAATGATCAGTTACATAGTAAAGTATACTACTATATCAAAACAATCTATTATGATTGAACCAAACAGTTAAAACCTGTTATTTGCAGAGCTGCCACCTTCACAAACGGAACAGGACAGATATCCTAAATCCCAGTCTCTTGTTTCAGATAGTGAGTGGATTCTCAAATGGAATATTGCCATCCAACACAGTATTACTTCTTAATTTACAAGTAGCAAGATCTCTTGATTATTTCAATAGTCATTAGAGACACAGAGAAGTGTATTTTTATCAATAAGCATGTCTGGAGGAGGAAGTGCAATACAAAATCACTGCAAAGGAGTCAGAAGGGAGAGCAGAAATAATCTGCCTACAGTCAGCCTGGGCCATGAATTTGTTCGACCTATACACACTCAAAAACATCTCTTCCTCAGAACATCCCTTACATGACCAAAATGTTCTATGCACCAGTAAGAGGATAAAGTCTTATGAAATTAAGCCATGGACTGACACGTACCTGCAGTCCTATCCCTGGTCTGAACATGATCAGATTTTATATTTTGGAGATTTTATAGTTTGGTGGCACGCACAAGGTCTCACAAAGAAAAGAATATGTAACCATTTAAATATTATAACCATATTTAAAACCCCCTTAAATATCTTAGCATCCCAGTGTGGGCCAAAGTTTGAGTACTACTGTTAGAAAGGATTCTGGAAAACTAGTAAGAGAGAAATAAAAATATAAAGGAGGCAGGCTTTGAAACAAAGTAATGGCTTTACTAAGCAAGATCCAGAGGTCCATGTCCATTCAAATAGCCTCTCACTAATAGCAGCCAAGAGTGGAAGCTGCAAGAATACAATCAATACACAGCAACATTTCCCAAGAATATTCCTTGATCCCCCAATAGTTTGCAGATGCAGGATTTCCTGAACAAGAATAGGTAGGTATTTGATGATTCTTCCATGAAACAGCAGTTTCCCTCTACACTGATGTAATGTTTAGACTCCTTAAATTCCTGAGGCAAGAAATTCTATAGCTTAATTACATGTTCTGTTGGGAACCACCTCCTTTTGTCTGTTTTCAATTCATCAGCTGCTATTTTCATTAGATACCTCTTAGTGTGCATGCACTAAAAAAGGACAGTGAATAAACACTCCCTATTTTTGTCCCATTGGTTGCTGAACACTTAACAGGATGCTCTCACACCAGTTTTTGGTCACCTTTTCTACCTTAACAAATTCATGCTGCTCCTCTTACAGAAATTGTTCTGTATTTCAGATTTTCTCTTCCTTGAAACTTCAACTAGGTTCTTTTTACAGCAATGACAGGGATATAGGTGTAAGCAGGGAAAAACTGCGTAAAATGGTTAAATTTCTTGAAAGTTATAATCATGAATCTCCCTTTCTTTCATAACCATTTCTAGTGGCAATAGTCAGCTTTGAACTCATCTTTTTAGATGAGAAGGCAAGCTTGTTCTTCCCCACCTCTAAATAGAACACACGAAGCAATTCATGGGAAATTTCATCTGCTTTTTTAACATTGTCTGGTTGCTGAGCAATGTCAGGTCCCTGTGTAATACTAAGGTCTGCCTTTGCATCTGCTACCCATCAGTGAAGTCTGTGAGCTCACTTTTCTTCTATACACCTTATTAACTTGAACATGCTCTGTTAACATAACCCTGGAGAATTATTACCTGGAGCCCCTCTGTACTCCATTTACTCCAATTCTTCCTCTTATATTTTAGTCATTAACCACATAAAATCCTTTCCCCTCATCCTGTGACTGCTCGGTTTCTTCAAAATTCTTTGGTAGTGGGTCCTTTACAAATGCTTGTTGGACATCCAAGGAAACTGCTTCTGTCAGATCTTGCTTATTCATGTACTTGCCTTCAAAAAACCTCCAGTGAGTCTGCAAAACATGACATCCCTTCACAGCAGGCTTCTAACTCTTCCTCAATACATCATGTTTATCCATGTTATTTTCATTATTATTATTTTGACTGATTTACTCGGAACAGATGTCAGGCTTAGTAATCTGTAGTTCCCCAGATCTGTCCTGAAGCCTTTTTTTAAAATAGTGTCACATACGGATTAGGACACTATAGATCACACGCACACTAATTTGTATCTTAGCTAGGTGTTGTATTTGTTGCTTACTGACTGCAGTACAATGATCCTTGCTTGCTTGCTGTTTGGAAAGCTGTCCTTCTAAAGTGCAAGCAGGCGTCTCTAAACACGTGGAAGTGGTTTTCACTATTTCCACAGAAGGTTTAAGCATTATCTTTAGGAAGATCAGTTCATAATAAAAATGTATTGTAACAGTAATACTACAAACATTTATTTGCATCAAAAAGTGTCTCTTATCTTTCCAGTCTGTAAATAATAGTTCCATAAATATATGCTCCTGTGCAGCAGTAGCCATTCAACTATATAATAGCTGTCCTAATTACCAGAAAACACAAATGAGCTTGTGAAGACACAGTTATTCATTTGCAAATGAGACAGCGTTCAAAGCGGAGTAAAACTTTTAACATCTTTCTGGAATTGAGAACTTCTGTGGAAATTACAGCCAACAAGCAGGCAACTTGAGATAAGGACTAAAACAATGTACACAAATATTTTTAGGCTCACCAATTCTGTGTGAAGTTCAAGTTTTACAACACCAAGTTTTTAAGCACCATCAAGTTTCAGGTTTAAATTCACACAATTTTTCTTCTAGTGCCAACTTTCATCTCTTTTAACTCACATATCCAAAGACAAAGGACTGAAAATTAGTCTTACAAACTGATCAAGTGCTTTTCTGTGGTGCAAGCTCAAATGCTGGGTTCATTGTGGCCCTGCTTCTACTGGCGGGATGTTACAGTTACACGTAACAGTGTGTTTAAATCCGTAAGCAACTGTTTCACTCCTTTTTTCACCTCCGTATTTTGCACAGTCTAATAGAAGCTTGTAGTTCTAATACCAACAGAAGAGCAGCATGGATTCATCAATTCAATATGTTTAAATCAAATATATGGAGAAAATAATAATAATTAAAAAAACCACTATCAAGATTGGTTAAAAGACCATTGGAGCATGCATAGCATTCACATCCTATGTTCACTGCATTAAGAAGAAAAAAAAAAATTACCCTAATTACAGATGTTGAAAAAACATCTCTCCAGATATGAGATGAAAACTTTTCCTTGTCTTAAAGCCTCTGGTGCTGCTCAGTCTTCTGGGCAGCAGGAAAGTTAACAGTAGCCTCACTGCTGCTGCTGCGGGAGTGAGAGGACACAGCTGACAATAAAGCCATACACAGCCTTGATATTAATAGCAGAAAGCTAAGACACCCAAGAGAACAATGCAGTTGCAAAGAGTTCTCCCCCCTCTTCCCAAGCTGTCATAAGAAAGCTGAGAGGAACAAACAAACAAACAAATTCATCTGTGAATACAAACAAAAATATTCTGCCTTTCAACACCTGTATTTTGTTTAATTTCAACTGCCACTCTTATGGGCTTGGCTCTCTTAAATCATTTAATAAAAATCACGGAACAGCTGAAACTGGAAGGGACATCTGGAGGATGCCTACCCCAACCCCCCTGCCCAAAGCATGTCAATGACAGCAAGTTGCTCATGGCTGTGTCCAGCTGGTTTTTGAGTTATTGCCAAGGATGGAGAATCCACAACATTTTTCTGGACCACCTGTTCCAGCGATCTATCACCCTTAACATAAAAAACTTCTATTTTTTCCGATGTTTAAACGGAATTTCCTGTATTACAATTTGTGCCCATTACTTCATGCTATCTGTGGAAACTACTGAGAGCAGCCTGACTCTATCCTCTTTATTTCACCTCATTAGGTTATTTACACACATAGGGTGCTCCCAAGCATTCTTTTCTCCAGGCTGAGCAACCTTAGCTTTCTCAGCTTCTCCTCATAAGAGAAATTCTCCAGACCCTTAGTCATCTTAGTGGCCTTTTGTTAGACTCACCCCAGTATGTCCATGTCTCCCTTGTACTGGGGAGCCCAGAAGCACACAGCACTCGAAGTGTGGCCCTCAGTGATCAGTGGCAGGAAATAATCACCACTTTGATCTGTTGGTAACTCTTCCTAATGCATCCAGAACACTTCTGGCCTTCTTTGTTGCAAGTGCACATTGATGGCTCACATACATCTTTCCCACCAAGACCCCTGGGTCCTTTTCCGCACTTTCTTTTCAGCTGATTGGACACTACCACATACTGGAGCCTGGAGTTGCTCCTCCCCAGCCTCACTGAATTCCCCTTTACTGAACTGCTGGAGGTTCCCATAAGACAATTCCTCTGTCAGTGTCCCTCTGGATATCAGCATGATCCTCTTTGGTCTATCAGCTCCTCCTGCAAGCTTGCAGAGGTGCACCTCTGTGTGACCCCCAGGTCAGTAACAAAGGTGTTAAACAGGATTGTCTCTGGTACTGAGTCCTGGGGTGCACTGCTAGTGACTGGCCACCAGCTTTTAGCCCCTTGCTTGTGACGTTGTGCCACTGAGGCCAACCTTTTGAGCCCATCAGGTCAGACAGTTTCCAGTTGCTTTCACTGTTCACCCACCTGGCATGCACTTCATTGGTTTGTTTATAAGGATGCTATGGGAGACCACGCCAAAAGCTTCACTGAAGCCAAGATAAACAATGTTCACTGCTCCTCTCTCATCTACCCAGCCCATCACACACGGTGGTTAAATATGATTTCTTCTCCATGCTATGCTGACAGATCCAAATCAATGTCTTGTCTTTCATATTTGAAAGTTACTCTAGCTCCTGTCCTTCATCTTCTCCAATCTAAGCTTTTGTTTTGCTTCTTTCTTTTGATGTCTACAACACACTTATTAATAGTTGCACATCTACTGATGGAGATGTCCCTAAAACAACTAACAATCTCACAGGCTTAACAAACTACTTATTGCAGCCGGGCACTGAAATAACAATGCTTCTTTTTTTCTCCACAAATGTATGTAAGCTAGTAGCAATGTTGTTGCAGCTGTAATGGCCTAATGACCTCAGAGAAGCAAGGAAAACACCCTCCTCCCTGCCCCCAAATATACTCACTTACTACCGTGCCTGTAGAAATTTTTTCTCTTTTAAACTGAGTATTTTATTAACAGGTTCCTTTCTACACATTTAGGTTAATAACCATATTTTGTCAGGCTCTTGACAGAAGTTAGTTATTTTCTCAGATTTCCCAGCCTCCCTGGAAAAGAAACATGAGAAATTTCAGGGAGCATCTTCTCCATGCTTTTTTCTTAATTTTTTCCCCGCTCTCTCTTCCCTTCAGAAGTGCAGTGAAGAAATATCAGGGCCTAAATTTTGCTTAGGAAAGGTCCATCCTTACACTATCAAGAATGAAAGAAAGCAGAGCACTAAACCCTCTGCACTCAAGTGATGGTGTACCTAGGTTAGCATCTTTTCAACCTCCACTAAAACTAAAAATGCTTCAAAAAATTTTGTCAGCAAAGAAATGATGCAATTTTCCTAAATTCTGTCCACTTTTAAACAAATCCAGGTAAAGGATAATCCAAGTAGCTGGCTTGGCTAAATGGTAGCTCAGCTCTGTAGGCATTACAGTAATGACAGGCTACAGTTCTAGTTTTACACTGTATTATACAGCCAACTAAGTGTTTCAAACACACGCTGTGGCATTAAATGGAACTGGAAGAGCAGATTACAACATAAATCCTGTATTCTTCCACCAATTTACCGATGTACTGCCAAAAAGGAGTCCATTTTAAAGCCGTGTTGTACATTCAGCCAGGACACGTCCGCTACAGTTCCGACAGACCACGGATAATTGTCTGACAACCACTTCTGGGGTACTAATGCTCTCTGCAGCCCAGTGATTGACTAAAATATTTTGAACAAATTTTGATGTAATCCCAATCAGATTATAACAATTTTCAAGCAGCTGATGCTCTGGGCCAATGCTAGTTGACAGCACCCATTTAAAAACTCTTTCACACCCGTACGAAGTTAAATCAACTTGGCAGTCTCTCTGGTAGACAATTGTCTCCTTAAAGTATGAGCACTATTCATCCAAGTGAATTGCTGCATTAAGGGGGCAGTTGGCTGGCATGGGGAGGACTGGACTGATTGACAGTGCGTCTTAGTCACAAAGAAGTTGCAGCAAGAGTTTCTAAAAACCAAAATGCAGTTAGGACGGTGAATAGATGAAGCAGGCTGAAGACACAAAAGTACAGGATGTATCCAGGAAGATGCCGGTGCTTCAATAAGCTTCCTAACTATGACTAATCTTGAAAGAGTTCTCGTGTCTTGTTTTGTAAATTTAGCATCTCAAGTGTTTCAGAGAATTTCAGTTTACTACTTAACCCCTTAACACTAGCTAAATATTGCAGCAACAGTTATTTGTGGAGGGTTTTTTTCCAGAGCTATGTATGCTAAATAGCTAAGAGCTTTGTGAAGCTTCCTAGGGAGCAGATTTTATTTCACCTCTGAAACGTTAATAAAGAAATGCAGGGCAGCATTTAAGGGCTCATTCTCAAATTATTTGAAGGAGATTAAAATACTCCCATCCTCCTTCCCCTTGTGAAATTTCAAAGAGGAAGTACAAGAAACCCATAAAGAAAGTGCTTAGGTCATAATAATCACACAGACAGTTGAATTAATTCATGATTCCAACAGATACCAGAAGCACTGGAAGAAAAACTTGATATGCAAGACTGCAAATGATACATTTTAAAAGGAGTATAGCAGAGTATTACAGAAGTAATCATTACATTTGAGTTCATTTGTCAAATATTTTGTCATCATTTGTGTACACAAAACAGATACCATTGTGCAAAGCATTAATAGAAGGTGCCAAAAGCATTACTGTCTACTGTGGAACTCAATGGAATTACTCCAGACACCACCAGCAAACACACAGGATAACATCCAGTGCAATTTTAGGTGTAAATTAATTACCCACTTCTCACCTCAGCAAGACAACATAAAGCCACTCAGGATGCCAGCCTGAGGCTGAAAATACAAACAAGGCTCCCCAAACTTCATACAACTTGTCATATAAAGCCTAGATATAAACAGTGATTTAAACAAATTTCTTTCATCTATTTAAGGAAAAACTCCTCAAAAGTTTTTGCTTAACGTTTACCATGTGTTTGTTTCCTCATGATAATTCGTATGCCACACAGTGGTTCATAAAGAAATTCCAGTTTCTGTAAAATATTTGTAGTCAGGGTTAAGTGGCACACTGCTCAATGCAGTGAACTAATATAACTACAATCTAATTGAAAAAGGGCAAAAATCTTTGATTCAACTGCTAAATTAACCTAGCTGTTTGAGCTAACAGATCCAATTTCACTGCCTGTTAAGGCAGGCAACACTTTTTTTGTCTTCATTTTATACTCTAATGAAGTCTACTTCAATAGAATTGCCTCCACTTATCCCAGAGGACGATTTAGTCCTTTTGTGTAAAGCTAATCCAGCTCTCCCTGAAGTCAAGGGGAATTTTGCACTTGACTTCAGTGTGAAAAAGGATCACATCCTAGAATAGCATCACTAAAGTATCTGAATAAAAACAGGTTCAGATTTGCCAGTTCCTAATTAGCCAAAAAATGCCCCAAACAAACTACCCTGAAACAAACCTTTTAGAAAGGAAAAAAAAAGTCTAATTTCCATTTCAGTTGAAAGCATGTGAGAAGTTATTTTACATGGCAATGTTTTTAAAGAGAATGATCCCATTCAGATATTCTGACTGTAAGACTGTACTATCTGCATCTGCTTTGGCTTTCAGTTTCAGGGGAATTCGAGGGAGAAGTAAAAATCCATCAAATCTAGGAAATATTTTAAGAGAAGCAACAGTTTACTGGCATGGTTTCCAAGCTGTAGAAATCCTGCAGCAGTAACACTTGCAAAGTTTTCAATTTTCCATCAGAGCAACCAGGGTTTCCTCCAGAACTTCTTAGGCTGTGATATATCAACAAGATCAGAAGCTTTTGCAGGTTACTCTGTTGGCCTAAATATGATTTGATTCCATCACACAAATTACCTGTTTACCTGGCTACACTGTACTGCACGTAATACAGTAAACAATGTTTACTTCTAACTATTTGTATAACAGCAAAAATAGAGAACAACAGACCTATGAAGCTGAATTAAGTCATACACTGACTGACCACACGTATACAAAGTTATAATTAATAACTGATGACATTTCTTTAATATTTAAAGTGGAGAAGGAATTTCTTTTTTAACTGAAATTTCTATAAAGACACAGATTTGCTTTTAGGATAACCTAGACCGAATTTTAAAAAATATTCAAACTATGCTGTTAGTCACCAAAACTTTAAACAAGTTTAAATCACCAAACTGGTAGAGCTAATTCATAACCACCTGAAATCAGAATTTGAATACCCAAATATCTAAAGTAACATAAGCTGTTGCAAGTGTAAAGAATAATCCACTCCTCAATGTTATTTAGATACCAGTTGACTAGAATCTTAGAAACATTTAGGGAAGACAAGGTTAAATAACAGGGGAGACATTTTTTGTTTCTATTTTCAAAGAAAACAAAAGCTTGAAATTATGGGATCTATCCATTCTAATGCCTTAGAGCTTGCAGTGATCAAAAATTATACACAAACTAAAGCAAATATTCTCTTTTAAATAAATCTAATAAATTAATAAATCTATTAGATTTAAAGCAAAATGTGGTGTGCACCAGGGACATTGCCCTCTATATCCTTATCTAGGAAGCAACATATTCACTTGTACTTTAAAATGTAACACTGGTTATTCATATGAATTTCAATCAGAATTTCCATTCAAATTCCACTGAACACAAACTAGGAAGAAATAAAAATGTCTTGCATAGAAATTGCACTTTCGTTGTTTAAATAACTATGTATATAGCTTAAGAGATTTATTAACACACCTTATTATTACATTAAATACATACATAGAAAATCCATGCCCCTGGCAAAAACCTAACAGGATTAGTGTAAACCTAATATGTAGAGTCAATATATTTTACCGACTAGGAAGGCTCAACCTCTTTCTTTGGGAAAAGAACGAAGAAGCCCAAGTGTAAATCTGAGGTAAAATAGTAATTTTAAATAACCATATAAAATAAAGGTGTCATGCTTGTTAATGTAAGTCATGTATTAACTTGGCTATGATTTCACCATGTATGCACCAGATTTAAATAGTATTCTGATGATATGTCAGACCTAAGCAAAAGGGAAGGGGAGGTAATCAAAGAGCCCCAGATTTAATAACCAATGCAAATGAATTCCAGAATATTTAAATACACCTACTATGCATGAACAAGTCAAACGTTTCCAGGGAAATAATTTTTCATCTATAAACTAACACTTGTCTCATTTTACGTACATCATGATAGCCTGAATCAATCAGTTCTACGGTTTCTACAGTGTACAAGCTAAGAAATAATTCCTAAAATGAAAAAGATTGATATTTTTAGCAAATTATATAATGTGCAATTATTCAGCAAGATATTTTGAAATATATTGAGGCTATTTTAAATAGCCTCAATCACTATGATTTATGAATTGTGTTTTAAGTGTGTAGCTGTACTTAAAATACAGTACAGAATTGTACTTGAAAGTTTAAAAAAGTACTCATATTACTATTGCATCCTAGCCTTTAGAGCCATATACAGTTAGCATTTAATTTTTGTGTACTGAAGCTGAAAATTTTGTACTTGCATTTTGCTCTCTCACTTAGAGCCACAGAAAAACAACAACAAAAACCAAAAAAAAAAAAACCCCTTAAAACCCACCAAACAAAAACACATAATCCGTTTTTTCCCCCACCAACTACAGAATGTAAATACAATGCCTACTTCTCAGGCTTGAGAAAACAAATGTTACTCAAGAAAATTTCCCCAACTGACTAGTAGCAACATCTCAGGAATTATCCTTGCTTTCCCCTCTCATTCTTCATCAGTAATTGTTTTCAAAATGAATAGTATTTTGCTCTATGCTCTAAGTGTTCCTGAATAGAATATTTAACTTTACAGACAGAATTCACCATGGCTGTCTACAGTGAGACTAATATACTCATTTTCTCTCCCCAGTGAATGTTTCTCAGTTAGTATGGATGAGCTGATGTGACCAATGCAGCCTTTAATCATCCATTAAACAAATATTTAACACCAGTATCAGCTAAACAAACCCATCCCCTCTTTGCTTCAAGGGCTTTGTCATTCCATAACGCAACTTCTACTCTAAAATATACGGCAGAGGGAATCAAAAACACCCAAAACAAAATGAAAGAACATGCTTTGGCAAAAATTCCATACATCACATGCCTCAGAAGCCAGAGAGCACACTTAAATTTAAAGACATTGCTGCTGGAAAAAAAAACTGAATACTTTTTATTTAGAAAAGGCAGAATGAGAAGTGCCATCTGTTGCTCAAAGACCTCACACTGAAAACTAGCCTCTAACTAAACTTCCAAGAACTTTTACTTGAGACATAAAGATTTTATCCTAAATAGAGTGGATTGGGAAAAAAAAAATTTAAAAAATCTAGACAACAGATATTTGCCTAGATAAACTTCTGGTCTGATTTATAACAATTGCTGTTTCAGTAGGCTTCAGTTAAAGAACATGTGCATCAGAGAGAGGCTCTATTCAGAATTAGGATAAACAACCCCAAACAATCAGGGAAACTACAAGTCTTTTGTCCCCATTCAGTAAGGGACGGGCATTCTTTTAAGAATGATACACAACTCACCTGGGCTAGTCATCACATAGAGCAGAGAATGGTCTTTGCCTTACAGAACTTATCTAAGCCTTGCATAAATTTGCATTAGGAAAAAGAAGACAAAAATCTGTATTTTCACCTTCACCTGTCACTGAAGTATTGCAGGATTTTCTATTAGGAGAGATTACCTATGAGCTCATAAGATGCATCATTAAGTATGTTCTCAGCTTCACCAGAGCATTGCTACTAATTCACATCTCTAAGGAAATGTGGAGTATTTCAGCTGAACTACTGCAATCAAAGCTGGTCACAAACATTAAATACCAGCTATCAACAAAACACTAGAAGTCGCAAAATGTTCTGCTGGCATGTTCTGTTTTCAGCTCGAGAAGATACAGGAAGAAGGACACAAACCACTTGCTTTTATCACCATAAGCTTTCCTCCCATTTTTTCTCACCCTTGCTTAGTCTTCACACGAATATAAAAACTGTGTCTTTACGGATTTTTAAAACGCAAACTTTGTTACTAGGTTTGGTGCGGATCTCTAATTTTTAAGATGTTTGGAGACCCCTGTTTTATACAAATTTCAGACAAATGCCACACTTAAGTCTGTGTTTCTCACAGACTAAGTTTGATCAACTTCTAACATGAAGCATTACATATTTTTTCTGTTAATACTCTTCTGAAGACCTCGTTTTGGGAATCAGTAATGTAAGGTTTTTATCTCAAACTGCAGACCTCCAGAAAAACAGATCAAAATCAAGGCAAAGAAAGGAGATACAAGAGCACTAAAAAGATGTATGACTAATCTCAGCGATTTGTTTTAAACACTTTACAATGAAATACAGAACTTTTGTATTTTTAAATTTCCTCCCTCAAACTCAGCTTTGATAATGTTTTCTTTCCTAAATTTGGCAAACAAATGCTAGTTTCAGATAAATGCGCACTTCGAAAACAAGAATATTTTCTAGATATTAATTCTATATTCATTTTTCAGTGGAGCATACTTAGACAAAAACCTTAAAAGTGCTGTTCATCTGTGAGTCACATGTTAAGCTAAGCCTATTGAGAGGCCAGTTTTTATGCATTAGACCAGAGGTCCATCAAGTCCAAACACCTCTGAGTCAGATCAGAGGCTCACCACCCGCCTCACCATCTGAAATGCTGGGCAATACTGGATCCTAAGAATTAGGAAAGCCTGTGGCCATGCTGTCCTTGGTGCAGCTTCTAGACTTTGGGTACCCTTACTGGCCAAATAAAGTACTTATGTCGAACAGGCTGAGCTGGTAAAAATCAATCAGAAACATACAGAAGAGTATGTAAAGAAATAAAACGACTTTAGAGGGTTTTTCTTCTACTCTTCTGTGGTTACAAGTGTCAGTCATGATCTTAGTATCCAATAAAATGTTCTTGAAAAGCAAGAAGATATACATAACAACTGAAACATGTTTTTTCTTTGTCACACTTTAAGCATAAATATTAATGTTGTTATCTAACCATACTTAAAATATCTTATTAAAACTGAATTGTTCACTATTAATTTGTTTTAAGTCTCCCCTTCCTGGCTGGCTGCCAAAACAGTTATAATGCTATACAACTGCAATACACAAGAGATCCATAGCACCCTCTAATTACTCTTTAAATACCTCGCACAAGCACTGCCTTTTCTTACAATTGTGAGGCCATTAGGTAGGATTGAAAATTTCAAAACCTTTAGCCAAGATAGTTTATTTTATTTCTGAAGTTTGCACGCACCATCAAAATGTTTTCCTGAACTATGGGCAAACATTTGGAACACGAACACCATCCTCCACTCTGACCCTTCTTTTCTACAGGGCTGTCAGTCCTGGGAAGCATACCTGAGGCCTGATTGCATTTATACTCCATAATTCACATCATGAATAAAACACTACTGCTCAGTGTTGCAACACTAGAGTGTGCTTTGGGCATGTGCAAAGGAACTTAACCCTACTAAATCAAAATCCTCCAATACGAGTTAAAAAAGTTAAAAGCCCTGATCTACAAAGATTTACTTAGGTGGGTGTGTTTACTCAATTGTCAATGGAACTAAATAAAGTTATTCACTCTTGTAAGCCTGGTCTAGATAATCCTAAAATTTCAACTAAAAGGGTTCATCACTTCTGAAGAACATTTATTTTTCCCAGACTTCTCTAGACTTCTGGTGTGAAGAAAGCCACAGAAACATCTTAAGCCATAGAAGTTTTTCATCTCTCTGAAGTGACAAGTCGAAAAACAAATTATTTGATGTTCAGTAGCACCATCAGAATTCAAAATTTACATAAACATTTAAGATATAGGTGCAGTCAATATTGATACTTATTAAATAAGTCTCATGTAACACTACCATAAAAGCACTTGTCTTCCAAAAATACAAATATAAAATACAGCCAGGTTAGCAAAAAAAGTTATCCTATTCCCTACTCAACAACTAACATTGTTCAAGAAGCTAAAATACAAATTATTCCAGTCTGAGGTTTTACTTCCTCAACATTCCCCAACTATGCTCTATAACATTACCTAATACTACAGTCAAGAAAATTGAAACAGAACCCCAGTCTTGGCCACAACAATCAACACAGCCTTAAATGCAGTTAGTGATGATCTTTACAGCAGTATCCCACTGAGCTGTGGGGCTCGGATACAAGCCAGGGCTAGCAAGAAGTCCAGCTCGAGGGCTTGATTTCAGCTGTGCATGGCTTTGGTCCACTGACTTACAGGACACAGCATGAAACCCAGTGCTCTATGCAGTGCCTAGCCAAAATGACAACAGAGAGCATCTCCTATCCCATTTCCAGCTACCCTATACATGTTCAAAGAATATGTGTTTAAGTCTAAAGAGAACAAAACTCGTGCATAAGTAACAGTGTTTACTTAATTTCTAGCATTAACTATCATCTTGATCTATCCTGTAATCAGTCATGCGTGTTAACTTTACCTAAGGGTGCAGTCCCACTCATTTCAGTAACTTACTTGGGTGTGAGTTTCTGTTTTGATGCACTGGCACCATCAAGGATAAACCTCCATAAGTGTGCAAAAGGCAGAAAGAATGACCTCTTATAACCTAAAATTAAACTTATCCTACAATTAGTTGACAGCATCTTTTCAATATTATTTTTTTCCTACTAAACTCAGCATATACATGGGAAGTTGTCCAGGTTTACCTCCAAAACCTGGCAATTGGTGATACAATCTGGAACCCTACAGCTCTAATCACTGGTGCGAATCCATGCAGCCAGGGACTGTAGTGATTTAAAGAAGTTCCCATATGGCAATTGTAAAGCAGTTTGTATTTTAAAAAATCACAAAAAAAAAAATAGTGGCTGCCACATCACGAAGTCCATCACTATAAAATAGCCTCCTACTGGCACTCTCAAGGAGAACAGAAATTAAATAAATCCTGAGACTGAGTTATCTACTTGTATTTGGAGGTGGTTCCTCCAAGACAAAAACTAATCCATTCTGTTACAGTAGTTTGAGAAACTGCAGTTCTCCCTCATGGATCAATCTGTTCCATTAACAGGCATAGGACTTTCAGTACTAAAAGCCTGAAACCTTTCAGCAGGACTTCAGAGAAACCACAGGCTGTGTACATATGCATGGAAGGTGTCCTACCTGAAAAAGGCTGCTTGATGCCACACAGCAGAATAATGACATGCTCCTAAAGTCACTTTTGTGCCAGCACTGACATCAATTTTTAAATTAACATCAAGGTATCTTACTCAAACTGTGATCAAACTACATGGCAAAACAGTTGGATCCAAGCAGGGAATATGGATGAAAGAAGGCATTTCTTCTAACACTAATGCATTTAACGTTTTCAACACAAGGAACTATACAGCTTTTGTCCACAGGAAGAGCATATGGAAAAGTAAAACTATGCAGCCAGTTTGTTCATAAAGTAAACTTTGACCACATAATCTGACATATGCCACACCACAGACTTTCGCATCGCTGTCACGTGACGGCCATGATTTATCAGACCGAACAGAGTGACAATTTCACTCTTCAGGAGCTGCAGAAGTGCACAAAGCTCAAAGTAAAGAGCACTTCTTTGGTGCAGGAGAATAGTTCTTTGCTCTTTGTTCATTCATAGTTGAATGAATATTGATAGAAACCCCTAAACTGTGAAGTTTTTCAATAATTCCATTACACAGTATGCAGCACACCAAAAATGTATTAAGTATTTTTCCCACTATTTAAAAACAACACAGCAATTTACACTTTTAATTTCATTCACTTGCTTTGTAGCCAAAGAACTGTTGCTGAGTAACAAATATTTCCCTGAAATATTTCTTTTTATAATACAAAATACAGATTAAAGCTACCTTGGGCTCATCAGTCTCATTCCAGATAGAATGTATCCAGGTACTAAATAACTATTGAAAACCGGACCAGTAGCTCTGCACGCAGCAAAACCAGGGAGGCCCCATTTCCTGCATCAATTTCCAGCCTGAGGTAAACACTGCTGTGAACTCTCTGGTGTGCAGGTTAAATGCTCCATTCTACCTGGACCCCTTACTTCCAGAAATTTTGTAGAAACTGCTCACCTTGGAGACCTCTGCTGCCAAATTTATTTGAAATGTTCTAAGAGCCAGAAGACTTATTAGAGGGACTGAAGGCACAAAGAGATTATAGTTCTATTTGAGCTGCACCTGTTAAAGAAAGCAAGCTAACAAAGCACGTGGAATAATTAATTGCTGGCAATTGCTGCTACTAACTACGGTCACACCTCGTACCACTGGATTTTTTTCTTTGAAATTCAGCAGAAGCACAGTGCCCATGCTGCTGTCTCTGTTGCCATCACAGATGCTACCTTGTCCCAAAATTAACCACAACACCCTGGCTGTGCAAAACACACACGTAGTCTCCACTCTATGCTTATGCTCAGTAGGAATAACTAAAAAACTATGCTCCTATGACTAAATTTCTAGATACACATCAGAAATAAGACTGGAAGTGCAAGGTTTTGTTGTTTGGAAAGGAAATGTTCTTACTTCTGTGGAGCCTACAAAAACATGGTTATGGCTGAACTGTACTACCTACCAACAGAGGCACTGCAAAGGTAACTGACAAAGCTATTTTATCCCTCTTCAAGGTCTTAGTTTCCAAACAGGAAAGAAAAAGACTCTGAAGTAAACTTTTGTATCTGGCTCCCCTAACTAAAGATCAATTTCAATTGCAAAATTTGCCTGAAATATCATTCAGCTGTCTATGAATTATTAAGTGAAAACCAATACACTTTCTTTGTCAACACACTCCAAGTTTCAAAACTGGTTTTGGAACATTCTGCCACTTTACGTAAACCCAAACATCTAATTTTTAATTAGTGACCGGTCTCTGCCTAGGGTTAAATCAGCAGGTACACATGAATACACCTTAACAACATGAACTTCAGAAACATTTCTGTCCTAGTTTTCCCAGTGCCAAGTGGACCATACCCAAAAGCACACAAGACACCTAGAACCCCATATATTAATAAAATAAATAACCGTATCATAAAGTTCACATAATTGTAATACTGAATATTGGAGGAGTCACGCTAGCCCTTGGCCTGAGCACACAACTTTAAGCACATCAAGCCTGCGGGTCCACACAGAGCAGAAAGTTACGTGCAGACTCTGGAGGAACAGGGGCCTGTATGTGTCCGGCACATTTTTTTTTTAACTGTAAGGAAGACAAGGCGTCTTGATGAAGCGTAATCATTGAACATTTAAATTAATGACTCAGAAATGTAAAGCGGTCGTGTCCCAGGCTCTGTAATGGGATATAAACCAGAACAGTAGGGCGGGGGGAAGAAAAATTAATGGAAGATAAAACCACGCAGACGAACCTACAGGCGACTCCTGAATTTCGCCCTTTTACATCCTCCGGCCCCGCGCCGGGAGCGAAGCCGGGAGCAGCTCACGCCGAGCACCAGCCCGGGCGCAGAACGCCGCCACCGCCGGGGGACGAGCAGCCGCCCCGCAGCGCCGGCGGCAGCGCGGCGGGCAGGGGCCGGGGCCGGGGGGGAACCGGGCCGAGCGGGGGTCACGGGGCCCTCCCCCACAAACTTACTCCCCGCAGCCCGCCCGCCCACGCAGCCCGCCCAGCCCAGCCCGGCTCCCGCCCGCCCGACCCCTCGGCCCCGCGGGCAGGGGCTCGGGCCCGGGAGAAAGTTGCCGAGAAAGTTTCTGCAGAGGAGAAGGGGCCGGGGGTGCGGGACGCCCCCCGCCCCCGGGGCGCAGCGGCGGGGCGAGGCCGGGGGCGGGCGGCCGGGGCCTAGCGCCTCCATCGCCGCCGCCATCGCGGCCGCCGCTCCCGTGGGGCGGCGGAGCGGGGACGCGGCCGGGGCCTCACCTGCCTCTCCTCGGCGTGGCGGGTGGGAGAAGGAGGGGGGGAGGGAAGGAAGCGGGGGCCCCCCCGCTCCTCCCGGAGCCGCGGCGACCCGGGGAGGGAAGCGGGGAGGAGGGGAAGGGAGGAGGGACGAGGAGGAGGGAGCCGAGCGCTCCGGTGCGTGCGGGGAGCTAGAGCCTCGCTGCGGGAGGAGGAGGAGGAGGAGGAGACTCCCCGCCCCTATGGCCGGGATCTCCGGTGGGCACCGCGGCCCCTCCTCCGCACCGTGTTTCCCTCCATGCGCTCCGGGCCGGGATCGGCGCCCCTCCCGGCCGGGGCAGCGCCTTCGCGCCCGAACCGGAGGCCGCGGGGAGGAGCCGGGCAGCCCCCGCGGAGCCGGGCTGGCGGCGGCGGTCCCTCCTCCGCGCCGCTGCGCACCGAAACAACATGGTGGAGGCGTGCGGGGCGGTGCGGGGGCGGCGGGGAGGGAGCCGGGGCTTGCCCTGCCCCGCGGCTCGCCCGAGGACGGCCGCCTACTCCCGGCCTTGGGTCGCGGGGACCCCGGTCGGGGTAGATCCGGCGGAGCTGCTCCTCCCGCCGTGCCCTGCCGGGCTGGCGAGCTCGGTGAGCCTCTCTTGCCAGAGAAGCTGAACGTGAAGGATTCCGGCAGCGGAGCCCGTCGGCGTGGTGCGTGAAAAGCGAACAAAAATAACTTTTAAAACTCCTCGCCTAGGCATCTTCAGGTGGGCCACGGCTTAGGCTCGGTACATACGATTTCCTGTGGGTCAGACCGAAGCAAGATGGCCCGCCGGCAGTGTGGGTGCTGCGGCGGCCGGCGGGGAGCAGCGCCGGCAGCTCGGGAATTCCCAGGGCGGCAGCACGGAACGGACCTGTCGCCAAACACCGAGCAAAGAACCAGCCTGTAAATTACGCATCCGTAACTCCGGGGAATTTTACGTTACGGGTTTTCCACTAATCGCGGTTCCTTAAGTCAGTGTTTCGTATTTTGAGTAATAAAAAAAAATCGTATTTGTGTCAAGGTGGGCTTCATGGAAAAAGGTCTAGCCTTCAGAACTGCAGACTGCAGGGAGGAGCGAAAGAAAAGAAAAAAAATGAATCTAAAGAGCCAAAGTTAATGAAGCTGACATGGACAAATCGGCGGTTCTCATTCAGCATTACCTTTTATTGTTTCCATCTCTCTAGTAGTCAAATTTACATCTCTCCCGGCTCTATCTTCTTTAAAGCCTGATCATGAAACAGTAATTGTATTGATCACTAATGATAACCTAATATGTTCATTCTTAAGAAAAATAATTGAGTTAGGATGTCCAGTTTATTTTGCAGGCATTGCTGCAGAGTAAAGCCATTTGTATTTTTGAATTTCAGATAAAGCGAATACATGTATTTTCTTTTAGAGGACCATAGATAAACAGCTAACAAAATACCAAAGAACCGAAAGTGTTCTAGATTTGGAGACTCAATACCATAAATTGTTCTCATTAACTCTCTTAGAGTGGTAGCGTTTCTAATTTCCTGTTCAGTCACAAATCTAACTCACATTATACAGAATTGATTTTTAATTTAAAAAGCAATGGTGAGTTTTACAAATTGACTTTGGCAATGAATTACTTAAAAATTTACAGACTGACTGAAGCTCTATGTCTGCCATGGCTTCACAACTCCAACTGAGCTTGTGATAGTCTTAAGTGAGAACAAGGTTTGAATTCCAGTATCATTTGTGGGGTTTTGTATACACAGGCAAGTGTTGCTGGTTGGTTAATTTCACAGCACAATGGTAAAATATGCATATCTGAAAAACACACGACCTAGTTGTGTTATCATCTTCATTACGTTTCAAAATGACTCACTTAAATTTTGTAGCATTGGGCTAAAGCATCATAGTTAGAGACATACTGGCTCTTGCCAGCTGTCGCTGTAATTTGACTTCTGGGTTTCAGGTTCGGTGTTGATGGATGGGATTACATAGTAGTCCTTTCTCACGGCACCTGGCGATGCCTGTGTGGTACTGAAATGTTTGTTGGGATTCTCTGTTCATCACACCTCTTCTGTTGCTTTCTCTCCTAAAGACCCACGTAAGGAATGATTTGTTGGGTTTCTGAAAGGCTGAGCTATTAACCGTGTCCTCTCCTTGCTGTCTTACGTGTATGTGTGCTATTGGCTGCCACAGACAGTACTGGGGCTGCACCAGTGATTGACTCGGTCCGTAGTGGAGAGACTGTCACGCTTAATTTCAAGCACAGTGTGATTAAAATAGCAGAGCAGTTGGGGAGAAGACGAGCTGACCAGCCCCATAGCTGAGAGCAAGCTCAGACTCACACCATATGGGTGTGAAAGAATAGATGAGGGTTTGAGTCGGGAGTCTTGGGGGCTAGACATGCTTTCATTGCAGTGGAAAAATTGGCTGCTTCTTAAATTGTCCTGCACTTGTCACTGATAGTTTGAGTGCTCTTCAGAGTGTGCCTTTTATAAGAAATGTTGAACAGGTGACTTAAAACAAGTTAACTGTTGGTGATTCAGCCTGGTTAATCCTGCACAGGATGGGACTGGGGGTGTCATTGCCACCTTCAGCCTGCCAGCCAGGCAGCCTGCAACCTGTCTGCCACATAATGCCTGGGTAAAGCTCCCTTACCGTGGCTCTTCCTGAGTGGGCTCTCAAATGTGTTGCAGTGCAGGTGGACTGACACTGCTTGGTGTTCACTCAGGAGACTGAGTGAATCAGCCTAAACTACCACAAGTCTCAGCTGCTAGTTAGGCAAGGCCAGTGCCTGCTTCTAGGAATTTCGCCCCCCTCTCTTTTATTCTTTTGCTTTAAATTAACGTTTTTGACCTTGCTTGGGAAGGAGGAAGGAGGAGCTGCCCTCAAATGCTTTAGCATGGCTGGAATATAGTGTAAGAAGCAACTGGAGCAGAGGTTCGTTGCTGCCATTTGCTGGACACAGTTTCCCAAATAGCCCTTCAGACAGGCTCAGCATTCACTAACTCCTCATCTGTGTTGTGGGGTTAGTTGGCATTAACCTTATTTTGAAGATTTGTGCAGTTGGCCTACGTTTAGGAAGGTGTTCTCCGTGTGCTGTCTTTGAAAATTCTCGTATATTTGAATTACTTTCTTAAGTAAGTAATCATTTATGCTTATACAATCCTTAATGTGTTTTAATAATTAAAACACCCAAAAATATATGATGGGATCAGGTACATACTATGCCAAATAAAGTACTTTTAGGGTGATAAGGGGGAATACAGGTATAAGAGCAGAAAGAAGGAAGGAGGAACAGAGGAATAGAGATGGAGAAGGCAGACTAAGATACTTCAAACACTCTTAAGGGTTCAGTGGTCTGTAATTGGAGCATACGGGGCTTGCATCCTGAGTTATTGAAGGAGACGGACAGATTGATTCTCTGAAGGGTTTTAACAGTACATGTTAAAAGTTAATCAGTACATGTCCAAAGTTAATCTATGGGACTCGTGGTAGTAATCTGAAAACATTGAGACATTCTTGAAAATACTTGGTGGGACTGCTTTCTAACAACTCAGAATAAATAGAAAAACATTATAGTGGTTCATGGACAAAAAAAAATAAATTATTTTATAAGAAAAAAAATTCTGGACCTAAATTAATTCCCTCCTTTTGAGAAATAACTGAAGTAGTCAAGGCCTCATCCTATTGCTCTTTGAAAGTGTGGAAAACAATGGTATTTTATAGCAGCACTTCCTAAAATTCATGTGCAAAATTCCCATTGCTCATTGTACTGTATGATCATATTACAAAAAAGCAGTTAATCTTGGAATTAGTATTAGTCACTTGCTTACTTTGAAGCTTTTGGATCAATATTTTAAGAACATGGTGTTTAGCAAAACATAGGTATTTCTTTTAAATCCCAAATACATTTCTTTTGAATTTGATTATTCTAAGCATTAGTCAAATAAGTGGGTAGTTTTTGTCATGTTAATTTGTATTTAATATTCCAGAAGATATTAATAAAATCATTGATGGTTAAAAGTGAAACATCTTCCTTGGATATAATGCAAATTACATACCAGTATAGTAGTTCAGAAAGGAAATGGAGTGCTAAGTCACTGTGTGGTGGATCTGTAATTATTTCCTATTCTGAAGCAAGTATCCTCATGTTCAACTTAAAAATTTGAAGATGTCCCATTTTGCCTTAAATGCATCTGCATCTCCAAATGGCCAAGATCTTTGTGTTTGGTGCCTGCATCTATTTCTGTGGTTAAATATTCCGTTCTTTCTCAAGCAGCACTTCTGTTTGATCTTGCATAACATGTCTAATTATTTATGCATATTATACTTCTAGCAAGTATGTGGAGGGTTCTCTTTGAAAAACATTGTTTCAAAGATTGTTTTTGAACTCACTAAAAGTTATGCTTAAAAGCATGTTAGACTTTGAAAACCCTGTATTCCCCAACCTGTTGCTATTTACATTTGTGTCACATCCAGTTACATCAGACACGCTGGATTACATTGTATAATGAAAGCCTTATTGCTGTACTCTAATCTTTATCTCTTTATATCCGATCTCCTTTGAATTGCACATGAGTATTGCTTATGGTTACTTAAAATAACTACTGCTTTTGTTTCAAGGGCAGTTCTATATATGATGCACACTTAACACTCAACCCTGCTTTGGCAGCAACTTCATATCCTGTGTCTTTGGTTCTTGCAGGATTTAATTGGGAGGCTTGCACATATTCTTTTTTTGTTTTTCATTTAAATTTCATATTTGAAAAATCTGAAACCTGTGAAATCATACATGTTCGGAAAAAAAAAAAAAAAGATGCATTTACTTGTGCCACTGTGCACTTCTGAGAGGTTTGGAATTTGTGCCTTCCTCCTCACAAAGCAGGTCGTGTACTCTTAGGGAGAGTGGAAAGGGACAAAGAGTAGGAGGAAAAGAAGTTTGTGCAGTAAAGCTGACCTGAACTGGGGTTGGTTTTGACATCACTGCCAGAGTCATTCATAGCCTTTAAGAGACTTCTGACCTCATTTGATAGTCAGTATAAAGAAGCAATTTCTGCTGACTTTGGGAGACTTGCACATATACATAATGGTTATATTTATTTTATTTTTCTTGTACTGACTGCCTAAGACATTATTGTGGGAGTAATGCTTAATAATGTTAGTAGCTGTGGAATGCAAGTTAATATGGCATTTATGGAGCACTGGAAGGGGATTCTGCATCAAAATGTTCTCTTTTCCAGGGCATCCTGAATTTTTACTGTTGAACACCCATGCTGTTGTGGTGCTTTTATACATGACTTTATAAAACAAAGCCAAGTGAAATAGAATTACAAAAAAAAAAAAATCCTATTCTCCTATCATAATTCGTTAAACCTGACTTGGGATTCTCTATGGTCTTTTCCTCTCAGCTACCACTTTGCCTAAAGATGAACAAATTCCTCAGGCTGTGTTAGTGCCCTTTATTATATTTTGATGCTTAACAGATATTTTGAATTTTCTGTGATGGGTTGGTTTTCCGGTCCTGATGTTTTGAGGATAATTATTGCTCACAACCCTGAGGATCAGAAAGCCTTTCTTCTTAATTTAGAGATGAATATGATGAAATCTATTACTTTGGGAATAGTTCCTGGAGCAAAATCATCCCCTCAGTCTGTCATGTCAAACAGATCCTTAGAATAGAGCCTGGATCAGGATGGGGCTGTTCACCATTAGAGGTGGGCATAACGCTGTGCACCCTTTAGAGATCTGAGAAAACTGGACATCTGTCAGATATGTGGGCTTGTTTTCTCAGCATGCCCTCTATTTCTATTGTTTTCCTCATTACTTTAATTTTCTCATCACCATTCCTTCAGGTGGAGGTTACAGTCCCCTCAGGTCTGTTGGTGTAACTACAACTGTAATTTTTTTCCTATAGTTTTGCAGCTCTGCCAACATGATTTTAGTTTACGTCTCCTAATAGTTTTCTGTAAACCAAGAACATGTTGATGCAATTTTGCTAGGAAACGATATATATACATTGCTGTGCTCACTGGCATGAGGAAAAAGGTAGTAACATAGGGGCACCAGTGAGTTCTTATCCCACCTACAGCCAGAACCGTCTGATTTTTCTGAAATTTCAGAATTTAGGAAAATCCAATGTGATTGTATTAATAGATGAGGAGAGAGCAGTGGCGGTGGGGAATAGAGAAGACTAGATGTCTCTGTTTTCCTGATGTTTACATGGTTCTGCATGGAGTTTTTTAGCTCCCACCTCACTCCAGGTACATACCCTTTGGTTTGCTTATCACTATCTGCTTTGTTCCCGTGAAGCAGGCAGAGACTCTTTCATTCTTCCCTGACAATCTGTGTTGGGGCTGAATGATGGAGTCATGGAGCCAGCTGAGGTAACAACTCAAAGGGCAGCACTTGTAAAAAACTTGATTCTTGACATCTGAAAAAGACATCAAGAGATGAAGGAAGCCTGGGTTTATTGAAAGCAGAGCTTGTATAGTGTCCCTGTTGTTAATTGCTATTATTGAGTGTGAGAGTTTTCAGTTGCCTATAACCACCCAGCTTCCACTTTTTCCAGACAAAGATTGTTCTTGGCAATTGCCTGCCTCACTGCTCTGGCATTTGTAAAGTGCAAATCTGCTGCTTTCTCATGTTAGAAGGAAGCAACTTTGCCAGCTAAGTTGTAGAGCAGCACTTCTGCTTCCAAACTGGACACAGCCATTTGAAATGTCTCAAGTCTCCCATGCAGATGTCAGGGATATGCATTTTGCAGTAGGTGTTAATAGTATGTTAACTTTGGGTCAGGTCATACCTGACCCAAAGGCAAGTAAGCCTCTGCACAGTCTCACTTCTCATATAGAGGCTTGGTAGGTCTAAGGTGAGTTCTCCAAAAACTCTATCTGCATTTCCTCTCACAAGCTGAGGAGGTTGGAGATGCTCTGTTCCAAGGCTTCAAAGGCTAAGCCAGCATTTCTTTGCAATTAGGTGGGAGCACAGAGCTGGAACAGACCTCCCACATGCAATAACTGTTGTGGGACAATGTTAGCAGCTCTAACCTTCTCCACCCCTAGCTCAAAAAGAAAAAAAATATACAGGGATTAACAAAGAAGGAAAACTACTATTGAGTTACTCTTGTCTTTGTTCTGCAGGCTCCTGATTTGTCCTGATGTTTTATCACTGCACTTCTTGGGCGTATGGCTTTCAGGAGAGAAAAAAAATAAAAAGCAGAACAGAACCAAACCTGAGCCTGCCTTCATGAGTACTGAAGCTGGTGATGGTACGTCATAGCCGCCCAGAACCTTTTTGTTCATATTCTTCAAAAGAAAAAAGAAAAGACTGCTATAAAGGTTCAGAAGAACTAAGTATATGCCATGAATTCAGAACTGCAAGCTATAAAAATGACAAATTTATTTAGAATGGAGAAGTTTTACCAACATATATTTATACAAATTTTGAGTTATTCTAAGAAAGGCAGCTGGCAAATAGTCCTTCCTCCCCCCCCTACTTCTTTCAATATACAAGTAATTGTTTCAGATAACTGTAAAACTTTTGAGGGAATGTTAAAATATTTGCCTTTTTTTTTAATTAACGTCATATTCCACTATTTTCATACATTTCATTAAACTGTTTGTTGAAGCCAGATACCATTGTGTGTGGGTATTTCATTTCTCATGGAATAAGCTGATGAGTTGAATAAATGATGGGATAAAAAGATACATTTATAATTCTCATAATGTACAATGCTAGTTAATATGCAGAAAAGTGCAGCTAAATGAAAGAAGAAAAATACCAGCTAAAGAAGAATATATGACATTAAGGATTACATTTGTATGGCTAACATGCTTCTTCCTTCTGCTTATTTTTCCTTTCACTTTTGGTTAAAGGGGGATTTTCCAAAGCACAAAAATTTCCTAGTCCTCTTTCCTTCAAAATGGAGCCTGTTGAAAATCAGACTGTGTGTTCAAAATTGTCCCACATTTTTGCTTTTATTTTCTAATTGGGAAGAAAAACAAAACTCAGAAAGTTTTTGATTTTACAAAGTATTTTGGTTTTAAAATATGGGCTTGGACGTCTTTGATGCATCATTGTAACAGCTAAAAGGGACATTATTGTTCTTGATGGAAAATGCAATCCATTCAGGAACCCCAGATGATGGGGGGAAATGAGGGACCCAAACCATGACAAAGTCATGATGAGTTTGTCATCTCATCTTGAAGCCAAACATTTAGATTTGCTTGGACAGTTCAAAACATTTTGAATTTTTTTATTTTCCCAAAGGGACATTACATTGTTTTCGCACAACCAACTTTTTTTCCTGTGGAAAAAGTATTACAGAAACCACTTTTCTATTAAAAACCATGAACAGAAAATTCTGGAGCAGCAATAGAGGGAAGTAGGCAAGCCAAAACCAAGTGCATTTGAAAATGTCCTCTCAGGAGAATCTTATGACTGCTCCAACCTAGCAATAAGAATTTTATTTGAAGGTAAGTATATTTCCTAGACAACAAACATAACCTGATGAAATCCATGTAGCATAATTTGGTGTGTTTCAACACATTTGAAATATGATGTTTAGAGAGTCGCTTGAGAGCTGTAAAAATGTGGAAGAGCTCTAGTGGAAGGCTTGGGCCTTTGACATGAAAAATCACATCTGAGATTTCACAACTGTTTTGCTAGGACTGGGCATTTTTGAAAAAATGAACACTGCTTTTTCAAAAAACATCTCAGTCCACCAAGCAAAAACTTGTATGTTTAAACACATACTTTTAGCTTTAAAAACATGTAGCTAAATTCCTCATTACATTATTTAGAGGCATTCTCTTAAATTTGTTTTTAAAAAATGGGCACAAATCTCTTTTTAATGACAGCAAAGTATTTTCAGGAAAGATAAGGGTTGCCATACTCTTACTGAATTTTAGGATACAGGTAGTTAGGATAACCTGCCAGGACATTTTATATCCTCGTAAAAGTTCCCATGAGTTGCTGACTTGCTAGAACTGATGGCAATCTCAATGCTCATTTGTCAAGGGAACCTGTGCTTTAAATGTGACAAACTGTGTGCTGGCTTCTTCTACATCAGGGCAAGCTTCATCTTGTCAAGAGTGGGTAGGAGACAGAGCCTGTTATTCCCTATTACCCAAGGTAATCACATGCTCTTCTGAGTATAAACAGGTGATTCACCAAGTTTCAGAGCAGAAGTGACCAACAGACCAGCCAGTGTGGAGCAGTCTGAATATCTATCATCACTTCTCAAATTTCACCCACACTTGGACCCTATCTCTTGTGCCAGGCTGAAGTGTCCCATAGGGATAGAAGGCTCTTAGAGCTGGGGATGGCAGAACTTTGGGCAGAACAGGCTTAAGGGACCAACAAGCAAGGAGAGCAGAGCAACAAATGAAGCCTGATGGGCATTTGAAGATGATTTTGGCATCATGCCTGTTGGCACATGGATCATTTGGTCAGTGAAGTGAAGTGAACTTCCACCTGGTTCTTGCAGGAGTGTGTATTTTTTTATGTTCTTTGTGTGTGCAGTTTTCACAATGAGATGCTGGTCCTTACAGCAGGTCTGTGAGGGGCTTTCATAACAAAAAGTATAGTGAAATAAACCACCTCTGCTTGTCCAATGTGCAAAATGGCCACTGACAACTCTGAGCTTCACCACACCGCAGTGAATTCAGGGTGAGCTATTGAAGGCCCAGCATCACTGCAGATTTATCCTGGTAAAATCAGTAAATGCTCTATTTGCTTCATGATGTTTCTGGGAATGTCTGGGAAGTCAAATTAAAATGGAAGAGTGGATTTCATAGCTGGGGGCTTCCACTTGGAATGCTTGTGGCTCTTCACTGGCTCAAAGAAAACAAATTACAAATGAATCCCACAGAGTTTTGAAAGGCCAGGTTTTTTATTCAACATCACCTGACAGTGCCGTTTATTAATACATTCAGTGTGTTTCAATATAACTTTTCTCATCTTTCATCACATTTGATTTTTTTTTCTATAATTGTTTCGTTAGTCATTTCTGTAGGCAGCCTGGCAGCTGTTGCTGCAATCCGTTTATTAACTGTGGTTGGTTCTGGATTTAGCAAAATGCAACTGCACCCTCTTGTGGAAGCTGCTAAATAGATTATTTTGCTTTCCTGGTACCACCTGGTTAATTTTTTTCTGAACCAGTCAAAAGAAAACAAATAGCAGAAGTGTCCTAAGGCCACACAGCAACAAAGCTTCCTGGAGAACTTCAAAAGAGTAAGCTGCAACTTTGGAATGTCTGAACTCAGAGAACCTTTGAAGACAAACTTCTGTGGGGAAGACCTTCAAAGGCACCCTGGGAGACCTTCCTGCCCATGGCTTTTGTGGGAATCTCTGTCATAATAAATTTTTCAAGAGAAACAGTAGGTATGGCTATATGCATAGAAATTGTACATTTACAAGTAAGTCTAAGGACAATAATTAAATATTAGTGTCCAGCACAGACCTGAAAAATAGTTTATATTCTTCTTCTATTTGTACAAATCCATGAATACAGATGTCAATCTCTCTTTATGTGCTAATGGAAATAGTGCATATTTTTGAAGGCAAGTACTCTTGTGAAGGGAGTAGGTTAGGTTGCACAAAGAAGGTTTAAGTTTGAACTCTTGTGAATCTCAGCTTGCCTTTTTTTTCATGCAACTGCTGCAGATACTTTGGATAAAAGAAGTGCCTTTAAACTCATGAATGCATTTGTACTCTGGTCTATGAGAAGTAGGAGCAGGGGAAGCCAGAACTCCTTTAACTGGTGAAGCAAATAGGTTGGCATATCCATCTCCTACGCTGCATTATATGGGATTGCACAGAGTATCATACAATATTTGCCTTAGTTATACAAAAAAAATGTCTACAGGAAATAAGTTTTCCTGAAATAAAGCCTAAAACTTTTTTTTTGTTTTTTGTTTTTTAATGTTGGTGTGGACGCAAGGACTTTCTGACTAAAATAAAATGAAGGAAAAATGGTTTAAAAAAATTCTTCATAGTAGCCTTCATAAGCGGAGACGCTCACTGACAAAAGAGTAAAAATGTCCCAAAAGTAACAAGATAGTTGTGAAGTTATCACTTTCCATGAGTAATTTTTAAAGAAATGATACTGAAAAATTTTTATATAATTTCTAATACACAAGGTATTGAAATGCATTAAAGTCTGATGTAAGCAGCACTGGTTTTTATGGGCTACAGCACAGCTACTCTTTCTTAGAGCAAAGAACTTAACCATAATCTGCTTTGGTGCCAGTCAGAAAGATGGAAGAATTTGCCTTGGTCTCTGCAAATGGCTAGTTAAAAAAAAAAAAAAAAAAGAGAGAGAGAGAGAGAGAGAGAAAGAAAGTAACTGTCATAGAGCATGTATGTATGTATCCCCTATGTGGAATTTACTGAGGTGAGTTGATCTGCATTTTTATGTCTGAACATGTTCTTGCACTGCCAGCATGTCTCAATGGGCGGTGAAAGAGACACCTCTGGGCAGGGTAACCCAATTCAAGATGATGGTCTGAAGTTGAGTTTCAGAAGTCCTGGTCTGATGCTAAAATTGTATTACCTGTGACAGAACTTCTGCACTTTTTGAAGTTCCACAGTGTTTAAAATTTGTATTTCTGCTTGTTTCTCCAGTGCACTTCTGCTCTGTGCTTTAAAGGACCCTTTGCCATCCTGGGATGGTACATGTTTCTGCAGTCAGTAACACAGTGCTTTCCCCCACTGGAGGGCAAAGCCTCATTTTTACTCTCCCTGTTGGGTGTCTGCTGCACTTTGTGTATTTCTGGCAGTGGTAAGCCTGACACTGTGCCAGCTGACCCAGAAGGAGCAGCTGTGGATGCTGGTCTCCAGAGGGGGTGGCTCACACAGCCTGGCTGACTTAGGTCTCCATGGGCTATCACAAAGGGAAAGACACCAACCAAGTACCCTCATAATTGTTGACATTATAATTTTGTTGCATCTTTCCACAGGCCATGGAAGTACACACAGGTTGGTGGGAAAAAGAATTAACAATCATCCTTACATATGAAAAAGCTGCTTTTTGGACCTCTGTGTGCACACTTCGTGCTGCCAAATTCAGAAAGAATTCTCTTAGCATACCACAGGAACTTGCTCCTTCTCTAGAGCAAGTATGGATGTGAAGTTTATGCAGCTGTATCCCCCTTTCAAGTTAATTATATCACTCTGAGCACTTCAGCTATGATCCCACACTGCAGTGCCTTGCTCTTGAACCAGCCTGCCTGTTTCCCTGGGTGCCTGCCACGGAGGTTGCCTCCCTGCTGAAATCCTGGCACATCACCTAGTGCTCTGTAATCCAAGTTTCTTTCAAGCTCACGTATCCAGAATGGCTGTAGCCATGCCTCATGTCTCTACATGACTGCATGACTGTTTTCCCAGTCTCTATTGGGGAAAGGAGTATACTCAGTCTCCCTTAAAAAGAACTCCATTGCTGAAAAACAAGGATCTACAACCTACGTTATGAAGTACTACCTAAAACAGTTCCTGCATGGCTAGTGAATAATATAAAGCCATTTCCAGCTCCTAGTATTGATCCCCCACTTTATAATCCTGAGCATCTGTAACAGATAAAACCCCACATCCCTGGCACTGGCCCCTTATCCCACACTTCAAGCGTACTGAAAACAGTGTTGATAACACAGAGATGTCTTAGCTGCTGCTGAGCAGTGCTTAAATCAGAGTCAAGGCATTTTCTGCTCCTCACACCCTACCAGTGAGCAGGCTAGGGGTGCACAAGGAGCTGGGAGGGGACACAGCCAGTACAGGTGACCCCACATACCCAGAGGAATATTCTATGCCATATGGCGTCATGCTCAGAATATAGAGCTGGGGGAAGAGGAAGAAAGCAGGAGAACATTCAGAGTGATTGAGTTTGTGTTCCCAAGTCACTGTTAAGTGTGATAGAGCCTGGCTTTCTTGGAGTTGGCTGGACACCTCCCTATCCATGGGGAATGGTGAATGATTTGCTTTGCTTGTGTGCAAGACTTTTGCTTTACCTATTAAACTGGTTTTTTTTCTCAACCTATGAGTTTTCTCACTTTTACTCTTCCAATTCTCTCCTCAGCCCCCTGGAGGGAAGTGAGCAAGCAGCTGTGTGGAACTTAGATGCCTGCTGGTGTTCAACCACCACATCCAGTTAAGATAATCGGGTGCTCCTAGTATCAGGCTTTGCAAATCTCAACAATCAGCAAAATCCCCCTCAGCTCATTTCTTCTGAAACACTAACTTGAATATTAAACATTCTCTGCTAGGTGCAGCCTACCAAATTTTGCAGGCATCACTCATTCCTCACAGCAGAAGCTCTTGCCTAATCACCAACTCCTTACACCTAAACAATCTTCTTTCCTACAGTAAGCTCAGCCCTTCTCCATATGGATGCTACAGGATATTGTTGAATTTCTTCATTCCTTGCTGTCACAGAAATGGGATATGGCTGGAGGTGGCAGGGAAGAACTGAGAAGGTTCAGTTCTGAGCCTAGTGTTAGGATTGGGGTAAAGATTTTACAACAGAAAGCTTGAAAAATCTGTGTTTACTGTGTATCCCTACGAGAACATTGAAGTTAGAATGGGGACTAGGGCTGGTAGGGGACAGTTCAGGGTAACTGGGCAGGACAGGATGTGGGTCTTTTCAGTGAAGGCTGGAGTTGCAGCTAGAGGTTCAGATGGGAAGGGCTGATTCAGAGAGGTAGCAGGGGATAATGATGCTAGTCACAACTGCAGATTAAACTCTGAGTTCTGATTAAAACTAGGGTTAAAGTTTGACCCTAATCCAGGGTTTAAGAGGGAAGAGTCAAATGAGTGCTGGATTGAAGAGATGTGTTGAGTCAGGCTGCCTGACCCTGGTAGGGGTAATTAGCTCACTGTTTGGGCTGGTGATGGAGGGGATTGGTAGGATATATGTCAGCTCTGTGGTTGGGTTAATGTTAGAGTTTGGTTCACAAGAATCTGAAGAATTCAGGAAAATGCAGTAACTTCTAAGACCTGTAGGATTATGATGAGGTTTAGTTTCTTGATGAACCTGGTAAGTGTAGATGCTAAGATGGGGAGAAGTATTAGACTAATTCAAGATTGTTTTGGTTAGTGCTTGCTTCTGGCTATATTGATTCTGTCAAAGGAGGCAGGGGCCTCCTAATGAAAGTTCAGCTGTTTTATTTTTGGGGAAGAATAGGATAGATTATGTTGGACAAAGCCAATTTTGATAAGTTTAAAGTTAGAGCTAGTGCTGAGAAAACATTGTTTGACTCCACCAATAAATGACACTTGAGAGTTCAAAGGTTTTACTCAGGTGTCAGGTATGCTGGCTAAGACAAGCAGGAAAACAAACACACTTACATAAAAAGTGTATGTACAAATCAAACATTAACTGGTGTTCTCAGTGTCCCATACAGGAAATGCATATACACACATATACACATATATTTGTTACATATACACACACAAATACATATGTGGTTAAATGTATGGGCTCTAAGAAAGCTGAGGAATTGATGTATCACTATGAGAAGGTTTCAGGAAAACAGAATACTTCAGCTCAAGGCCTAGTTATCGATTTTACCAAAGACTGTGGCTATCACTTAAATTCTTATTAAGTCCAGTAGTTACCATCATAGAACTCAGACAGTAGTAATTCCAATTTATTTATACCTTTTCCATAGTTAATTTGAAAGTAAACTATTCGCCCATTTTTCTAAGCCTTTTTAGTTACATCTCTTTTTAATAATCACAGAATCACAGCATATTCTGAGTTGGAAGGGACCCACAAGGATCACCCAGTCCAATGAGTGAATGGCTCATATGGGATCAAATATGTGACCTTGGTGTTATCAGCACCATGCTCTCATCAGCTGAGCTCATCTCAGATTATTCATGATGGATAAGGAGTAACATACATCAATAATAAATTGCATAATGCACATTGCATAGAGGAATGCAGTAGCCTATGCACTCATGCAACAAATTTTGTGGGTAGTTTGATTTGGTATTTATAGAAAACCATAGTGGTTCTTCAAAATTGTTGAATCAATATTTCAAGAATAGAAAATTACAAAAGTGCTCAGACTGATCTTTCATACTAGAATATTTAATAATATACTTTGGAGATATTTATTCAATTTCACATGAAAACCACAAGTCAGTTTATATATTATACCTCAGAACAGCCTCTGGTATCATTGAGATATCTCATAAAACCATATTCAAAAGCCAAGAGGATTTTTCACTTGTCTTTTTGGTTATATTCATCAAGAGGTAAATCCTACACTGACCTTAGTGGAGCTGCTCATGAGAGAAAACGCTGTTGGGAGGAGAATACTCCTTAATAAAAATGAACATAGAAAAAATACTGAGGTGAAGTTACACCCTTCTCATCTCAACAGACATTTTTGCTTTTGAATACATCATTGCACGTATGCAATGTATCACATGTGCTTCTTCTAAAAGAGCTAAATAGCAGAGAAGTGCATGAAACAGAGGGGACCTTTGGCATCTTTAAATGTGGAGTTAAAAAAGCACCAGTTGCTGGGATGGGTACTCTAATACTGGGTTCCAGGGCCTAGGAGAGGTAACAAGTTAGCCTCCTGTCTGTCTGTAGTGGTGGTATTTTTAAGCACAGCCTTTGGGAGTTAGACTGCAGGCCACCATTCCCAACATCTGTTTTTCCTTAAGGCTCCTTTCCTGCAGAGGTTGATGCTTGAGGAAGTACCATGACAACCACCCTGACACTGATTTCAGGTGGGAAATCTGATTCAGAAGTCTGTGCAGGTCTGTTGGTCTTCTACACTGCTTGTAGTCCCAAGAGCAGGGTCTCCTCCATTTCTGTGATTTGCTTAAGTCATGGGAGTTCTCCTGTCAGTCTAAATAAAGCAATTAATATTACTTAATTTTGTTTTGCATGCCTTCATGCCTTACAAGTTGCAATTAGAAATTATAAATTAAATTACATATTTACAAGAGTGTATCATTTAAAATGACAGATCCTTTCAATTATAAGCACTCATTTCAGTATGAGTTTCTCCAGCAAATGATAATTGATGAGGGCAAAGATATTTGTCAGGAGGTTTCTGAAGATTCGTTTCTAGTTTTTATTTAAAAAATTCCCCAAACTTCAAGCTGAAAAAGTATTGATAGAGAAAATGTTGGGTGTTTTTTTTTTTTTTTTTTTTTTTTTTTTTTTTTTTTTTTTTTACCAGTGTGCTGAATTTCTAAATACAGGATGTTTTTCTCCCTTCCTTTTTAATGGAAAATTTTAGAAATATATATTCTCAAGCATCCTGACTAGTTCTAACTTCCAAGTGGAAAATCCAGTTACATTACATGTTACAGGCAATTACATTCCTAAAAGGAGAACCAAAACTAGAAGCAGAGCAATGTGAGAGCAAGCCTGCTCTTTGGTGTGACATTAGAGTGTGGATGAAGAAATAAATGCATTAACCAGAACATGCCACATGCCTGGAAATGAAGGGAATCAATGAGATTGCAGTGCTGCTCCACTGTGGACTGAGGCAATAAGCAACACTGGACAAGCCTGAAAAATAAGTCTGCAAAAAGTAAAGCCTGAGAGACTTGCTCTGTTGGCCCAAACAAATTAATGATGGTTCTTGAAGCTTCTATCCTGGAAATAATGCAGTTCAAGGAAGCTCTTGTTTCTGTGCACATTGTATTCCACAGCTATTTCTCAGCACTTTGTCAGTCTTTTGGTCTCTCCTTGCACTTAGGGTGCTTATAAATGCAACCTGTGAATGTTTACAGGTTGTTCCAGTCAGTCTGTTGCTTCAAGGTGAAGTTTAATCAGATTTTCCTTCTATTTTCAAAGCTGATCATTTTTCTCTGGGATGCTCTTCTCTTAGGTGGGAGATGGGACATCGGAAAGCTCCTCTCAGGCGTTTCCTGGAGGCTGCTCCCTTTTTTCGTACGTGTCCATCTCCTTAGCCTGTCTGCCAGCCTTCTGCTATTTCCATGGATTACAGGAGACATCTTGTGGTCATGAAGCAAAATCACAGAGCATGCAGAGTGAAGTCTGCGAGGGCTGGGTAGTGATAGACTCCCACTGTCTCCCAAGTGTTTCGTTTTCCTTTCACTGACGGGGAATAAGGGAAGTAGGAGTCATCCATCTGTCTGCAGGAGCCTTTTGAGCTAGGGCAGCCTGGCTGAGCTGGGACAGAAGGAATATTTGAGGCTGTGAGGTGACATGTGGGACATGGTCAGCCTTGTATGTGAGTGACCTATGAAATCTGCAGCTGGCTCAGGCAGATGTTTCTCAGCTGAGGCCTTGCTAGCAGTGTGTCTCCTTGCTTGCAGCCACTTCTCTCCAGGAAGGAACGGTGATGCAGTTTGCCACAGAGCATGGGAAATGAGGAAAAGCACAGCAAATGAGAGCACATTTGTATTTAATTTCAGCACAGTAACATTTCTGTGACACTGTGGAAATGGACATCATTCCGCCAGTCACCTAAACCTCACTTTATGACAGTTTGTGGAATTAGGAGGCTGTCAGCATTCTTACCCAGATCAACGCAGAGGGAGATTTCCATTGAGGGAGCCTGTTATTTGAAAGTGTCTGTTCAGAAAAAAAAAAAATTAAAAAAAGTTTTAAAGAAAAGCAAGAAGGAAAATAACACAACAGGGAAGCAGAAAGAGAAGGCTAGATGTTTTTATGATTAGTAACAGGCATCTGTCTCTGATGATAATTACAATTATTGGGCAATTATGTAACAGCATTTCTCAGCTGGCCTGGACTTCACTGTGGTTGGTGCCGTGCCCATACATTTGGAAAGTGACAGTACGTGCCTCAAAGAGAGCATCAGCTATGAGTCATGCTAGAGCAGATGAAAGAGAAAAATAAGTGGATTGTGAAAGGGTGATGGAAGACATGATACCTACCAGTAATAAAAGGAGGGGTACAGTCCTAAACTTACCACCATACTGTATTGTGCTATTAAAAACCTTGTGAGAGAGCAGAGAAATAATGAGTACCCATGCTACGTGAGCTGGGGACAGCATTAGCAGCAAAAGGTAACTCCTAGAAACTAACTCAGAAATCATTCAGTAGAAGTTGTGTCAGGCCCAGCAATCTGGTATTGAGACCGTATAGCAATAATTTGTTGCCAAGCTGCTGTTATCCATGGTGAGGAAATGATTCTTGCAAGTGTGCAATGAAAAAGAACATGATCTTCTAGACCACATGGAGTCACGGTTTATTAGCAGAGACTTGCAGAAGATGGAAATTCTATTTGGCAAAAGACTGCCCACTCATCCTCATTAGCTATGGCACACCAGTAACTGCACAAGTTCTATGCAGAATGGTATTTCATAAAGGATTAGCATCAGGTTGACCTGGATACTTCGTTTTGAGATATGGAAATTTAATATTTTATAATAATACATGAAATTAAATGAACAGTCCTTTTGGGGAAGAAAAATAAAAGAAAGATAAAAAGACACTTCAGAATGTTTCTACAAGTGACAAAAGAACATTTTGCAAAATTTTCACAACTCCTCTCCCTTTCGTTTCTCCTTTGTTGAATGAAATTACTGAGAAAATTATGCTATTTTGCAAATGTGTCAATGATAAGGAAAGTGAATTCTCTGTTCCAACGTTGTTTTCCCGACAAGCTCAATTAACTAGTTCATTTGTCTTTCAAAAGTAAATTTTGCTCCCTTCCTTGAAAATTTAGTGCAATTAATGCTTGGTCCAGCTGTAACAGCTCTGCACACACTGTCTCAAAATAGAGCAGCACTTCTGCAACCAAATGCCAACTACAAATGTAGGGGCCAGTGCATCTTGGGCAAGATGTCCTCTTGGAGAAAGACTGGGGAAATGGCACAAACACAGTCTGGTCCTTCTAATCTCCTTGGAGCTTGCAGTGGCCCTTTGTGCAGTGTACACCTGCCCTAATTTAAATCACAGAATCACAGAACCAGGGAACTACCTGTGTTGGAAGGGACTTCAAAAGTTCATCTGATCCAATTTTTCTTGGGAAAGGAAACCTCAATGAGATTGTCTAGCAACTGGACTAGTCTCAAATTGAAAACCTTCTGTCATGGAGACCATTTTCCTGGTTGTTCCACTGAGTTATTATTCTCTCTGTGAAAAATGTCTTATATCAAGATGAAATGTCTCCTAATACAACTTGTACCCATTACCTCTTGTCTTTTCCACGTGTCTCCTTGTGAAGAAGAAGCCTCTGTCCTCCTTGTATCTGTCCTCTGTGTACTGGAATACTGTGACGAGATTTCCATAAGCCTTCTCTTCTCTGTGGATGAAAGATCTAACTCCTTCAGCCTTTCCTCATGGGGCAGGTCCTCCAGCCCTTTGATCATCTTTGCAGCCTTCATTTGAGCTCTCTCCAGTCTGCTTCTGTCTTCTTGAAGTGCAGTAACCAGAACTGGACACAACAGTTCAGATGCAACCTGACCAACCCTGAGTGGAATGATCACATGTCCATTGCTGCCAGTAATGCCCTTGCAGCTGCAGCCCAGGATCCAGTTTGACTTTGTTGCTGCAGCCGTGCTCTGCTGACTTGTGTTCAGCTTTTGTTGTGCACCAGAACCCTTCAGCGAGGCTGCTCCCCAGCCGCTCAGATCCTAACCTGTATTGGGCTCCTTAGTAATTTTAAACCTCTGCTGCCTTTTCCTTTCTTGGCTGCTGAAATATCTGGGAATGGTTGGCATAAGAAAAAGACCTGTACAACCCAAAACCTGTCTTCTGAAATGTTCCTTGTGCTAGGGTCTCCAGGAGAGGATGAGATACGGCCTGAGGGCTTTTTGTTAGTTTCATTCCATGTGCCTCTTGGCCATGATTTTCTTTCTAGCCAGCACTGACACTGAAATGGATGGTCTAACACAGCTGAAAAATATTATTCAACCCTCATCCTTACCTGCACAACAGTGGGTAGATTCACATCAACTCTGGACGTTCCAAGGGCTCTTTACAAATAGCAGGTGAGGAATTCCTGTGTCTCAGAGATGCCTGTATGAGCTCCAGGGTGTCAGACTTGTCAGCATAGAGCAGGCACCATGTATTGCTCTGATGTAAAAACTGAGATGCAGTTCTTTGCCATTTGCATAGCTGGCTAGTCCAGAACCAACATTATCATCTACAGTAACAAATGAATTTTGCTTATAAACAGGCATTGCTGGCAGTATTATCTGAGAATGCAAAGCCTGATCAAGCAATTAGCTTATCTCTTCCTCTTGCCTGATAAGGTGAGTGTAGCCACGGTCAATGTGGAATGCTTGGACAAACTACACTCTGGTATTTCACATCTGCCTCACTTGCAAAGCTGCAGTTTAAGAAAAACCTTCTTGGCAATAAGTTCTGAGCATGTTTGTCTTCAGGCTCCTGCAGGTACCCTTTTGCAGTACCCAGCTTTTGCAGTACCCAGCCTCCAAACTTCACCGTGGCCTCTGGTTGTTTGAGGGACAAGTCATTAATGTTAATATGTAGATGAAGCACATAGCTGTCACCCACAGAGAGCAATTCAAATTGCTCGGTGTGCCAGAGTGTCACAGCAAAGGGAAGAAATGGCAGAAGTTCTCATTTATTAAGTGTTGAACTTTGAAATTTTAGTCACATCTGAAGGAAGATTTCAGCAGGGCAGTGGGGGCAGGGTGGGGACATAAACCTTTCAGTCCAGCCCAGAATAGACACTTGATTCGGCACAACTCCTAATTAGCTGTGAAACTTGTTTCACTACTTGATGCAAGTCAAAGGTATAAAACTGTTCAAAATACAATTAGACACATTCATAGGGAAAAGTCAAACAAGGACAGAACATCAGAATGAGGATACACTTAATACCTCAATAATTCCTTAAGCCACAAACAGCCAGAAGCTGTAAGTGCTTGGGGGAAGAGTGTCAATGTAGGCATGTGCTGTTCTTCTCATCTTTCCTAAGAATCTGTTCGCAGCTGCTGTTGGAGGTAGGCAAGCAGTTTTGATGGATCACTGGTCTGAGATAACAGTTTTTATGCTTTTACATATCCAACTCTGCTCACAACTCTTAGGTCCTGCAGTCCCAGAGACTTCCATTCTAGTCACTGCAAAAAGACACCTCAAATGTGGGGCTGTATGCTTTTTCATACAAGTATTCTAAGCAGAACAGTTTTCATCAAAAAACAAACAAACAAACAAACAAACAAAAAAACCAAACCAAAACAAAACAAAAAAAAAAAAACTCAGAAAGTTATAGCATCTATAAGGTTTTGTGTATTTCCTCCTGTGTCTGTACAAGCAAATGCCAGAGTGCTCCTAGAAAATCAGAGCAGGGTATCTCAGCAATCTGCTATTAATGTCTGCTATTGTTTCTGCAATAAATCCCTCTCACCAAAACTTTGGCTTAGAGTAGGGGAAAACCTAGATTTTGTCAGCTGCCATTTTCTGTTGATGATTCCTTAAACACTTTAATTAGAAACACACCTGATAGTTCCTTTCAAACACATGGTGAACAGCTGCCACATGAGCACAGTAAAATTTCTGCACAGCAGTTTTCTCACAAGAGACCCATTGCTAATATAGCAAAAATACTGATAAAACTGTAGGACTTGGGCCATGTAGATTACACTGATGCTGGTGAAAATTAGTTTTATGGGCTTATGTCTAATAATACCAACAAAAGAGTGAATCCAAAAATGGGATAAATTCTAAATACAAACTCTGCAAAGTAACAGCAATGTGGTATGTGTTATGTGTGCATGGAAAAGAAGCCAGCTGATTATTGGTATTGTGTCTGAAAAAGAGACTATTGAGGGACTAATTTCTGGTAATATTAATCATATCTTAAGTATATTTGACCCCCACAGATCAATTGCTGTTTTCAGGAACTGAATGCCACATGACATAAAAGCGTTCCCAAAGGAAATCTATCCTTCTCTACCCCGATGTCATTATCTAAAAGTGGATAAAGATTATTTGCATAGAGAATGTGAAGAAGATATTTTTCAGCTATTACAATGCTTCTGGGATTAGCACTTTTAGAAGAGATGATTTCTTCTTCCTTTTGGCTTTCTTTTTTAAATGGAAGAATAAGTCAAATTTTCATTCTGGATTTTATTTTGTTTTTTATTTTCCTGCAGGTAGCCACTGGCAAACCTCCTGCTTTCCACAATTTTGTTTTAATGCAAAGGTACTGAAGACAATCTTTTTTTAGGAATGGCAGGAGCAAAACATGGTTTTCTTCCTTTTATTTCTATTTTTTTTGACTACCAGAGGCTCATGCTGCCAAAGACACATGTGGTTAGATGATATGTAAGAAATATGGATAAGATACTGTTCTTAAATCTATAGTGCAAAAATACCTGCTTACCTAGCAGTAGTAGAAATAGGAATCATAGAAATCTAGTGTGTTAAGGATTTCAATAAATATTCTAATCTAATTTTTTGATGAAAGGCATCAAGTGTATCTAGGGCACTAGCAAAGATGTTTGTCAAATAATTAATGAATGCCTTGAACGAAGGAGGTTACTCAGAATTTCTCTACCCCTTGGTTCTGAGACTCATTGTCTTTACAATGAGAAAATCCATCACATATCTAACATAGTTAATCTTTGCTGAAAAACAAATTTATTTATTTTTGGCCTTCTTCCAGCTGGTCAACAGCACTCTTGTTTCACTGAACAGCAGTTGACAGCTTGCCCCACACTCCTCTTGCAAATCATAGAATGGTTTGGTTTGGAAAGGACTTTAAAAATCATCTAGTTACAAATCTCTGCCATGCCCAGGGTTGTCTTCCACTATCCCAGGCTGCTCAAAGCCTCATCCAACCTGGTCTTGAACACTTCCAGGGATGGGGCATCCCCATTTTCTCTGGTCAACTTGTTCCTGTGCCTCACCACCCTCACAGTAAAGATTTTCATCCTAATATCTAAATCTAAACATGCCCCCTTTCAGTTTAAAGCCATTCCTCCTTGTTCTATCACTACATGGCCTTGTAAATAGTCCCTCCCCAGCTCTCTTGTAGTCCCCACTGAAAGGCCACAATAAGGTCTCACCAGAGCCTTCTCCTCTCCAAACAGAACAATTCTAATTCTCTCAGACTTTCGTTGTAGGAGAGGTGTTCCATCCTTTTCAATAAAGCCAGAAATAAGGCTCTGCAGTCACATCAATGCACTGACACTGCCCTAGTGCCACCAGCACCATGAAGGGTTTTCCAGCTAGGACACACTTCAGCCCTTGCAGAAGTACCTATGGGGACCAGAGAAACTCCCTGAACTCCATCACTGCTTCTCAATCCTGATGCAGCCTCAAGACCCCTGTGTGTTTCAATCACACAGATTGTTCAAGAAGACTTGCAAAAAAAGTCCAGGAAAAAACTCAAAATGAACTTGTACAGGAGGATATGAAAGGGTGGAAAAAGCAGGACTGGGCTTGGAGGGGCTCCAGCTGCAGCAGATGTTGTGCTGCTGCTGGGGCACACTGTTGAAGAGGCAGTACAGGGACACCTCAAAAGCATATATCTAGAGTTGTATTGCAGCTTTCTTCAGGGAAAACTATTGGAAAATCCAGTGGAGTTTTTGCATGTTGGAAAATCCAGCTCATCTGACTGGAGCTGTAAAATTTATCTCCCATCCCCTCAGGGCACTGCCAGGGCCAGGGGCTCCCTGGGGGCTCCCTGGGTACCGTGAGAGCTCCCTGCTGGGTCTGTCAGGGCAGGTTCTGGCAGCTGGGGCTCATCCCACACCACAGCTACGGACATTGGGCACCTCCCTGGGCTGGGGACAGGCCAAGATGTGGACCTGTGGGTTGAAACAGGGCAGCTGGGAGCTGGAGATGGCCCTGCTGTGATTTTGGGGCAGAGGACTGATGGCCATGGCAAGCAGACGTGAAGTTCTGGGCTGTGGGCAGGGTAGGGGGAACCCAGGAGGGGTGGAAAGGGACAGGCAGGGCTGGCAGTGCCTCAGGGCTATGACACTACCTGAGTTTTCAAGCTTGTCCTCCTCTCCAGCCTTCTCTACCAGTTGCACTTAAGGCACAAAAATCTGGTCAATATGAGGTGCTGATAAGTCTTTTGAGACTAACCGGTTTGATACAATCCTTTGGCACAAGTGCCATGACCAGTGCACCCTTTTTTTATCTGTGTTTTGCAAGGCAGAGTTGATTTCCATAGAGAGAAACCGGGTCCTTCTCAGTGCAGAGTTATCAATGATTCAATCCAACTATGAAAAACATGAGGGTCACTTGTTCAAAAGTTCTTTCTAAGTGTCACAAGATATGTAAAGTTGAAAAATGTTATGCTGATAAAATATCTTTACAAGCATATTTTGTCTGAAATGGGTCATGTTCCAGTAGCATGCAAAGTGCCAGAGCAGCAGTTGCAAGGGCTGGGCAGCGTATGCACACCTGAAGACTTGACACTTGCCTTCTTCTCTGAGTTGTCTGTGTGCTGCTCTGATGTCACCTCTCCACGTCTCTGCATGAAGGACTGCTGAAACCAATGTCAAATGAGGAGTTCTTCAGATAGTAAGGAGTGAATTCCATCATGTTTCTTTCTATTGCCTGGATAAGTTTTAGGTTATGTCAGATTTCCTTCGAAGTTCTGCTAGGATCTTTGGGACAAGCTGTGACGAAGAGACAAGTTTATGTTCCTGCATATCTTCAAACCAAACTCAGAATTGTACCTCTTTCTTTGGCCAAAATGAGGCTTGGTCAACTCAAAAGTTATTTGATTCAATATTTAGATAAATGATATTGAATAAGTGAAATAAAAAAAGTTAAAAAAACATGGATCAGAACTGCCAAAAGCAGAGCCACAATTCCTCCTGCTGACTGCTGTGGGTGTGAGTCACAGTCCTTCGTTCTCAAATAAAATGTGGGCTGAGGAAATTCACTTGTGACTACAGAGATGCAGTCACCTGGGTGAAAGCAGAGCCTCTCTCAAAACTTGGTTCTTAAACTTCCGAAGTCACAAATCCAAGTTAGACATAATCTACTGTCATCTGATAATGACAATTTTTTTCTCTCCTCTCTCTCTTTTTTTGAAATGAAGTATGAATGGACTAAACCCCAAACTGACTGTTTCTATCTACTTGTAAATAAATATCTTGCCATTAGAGACTATTATATGTCTGCGAAGAAGTCTATTTTTTCCTGATGTCACACAACTAATTTACCAGAATATTTTTTTTTCTCGGAATGGTGGTGCGTAATCATTTTACGAAAATGTGGGAAAGAACTGTCATGTGTCCTTTGCCTTGTAAAGAACCATTAAGCTTTGGATCTATTAGCTGGTGTTTGGAGGTTTCATTTGTCTCTCTTTGTAGCTATATAATGAAATATTTATTGAAAAAGAAAAAGTAACTGTTAACTCCCTTCCATCAGTAAACAAGTGTCTCCTTCACCTTGTGAAAATGTAGGATGGACAACTCTTCAATTAAACTACAGTGGATACATGGGTTTGCTGAAGACATCTTATCTGGAAAGTGGACATCTGTTCTGCCTCTCACATTTTTCCTCAAGGAATTCCTCTTTTAAGCTATCACAGTTTTACATTCTGCCAAGGATTTTATTTATCACTCTGACACAAAACTACTAACTTGAAGTCTGTCCAAACTGCACCAAAGTAACTATGGTAGCTGAAGGATTTTATACTTGATTTTGTGTCTTAAAGTTTGTAAGTAAGTTTTCCTGTAAGTATGTGCACAACTTACATAATTTATTCTCTTGTGCCCTTTCTCATCAGACACATGCAGAAGACATTTGTTAATAATGTCTCATTTTGTCTTAGGCATTTCTGTTTTGTGATTCTTTATATTTTTTTTAATATGTGGCTTCCATTTCAATATTAACTGACACTGCTGTGATGTCTTTCAGGCTTCTATGATGCAACTAAGATAAAACTTTAAAAAAATAGGAATGCTAACCCCTGACAGTTCAGAAGCTTAAAAGAGCTACAGATGCATTTAGTGCATAGCCATGTCAAATTATTTATCTAGTAATGTGTTATTATTTATCTTTCCTGACGGGCTGTTTTGAACATATTCATTTTCAACTACTTACTAAGAGACAGATTATCAAAGAGACTCAACACCCACCTGCAAAGGGATAATGATTGCCAAGCCCTTAAACACTCACCTTTGCAGCGTGTTTAGTCCAAATACTCAAAAAAACCCAGAACTCACTTCCAAGTGTGTGAATATCTGGAACCTCTTCTGATACCCAAGTGAGAGATGGGTATTTCCGAGAGTCTATTCACATGCACGTTTTCTTTGACATCAGGCTCCTAAAATATGATGTATACTCCCGAAAGAAAGCTGACTGGCGATGTTTTAAACACAATCAAAATAAGTCCTGGGTTCCATTAAAAAAAAACCTGTTGCCATGCATGGAAATCACCTAAAGCTCTGACACTCTAAGCCTATTTACATCTGACTGATTTCTGGTACTGGAGTTAGCAGTACTAACCTTTCACCAGACAGGGCAGGTGAGTTTATTGCATCAACTCCTACCCTGTCAACACATCTGAGCCTGACCTTCAAAACACCCAGCCTTCAGCTGTGACTCCTTTTCTCACCAATCCCACTATTTGCTAAATTCCTACATTTCATCATCCATCTTCTTGCAAGCGTTTTTGGTAGGGGAGGAATGGGAATTGAATTGAGCTGGTGGGGCATTGAAGAAGTATCTCAACTAGAGGTACTCAGGATCACTTTAGGAAACAGTAGTCCACTAGCACCAACCTATGTTCCTTTCCTTGCCTACTTTAATTGTTACACTTGATGTCTGAGGATTTTTGTCTATTCTTTTTAATTCATACACTTTGGCTAAAATTTCAAGTAATAAAATATGAATAGAAAATTCAGCATATTAAAATATTTTATTTTTATTACTTTAGAACATCAAAGCAGATTTCAAGTGGTCTAAATGTGAGAACTGGGACCTCTTCATTTATAGAGTGTGTGGAAGAAAATGTTGAATGCTCATTTCTTGTGTTAAGGGAATTTTGCAATTCTGCTTGCTTAGTTGTTTTTCTCCTCCCTCAGTATCTTCTGTCAGTAATGAAATTAAATGCAAATGAAAGTGATATGTCTGATCTTTTAAGTATAATGTATAGAGGAAAATGTTCTTTTAAATGAGAAAGTACTGGACTGTCAATTCTTCCTCCTTTTCCTTAATGTCTAAGGACATCTGATTTCAAACTACCTTAATCTGTAGTCTCTAAATAATAATTTTCCCAGGAGAATAGGGGAATGCTAACAAGTATAATGATGTTCATTATTCTGACAGTATTGGTTAAAAAGGATTTTGGTATGCATTCTTATTAATCAGAAATTTGCAATTTGAAAGACAGCACCAGCCATTTAGTTTCATAAAACTTGTTTCATTTCATGTCCTCTCTTTCACTGCTGGGTCTGATCTTCTATTTTGCTTATCACCATTCAGCCACTCAGCTCCCAAATCTAGTTTCACATGTCAGTTAAACACAGTATTTGACTTACCCAAAACACCAGACACTGCAGATCTGAAATGAACCATGAGGAGCCGGATCAAAGCAATTTGAAACAGGATTTCATCCACCTGTACTTACCCAGGTACCTTTACAACCTCCAAAAAAATTATGAATTTGCACAATAAAATCAAGCTTTTATGACAGTTTAAACAAGAAAACTGAGAAGGAATTTCTCATGCTGCCATTCATGCATCTGCAAATATGTTTCCTTCCTAATTTTGCCCTTATGCAGCTGCATGTTCTTCTTAGTTAATGAATTGCCCTCAGGTTACTCACCCAGACACATCTAATGTATCTCTGTCCAAAATGACTAAACTCTGTGCTGCATTAAAGATGTAAAAGGCCACAAATTACTTTCTTGATCTTTTCAACTAGATCACTGCTTACTGAATGGCATTCTCTCCATGTGGCATTCAGGGTGATTTCATCACCTAAGGGCTGAAGCTTTCAGTAGAATTGAAGTAAAACCTCTGCTTCTAAAAAGCTTCTCAATTCAGATTCCAGCTCAACAGAAGATATGTCCACTTCAGGTTTATCCCTATAACAACATTAATCCAATAAAATGTGCAAGTTCCATCTTTAAAGCACTTAGAGCAAAGTTTCTTGAAAACAATTTCCAATTAAAGTTGTGTGCTTGAGATTAATTTGTTACAGAAGGGTATTTTTTCCAGACCTTATAATAACCAAGAGTGTGCAATTAGCATATAAAGCATATAAAGCAAATAAGAATACAAATATGTCATGTTTAATACCAGCTGACATCCACTATGGTGTATGGGTGATGCAATAAGGATGTGTGCAACAGTCAAGTGAATTTTACCGTTTCTTCCCTTACATTTCTTATTTTTTTTCCTCCTTATGACCTCTGAGAGAAAAAAAACAAACAAACAAAAAAAAAAAAAAAACAACAAAAAAACCCCACTTCATGCTCTTCTACCTGCTATGAAATGAAACATCAACAGTACTTGGGCTAAGGAACTGGGAATTACAGTGCTGGATGTGAATTCCCTGCAGGAGTCCAAGCAGCAGGCATGCTTGCTTATCACATTGAAGACAAAAAATTGTCCATATAATTTGACCTCTCTTTCAAGTGTGAACACCACAAGAGAAGAAGTTATCAGCACAGTAATATTGAGGATTAGGCAGCAGGCACAAATTTGGCCAGAGACTTGCATTTAACAGAACACATTCCCTGTGATCTTTAGCTGGAATTTACCAGTGAGACCAAGGCTTATTAACAACGAAACCATGAAAAAAAGGAAGAGAAAAAGCCTAGCTGTATACTTCTAAGTAATGTGCTGAAAGAGAACAGCAGATGTGGAGTTTATCTCCCACTTGACTATTGAGACCACTTTTCCTGTATAATCACAGGGAAGCAGTCTCTCTTGTGTTTGCAGTTTCTTATTCGTGCCTGTCCTCTCTTTTTAGATTGTGAAGCCTCTGGGTAAAAACCATTTCCAACAAGTGCATACAGTGCCTGACATAGTGCACTGCCTGTACTAACCAGTGCAGTGTGATTTGACCATAGTAGAAACTAAAAAGTGAGGGGAACACTGAGGAGCTCTCTGTCAGTGTAATAAGGTAACACTGCAAAAACATTTTCTGTTCTTTGTTTGGTTTAATGCAAATTAGAAATGTGAGTGAAACAAACCCATCACTTACTTAGAATGCTTATAGGCTTTTGCTGGCTTCAGAAGTTTACTTTTCAAGCATCTTTTGATTAAATCATGTGTGCCAGATAAAACTAGAACGTTTTCTTAAAAGTAGATTAGAAGAGAATGAGTTCTGGAGAATGGTACCTGAAGCCAATTGTATGAGATTCAACAAGGTGAAGTGCCCAGTCCTGCAAAGCGCCAGGGCGAGAGGAAACGGCCTCAAGTTGCTCCAAGGGAGGTTTAGAAGAGATATTAGGAAAAAATTTTTCACTGAAAAGACCATTAGACATTGGAAAAGGCTGCCCAGGGAAGTGGTGGAAACACCATCCTTGAAGTGTTCAAAAGGGGTGTGGCTGTTGCACTTGGGGGTGTGGTTTAGAGGTGGAATTGATGGTGCTGGGTTCAGAGATAAACTCAATCATCTTAGAGGTCTTTTCCAACTTCAATGAGTTTATGATTCTGTGATTTTTTTTCCATTTAACAACAAATACTGTTAGTTTGGGAAAACCAGATGTGATACTGTCATGCTTTCCAGTTTTCTGCACTACTTTTTTGCTCCTGTTGTGAAAGGTGCCTTGAAAATCATAAATTCAGCAGCTGGCATGCTATATCCTTGTTTTGCTACCCCTCCTGACTGGCAGTTCTGAATTGTTGTTACTGTAATGCCATACTGTATACTGACGACCACTCCATGTTTCTGCTTTTCTAATTGTGTTTGGATTCTTGAAGAATAACTTCAGTGTAAAGAATTCTGGGCCTCAGGCACTCACCCAATATTTAGGACAGTGTAATCAACCCCCTGGGAAGATAATACAGGAAAGCTTGATTGCTGGTGCCAATAGGGTTTCTTTTCCAGGTCACTGCATGAAGTGAGGCCTAGAAGGTGATTATTTTTCAATTTGTTTCTTTTTCCAGTCATTAAAGAGGCCAGACTAGTCAGCTGCATCATTTAGACCTTTCTGCAGGATCCAGAATTAATGTTCCTCAGATGCAGAATGTTCCATATGGATCTTTTGTAGTCTTCAAAGTTTAGTACATTTCAGTCTCTGTATAGGTCTTCAGTATTGATGTAGTGAGGTAGTTTTTGTTTATTCTTTGGATATGCTGTTTTAGTCCAAAAAAAAAAAAAAAAAAAAAACAAACCCAAGAAAAAAAACCAAGAAATCACCACAGCTGAATTTTGTATTATGCATTTTGCATTTTTTATAACCATAAATTATCCTTACTGAAAGGATAAGAATATTCTTACTGGATATTCTCCAGTGACTACCTCTGAATTCCTGATATAAGGTCAAAATACTGAAGCTCTTTTGGGATCTGTTGCTGCATAGCACTGCAATGTAACTCTTACTGGCAGATGCTGGGGTTGGCAGTCAACCTGAGCTCCACAGTCTTCAGGGGATGAACTGGTTCTGAACAGCTGAAATTTCATTTTTACTAGCTGTCCAACCAGGCTGGCTAATCTTTGCTGGCCAAGGCATTGATGCAAGCTGTGGATTGCCATCTTCTTAGGAATTGAAAAAGTTTTGCAAAGCAACAGATGACCAGTGGTTTTATCACTTGCATGATTATTTCTGGAAGCAGGATATTTTGGTGCAAAGTGATTAATTTTTAGCTGTTAGCATCTTTGATGCTTCCTATTGAATGAACAAATAAAAACCCTTTAAAATAAAAATAAAAAAGCTGCTGTTTGGTACTTTTCCAAAACAGTGAAAGTTCCTTCCTGTAATATTTGTTTCTCTCAGCACAAAAAGCGACTGCAGCACACGATTCCTTCTCAATTGTACCAACACTGAGATTTTCTAGTTTTTTCTTCCTTAACTGCATGCTGCAATGGCCAGAGCTGTATGTGTTTCCAAAAATATGGAAGACTCATAGTTTATAAACTAATTGACTGATTTCACTTGCAAATTTATGTGCTGAAATTGCTCTATAGGAAGCATTTACACAAGTTCTACAGTAATGAGATGATCAGAATGAAAGCCAAATAAGAAGCTGCAGGAGACAGAACTCTGAGTGCCCATCCTATTTGATCAAAAACTGCTTCTCTAATTGCTGAGAAAGGAAAGGGTGAAAATGGTGGTCCATCCATATGTTTTCCCAGACACAGCAATGGCAGTGGTGTACTTGAAGTACGTGAGATGGGCATGTGGCTTTCTGTGTGGCAATTTGTCTCTTAATATCATCAGAAGCAGAGGAAAATCTCTGTTAGCAAAACTAGATTTGTGCATCCTATCATTCAGTGCCAGGATGGTGATAGAGATGAATGAAGGAGTGCCAGGATGGTGATGCACATGAAAGGAGAAGAGAGAAAAAAAAATACAGCAGAAAACTGTGAGCACTTGGTGACATGGCCTGGGCCATGTGCACAACATTCAAACGGGTCTTGTAGTCTTCTCAATATGTCTGATGAATTTTCCCTGCAACAATTTTATTTTATTACCGAGGCAAAGATCCATGTGTTTTCATACCCATTTTGTGGAGAATACATTTACAAATTGTTTTAATAACAGTTATGTGCATTAATCTCACAATGCATTTTCTTACTGTAATGCAATTACAGAAAACATTTCTCTGAAGCCTTGTAGTAGACCAAGTCTGGAAAATTTTAAAAAAAATATTAAGAAGCATATTTCAGAGTTTGAAGACTCAAGTACTTTCAAAGGCAACTGCTGTCAATGTTGCTTTTGTGTTGACAGAATCCTTTTAAAAGGTTTTGTGGTGCGAAAAGCACCTTTTAGTGGGTTTGCATAATGCACTGGGAGAGAACACGAAAACGTTTTTCTCACCATGGCCAGTCACAGCGCGCACTTAGAACATCGTGTACCCAAGCCGGGAGGCGATTTTCCATTGGGCTCGCAGGCACAGCCGCTGGGATCGGCACTCACGCCTGCCCCTGCTCGCCTCGGAGATTGTTTGCTGCTCCCCAGTGCACCTCGGCATGACTCAGGCCCCTTAATGCGCCTGCAGGAGATACTGGGGGAGCGGGCTCACACCCGCCCGAAAGCGAGAGACTGACGTCCCCACGGCTTGCGGGAGGCCAGAGTGCTTTTATTGTTCAGAGCGTGGCTGGGAGCAGGAGGGGCGGTGTCCCCTGTGCCGGCTGCCCCCCGGCACCACAAGGTGGCTTGGCGCTGCCCCCGGCCGAGGCCTGCGGCCCGGCGGCGCCTGGGCCCGCTGCCCGCCGCGCCCCCCCGGCCCGCGGGACAGCGCTGAGGGGCCCCGTGTGCCACAGCCGGGGCTGCCAGCTCCTTGGTGCCGCCGTGCCTCCGTCTGGCTAAAGGAAAACCGGCCCGTGCCTGCCCCTGCTCCTGCGCAAATCCTCCCTTCCTGCTGTCCCTCAGATCCCCTCAGGACAGCCGTCACTTTTTGCATTACATGGTCCGCCGCGTCGGAAGATGCCTCTCTAACATGTAAAATGTCAAGCCCTTGGCTAAGACGGCCGGACCCCCAAGTGTCGGCAGGGACAAGTGTAGCCCCTGCCCACAGCACTCGTGTGGCTACAATAGGTTTATGAAGCCGGGCCCTGAGAGATGAAACAAACTGCAGGTATTCCCAATTCGACTCTTCTAGTCCTGCTGCTCTCAGCCTAATCTGTAACAGATCTAACAGCCAGGAAAATGAGAAAATCACCTACACACGAGTCTGCCACAATCTTCTGCACTGGCACCTTGGTGATGCTAAGGTGGGAATAAAATTGGGTTTTCTCTTACAGACGAACCTCTCGTTGCTATAGTTGTGACATCTTTGTTGTATATGATGCATCTGTGACACTTGTGGCTTTCTGGGGGTGGACAGGACAGACAGGGTGGATGGATGTATCTCATACTGCTGTAGCTTTTGCCAAAGCAAGGTGAGTGATGAGGATGTGATAGAAAGAGAGAGAATCTGGCACTGAGTTATTAAAAGGTGCACTACAGATTTTCTTTGCAATATGTCTGTGTGAACTTCACTGATTTCTCTGCAATACTGCTTCATTCACAGACAGGGTTTTCCTTATAACTTACTTTCAGATGCTTTATGCAAAAATTGTTTGAGAAGTTTCTATCAGAGGTACAGCTTCTGCTGGTCCCATTGGGAAAATATGTGAAGGTGTCATCCTTAAATTTTTTCCTTTTACCCTGCCTTAACATTTTACCTGGAAGATAACCTAAAGGTTTAAGATACTGTGAAATAAACAGTTCCTACAGCCAGTATTATGCAGGTGCCATTAACAGCCCAGTCCCAAGGAAGGCAAACATTCAGAGTTCCTATTTGTTGTATTCATATATTTAAAACTTGCTGCTTTTATAAATAGGACTCCAAGGCATGTAAGGATATTAGTGACATGTAATAGTTGACTGAGAGTTGCAAGTATGCAGGGCTCAGCAAAAGCAACTATGAGCTAAAGCAACTGTAAGTGCTCTGTTCATGGAATTCTGGGGAATTAAAAAGCTGCACCTACCTGAATTCAATCCTTGCTTCTTCCAAAAAACCATTTGGACAGAGAACCCCACCACCCCCTCACCTTTTCTCCATTTCTTACTAGTTTAAAAAATCGGACTTTAATATCTCTGTGGTCTTTCAGTATTATATTACCTAACGGGAGCAGAGGAAATTTTTTCTTCTTCAAGTGCAGCTTCCCTTTTGTTACAGGAAACAAAATACCTTCAGGATGTAATGTGTTGCAACACTTTTCCCTGTTAATATCCCTGAATTTTATAACCATGGATCATGCATTCTGGGGTGGTTTGTCTCCCATCCTGTGGAATCTACACAAATGGTGAGAAGTGATCCTAAAAAAGGATTTACTATAGGTTTAGCTACTTAGACTAAATGCAGATGTTGAAAACAAGAAGAATCATTGGGCATTGCACTTTTCTTCACATCCTAATACTAAGTTTATACTTTTCATGTGTGAGTCAATGTTTTTGCCATCTTTCTAATTCACTTCAGTGACAGTGCTGACTTTACCTGTCGCTGTTTTCCAGAACAGCTGTGTGCACCATTTCATTAAGAAAAAATATGAGGAAAACCTGTGATTCAGCTCTCCTTACTGCCTCTTCTTCCCCCACGAAAATCAAGGAAGAACACCAACTCTTTTGAGTATAATGACTAGCAGTATTATTCAGTAATCAACACTGGAAAATGGGGAAAGATTTCTTTTGAAGGACAGCTTTTATTCAGTTGCAAAGTCTCCTTTGGTTACCTTGTTCTCAGAGGATGAGTAATGTTGTTTTAATTATTTTTACTTTAGTTCAAGGTTATTAATCATCTTCAAACTAGCAACAAATACATTAATTCACTAGTGTTTCATGTAATTGACTGTACATTTTCTTTTTCTCAGACATTTTCTTTGCCATTTAAGTGTTGCTGATTTCTACATGCACTGGTGGAGACCATCACCTAGTGACTACAAGTTTGGGGGCTGGGACATGAATTTCTTCAACTAAAATCACTCTTCATAGGGGCTAAAAACTAATCTCCCTCAAATTCATGACAGAACTCACTGTCAGATAGTGACACTTTATAGACTAGTGACACTGAGGTTTTGGAGGCATGAGAGGTATTATTCCTGAGTGGTAAACCACCAACACTGGCGAAAAATTTGGAGTCAAATTACTGAAAGTGACCATCTGACCCCACTAAAGCAATCAGGATCTTTGCCTTTGACATCAATGGGGTCAGGTATTAGTTCGAGAGCTATTCATGTGTTTTAGCTATGTGCTCCCAAGAAACTCAGTGAATTTACTGTATTTCATACATAGATGTAATATGTTTATGACTTATAAAAATTATGACTTATAACTCTTACAAGAATTATATGACTTACAAGAATATTGTGAGATTAGTGATAGTGCATTCAGATGTATTGTATAATTGTAGCATATTTTATAAGTATGAAGAACACACCTTAAGTATGGGCATATACCCAGATCACACACAGCTCATCTTTTATCTGAAACAAAAGATATTTCTAAATCTGTGACATGGGGGTTTTAGCGTAATGTTCTTAGTACTGAACAAATATTTCCCCTTTCATATACAGAACCTTTTTCTCCTATTCCAGTATTTATCTTGTAGTAAACAAGGTTTACCTTGTTGTAGCTCTGTGATAATTATATAAAAATATTCTCCATTAGGAATAAGAAGAAAGAAAGTCAGGCTATGTGGTAATGAACAGTACATCAGAAGCAGTCCTTGTCTCAGAACAGAACTGGTAGAACTGATTTGAGGAGATAAGGGTCAGGAGCTGTATTAAAACCGGAGTTATTTACCTTCTTACAGAGGAAAGGTTTGAATAAATAATATTCTTTACAATGGCTTTCTTTTGAATGTGATTTTCTTTTTTATTCCAGAAAGGTATGTGAAACATATATAGGGATCTATCTCCTTGTGAAGCGCTTACTAAAAAAATCAAACCAGAACCAAACCACAAAGCAAAAACATCTTTAAATGTTAGCATTAGATGATAAGATGTCATTTCTGCATTTCCTTGCTCAAACTTGTTGTTTATTGGGTTTCAGAGGAAATTCACATGACACTCAGGTATTTCATCAGAGAAACTAACCAAAGTTATTTATGCAATGGTAAAACATTCTTTACAGACAGTTAAAACCAACATACATTTTAGAACAATCTCAAGTGTTACTGAGACTTAGAGAAAACTTGTGTTTGCTGTGGAGTAAAATATGTCAAATAATTGCCCCAAATTATATGCAAATAGCTTATTTTTTTTTTCTGAAGACACGTATAGAAGTCAATAATATACTTGCACTTGGAAGCAAGAAATCAACAGGAAAAGGATTTTCACTACAGAGAAAAATACCATATTTAAGTTTCACAATTTAAAACATACTAGAGAGTATTATAGTTTATTGCTATGTTGTTGCTATTGACATATGCAGTTTTCTCTGGAGACTGAACACAGTTTTGGGGATCAAAAGAGGGAGTTCAGTCTTGAAATGTCCCAGCAATTTCTGGTTTGTGCTGTGCTCTGCAAACTCCTATGAAATTCAAAACCGACTAAAGAGATCAGCATTTACATAATGAGCTCAATAGACATGTACCTGGAGTTATGAAATCACACAGGAGTCTCTGCAGACAATCTTCGTTCCTAATGAGAAGGGTCAATAAATCCAGTGCAGTTCTGTCTGAAATCAGTGAGTGGCATTACAAGGGTCAGAGACCGATTTTTGACATTAGAAGAGGCCATTACGAACATCCAGTCTGACCTTTGCATAAAGCAGGGCAAAGAATGGCTCGATAGCTTGAGATCTTTTAGAAAGATAGCAAGACTGACTTTAAAGATTTTCTAGTAATGGAGATTGTAATCCAATTCTGTTTAAGTGATTAATTGCCTCGGCTGTTACAGAAATGCATTTTATTAGAAGATAGAGATGGATCGGACCATAAGGCCACACACAAGAAATTCTTTGTGCTATCTTTAAATATAAAAACTAAGAACCACACATTTTCCTCTAGGCTAAGTAGTACTTTATTTAAGTTATGACAGCAGACAAAGATTATGTGCTGTTTCCTGGCCCCTGTGTCTGGCTGGTGGCCCCAGTGTCTGCTGTCCAGCCAACTCGTGGCACAGAGGCCAGAAAACCGAGCTCCCCAGTGTCACCCCCCCACTCCACATTTCTGGAGCTATGCATCTGGTGGAGCACAGGCCCTCCTGTGCTGCTAAGGGATATGGGAGCTCTCCCTGTTGCTCACTAAGCACAAAACAGGGAGCTAAGCCATGTGAAGGACCCCCATGCTCAGGGCAATTTTGGCGGTGGCCAGCCTGGCCTGCAGCCCCACAAGGCAGAGGCTGCACTGCAGGATGCACAAGCCACCAAAGACAGGCTTCTACACCCAACCAAATGTCTTTTTTTCCTTAATGAGAAAGACTTTGTTATTCTCTTATCAAAATATGTGGTTCTGATTGATATTTGCTGGGCTCTGCGTGACCTGTCTCTGTCGTCTTTAGCGTGGTTAATTGGAATTATTGAGCGGCGCCCGGCTCTGGCAGGCTGGGATTCACCCCTGTTGGGATGGTCCTCACCTGCCCGCCCTGGGCTGCTTCTGTGCAGCCTTGCTCCCGTCAGACTGAATTAAGCTGCACTGTCAGGAGCCAGAGACCCTTCAACAGTTTTCCAGCACAAGCAACACTAAATTAGTGTTTGGTAATAGGCTGCACACTGTTTTGTAATAAGAAAATATGGATGGTTCTATTTATTCCCTCTCGCTCCCTGCGATGATAAGAAATGTTCTAATTCATTATTAATTTGTTCCGACTATTTCTGGTAAATGTAAACTATGAATAACTTTAGCTATGCCATTAGCGATACCTCAGAACTACAGATGGATTTTTGTTTCTGGACACAGGCACATGGCAGTCCCACTGTTTCTAAAGGTGTACCCAAAATTCTGTCACATTTGGGTACAAAACCAGAACTTGTCATTCACCTTGGGCTACAGCTGCATCTAAAGAAACCTGGAACACAAAAATATTGTGGTTGTTATTTGTCCAGTACAAATTATTGTATCTTGGCAGTACTTGTGAAACTTTCTATATTCAATCTGCTTAAGGGTTTACCCTCCCCCTGAACACTGGACCAAATGGAAATGAGAGTGGGGATAGATCTGCTGCCAGTGCTAAAGCCTTTTATTCTGCCCTGTGGATTAGTGAGGTCTTTAGCGGCATTTTATAGGTTGCTGGCTTTAGTGTAGAATAGGCCTTTGGAATATTAAGTCTTAATATTTGTTGTTGTTTTTTGCCTTTCATAATTTATTTTTCTAGTTTTCATGTATGTATGATTGATCAAAGAACTACTGTCAGAAAGCATCAAGGACAATTCTTTTCTTCTCTTCCAGCATGTGAGTTTATTTGGGTGAAAGATGAGAGATTATAAATAAATCTATTGGTCATCCAAGGAAATTTTCTGTCACAGGCACAGCATGGTGGTACCTCCTTGTGAAAGTCCACTGTTTGGTCATTCATTTATTTAAAAAGTGATTTTCCTACCTTTGTGTTTGGATGGGAATGACTCTTCCTCTGCCTGTGTATTGTCGTAGTCATCTGCCTTCATTTACTGAACAGGGGGAGGAGGACACCCACGGGGTAAGATGGAACACTGAGCTTCTGTGTGGGCAGTCGTGCAAGACACAGGCAACCCATTGGCCTTGTCTCTCACCGTGAGTTCTGAGCAGCGGCAAGAGCGGAGTGACTGGACTGCTGGTGCTCCTACACTGCTGCCCTGGCACGTAGTGCTCTGCCTCCTCACTTCAGAAAAGGAAAGAAAAACAAAAATAACAGCCCTTTTTCTTTTTGACTGCTTGCTTGGAAGTAAGGTTATAAAAGGTAGCAAGGAATTATCTGGAAGATTCTCACAGAGACTTTGCTAATGCTTGGTGGTCTCATGCAAAGAGGCTGGCGAGGGTCCTGGCCAGCAGGTGAGGCTTGCCTCTCTCATCTCTTGAGAGATTTGTAGTCCCAGTACTGTCCCTGGTTGTTGTGCTCTGGGTCATGTACATTCTGCCCAGATCATCTCTGGGTGACCAAGTTTATCTGGATTGCAGCTTTGTCACTTTGGACATGAGAAAGCACACAAATGTTTGTGCTTTATACAGTGTGCCTAAGCACACTTTCTTTTACTTTCTTTTACCTCAAGAAAGCATGAGAGGGAATGGTTTAATAAAAGAAAAGCAACCCTGTGAATGAAATACTTCAGATGTTTCTGTCCCTGAGTGGATTGACATCTAGCCTACAGGAGTAAAGTAGAGCTTTCCCACCTCAGCTGCAGGTTCCACATCTCAGCTGAAATGCTGAAATGTCCACCAAACCATGCTTGAGCTCTAATACCTTCTGTTCTGCTGCCAGGATACCCCTAATTGGCCTTTTTCAGATGACCACAGCTACAGCTGAATGATTTCATGGATGGGTTCTCTCCCCTCTGACAAGTTCATCCTTCCCAGGAGCTGGCCTTTGGGGAGGAGGAGGAGTCAGGAAAGCCGAGAAAAAGTGAAGGCTGGTGTTTTGTTTGTGAAACTAATGCAGACAAGTATGCACTGGGATACTGGTTAGCAATAGGTCCCCCAAGCCACCCTAGTAAGAAAGGAGGCCTGGGAGAGGTGGTTACAAGATGGATGATAAACCCATAATGTGTGTCTGTGAAGAGAGAGAAGGGCGCCTGGTTTGGCAGGATTGCTTGCTCTTGAGAAAGAAGAATTAATCCTTTTCTATATTGGCAGAAATACATGTGTCCTTTCATGATAAAATTATATATTCCAGGTACATCAATTCTTCCAGGTTCTTTTTAAAATATGCAGCTAAGTTGGGACATACCGAGGAAATACGAATATAGTGGCTGGACATCCAACCAGTGTGTATGAGATATCTGGCTTTATGGACCAATAGAGTTTCCTGACAGCTTGATAAATTACTTATATTTTATGAAATATGCATTATTTTAGAAAGGGGGTTTCTGAGGAGTCAAAAAGATGCCCATCATGGTACATGATGAAATATGTTCATTTGAATTAGTACTATGGCAGCAAGGTTTCCAGCAGTCATTTGCAGTCAGCTGCAGTCAGGCTTAAAAAGGCTCACAGGATATAAGCTCCCCTAGAAACTTCTATAGAATTATAATGCTCTAGTTAATAAAATAGATATTTAAAATAGAATAGTCAGATAAATTAAAAGGTCTAATTTAAGCTGGTAGGGTAAAGATGAAAGAAATTCTGCCAATAAAAAACCCCTGCTTTTCTTCAGATGATGCCTTAGGAATTTGCCCTAGAGGCAAGTATTACACACCTTAAATCCCTCTTAGCCTTGAAATGACAATTATTGAGAAATTTACTTGTACACAGAGACCAGATTAAAACCTTTACTTCCTCAGTCTAAACCACAGTCATGTCATAATCATATTCACTTTGCACACACAACCCTGTGACGTAGAGTGACATACTATGAAGCTTTTATTGGCACTAACTGTGTGTGAGTTACTCACCATAAATGAGAGTTTAGAAGATGCATTTTTTTGCAAACCATCCTGACATTGCTGCTGCATGCACAGCATCACCAGGGTGGCACAGGGTCTCTGTGTGGGGTCTGTAGCTTCAGGTTTGTTTTGCAGGTATCTCTACCTCTGTGCTGCTGATGCCTGTTATTTCAGGCATTCTCATACTTTCTGAAAGGAATAGGGGAGTGGGGATGGAGGAGACGAAATGCGGCTGTATCTACCAAAAGCAGCTGAAAGTAGCTTTTCTAAAGTGAAAACAGCCACAGCTTTAAAATGTATTACCTGTGTGTGTCTCGTCTCTTTAGAGAGAAGGAATGTTTTTTCCTGTTCTTGAGGCGGAGTGTGTGTTCAAACCTTCATACTGACGTGATTCACACAACCCCTGCCACACGGGTTTCTAGAAAAGCCCGCGTTTACACCTGCTACCGCCGAGTCATGACAAAGAAAACCGAAAAAACCCGCCGAGTCATGACAAAGGAAACCGAAAAAAACCCGCCACAAACCCCACCAGCCCCCAAGGCCCGGTGAAGAGGAGCAGCGGGCAGCCCTTTCCCGCTGGCCTCTGTCACAGCCGGGCCCGGGAGCCCGGCGGGACCGCGGGGGTTTCTCCCCATCCCGGCCCAGCCGGGGGAGGGGGCGGCCCCGGCCGGCCCGGCGGCGGCGGCCGCAGGTGCGCAGCTGCCCGCCAGGTGGCGCCCTCCGCTCACGGACCGCGCGCGCCGCGGGGCGCGGGGAGCGGCGGGGAAGCCCCGGCGGGGCGGGAACCGTGAGGTGACCCCGCTCCTGAGGGAACTGCGGGGTGATCCTGCTCCAGGGGGAACCGTGAGGTGACCCCGCTCCTGAGGGAACTGCGGGGTGATCCTGCTCCAGGGGGAACCGTGAGGTGACCCCGCTCCTGAGGGAACCGTGGGGTGACCCTGCTCCAGAGGGAACCGCGGGGTGACCCTGCTCCAGAGGGAACCGCGGGGTGACCCCGCTCCAGAGGGAGCTGCGGGGTGACCACGCTCCTGAGGGAACCGTGGGATGACCCTATCCCCAGAGGGAGCTGCGGGGTGACCCCGCTCCAGGGGGAACCGCGGGGTGACCCTGTCCCCAGCGGGAACCGCGGGGTGACCCCGCTCCAGGGGGAACCGCGGGGTGACCCTGTCCCCAGCGGGAACCGCGGGGTGACCCCGCTCCAGAGGGAGCCGTGGGGTGACCCTGTCCCCAGAGGGAGCCGCGGAGTGACCCTTCTCCAGAGGGAGCCGTGGGGTGCCCCCGCTCCAGAGGGAGCCGCGGGGTGACCCCGCTCCAGCAGGAGCTATGGGGTGATTCTTTCCCCAGCGGGAGCCGCGGGGTGACCATTTCCCCAGAGGGAGCCGCGGGGTGACCGCTTCCCCGGCAGCCCCACCGGGCGCCCTGCCCTGCCCCGTTCCCTCTCCTGCCGGCGGTCCTTCCCGGCTCGAAACTCCCGGCACAGAATGACAGCTAGGATAGCGTCCCGCTCCGTCCCTAGTCCTGCATCCCCGCCCGGGATCGTCCCGTTGGCCATTTCTACGGGAATCATTCATTCACGTCAAATTTCCTTTATCTCCGGAAAATATTGGAACCTTAAATGACCGTAATAGGAATGTAATTGTATGGTGTGTTTTTTGTTGTTGTTGTTTTTGAGAAATCGATTTGGGCTCAAATAACTCATCCAAGCATGTTACACCAAACCCATTCAAATAGGAAACAGGAGAACTATATTATTGCTGCTTCCTGAACGCTCTGCTTATGATCCCAATAATTAAAATGTCTAGTAATGGCTCCTGCAGCCTGGATTTCTTTGGGTAATTCTCGGAAATGAAGGGCACATTTTCGGTCGCGGAGGGAGGGGAGTGCGGAGACGAGCAGCAATTGCAGCGGCTGGAAGCCCGCCGATGGCCCGCGCCCGGCGCATCACTTCGGGGGAAAATTATTCCGGCGGCGGGGAAGTCCCCAGAGAAGGGATTTCCTTCCCGGTCCCTCCAGCAAATCAACTTTTTTTTTTTTTTTTTTTTTTTTTTTTTCCCTCATGGAAATGATGCTCTTCCCTCCCTCTCTGCCAGGCGCTGCGAGCCGCACATCTGTCTCTGCACAAGGCGGAGAGACGAGAGGGTCGGGCCAGGGGATGGGGGGAAAAGCGGCCCCCCTCCTCCCCGGGCAGAGCCCTGGGGACCGTCCTTGCGGCGCGGCCGTGGGGCTTCAATACACGCGGAGCGGTCACGGCGCTGCTGGTTTCCCCTGGGGGGGGGGAGCCTTGTGTAATGGGAACAATATTACAATACTTAAAAAAAAAAAAAAAAAAGTAAAAGGAAAAGACAAAGAAAAAAGAGAACTGAGAAAAGAAAAAAATAAAAGGGGGGCCTGGGAAAAAAAAAAAAAATCGGCACTTACAATTTTAAATGTCCGCGGAAGTGGGGGGTTCCGCGCCGTGGCTGCTCCGCCTGCGCGCTCAGAGGCGGGCGGCTCCGCGGGGGCCTGCGCCCAGCGGCGGCCCCGGGCTGCGTGTGGGGTGAGCTGGCCCCGCGGAAAGACCCCGAGCAGAGCCCTGGGGGAGCCCAGCAAGCCCGAGGACCCCCACCCCGCCCCTAATTGCTCTCCTCCGCTTCCCTTCCCACGTCAGGTAAAACTTTACTGTGGCGAACATTCTTTTAGGTTTGTGCGGTGGGGTTTTGTCTGCGTGTCTGTTTGATTGTTAGGTTTGCTTTTTCTGTTTTTTTTTTTTTTTTTTTTTTCGGGGGGGGGGGGGGAGTGTGAGTTGGTGTTTATGAGAAGCTTTATGACTCCTGATAAGCTCATCTTTGAGGACGACACAGAACTGTGTTCCTTGAGGAATTGGGGTGGTGACGTCTTTTCTGATACCCGATTATTACGTGACTGAGGGAAAAAAAAAAAAAAAAAAAGGATTTGATTCATGAATAAAAATCCGGACACCACTACGGGGGCAACAAACAATATTGCCCGTCCTCTAAGGTAACAAGCAGGCAAATGTTTACGAAGAGGGCTCTTGCTGAAGCGGGGTGTTTGCAAAGATTTTCTTGCTAATTGCGTATCAGACGGAAGACTGTGGAAGGCTGGTCAAGTTTGGAGCCACCGAGCAGGAGAAGAAGAGAAGGCTGAAGGCGCTCAGTGAGGGGAGAGATCTGGGGAAGACAACATCGCACGCAGCCAGCCCGCGGCTCCCGCCTCCGCTCCCTCCCGGACTCGCTCGCTCTCTTCCCTTTTCCCCAGCGCTCGGTTCTCCGGCGACATCTCACTCCATCCCTCTTTCTCCATTCCCTGGTAGACTCCACTCCAGATCTGTGCTGCTACCTGCAAACTTTTTTCCTTTATATTTTTTCCCCTCTCCTATCTCTTTTTTTTTTCCTTTTTTTTTTTTTTTTTTTTTTTTTTTTTTTTTTTTCTGGAGTGGATTACCCTAAAACCAGCAAACAACTAACTACTGCCGCTTCTGCACCTTCTGCATCCTGCCGGTCCTTCGCCCATCGGAGAGGCGATGTCACGAGGGTTTTAACTCCTTTTGGACGCAACTTGGGAGACAGCTCGATTTCTCCCCCTCCCCATTTTGGGTCTTTATTTTTTTTTTCCTCCCCAAGACCTGCCGTTTTAGTTTCGCAGCCAAACGCTCTCAGTGCCGGGTGTCTAGAGTTTGATGGTAAGGACACGAGGTGGCTGGCCGGGCCTTCCCGCAGCGGTCCCGGGGCGGGCGGGCGGGCGGACGGGCACCGACGGGGCGGGCGGCGGCCGCAGCTCTCTGCGCCAGGCACCGCTCCGCTCCTCTCCGTGCCGCTCAGCGCGGGCACTCCACTGCCCAGGGCGCTTGTCCCCCGGGGCCGCGGCTGCCTCATTTTCCGGCAGGCGAGGCCAGGGGGTTGGTGAGCCGTGGAGTGATTTCTTTGGGATTTTGTTAGTGATTTTTGTTTGTTTGTTTTCGGTTGTGCTTTTTTTTTTTTTTTTTTTTTTTTTTTTTTTTGACAACAGTTTCCTTCCCTCCCGCACAGAGTGGCAATGTGTAGCAAAGCGATCCTAGCACTCCTGGTCTATGGCATAATAATGCACTGCAGCGTCTACTGCTCACCTGCGGCCGGACTTCAGTACCCGGCGCTCAGGTAGGTCCGTCAGCTGGCCGGGAGCTCCGTCGGAACCACTTCAGCCCCCCTCAGCCCAGCTTAGCTAAGGGCAGCGGAATCTTACCGGGAAAGAAAATGAGAGGGGATGTGGAGTAGAGTTACCGAAGGAAATCCCCTCCACCTGGGCTGTGTGCCCACCCCCCCACCGCGGCACAGGACCCCCTCTGGCTGCAGCATCCCCCAGGTCCGCTCCTCGGGACCCCGCTACTGTAACCCGCGGCCTCTTGCCCCCGGTGGAGGCCCCGGGAGTGGGGGACCTGCTCTTCTGCGTGTCGGCGGGAGCGGGCCGAGGGGCCCAAAAGTTCCTCTCCCGTCTGCCCCTGTCCTACGGGGCCCTTGGCAGCCTCCGGTTGCCCGCAGCTCGCCCAGGGTGAGCGCCGAGCATCGCCTGTCCGGCTCAGGGAGAGCGGGGCGCGGGGACGGGTGCGCCGTTGTGTGCAAGCATGTGGGAGCTGTCATGGTTCGTGTGGCGGCATTGGAGCTGCTGGGGATTCAGTCCCTTCCCCTGGTTACCTGTCTGTGTGTGACGGCCCTTCTCAAGAGGAAAAGGGGCTGGCACAAGGTGGTTTGGTTTTCTGTGTTCGGAGTTGTCTTGCTGGGCTCCAGCGCAGGCTGATGCCTGTGCTGCCCCTTTCCAGCTGGGAGCCGTGGGCGTTTGGATCCCTCTGTGTTTGGGGCAGGAGTGGAGGACACCCAGAGGCACCAGCGCAAGGGAGTTTCCTACGCTGGTCTGAGGCTGGGGGCTCAGGGCACCTGGTCCGGGACGGCGATGGCAGCCTGTTCTCACTCTGCTTGTCGCCTGCCCGGGCGACCGGTGCTGCTTGGCTTGGGGGGCAGTTTTGGGCTCGGTGCTGTCGTCCTGCTCCACCGGCGCTTGGCTCTGTTCCGGGGTGCCCTGCGGGGGTCACTGCCGTGCGGTGAGCGGAGATGAAGCGGGGTGGGGGGGTGGGGGGTGATGTCGGGAGCGCAAGGTTGTCCGAGGTGGGTGTCCTTTTTGGGGCTCCGAGGTGTCCTTGCAGTAACCGGGAGCCTGTCGGAGCTGGCTCGGAGCAGCCCCCGTCATCTTCCTGGGCAGAGCGGCTAGGGGGCAGCGGGCTCGGTGGCTTGAGGGGCCATTAGCCGGCAGCAAGCCGGCTTTCTTCATTCAAACGCCTGAATTAGCAGGAGTGAAACACTTTAGCGGCATCTATTATTAATACCTCCGCTAAAGCTCACAGACAAAAATAGCTGCCTGTAACGTGCGATGACCTACATCGTACTGCAGAGAGGGGAGGCAGAGAGCGGGGGCTGGGGGGGCTGGGACACACACAAAACTGGCGAGATCTCAAAGGGCAGAGGCACCGTTCAACGAAAAACAACAGGCGAAGCCCCCCCGTCCCGGCGGGCGCTGCGGGGAGGAGCGGGGCGCGGTCCCCGGCCCCGGCGGCGGGGCTGCCGCTCACCGCCCCGTCTCCGCCGCGGAGGCTGCTCGGCTGCAGCCCAGCCCCTGGCACACCAACGCGTGTGTGCGCGGCAGCCTGCGCGCCTGGGCGTGCGCTCCGCTGGGGAAGCACCAGCCGCGGCTGTGGCGGAGAGGGGACGTTTCTCGGGCCGGGGCGTGGGCCGCGGAGGGCGGGGGAAGGCGGGGGGGGGGGGCATGTTTGGGGGGTTTCTTGGAGCACGTCTGACGGCGGGTGTGTTCCCTCCTCCGCGGTCCTGCCCCGCAGAGGAGAGGGCGGGGATGGGGAGCGGGCGGGCGCGGGGAGGGGATGGGGCAGTCGGACGGGGCTCCCGGGGCTCCCGGGTCGGCTCCGCCGAGGGGTGGCCACCGAAGCAGCCGGAAGCCGGCAGCGGGGAGTGGAGCGGAGCGCCCCGCGGAGCCCGGCTGACTGCTTCTCTTTGCTGCTCTCGTTGCCAGGCTGGAGGATGAAGTCTACGACGAGGACGGGAACACACTGCAGGACTTCGCCTACGACCACGAGCCCCTCGGTATAGCGAATCCGTCCTCCATGATCGGCGAGATGTACACCTTGTATTACCCACCGGAAAAGAGGTGACTGCAACTCGCGGGGGTGTCAGGCGTGAATTTGGAGTAGGGAGTAAAACGGGTCTGGCAGAACCGATTGGGGAAAAAAATAGTATATCTAACAAGCAAACAGCAACAACATCAAAATAAAAATCCCGAACCCAAACAAACGACAATATTGCCCGGGTTCAGGTGCCCAGTGTAAAGCTGAGAAGAAATGGAAAAGCCGCCTTACCTCCAGCAGCGCGGGGGAGGGAGGGGGGAGCCGCCCGCGCCGAGGAGGGCCAGCGATGCTCCCGCAAACGGAGCAGAAATGCCCAGCCGGCGCGGAACCGAGAGAGCTCGGCGGGGAGGGATCTGGGTGGGGACGAGGGGTCCCGGGGGACGCGGGGAGATGCCGCCCTCCTCTCGCCGGCGGAGAGGGATGGTCACCGCTGCCGCCCGGGCTCCCGCAACCCGCCGCAGCCTGCTCGCGGGCCTCGCCGCTCACCCGCGGGCTCTTCCCTCCGCCCAGGCACGCCGATGGGATCTTCAACAAAGCCTACAGGAAACTCCTGGGCCAGTTATCTGCCAGGAAATATCTGCACTCCCTGATGGCCAAGCGGGTCGGGTAAGGCTCCCTGCTTGTTCTTTTCCGCGGTGGGCGTTGGTGGTGCTGGAGCGGAGAGGCTGGAAGGGCCGCGGCTGGGGGGGAACAAAGCTGCCCCGGCCGGGGTCGGGAATGTGTTGCGCCCGCGATGAGTCTGGTGGAGTCCGGCTCCCCAAGCATCGTCCGCCCCTGGCCGCTCCCGGCGCAGCGTGAGCCTGGTTTTCAGCGCGGGTGTTCGCTGAGGTTTGTTTGGGTTACTACTCTCGGGCATAAAGGTATATATATTTATGTGTATAGATAGATAGATAGATAGATATACACAGACAAACGCATGTATCTATCTATATCTATATCTATATCTATATCTATATCTATATCTATATCTATATCTATATCTATATCTGTATCTGTATCTATATCTGTCTGTATCTATCTACCTATATGTCTCTATAAATTTTTATAATCAACCGATTTAAAATTAGCAAGTTGGGCAGCCCTTACGGTTTGCCGGGGGGAGCAGCTTATGGAGAGCGATGATCGAGGGCTCAGCTGCAGCGGTGCAGGCTCGCTTGCAGCCCTGCGCTCCCCCAGCCGCCGGGCGGGGCTCCCCGGGGCTCCCCGCCGCCGGCGGGGCAGGGGCGAGCCCGGTGCCACCCGCTGCCCTTCGGCAGAAGGTAACACGTTAATGAAGCCCCAGGGAGAGCAGCTTGCGCGGCCGCGATGAATAATTCATGGCGAGGAGATGTTGTCTCTCCCGCCGCCGCCGCTTGCGCGCACGGCGTCGGGAGCGGGCTCGGGCGCGGCCTTTGTCTCGGCGCGCATCTTCCGCGCACCGTGTTGCGCCGCGGGGCCGCGCAGGGCAGGGGCGGCGCGGAGGGGCGCGGAGGGGGGCGGAGCGGCCCCGCCTGATGCAGCTGTGCTTCTCGGTGCTTGCAGCGGTGCCGGCGGCGGCCTGGGGGACGATGCGGAACCGCTGACCAAGCGGCACATAGACGGCATCTTCACGGACAGCTACAGCCGCTACCGGAAACAAATGGCTGTCAAGAAATACTTAGCAGCCGTCCTGGGGAAAAGGTATAAACAAAGAGTTAAAAACAAAGGACGCCGAGTAGCGTATTTGTAGCGATGTGAGTAACCAGCCACTCCTGTGTATACAAAGTCCTAAGAGAGAGAGAGAGAGAGAGAGAGAGAGAAAGAGAGAGAGAGAGAGATAAACCCAACAACAACAACAAAATCTAAACAAAAACAAAAGTCATTTCCAAACTGACTGAACAATCACCGCTCCTGTGTTATCTAAACATGTATTTATGTATGAAGTAAAGCCATTAAATGAATATTTTGATAATAATATTGTTTTTCTTTTGTACAAAAAGCACTAGAGAAACGCACAGATCTACTTTGTGGACCAATCATTAAGTTATATATAATATATAAATATATATATATAAATACTAAGAATAGTAAAGAACAATTCTTCATGAAAAGCCTGCACAAGAACAAGAATTCGCCTGAGCTGTTTATGTTTTTATATAAAATAAATAGAAAAAAAGAGACAATCATTGTTTTGAATATTACTCCTATTTTTGTAACAGAAATTAAAAGGATAGTATTTTTATCCGCGACAGGGTCGAAGACATTAATTTTCACCATTTGCTACTGTACATAGAGAAGGATGACCTGCTCCCAGGGGGATTATGAGGAAATTGATTTGGGAGAATTGGTGAAGCAGATTCTTCCCCTGGTGAGTGTCAAGGCAGGCTCCTTTGCCACTAGCCTCTCTGAAGGGGCAGCGTCCCCTTTCTTCTAGATTTCGATTATTTTTTTTTCCTCTCCTGCTTTCTTTGATTCCAGTTGTATCTCTATTAGTGTATCCTCAAACAATGAGCTTAGAGGATAATTATCTTGTGAAAACAACAGCTCGATCCAAATTGTGCATCTCTGTTGCCTATTGGAGGGAGAAATAGTTGAAAAACCAAAACTGAAATAATAATATAAAAAAAAAAATTTCAAAATGAAACCAAAAATAGCCAAACTCAAAACCCCAACCCCCAAATCCCGAACCAGCAGCAAGAGTAGTAAGTACTAAGCCCCGTGCGCTGCTCTTCTGGCTGTCTGGGCAGAGTTGCAGAACAAAGCCAAAGCAGAGACAGGACCCGTTTGGAAAGAGTGGAGATGTGAGCGGGGGCGGCCCCCGGCGCGCCCCGGGGCCGGAGCCGGTACCGGAGCCGGTGCCGCAGGGTCGAGGTAAGACGAGGCGATCCCACCTCCGATCCGCTACCCAACTGCCCCGGGCAGCTCGGTACTGGACCTGGATGCAAAGTACAATGTGTTACTCTCCAGTGCTGTCCATGCTTCTCATCATGTGTAATAATGAGCAGGGTTCTCGCCTTTGCATTTTTCGGTCGGAGTTGCTCTTTTCTTTGATTGCTTTTTCTTGTAGGACCTCCCGCCTCTCATCCTCTCTTCGAACTTTTCCGAGCTCTGTTTAACCCACCTGAGACACCTTTCTGGGTTATGTTCTTTTTGGAAAAAAAAAAAAAAAAAAAGAAAAAAAGATTGTGAACGCTCTCTCACTCCTTTGTTCTGTTTTATGCAAGCTCTTATTGTACAAGTTTAGGAACCCCTGTTGTAGCTACCACTAAAGAATTATGCACTACTACGAAAGTTTTTGTTCCTTGTTTATTGAGTTTGGAGGTAAAATGTATTTTTCTACATTCTGGCTTATTGCTTAGTAAAATTTATTTCATAAAACAAACTTTTGTCATAAAAGAATGTGTAGTGTTCACCTGTGGTCCGGTTTCTAACGAGATAAACCATTTTCACCTCATCTCTCTATGTACGGACTCCTATCTTACCGTCTGCCCGGGGGCCGGTCCCGTCCCCCGCCCGGGCCGGGAGCGAAGGAGGACACGTAGGTAACCCGCTTCCTTCCAGCTCACCACACAAACCTCACAGGAGTCTTTCCAAAGACACAAAACGAGCCCCGCATTCAAGACGTCGGAAAGCAACCCCCCAACCCCCCCACCAAGCCCTCGCGGGTAAAACCTTCCTTTCCCGGGCCAGGAGGAGCGGAGCGGGCCGGGCAGGGCCGGTCGGGGCGGGCAGGCGCTGCCCGTGCGGGGCTGCCCGCGCTGCCGGCACCTCCCGGGCGCGCTCCCGGGCCGCAGGGACGCGGGGCGCAGTGTGCAGCTTTCGTGCCTTCTCTTCACCTTGTAAATCGCCACGAGTTCACGGATGGCTATTTAGTGGCCCTACGATGCTGCAACACATCGGCTTGCGTTTTAGTCGTCCTTCTGTTCTTTGGCCATGGGCAGAGTGCGCTGTGTTTGTGTCGGCTGTGGTATAATGACATAGGGCTCTCTTGACGTTTTGTTTATGACCTTATCAGTTAGAGTTCAGTGGCTAGTCGCAAGCATTATGAAGTGATCACCTAGGTTATTATCCTTTGTACGAATTCTTTTTTTTTTTCCTTTTTCTTTTTTCTTTTCTTTTTTTTTTCAGAAACGCCAACAGCCTTACCAAAATTTGAGCAGATTTGAGATACAGTCATAGTAGGTAGATGTTAGTCTTGGAGAACTTATTTTGTGTGCAAATGAATATAAAAAGAACTTAAACAAAGTATTATTACACACATGATATCTATAACTAGGACTTTGATAACTGTTATATAAAGTGTGTAAAGTTTGTATTAATAAATTTTTGTAAACAATGCAATTTCGTCTAATGTTTGGGGGAGAGAAATCTAGAACCTAACAGTGAAAGCTGCATTTCATTTAATTTTTTTTTAATTAGTTCATTATTAAGCAGAATTATTCTGTTTCATGCCTGGGATATCTTTTCATTAAGTTTCCGCATTTTGTCACCTCTACTCTGTTCGAGTAAACTAAACAGAACTGCCCGAGTAAACAGCCTAGTCCCACCCACATCAGCTCAAAACACTCTCTAAAATATGCAAACCAAACTGGTCGGCGCCTATGGTCCATTTCTCCAGCAATTCCTGTGCTTAGAAGCCGTTTATTTCAAGCGGAATTGGTATGTTTGATGAGATCTTTTCCTAATCCGCTTTTAATGAACATTCTGTATGCGATAATGTGCTTCCAAGTGTCACCCGGCTTGGGCAACGGCAGCATCTTTCTTCGGATTAAAGATGTACTAGCTGTCCTAAAAAAATTACACTGCAACACGGCAAAGAGCTCCTTGAGGTTTCTCAGGGTAGTACGTGGCTACAGTGAAAAAGCACAGGGTAGCTGGCACAAAGTGGAGGTCAGAACTTAAATCTTCACTTTAGCTTAGCAAAAGCTGCTTATGTTAATTATTTTAATTGTAGCTCAGGGACTTCACTCAAGTATGTTGAAAAGTAACAGCAATTTAGTTTAAACTAAACTCTATTTCTTTCTAAGACTGTACAGTTAAAAAACAAAGCACAAGAATTTAAATGAAAATTTCCTAGCAATTTATTTTTCAAAGCTCCATGTCCAGGGTTTGAGACAGGCTGGTCATATCCTCTGTGCCATGAATTCACCTTCTAAACTGGTTTCAAAAACAATATTTTACTGACAAACTGGAAAACACTGAGAGAACTTAGCTGATGATGTCAGTGCTACATGTTAGGAGTTACTGCAAAGTTAGATAAAAGTGTTGATTAAATGCAGACCAGGTCAGAGAAGAAAGCTAACTCCCCATGCCCTCCAAAACATACCTGTTGAGGAGAGGGGAAGATGAGAGTGATTTCCCAGACTTACAGCATAGCAAAATCCAGCCACTGTTTCCCAAAACCAGAATGCAGCAAACACCTGCTCTTAAGCTTATTCAGGGCTCACACATATAACTACACTACACTTCCTGCTCATCAAAACTGAAAACGTGATTAAGACAACCAAGCTAAATACCTTCTTCGTATTCGTAGCTAGAGGATGAAAACTTAGGATTGGTCCACCTGAAAAGTAAGGTCTTCATCAAGTCCTGGTATGTGTTGAAGATGTGCAAAAGATGGAAATTCTGCTGTAAATCACATAGAGATAGTTCTAGCCTCACTCTACTGAAATTCCTCTTTACCAAATCAAATACAATTTCATGGAAAAGCTCGGCTCAGTTCCCAGTGATTTAAAGTGCTGTCTTAAATTATACTCTTGGAAAATGTCTGAGTCTTACAGTATGAATTTTGTGGGGTTTACTGGGGTTCTGTATGCTGCTATACAACTAGGAGCAGAAGTGGATAAAACTGGCTGAGGAAACAAGAATGACTAGGCAAGACATGGTTTTGGAGCCTCACATTGTAAAAACCTCCTGACATTCAGTCAAAGTGCTAAAATGCAGTTAGATGGTAAAGGAGGCTGCTGTAGATTCCATCCCTTGGAAATGTGGTACAACACCACATCTGTCACAGAGCTACATAAGTCATCAAAACCAGAAAAGCCAGTTTCTGTAGAGCCCTGTTGTAAACCCAGACGCAGCCAGTATCTGCCTTCCACAGGATTTGCTTGTGAGGGTGCTGACCTCCTCTCCACATGCCTTCAGAACCTTTCAGTCTTCTTCAAAACACAAGGTTTGTCTATTGTCTGTACATGTTTTCACCTAGAATTAGGAAAAATAGGAAAACAAGGAATTTTGATCTTTTGGGTCCCGCTACTTCGTACCTTTGCAGCTTACTTTTCAGTTATAGGATAAATAATTTAGTCTTCAGGAAAAACCTTCAGGGAAAACTCATCCTGAAAAATGTAGGGACCTCATACTTAGCCTCTAGAACTACATGTCCTACACTCATGGATTTTTAAGACCCAGGTGGACTCTTATGATCATCTACTCTGTTTTAGATAATACAGAGATAGATAGGCATAGGATTTCTGGGACTCCTTCATTCAGCATTTCATTTCTGAATGAGCTGTTCTATATGACAGCAGTATTGATTCCAAGGCTAGCAGGGATGGCAAATTTACTGGATAAGTTGTTCCAAATGTGGCAGTTTAGCACTCTGCTCTTTGTCTCATTTTTGAGTCCAAGGGATTTGTAGCCAGCTGAAGAATCTCTAATGCCTGTGGATTTCCCTCTCCACATAGGTAGTCTCAGGCAGTGATTTGCTCTCCTCTGTGCCCTTTCTTTGAGGTAGTGAGGTTGATCTTTAAATGCTCAGCATGAGGGAGATTTTCCTCAGGTGGCACTATCTCTGAACTATTTGTATTTGTTAACATCCTTGCTAAAGTGCTAAGACTAGAAATGGTTACAATACCTAGCAATGACCACCTTGAGGATGTGACAAAAAGTAGCAACAACTTCTTTAACTCCTCCTTCTGCAGGTGCTGCTTGTTGCTAACAAGGGTTGCATTTGCTCTTTTGGTCATTTTCTCATGCTGTGAGATCACGACCTGTTCATAATCCTCTCCCACAGCTAGCTTCTTTTCCAGATGATTACTTCTTATGCACAGAAGCCATGGCCTGGAAGTGACACCACGGTTCTTGATTCCTATTTTGTACTATTATTTTATGTTGTGTTAAAGCAATTTCCCCCCCTGTTTATTTTTCCTTACTGAGCTATTACTTTGCAAAACATTCATTTTTTTTCCTGCACGAAGACCATTCTGCGCCATCTCAGCTGTCACCTGGCACCCATTTCTGCCATTTTCAGAAAGTCGACCCTTTCTAGCAATGCTGCCTGTGTATTTGTTCATTGTGATACATGGGCTCAATCCTGCTGCAGTGCAGATCTGTCTAACTATTCCACATAAGGATTTGACCCAGTTGTAAGTGCAAATCCTGTGACAGAGCAAGTCAGAGTGACTCATAGCACGTTGCTGGCCAGATCTCCTTTTGCACTTGGGTTCCTAGAGGCAATCCTGTACTGGCATAGCTGAGGTCCCATTCATTCTAAACCCATGTGGGGCATCTGAAAGTGCTTTTCAAAACAGCCATGGCTCAATTACTCACCTGAAATACACAGACAAGAAGAAAAGTAGTTCATGATGCATTAATGGTAATGTGGTTGAACTGCTGAGGTAGAATAAGTGTAAAAGCTGATCCATCTTTTGAAATAATTAGTTAATTGGCTGCTGCTAAGATTAACCCAAATGTAAAAATGGAATTTAGTTTTGAACAAGGATATTTGAGCATCAGAAATAAGACTATTTACAAGCAGTGTAAACTATATTTACCGTTTATGCATTAGTGTTTGTTGTGCAACTCCAATAGTGAAATATCTACAAGAGACAGAGGTATGGTTCTCTGAAACAGCATAATTCCTTTGTGAAAACCACAGCAAGAAGACCTCTTCCTCTTCAGGCTCTGAGATGAGTTTCAGACATTCCACTTCAAAAAAGAACTTCACGGAGATTCATGGTAGTGTGAAATAGAGGAGTGGGACAGAAAAATGACAGTCACTTCTGGTTCTTCTATGGTGTCATCCAGTATCTCAGTACCAGGATATCATAGAATATCATAGAGTCATAGAATATATTGTGTTGGAAGGGACCCATCAGGATCATGAAGTTCAACTCCTGGCCTTGTGCAGGACACCTCAAAAATGTGCCTGAGAGTATTTTCCATACACTTCTTGAACTCTCTCAGGGTTTGTGACCACTTCCCTGGGAAACCTGCTGCAGTGCCTGGCCGCTCTAGGTAAAGAACCTTTTCCTGATATCGAAAATTACCTAAATCTCCCCTGACTCAGCTTCATGACATTTCCTGGTGTCCCAAAACTAGTCACCAGAGGGAAGAGATCAATACCTGCCCTTCCACTTCCCCTCATGAGGATGCTGAAGACTGCAATGAAGTCTCCCCTCAGTCTCCTCCTCTCCAGCCTGGACAAGCAAAGGGACCTAAGCTACTCCCTGTATATGCAGCTTTTTCTCCAAATCCTTCACCATCCTTGTGACCCTCCTTTGGACACTCTCTAAAAGCTTACTGTTATTTTTATCTTGTAGTGCCTAAAACTACCCCCAGCACTCGAGGTGAGGCTGCCTCAGTTCAGAGCAGAGCAGGACAGTCCCCTCCCTTGCCCAGCTGGCTGATGCTGTGCCTGATGCCCCCCAGGACACAGCTGCCCCTCCTGGCTGCCAGGGCACTGCTGACTCGGATTCAATTTGCCATCGACCAGGACCCCCAGGTCCCTTCCCACGGTGCTGCTCTCCAGCCTCTCATTCTGATCTGTATGTACATCCAGGGTTGCCCCATCCCAGGTGCAGAATCTGGCACTTTCCCTTGTTCAACTTCACATGGTTGGTGACTGCTGATGTCTCTAATTTGCTGATGTCTCTCTGCAGGGTCTCCCTGCCTTCAATGGAGTCAACAGCTCCTCCCAGTATAGTGGTGTTGGCAAACTTACTAAGTGTTCCTTTCACTCCTGCTTCCAAGTAATTTATGAAGATGTTGAAGAGCACAAGGCCAAGGATGAAGCCCTGCAGAACTCCACTAGTGACAGGCTGCCAGTCTGATATCACCCCAGTCACTGCAGCCCTTTGTGCCCAGCCTGTGAGCCAGTTACTCACCCATCATGTAACATGGTTATCCAACTGTGTGCTGGACATTTTATCCAGAAGATTCTGTTTCAGACAATATAAAAATATTTGCTGAGGTCCAAAAAGATTACACCTACTGGCTTTCCTAAATCATCTCGGTGGGCTACCCTGTCATAGAAGGAAATCAGATTTGACAAGCAGGACTTTCCCCTCATGAAGCCGTGCTGGCTGTGACTGATGAGTGCATTGTCCTTCAGGTATTTTTCCATACCTTCCAGAATAAATTTTTCCATTATTTTACTGGGCACCAAAGCGAGACTGATGGGCCTGTAGTTTCTGGGGTCGTCCTTCTCGTTCTTGAAAATTGTGACAACTATTTTCAAGAGGATATGAGGAACTCCATAGGTACAATTCGATGGGAAAGGATGTGGCATAAATAAACACTTCCAAGCTGACATCCCCAAAATGGAAATGTGAACTGGAGAAAGAAGAGGGAAAATGAGAACTAACAGTTTTATGAGAAAGGAAATTTCCATTGCTATCTTCCGCAGGCATCCAGGTAGGACCCTGTTTTCCTCATTTGTTGGACCAGCCACTTGGGAGTGGAGGACCTGCTGATTTCAGGTGCATGTTGAATGATACAGATATTTTAACAAAAAAATTAATATATAATTTCCCTCTCTGTTACACATTTCTGGAAGTCTTGCGCTTTGTTGTCTGACTCTTTGCTTGTATCAGAAAGATTGGCCATCATCATATCCTGTCCATGTTAGCAGGATTAATATGCTTCTCTGATAGCATATATGCATTCTGATATGCATATTTATAGATGGAGAGGGCAGACTGAGGAAATAGTTGCCCAGGCTAAAGGGTTTGCTATTCAAGATTTGACAACAGATCTAAATATATATCCATTCTGGACAGATTAGATTAGACTCAGCCTATGGATGGTCTCTGTTTTGACATTTATCTCCATGGTGAGAAGAATGGTTACTTTTGAGTGCTAGAGTTATGAATAAATGACTGCCTTTCCCCCAGGAGTGAAGATTAGTGTCACAAGAAATCAGCCATCATGTATGTTATATGCCGAACGTGTACTCTCAGCTCCCACTTCTTGGATGGGATTGAAACTTTCCTGACAGTTTGAGAGAGTGAAGAGTGCTTGGGCGTCGTGGCAATCAGACTGCTCTGAAAATGGTTAAACTTCTAATCAGCTGTGAGCTCTTATGTCACCAGCAAAATAACAATATATGTAAATGAAACTGTAAAAATAGCACAAAGAAGTCTTTCTCTCCCTTTCTATGTATATATATGAATATGTGCACGTATATACACATCTTTCTTAAGCAGATAAGAATGAGAACACATCAAAGTTCAGATATTTATGTATTGGCCGTAGCTAAACTTAGACACAACATCTAATTTACACTGACGTCTTTCTTTAACAAGTTTTGTAAGAGGAATGATTTAAGTTCAAGGAAGTGCACTGAGTCATCTGCACGGTGGGCCAGTGGCTGAGCTAAGTTTAGAATCAAGGGGAAGTTTGGATCTTCTGGCTCTAAGTTTGTCCCTTTACATCTCTGCTTTTCTTGTTCTCGGTGCTTAAAAAAAAGAAACTTTCTTCCCAGTTTCTGGTCTTTTCTTACTTGGTTTTTTAATGTATCCTTGGTTCTCTGGTCTTTTATAGTAAATCAGAGAGTTTAATTTAATGAGCTATCTGAGTTTTTAAAGTCAGGTTGGCTGATGACCTTGCAAATAGTACCTTGAGACATCTCTCTTTCAGGAGCGCTGAGATTAAAAAGCATAAATGAAAAACGTGAGGTCTGTTCAAGTGATACCTGAGCAAAGCAGCCTTCCCCAGTCCCAAGGAAAAAAGACAGATGAAGCTGGGCAAAGTCAGTCCAACCCAGCACACTCAGCACAACCCAGCACAACCTCTGTTCGTATCCGTCCAATATAAAACTACACATAATCACTTTCTTCAGCCCCCTTTCCTCCCAGGACTTTCTGTGGGCCAGTGAGTTCCTTGCCAGCCCAAGGCTATCATGCAGGTTATGGCACATGATAGCCTGAGAAATCCAGCTCATTCCTCCTCTGAGAGACACCTCTGAAGCCAGACTCATGGCCAGAACAAGTGAAGACCAGTGCATTCTCTCCATAAATGAGCTGCAGCCAGGCTGTTCCCAGATTATGAGTGTTTTCCCTCTGTATCAGACCCAGGATGCACTTCTTGTGCCACATGGATTAGAGCTTCATGGGTTTCCCTCCAGTCTTTTGGCATCTGTCCCCAGCACAGCCCAACTGATAGATACTACAAAACACAACTCATCTCTGATACAAATCAAATGGTTAATATGTTTTTGTACAACTTCTTTAGATTTTATTTATTTTTTTTTTCCTGGGCCAACAAATACACAAAAACTAAGGAAGGCTGGCCTGACTCTTTAAGGTTATGCATGTTTAATAATTTCTGTTGTCTAGTTGATTTGGTGCATTGCTGTGTTTTCATTAGGAAAGAGCCATGACACAGCTCAGAGGCGATTAAGCCCAGGACTTTGTGTAGCATGCTGTATGCAGGCAGGTGGAACAATTAGACTGAAAGGAAGCAGTTTTCTGATTGTGTTTCACTTGCTATAATAAAATGTAGTTATGTTTTTTACCAGTTTCATTTTATTCCTTATACTTCAATGACAGCCTTATTACACCACTGTTTATGCATTTTTTTTTTAAGCTTAGTCATTGTTTAATCTTATAAACAGAGAGTCAACTCCATGCCTGATAGTTGTTGCACCTCACTTCATGATAAGAGTCCTACCAGGGCAACCCCATACTGTTGATACTTCCCAGTAGAGCTGGTCACTCAGAAAAAATAAAAACATTGGAATCTATTGAAATCTATTAATTATCAATTATTACTACACAACAGGACCACAATTGCATTTGAATTGTATTCAGCTTTATTTTACTAATAATGATAGTGTTAATGTCAATGGGCCCAAAACAAGAAGGATAATGCCTGTCCACTCAACCTGAGTGAGCTTCATCACAATCTGACCCTGTCTCATTAAAAAAGACTTGTTCAGCTGTGCAGTCTTTTCGTATTCCAGATCTGTGGTTCCTAAAGGGTGGGCTTCAGAGTCAGAAAATCACAAAACTCCCTTGTAACTTCACAGTCAGCAGCTGTCACTCTGTTAAGATAAATGCTATCTTAACAGCTTTTATAAGCTGCAGTTACTGTTCACTTTTCTCCACACTCCTCATATTGCTGCTTTGACCTAGTCTGAGTCATTCCCTGCATGGGAAACATTTCTTCCTGTGGGCATACATTATGACTGGGGTTGTGTACTGATAAAGAGGGATAATGCATCCTCTGACTCCTCAGCGAAATGCTTCTGCCTGGAATTAGGATGCACACACAGTGAAGACAAAAGCCAGCAGGAGTTGCTGGATTCTCCTGCTATAGGTAGACGGCAGGTGGAAAAGTAGTTTTAAAATAGCAATGAACACCATGCCTGTGCTCTGGGACAGGCAGGCACAAACTGGGAGTATGAGGCAGGAACAGGGGGTGTCCAAAGACTCTGCTGCATCTGTGTGCAGAGGCCTTGAGAGGGCACCAAACAGGAACTTTGCTCCTCCACCTTTGAATTGTGAGAAATAAGAGCTGATTGCTTTCCTGCTCTGCTCTACTAGCAAGACTGTAAGAGCTTCCATATGGACCAGGCCAAAGGCTAGCCCAGCAGCCTGCTTCTGATGGTCATCAACAGTTTAAGAAATGTCTCTGAATCTGGGCATGCAGAAGGGCCATCTTTGCCAAAATGAGCATCTGGCCATCAGTAAATTAAGCACTTGCTACCCATAAGCTGCCTTTATATGAGTGTTTAACAGACCTGGTGGACATCCACTGATTTAGTGGCTACCTTTTAAAGTCTATTTTTAAAAAAACTTTATTTTAGCAATGTTAGCAATCCCATTTTAATTAGGCCCTACACATTCTTGTGTTTTGATAAATTAGATTGTTACATGCATAACTATCCTCTGCAGACACCTCTGAGTATTTATAGTTAAAGTATCATTACTTGTGTATTCCAAGACAGGATACATGTCAGCTGTTGGAGATGATGGAAAAAATCACAGCTCATTAAAATACAGAAATCTTATCTGAATTCTTATTTTCTGTCCATTCTTCCTACCTTGTTTGCAATTTAGGGATTTTTAAAATTTCTTGCTATGACTTTCAAGCTATTTATAAACTTTGTGTTTATATGCAGCACAGCTTTTTGTGTCTCAGGAGTGTTCTGACTTCTGTTTCTCTAACAATGCCTTTAGAATGAGCACCATGAGAAAGCACTGTATGGTAGCTTTGTTATGCTTTCCATATAGCCCCAAAGCCTGAGGTTGAAACCTAGGAGTGAATTTTTTGCAACTAAACCACAAGTAAACCCACCAGTGCTTCAGTATGCATTTGTAATACAAAGCCACCTATTTGAACAGCAGCTTTGGGTGTTTCCACATCTTGCCAACAACTTGTAGTGACTACAGTGAAACATTGAAGAAATCACATATTTTTTTGCCCAATCTGAGAATTTCACCAGCTTGGTCAAAAATTGGAACTGCTTTTCTTTGAAATGTTATCTTTTTCATTTATGTGTATACACACACACAATTGTACAGAGACTATAGCGTAGCCATGCAGGCAAAAAGAGATACCCCTAAAACACCTGTCAAGATTCACAATACCCAAAGAATGACATATTCCTTTGAATCTCACAGAGCCATACTGCTGGGGCTTGCTGCATTTCATGGCTGAAACCCTTTCAAGTACAGATTCCCTCTGGCTTTCAGTGACGTTCTGCATGCAGAGAAATCAGCCCAGGCTCATTGCTGTAGGAATACAAAAGGGGCAGGAAATACTGCTGCCTTTCTCTGACCACTTGGAATTAAGATACTCTGCATCACAGTGAAAGACATAAGCCAGCAGGACTTTGTTAGAGTCTGGTTGCCTTAATCAGAAAAAAAAATCTAGTGAGCTGAAGATGTCCAGATGGGTTTATAAAGACAAAAATACCAGACTGTGTTCTTTACCCTCATGACAAGAAATAATTCCCTGTTGGTGATGCTTCCACAACATACCACCTCTGCTGCCACCAGGGCAGGTTGCACAGCAAAGAGCCTCTCATGGTCATGAGCAAAGGCAAGTGTGAGTCCATGAATTCAGCAGGAGATCTGCATGCAGCTCAAAAAGGGGAATAGTGCTGCAGAATAAGAAGATATCTACAGGAAAGAGGACTCAACCAGCAAAGTTCCTTGGTGCCAGCACATAGACAACACAGTCAGGGAAAACTTCAGGTAATGGTTTGTATTGGCAAGGAGCTGAGCTTCAGCACTGGGTCCAATCTGATAGGGATGCACACATATCAAATTGACTTGTGTTGACAGATCCATCACTTTGTTGAGTAACTTATGCCAACCATATGGGAAAAGTCAAGATGATCAGAAAGTGGTTATCATTCTGCAGTGAGTGTTTCATCTTGGTGGAAAAGAGGGTGCAATTAATATTAGATGAATCAAAAGTGACATACACACCAAGGTTAGGCTGGGTGCTAGGGTTTTGTTATCTTTCCAAGCCAGCAGAAAGTCATCAGATTGTTTTTTAAGGAGCATTTTTCAAGAGTTTTAGTAGAGAGAAGAGAGAGTTATAAGAGTTCCAGTTCTGCTGGAAGTAGTTATGGTAATGACTGTGAGCTCCCAATCTGATACCTTTCCACAGTGCCCACAGTTACTTGTATGCCTCCACCAGCCTTGGAGCATCCAGGCCCTCTGCTTTCCTCACTCTGCACATGGAAGAGTCTGTGAAGGAAATCTGTCTTTCCAGTTGCGATAAAGTTTCAACAATTTTTTTCACAAACCCTCATTTTTGCACAGCTTAATGTTCATGGTCAGTAGAAGAGGGGGGAGCTCAGTGAGGCTTCCCTCTCGTGCTGCTGCCTGGAGGGAGCTGGAAGCCACTTGCAAATGCAGCAGATGAGCACTTGCAGACAGTGATTTAATGTGGACATTGATGCAGAATGATACTGAACACAAATGCTATTCTCTTTAACAAAGTCTCAACAGGAAAACCTGGAAATGTTCTTGGTGGATCAGTTCTGCAGGGGTGGCCTCCTGCCTTTGTCAAAGGTGTAGAGGGAGGGTGGTGGCCCTTTGGTAAGCTGTGCTCTGCTCAGCCAGAAAGATTAAGAGTAACCCAGTTTAGCCTAACAATTTGGGTTATTCTCTATGTAAAGCTGATGGAGGAAGCCACTTGTATTGATTATTCTAACTCTGAATAGACTGTGCAGATCCTATTTCAAATCTTAATTTTTTAGGCTTAAATGTTTAAATGACACAGGTTTGAACATTAAGTTTGCCACTACTTACTGTCTCAAAATTTGACTCCTTAACCAGCAGCACTGAATATTTTTGCAGCTTTAGGAGGATAAAGATGTAGAAAAAATGTATTAGGCTTCTCTTTTATGGCACTGTCTGCCTTTGTTTCCCCCCCTTGAATTTGGATTTTCAATACACAGAAAGACTACTTTGGGCAAAAATTGGCATCAGAAGTGTGCGTCAGGTTAGTGCTGCTAACAAGCAGCTTGTCTCTTTGATCCACGGCAAAGCATGGACTGGATGCTCCTGGATCGTTGTGCTTGTCATGATAAATTTACTTTGTTTGTTGGTGGTAGATATACTCTGGGGTTTGACATTGAGGGCTGGAGACATCAGGAGGGGGAGATGGCCTGGTGCCTGAGAGAGCACTGTGTTCATGTGCCTCCTACCCAGCTGTACAGATGTTTGAAGTTCACTGGTGTATCTCCTTGTCCCTAGCAACACACACCAGTTTTCTATGGGCAGACATTTCCACTTGACTGCCTAATGTCCTGACATGAACAAATGTTGGGCTGTTTGGCAGGATCCATAAACCAGATGCTAGCTCACCTGCTAACTGTTCAGGGTGTTGTGTGTTAGGTGTGCTTGTGAGGGATGTGACCCCCCTAGGGTACAGCATCAGGCAGAAGCCAGTGATTAAGCTGTGAGCTGGAGAAATGGGAGTTGCACCCTACTCCTCTCCCCCATTGCATCTTTGGCCACTTGTTTTCCCATGGCAAAGTCAGAGTGATCTCTCATAACCTGCTGTCTTCAAAAGTGCAGAATGTCACTTTGGCTGTGGTTGAACTGCAATTTAACTTTTCTTACAAGTAATGTCTTCTTTCAAAGAATGCTTGTTATGATATAAAATCATATTACTCTCTGCTGTGTTGCTGTTAAGAAGATGTGAACTGGAGGAGTGTCTTCTGTAACCAGAGGATTTGGGAAAAGGTAGGATTTTTTTTTTTTTAAATTTCCCATTCTTCCCTGCTGAGGCCTGCTATGAAAAAAATAAAAGAAATTGTTACTGCTATACTTTAATTCTTCAGAAATGTTTTCTGTAACTAATAACTATTTCAAAATAAGTCACTTTTTAAAAATCTTGCAGTGGTAAGCAACTGTAATTCCCATATGTCTCTGTTGCTGCTGATCCTTAGTCTTATGTAGTGCCATATGTTGCAAGGAAGATGCAATGAATTATGAACTTAATTTTTCAAGGTTTGTCTTTAGAAACATGAGCATCTTTTATATCTGCACAACATCATCAGGTCTTTATACTGTCTCTGGGCACTGTAAACTTAACTTTCTTCTCTCTTTGCAAGCTAGCAAAGTTTGCATGTTCTATTTAAAACATTTAATTTTTCATCTATTTTAGAAATGTGTAAACAGGAAAAAATGTACTTGAACATTTCAATGACCACTGGAGCTACTGGATATTATAAGATATGTCTGTCACTGCAATAATGAAGGTTTATACTTCCTTATTTTCTAAATGCACCTAGCAGAAGTTTGTATGCACATGCATATGAACACAGCTATTTATCTCTGTATGAACTTAATGTATCATTCTTATAGGATTAAATATAATTTTTTTTCAATAAAAATCCAAATCTGCAGGCACTTCGGATTCTACCAGTATTTGTTATTTTTCCCTGCAAAACAGGAGGAAAACCAGCTATTTTTCTGCATGGCTTTGATTTCTAAAACTGATGTCCATCTACAACGGAAATGCATGTTATTATACATTAAAAAAAAAAATAAATCCAAGAATCTCATAATTTGGAGATTATTCAAGAAACATCAATTCTGCAGTTCTTTCAAATATAACTCTTGATCTACAGCTTCATGTTGCATCTTGGCCACATGAGCCTAATTACTGTTATATAATAAGTAAAAATTATTTTTAAAAGGAGTATAAATGTAAATTACAGGTATTTTGTGGCTTTTTTTGCACAGATGGGGAAGTGTAAAATGTTCTCATTTGAATGAGAGTGGGCATGTCATGGTACTGTAGAGAAAGAGAAGCCCTTGAAGTTACTGGTGTTCTTCATAAGTGCAAACTCATGGGTTTGGACATGCCTGGCTCTGGCTTGTTGCACTCACATGTCCACACACGCACATCTCCTCCCAGGCACACCTCTGGCAACATGCAAAGTCATGAACAGCACTGCCAAAATGCTGCAGCATTACATGGTAGAGCCACATTACCATCTTCTGGGGTGTTACATACACTTGTTAACCAGGCATGATAGTAAACAAGAGTTTTGGAGCACCCCAGTCACTCAGAAATTTTGCTCAGAAATGTTAAATTGTAAGTAAGTGCAGTTATTATAATTCTGGAGACCATGTTTACAAAATCCGAATATTTTATTCCAATGTATTATTTTTACTATTTATTTATTACTTGTATTGCCATAGCAACTAGGAGCTCAGCCACAGTCAAACCCCCCACTTTGCTAGGAACTGCACAAAGAGGAAAAACAAATGAGAAGCTCACACTCACATTAATAAGGTGTTCTTAATTTTAAAAGGTCTCTGCGGTCACCTATGCAGCTGCAGACAAAAGATGTAAAGCAAGTTCCAATATAAAGGATAAATAAAACCGCAATCAGACCCTCAGTGATAACTTGGCTGGCTGCTAAAACTCCTCAGAGAAATGCTGGCATTATCAGCAGACCTTGAGCCATGCTCTTAAGGAAATAAATTCAGGCTCTATCAAGCCAAGAAGGGAGGGCCAGCTAAGGACCTCATGCTGCAGCATCTCTGCGTTTAGTGTGTGGATGGCTACTGGGAGCATCTCTGCTGATCCGTCTGGGCACAATCTCCTCACTTGAGGAAAGATACGCAGAACTCTTTGGTACAGAATTCAGGCTTTAGTGAACCTGGGACCTGGAAATATTCCTTTCACATTATCTTGCCATTGACCTGACGAAACCTTCTTGTTCATTAAGAAGAAAAGTTGTCAACCCTCCGTGAGAAATTTTCACCCTACGAATCCCAATGGGAACACCACCGAAGGGACCATGATTACACAAAACAATGACCTTCCTAAATTCTGCAACATTTCAGAGCATATTGATTCCTGGCATGGTATTCAGCTGTGTAATACAAATGCTATTCTACATTCCAGAAATGCTAGCCCTGTTAATGCCTTGAAATCTTCCTTTAATCTTCTGTGCCATATAAAGACTTCCATTAACTCCTTCCCTTCTTTAGTATCTCTTTATTTTAGTTTCCTATCTATTTTTCTCTCTTTCTTGTTTATGACCTTTTTTTCTGCAACGTTACTCTAACAAATTGCTGCCTGAAAGGAGACACAATTTATTATGTCATTTTAATGCAGGGAGTTTGCACAAAGCGTGTAGTTTTGGATTATTTCAAAAGAAAGAACACAAACATGTAAGTGCAAATTAAACACACCATACTAATCATGTAGCAGCGTGTGGCCCTCATAACTCTGGCAGCCATAAGAAGAGTCCTGAGGGAGGCATATTCCTTCAGTCTAAATTGCTGTAGGGATCTTTGCAGGGAGGCTCTCTTTTATTTCTGAAGGCACTGTGCTGGTGGGGGGTTGTGCTCTTGTCTAACATTGACAGCCCACTGCCCCTGCCCTTTTTCCTCTCTGTATTAAACTGCTGATAACTCTTCCTGATCATCCTGATAAAGTAGAAGAGAGAACCAAACCTGAAAATGTTTCTGAACCCCTGTGTTCCCCAGCCCTGTTGGTTCCCCTTGCTAGCTCAATGTTTCGTGGGCTGTGGGGGTTCGAATATTTCAGAGGTGGGATAAAAGACTGAAAAGAGGCTCCTTACCCCAAGAGATGTTCCAAGCTTTATTCTTCTAGGGAGGCCGGGGCAGAGAGAGAGAGTAAGGAAGAACATGGCCTTTTCTACCTTCTGTCCTAAGGCTGATAACTTGGCCCACAGCCAATAGGTCAGAGATAAGTTTTAGGGATGGGGTTAAACTCATGGCTGATACATCAGGGGGGTACCTTTAGGGAGACAGAAACTTTCTGACTGCCAGAAACACAACACAAACCCACAGTGTTTCCAGCCAGCAGGACTGTAGAAGACAGGAGCGTGTGTGATATTGTTGCAGAAGGAGGATTTAGCTGGCGTGAGGTGCAGGTGGCCTCACTTATCACCCGGCAGAAACGGGGAGGCAGAGCCTGGTCTCTTCCACCACGAGGGAGCTGTGGTGCCTGGAGCCTGGCTTTGTTCGTGGGCACAGCTGGCCAGAGCCAAGGGCTGCACCCCAGGCTGTGGGAGCTGTCAACAGGGTGTGCCTTTTGAAGCTGGAAAGGGGTCTAAGCTTTCTGTGGAGGCATAGTCAATGATATTTATTCACTTCTTTTTGACAAGGATGAATGTATAAGCATCTTGATCTGACTGTCTGATTTGGACCTAGGGCTTACAGGAGCAGAGTGGCTTGAAAAGCATGGCCTTTTGGATACCATGAGGACAATCCTAGCTTTTGTCCATGCTCTCATATGGAAAAATTATACATAGCAGAAAAAAATAAATTTAATGAAAATCATTTCCATCACAACTGGAGCAGGGCAAACCTTCGAGGTGTGCTCAGTTGCTATTTGGACAAAATGCCTGTTTCTGAGTATGAGGCTTTTTAAGCCAAATGTCTGGACAATTTGCTATTAATGGGGGCAAATGAATGGGAAACCAATTCAGAATTGATGCTAGAAAATGTTCAAGGTCAAATGACAATATTTAGCTCTCATAATTTTTTGTATCTGTGTGCATCTACAGCTTAAGTAGTTTAAGTTTCAAATGCTGTCATTTGTTGATATAAAAGGTTCATGTTCAGATGAGGTAAAGGTGCTCTCAAAACTGGACCCTGAAATTTCCCCAGATGTGCAGCAGAGACTGAAGCCCAGGCAGGTGAACAGCACTGATCTGAGAAAAGAGGGATGAATGAATGGATAGGCTGTGTGCACAGCACAGTTTGGCTCTAATGGGTTGGGATGTAAAGAGCCCTTTTCAGCTGCCTCATGCATGGTGGCTGCCTGTTGTGAATACTTCTAAGAGGACAGTTCGAAAGAAAGACTAGGAGGCTCACATACTAACTGCTTTGGAGAATAATTTTGGAAAACTTTTCCTGTTGTAGGCATTGACTCAGCTCTAACTCTGGATAAAAATTGTCTGCTAGCTGTACAGAGGTGATGTGTTCAAATATTTGGATATTGTTTGGTATAGTCTGCCATAGACTCAGCCCTGCATCTGAGCTGTCTGATACCAGCACATCTTTGAGCTGCAGTCATATCCATCTTTAGCTTTTTAGGGCTTCTTCTGATGTGTATGTTATGACTGGGCATGGGACAAGGCTGCCAAAATCAGCTTAGGGGCTCTTTGCCTCTGCTCCTGAACTCAGTCTTCACCATTCACCACTGCCTTCTGCGGGGCCGATTCAGAAGAGTAGCCTCTTCCTGCTTTATCCTGCATGAATTAAACTTTCTTTTGCTCCCCAGGTTACAGAAAAGTAAATTCCCTTCCTTACCAGAAAAAACAGGAAAAGTGTCTTTGTTGGCACTTGGGCATATCCCGCTGGCTTCATGCAAAGGATGTTAATTCACCTCTCCTCTGCTTTTGGCCCTGAATGCCTGTTCCTGCCAAGTGTGCTGTGGGAACGTGTGTTAAATGTTACTGTCACTTTTAGTATATGAAAGATGATAAATACTGTGGAGACAAGCTGTGAAGAATGGAGACAAGAAGCTGATGTTTGGTGTGAATGAAGAGGGGGAAGGCTGTGAAAAGTGAAAATCACATGCTCGGAGCAAAAGGCTAGGAAACTTTTCTTCACTGCAATGTTATGAATGGAAATAGGTAGCAATGTTATATTGGACAAATTTGTAGAAGATGATGTTAGTTGAGACGGGAGATGGTGAGAGCCTGGAGGAGTATTTTACGTTATGAATGGGAATAAAAGTGTATAACTTATAACTGTAAAGTAAAAAGATGGAGTAAGAATCAATTGGGAATTCAGCTAAAGGCTGGGCGAAGGCCATGGACCTGAGGAGCTGCAGGAGAGGCAAGATAGTGGTATTTCCATAGTGACAGAAAAAAGGGAACACGACAGAGGGAAAGATGAAGAGCCCTACTCTGGCTGTGCCACTCCTAAGCAGCTGGCTGATACATGGAGCAGGTACATTATTTATTTATTTTGCAGATGAGATTATCTGGAATTTGATTATTTGCATAATTATCTGTAAATGAATTATCTGGAGACAACATGAAAAGAAACAGAGACAGAGCCCAGGTGTAGGAGGCTTCTGTGGAAAACTGGAGGGAAGAATGAGAAAAATCCTTTGAAATGTACATTGGAGTGTGGTTAGACAGAAAAGAGGAGAATCAAGACATAGATGAGTCAAAGTCCACGGAGAGCAGCTTTACAAGAAGAGTCTTGCAGGCAGATTGGAGAGGGTGACAAGGGGTGTCAGTTCTGGGTTTTGGGGGGAACGACTTGTGAGGCACTTCGGTGAAAATGTGTCTTCTTCCCTGGAAGGCAAAGGGAAGAAGTTACAAAAAAAAAAAAAAAAGAAGGCTTAAGACTCAGCTTAATTGGAAGAGCTCCAGAATACATTTGCAGACAAAAAAGGTGGGTGGGACGGTTGGTAGAGAGTGGAGTCAAAGATGGTTTATTTTTAAAAGTACATTTATATTGTGAGGTGGAGCATCTTGAGGAAATTGAGAAACAGAGATACTAAAGAGGGAGTGGAAGAGTGCCAGTGAGATTAAAAGACAAGCTTGAAAGAAGCAGATAAGATGCTTGTCTGCTTAGAATGAATATTGTGGAATCTATGTTCTGCAGAAGGGAAGGAGTTTTGAAAAACCTGACAAGGAGAAATGTATGGTTGGGAAAAGGAGAAGGAGAAGGAGAAGGAAAAGGAAAAGGGAAAGGGAAAGGGAAAGGGAAAGGGAAAGGGAAAGGGAAAGGGAAAGGAAAAGGAAAAGGAAAAGGAAAAGGAAAAGGAAAAGGAAAAGGAAAAGGAAAAGGAAAAGGAAAAGGAAAAGGAAAAGGAAAAGGAAAAGATGACTGAAGGACTAATCGAGGGTAGTGGTAAGATGTCAGCTCAGAAAACATGGGATTCAGTTAAAGTATAGAGAATTTTGCAGAACTGAAGAACTGAAGGAGAAAGGGAGGAGAAGGGAAGGAATTCAGAGTAGAGTGTTGCCCAGGCTGTGGAGAGGAGGAAGAGAGGAAACAGGAGGGGGACATACCTTGCTGTGGGAAGGTGGGAAAAAAATAATTGTGAGTGGGGAGACACAAGGTCTGGAGAACTTCATGAGCATATGATAAGAGAGGAGAGAGAAAGAGGGAGCAGGAGACACCAAAGAGCAGAAGAATGGGGTATCTGTGCTTGTGATCTGGACATAGGAACAAGGTAAACTGAGGAGACAGATGATTGATGGTCATCTGTCAAGACAGAGAGATAAATCTTCAAAGCTGGCCTGAAAATCAAATGGAAATGCAAAGCTGATCCTATGGCAAAAGGAATTAGGTGCACTATTAACACTATACTCCAAGATACGGAACAAAGGTGAGGAAAAATATTCTGTGATTCTATGACAGCTGTAAAGAGAGAGAGAGATGTGAGTTCAAATTTGCTAGAAAGAATGGAAAAGTTTGTAATTTGGAACGCTTGTAACTGGCATGGGGTTTTGTAATAAAGTTGTAACTTCTGATAGTGCTGTTGCCAATATAATGCTTGATCATAAAGGCTTGCTTTTCAATGTTAGGCTTAATGTCATTATTTTTTTGTGTTTCCTTTCAAAATTCAAATAGTCAACTCATAAAACTTTAGAGTTATTTTCTGTGGGCCCCTTTAATATTTTTCCCAGAATGCCATCTCCTAGTGCAGAGCCTATAATATATTCATTTATCTCTAGAAGCTCCTTAGAACTTAAAAATATTATGCTTAAAAAACAATGTATTAATTTAAATGGTGAGTCAATGAGTAAGAAATTATGAAGTGCTTCCTGAACCAATGGGTACTGTGAATTAACATAAAAATGTGTACTGAAGAAAACTCTAAATTGAGTTCCTATGAATGCCAGAGTAATAATGATGAAGGTCAACACTGAACCAGGTATATATATGTTAAATTTTTGTTTGTAGAGCTGCATGTAGAAGATATAGCAGAATTAATATATAGTACCTAAGATACACACATACACACACATCTATACCATCCATATCTATATTTATATCTATCTATCTACATGTATATGTATATGTATATGTATATGTATATATGTATATATGTATATATGTATATATGTATATATGTATATATGTATATATGTATATATGTATAGCTATATGTATAGCTATATCTATCTATCTATATCTATATCTATATCTATAGCTATAGCTATAGCTATATCTATATCTATCTATATCTATATCATATATCTCTATCTCTATCTCTATATCTCTATCTCTATCTCTATCTCTATCTCTATCTCTATCTCTATATCTATATCTATATCTATCTGTATCTTCATATCTATATCTGTACCTATCTATATGCAATCATCTCAAATATACCTAGTTAGAAGTAGGAGTCACATGATTTCTCAGCAGGTTAGAAATTTTTGCTGTGACCCTACAAAGCTTGAAGCACATCAATATTTTGAATTTTTATTGAGCTGATGATGCAGCAGCAACAAACTACTTGCTAAGCCAGACACTTTATTTATGACGAGTGTCATTGTCATTTTCTAATTAAAAGAAGTTACTTTTCTCCATTAAAAGCATGAGATTTCACTTCCGTTGAAAAGGATACCCTTAGTCATCTAATGCTTCTCATAACCTAGCCATTTCTTTCCAAAACTGCTTTTTGGCTGTTTTGGCTGTTTTTTAGAGGTTTAAATAATGTGTCTTATTTTGATGTTTACTCTTCCAGCTTCCTCACAACAGTTGTTACAACTTCTTGTGGGTGCGATCCTTATGTATGAAGAGATTGTTTGATAATGCAATATTACGGCAACTGAGAAATAAATCCCATGTATAGCACTGCTAGCCCCTTCTTCATGGGCAGAAAGCTGTGTAAACCAGAAGCATGGTGTCAGACCTGTGAGCTGTGATGTCTCTTTTTCAGTGTTTTTCTTATTCAAAAAACCCTTAGTAACTTTTAAACTTAGAGGAAGAAACACAAAGAGGTTGAGCCACTGCAGGGTATGGAGTTAGATGTTGGAAAACTCCTCTGATTTTCAGAGGTATGGAAAGATGATGAGCTTGGGCAGTGCTAGGCTGAGCAAATGGCTACATCTATGCCAGGAAATTAAGTGATGACAGGGAAGGCCCCAGGGCACAGGCACCTGGTTGTCTGTACTGTTATTTCTGCAACAGCCCACAAATGGCACACTGGTGACCCACAGAAAATAACAGCTCGCAGCCAAGTCAGAGTGATTCAGGAGCTAGTAACTCCCCAAAGGCACTTTGGCCTCTTGGAGACTAGGAGAGTTTAAAAGCATGGACAGGGCTACTCCGTGCCTGTAGGTCTCAGTGCCACACTATAGATCAAGAAAAATTTAATTAACCAATGTGAAGAAGCCTTACAACACCATACATTACATGTGTCAGGAAAATTTGGAAAAGGAGCCAGTGGTCTGTTGACTGCTCAGAGTAAAAAGGTGAGCTGAGTCAGTCACTGATGGAGGTAGGGACAGTACCCTTCACAAAAGGATCTATATTAAGGCAGGCATCATTTCTTGAATCTTCCTTTTTTTTTTTTTTAATGTCCAAATATTTGTTCTAGAGATGAATCACTGTACTTATTGAGCTTCATACAAGCCATAAACTTCTTCATTTTACAGCTCCTGCAGAAAGAAAATATTATATTGTGGGTAAAATATAACAACAGATTAATGCCATTTTTTCTATTTATTTCCTATTGCTAGCCATCTCTAGGAAACAAGCCAGGAAAAGCAGGGAGTCTGTGATTCCCTATGTGATGTTTTACAGTCTCATTAGCTTATAAGGACACTTTTGTCCTTTCTACGTGATGGTTATATCTATTAGAAGGTTATTTTTTTTTCAATTTCAATGAACTCCAAGGAGTGCTTGAGGGATAGGTGAATTGACCTGAATTTCCTCCTCACACTTGGACAAACATTCAATGGAGCCTTAAAAAGTTCAGTTTATATTTAGTTTTTCTTCTGTCTGAATAGGTTGGAAGAAAGGAACTTTTGCATGATCCTCCCTGCTAAGTGCTTTAGCATGGCCAATACCATCACTCCATTGATCAATAGTCTCATAGTATAAAAAAAAGACCCTAAGGCAACGACTTGAAGCAAAGTGGCCAACTGTCTAAGTACATGAGCTAAAGCATTTCTAAACAAAGGGCAAGGCTGTTCTAACCATTCTGTTGCAATTCTCACTTGGTGTATGCAGACTAGAGCGAACAGAATTGGGCATTATACCCAAACACAGATCTGTCCGTTCACGTGCACAAAAATAGATACAGTTCTGAGGCTTAAGGAGAGAACAGAGCAAGAAGTTATATTGTGACCACCACATTTGGAAATTATTTTGACTTTGGGATCTTCTGTGAATTTTAATGTAGGTGTTTTTGTTCATAAGAGAGGAGTTCATCATTCTCTGGAGCTCTGGACAAGTCTCAGTCTGGATGAAACATTTCCATTTGACAACTTCAGCCTTCTTGTAATTTTTCCAGCCCACAAAGTTTGTTTGCTTTATACTCTTGTATCTACTGCATCACAGGAGCGTTCAGCTGCAACTGCACTGCGATCCATTTTTGAGGGTTGCTAGAAAAAGGGATGGGTCTGTGTCTGGACTCACATTGATTTTGCACCTCTTTCACCCTACTGCTAGGAATGAGAACAGGTGTAACAACATTGCTCCTGGTTTGCAGCTCTGAAGCTATTGCAAGCCTGTTTTGCTTCTGGTAGCAAAGTTTCAAACATCTTTTACCAACACTTGGGAAAGCATATCTGAAATTCTTGCCTGCTTTATGTCAAAGCCGCATCCGCTAGGAGAGCTTTATCTATGAAAAAATGAATGAGGTTTCAGATAACCTTTGTGACAGACTCTAAACTATGTGTAGGGTCCCAGTGCTAGGAGGCTGTGAGGCAAATTTAGATAGATTAGTGTGGACTAAATATAAATATACTGCTCACTTTCCTGAGCAGTTGATGTGAAGAGGTTAGACTCCTGACAGAAATAGGACCCTAAGTCCCTGCTCTGTACTGTTTTTCTTTGAAGGCTGGGATAAATCATTGAGACATCCAGTGCATTGAATGCAATCCTTGGCCCTCACTTCCCATTTGTAAAGTAGCACAATAATACTTAATTACTGAATAGGGGCAGTTCAAAGACGTCTGAATTAGTTTGATAGCTAGAAATGTTTTAGCCACTGGACCAGTAATGCAAGATTTGAGCAGTTACCTTGACGTGCAGAGGCAAGTTTTAGTTGCAGGACCTTTGCTCCATTACATGTCTGCTGTGGTTGAAAGATAAAAAGGTATTGATTCAGACATTTGGAATTCAATGGAGCACAAATATAAAAGTAACAAGGAAACCCAATAATTACAGAACTAAGAATTTTTAAAGGGGAATCAATGGAGGCCTTGGACGAAGGATATGTTTTATGCTTTCCCAAAGTATAACATAAAGGTGAAGGCTTTACACCAGCAGAGTTCAACACCACTTCTTTATTTCTTTAACATTTATGAGGAGTATACAGGAACAGGGAATGCTTACAAACTGGTGCTGCAGTTTGGTTCACAGTGGGTGCTGACTGAGCTGACAGTGTTCATTTAAACCCTCTCTCAGGCAATGCTTTTTAACTCAAATGAAACTCACACCTGTTCAGGAGAGCACTGAGTCACATACCCACAGGCCAGTATCATCTGAGTGCTGTTGACTTCAGTGGGATCTGAGTGTGTGTGGCTGCACCCTACTGAAACAGGAGTGTTACTCAGAGCAGAACCTGAAGGCTGATTTTACCTAAAGATGACAAGACTGTGTAACATTTGTTAGTATTTGAACAAGCTCTGAGTTTGGATGGCTCTCCTAAGACTGCGTTTCTTGAAATAATGGGCTTTGTTGCATTTGTGTATTCCCAAAGATATTCTGGCAAGTCCCCAGTCATTAAAGTCTATTTTGGAAGTATTTTTCCACGCTAACTAGATTTTATTTGATTACATTCAGTATCTAAAGGTATATAAGAATTGCAGTGCTGCTATTTAAATTACTTAGGGAAGCAATTTTTGTGTGGTGTTGATTAAAATACAGCTTGAACAAGTATGCTTTTCCTTTTATATTATTTTTAATAACATATTTTTTAATTTTCGTGCCAGGGAGAAACCAAACAAACATCCCAGGATATTCATAATGGAAAGTGACATAGAGAACAATTTGTTCAGAACTCAAAGACAAGTCAGGCAAGTCAGACTTCATGTATCTATCCAAAGAAACTGAAAACACACAAAATGATTTTCCTTGACGTTAGCTTTGGCAATGCAAGTACAGAAAAAAAAAAATAAAAGATCCTTCCTGCCCCACATCTGTGGGAAGAAATCTGGAAGATTTTTTTCCTAGTTTTAAGACAGGGGCTCACAGGGAGGTGAGGATGAGCATTCCTGAGTTTTGGTGAGAGCAAATACTTCATTCATCTAACAAACTTGAGTGCAGGCTTCCAGGCTATTTTTTGTCTCCTGATATTCAGGTGATAAATGAAAGAAAATAGCTCTTTTTTTGGCTTTTTGTGTAGATAACAGGAAAAGCAAAGGAGAATCCTTAAGGGTCTCTCTCAGTGGGCTAAAGCTTCCAGCACAGGTATAAAATACAGCATGGCTATTCCTGTGAATATGGATGAAGAACATGAAAACATGGAGCAGCACTGTTCTGTACCCCAGTCTGTACCTTGAGGCTTTGCATTACCAAGTCATTCTCTTGTGATGCCCCCAGAAAGGTGAGGGGTGTGTGCTGAGAATCCCACAGCTCTCCTTCTCTCAAGGGCAGGGGTCCCCACTCCCTCCCAACCCCACAAGGAGCTGGACCATGCCTCAGGTATGGGAACCACAGGCACAGCCTCAGGAGGGTTGCAGAGCTGAGAGCAGAGCAGTTGGAGGTGCCAAGGGAGGGATGGACAAGAGCACAGGAGGAAGACACATCTTTCTGAGGCTGTCTCGTTTGAGGGAAATGAAGTGTAGGCAAAGGGGGCAAGCACTTGGTCACACTTTTATTTACCAGTACTGATACAGACACAGAGACCTTAGGACATTCCAATCTACAGCTGCTTATTTCTTGTTGCTCCTTTGGCAAGCAAGGAGCTTATTTCTGGTATCTTTTGTCTTTGTGAGTGATTTAATCATGACAACTCCTGAATCTGCTGCTGCTGGTTTGGCTATGGCCTTTGAGGTGAATTGTGGATCACAAATATATGCTTTACTGCAAGACAAACCAAACCTAATTTTGTGCCTCAGGCAGCAAAGCTGCCTGTGCAGAATGGTGCTGAATATTACAACCTCTGTTGTGGACTGGGAGCATCGAAAGGGCAGCTTCATCACAGAAAGGGGGAATGTGCTGCCAACTCCCTCCACTGGCCACCTTGAAAGATTTGTTTTGTTAAAAGCAAATAAGTTAGTGAAGATAAGGTTGTCCTCCTTTTGCTTTTGTTAAAAGCAAAAAAGTTAGTGAAGATAAGGTTGTCCTCCCAACAAAATGTGAGGGGATTTCTGCTGCTAGTTCACAACTGCCATAGGCTGCCTGTATGTTGCTCATGTGTGACAAACTGTGTTTTAGGAAAAGCACCTTGTTTATCTGCAGCCTGTCTGAAGAACAGGATGTGTTATGTGGCTGATATAGAGAAGATATTAAGCACTGCCTTTATACAAAACTTACATTTTGTTATCAAAATGAATGTAAACAATGCTATGGTAAGACAAATAGTTAAGTAAGAAAAAAAAAAGCTTACAGGCATGGTCAGTGCCATCCAAGGTAAAATTATCTCCTGTTAGAGGAGTTTTATATTCTGTGCTGAGTGACCCCTCTTTAATGGAAACATCCACTACTAGGACAAAGATCAGTGGGCTAAAGCTCTGGCAGATTCAAAGACGAAAGTTTGAGTATCAAGTTTTACCTTTTTTAATTTTCTTCATGCCTTCCTCTCTCCAGTTTTTGTTGGCATAGAACCAGACAGTGATCTATCTTTCCCTGCTGAGTGTTGGGTGATACAGATGTACATGTGGAGCTGTCCTACACCAAGGAGAGCTCACCCAAAAGGCTTAGTCCAGTTGCCTGTTGCAGATAATTTTTTTTCAATTGCTGCCAGTGAATTTCAATGAATGCTGTGCATCTTACATGACAGAAATGATTTATTACCCATGTATTTTAATGTCAGTTCAAAGATACAAGACAAAGATCACTGCTCAGGGACAAACAAACCTGAATTCTTTGTCCAGGAGCCTGTTTGGCTTCAAAGAATTTTAGGAGATGAGAAGCTGACTGCTGGGCCTCATTTTAAGGTGGAAGAGTGGCAAGTATCTCTCCACTTTGTCTAGTGTGGCAGCTTTACTTGGAGACTTGTCTGCTAGAGCTTCAACTGATATAAATCAAGAATTTGTCATGGCTGAGGATTTTGCCCTGTGCCTCCTCACTTGCCAAATGCTCAGTAGTTGAGTGGTCATTTTTCACAGAGTCCTGTTGTTTGGCTAAAATGTGTGGGCAGAGTAAAATGAGAGAATTTTCAAGTTTTAAAGCCCTTATATTTACTGAAATTGCAAAGAGTGCATGTACAGATGGAGTTAAATCTTTTGTGAGGTGGACACTGGCTCCTGTTCCATGGGATGAAGTTGTGTAAGATGCCTTTTCCAAAAAGATCATGGTAGCTTTGACAGTGGATATCCTTCATCATTTCTAGCCCAGGACATCAGCTATAAGATGGATCAAAGCCCTCAGTGTAGAACAAACATTTGGTGCCCTCCAAACTCAGCCAAACTGTGGTGTGATCCAGCAGCAAGAAGCCTACCCTTACTGTCTAAGGAATTAAAATCGTACTGCATGAAAACTAATACTCACAAAAGTAGAACTTCGTGCCTAAGAATTTGAGTATAAAAATTATTTAGCTGGATCAAACCTTTCTCGCAGCTAAAAGATGAAATTGTAGCTTTACTTCAAATGTATAACTGCTTGTTTCTAATTTTTACTGATGATTGTTTATGCAGCATGTAAGAGCGGGAGAGCCTGAGCTTTCACACCCCTCAAGTCTGTTCTAGAGCAGTTTGGAGAAGCTGCAGGCAGCATTGCGGCACCTGAAACTCATACAACCAAGCTTCAGGGATGATCATTGCAGAGACTTTCTCTTCTCATGGTTCTTGTATGAGATAGAGGACCATAGATACCATTACAGGGCTGTGAGCCTGAGGTTTACTGTGCTCATAAACCATGTGATTGATAAATTATTCTGTGGACTTTCGACAACAGGATGACCATATTAATGTTTTTGTATTTTGATGCCTCCAATAAAAGAGAGTTGCAGCATTACAGAGTACAGCAGTTACACTGCTAAGGATTGTCTGCTAACTGTGAATATCAAGGGCAAATGACATGATAAAGAGAAGTGTGAAAAGAACAAAGCAAAACCTCACTTTTAAAAGCTTTAATTTGTACAACTACAACTCAATTTCAACAAATGATTTTTTTTCAATTAAATAGGAATGAACCATATGTACTGTTCAGAAAAGGAGGAGGCTAGAGCACAGCATTTCAAAATAAACAGCTGTTCAAATATAAATTTCCTGTTTATTGAGATTTCAGTTTTATCAGAGCAAAGCTCTCAGAGTGGCTAAGCAAGTCAATCATTATATACCTTGTTAGTGTGACAGCCCCCTGTGTATTGTTTAACTGGAAATAAAACACAAATACTCCAGACCCCTACTGTGTCTGCTTCATGGTGCATAAATCTATTGTGTGTCATGTCACTTAGAGTTTTGATGGCAGACTACCAAATGGCAGAGGAAGATACACAATCAAGCCTTCATTTTCATAAATGAAATTAAAGTACACACAGGAAATACAGAACAGAAGTGTTTTCATTAGTGCTGTTCCAAGGGTCCATCACTCAAAATGGAGACTTTGCAAGGCCCACTGAGCATTCAAATACATATGCAAATGAGTGGTTTTCCCAAGTATATATTATTTTCTTTTCCAAATTTGAAGGGGTTTTTTTTGTAATAATAAACCTGTGCCAAGTAATTTTCACTAGTATTATGTCTTGTACCTGGTTGGACTGACAAGGACAGAGCCCTTGGTCACTGGTGGGCTCCAAGGGCTTCCTTCACACAAGCCTCGGAGGTGTAAGAGATGCTTAAACACCCAAATGAATGGCCTCCAAAGTCAACAATATAATTAGAATAAATGCCAAAATGGAGTTTAGGTTAGCTGCTATCTTCAATCCCTGAGTCTTCTTTACCTAAGTACTGGCTCTTAGGAAACACCTACAAATAATTGACAATTTTGCTGGGCATTGAGTGGAGGAATAGCAAAAAGAAGGATCTTACCGTTCAACCTTGTGTTCTGAACTGGGATGTATGCTGTGCTAGGCTAAGAGTCAGTTTTGAGTAAAAGCATAAATAAAGATGTCCTCTAAAGATATTTGCTCACCCTGCATCATTTTGGGACCTAACAAATAAAACAGGTAAATTTGAGAATTAGACTTTTCAACTAAATATGAGAAAAATGATCTGGTAATATGTAGTATAAAAAGTTGACTACTAATATTTGTATTAAGGTAGATTTTGTCAGTATTATCACTCTATTATTTATCCTGTTACACTCATTTCAAAACTTGAAACATCTGTTTGTTTTATTTTATTGAGCCCTGGGAGTCCCATGATTGAAATCATGCCTAACTTTGGAAACTTGGTCTCCAAAGAGGGTTCTCTGCAACACTGCCCAAAATAAAAGGAAAAGAAAATAACCAAAGCAAAGATCCAGTCTGCTAAACCTGAGCACTGGACTTGTTTTGAAATGCCAGGTGCACAGTGAAGCAGTCTCGGAGCAAGTGACAAGTTTCCTGCCTTGTCTGTGACAAGAATTCCTGTGAAGGTCTCCACGGGAATCTACTGTCTGTGGAATGAAGATGCTACCCAGCTTCAGAAATCTGCTCTCACTACAGGCATTTTCCCCATTTGCTGCAGAAGATCAGCCCTAAAGAAGGAGCAACTGGGACAAGCACAGACAATGGAAGCATATGTTCAGTCTCTGTGCTAAATGATGGGTGACCATCAAGAGATGTCTTCTTCTAAGCCTCCAGCATTGCTGTGGTATAGTCAAGAGAATCTAATGGGATTTTTGGAGTTACCTGGAGAATGTAGAGATCCACATCATGCTGCTGTCTAACAGGAATGCACCTTAATTCCTTTAAATGTCTTGGGGGAAATCTCAGCTGTAATTCTCACTTTAAGTAGAAGGCAAAAGTGCTCGAACTCAGGCACAGAAAGTGCACAAATGAAAGTTTCTGGTAGAGTGATTTTATATGTACTTTCTGACTGTAAGAGTGTCATGGTTTGATGCTGGCCCAATGCCAGACACCCATGAGAGTCACTCACTCACCCTCTCCTGCCACAGCTGGCTGGAGGAGAGGAAAAAAATAATGAAGGGTTCATGAGATAAGTATTGGGAGAAATCACTTCAAGGGCAAAACAGGCTCAACTTAAAAGTTGCAAAGTGAATTTATTACTAATAAACCCAGAGGAGGATAATGAGAAGTAAAATAAACCCTCAAAACACCTTCCCCCCCTCCTCCCTCCTCCCTCCTCCCTGCCTCCTTCACACCGACAGCGCAGGGGACAGGGCGCGGGGGTTTGGTCAGTTCATCACCGAGATTTTCTTCTGCTGCTCTGGGAGAGGAGTCCTTCCCCTGTGAGGCCGTGGGAGCAAGGGCCTTCTCTCTCCACCACACTTGCACCAGATCACAGCCTCCTCCAGGCATCCACTGCTCCGGCAGAGGTGTTACTGACCTCTCTCACTGGCCCAGTTTTGGCCAGCTGCATGTCCATCTTCACAGCTGTCAAGGATTGGGTCTGCCAGATATGGTGGAAGCTTCCAGCAGCTTCTCACAGAGGCCACCTCTGTGGCCTCCCCGCTACCGAAAACCAGGCCTTGAAAAACCAATACTGAATGGAAAAAATAATTTTCCATTAATTAAAATTAATTCTGCACTGATCAAAGCATTTTTCTCTGTGTCATACTGTGCTCTTTCAACTGTCCCATTAGAGGTGGGAATTTCGGAGGGTACCCAATGATTTTGACTCCAAATTTTGTGGCAAGACTGGACATATTTCATTGCTTTTCCTTGGCAGTATCTTATGATGAGCATTTATTTCCTACAGATTTAGGCTGAATTGCTCATGTCTAAGAAGCGAGTGCTACATTAGAATACTGCCTTTTTTTCTGGGTAAAAAAAATGATGTGTTACTTAGACCTTTAAGGGCTGCAACAGGCACAAGTTATTTATCCTCTTGAAGGTAAGAAACCTAACAGAGGGAAAAAAGGTTTCCCTGAAAGAGAAATTTCTAATGCGTATTTCTGGTCTTCGCACTTTGAAGAGTTATTTTAGTTTAAAATAGTATCAAGAATAAATGGATATAGATAGTAGTTTGTCTTGCTGGATGCTTATTCTGGTCAGATAGATGTTTTCTGCTTCACCTTACAGTTTTTCCTGCTTTAGGCCGTGAGCATTGCTCTGACTACTTATTATCAATAATCTTTTTGTAGTCAACAGTTCCTATTTTATAGCCAGACCTCCCTCACTAACAAACAAGTAATGGTCCAGACCTCCAGGAGGTATAACCCTGCAGCAGCACTGCTGTACTGACTGTACTGAGCACTACTCATCCAAATGAGTTAACTCAGTTTATGATTACAGCTTAAGCTCAGCAGAGTCCCAAGGGCTACAGATGTGATATGACTTAAAACTTCATGGTGTTGCTGACGGAAGGTCCCCACAGAGGGAGTTTGAATTTTCAGCTATTTGTTCTTGACTCTATTTCTGTTTTTCAAGATCTGAAAGCAAACAAAGAGGGTGACAAAGTCTGTGTCTGGTTGACTTTACTGATGAATTTGATCCCATTTTACTCAAGAAGAGATATTACAATTTGGTCTAGCAAGGACATGTGAATTCTTAGGACAGAAAAAAGTGAGCTGTAAAAAAGATCAGATCGACAGTTCTGCAAACTTAAAGCTTGTACTCATTCAGTCAATTGAATACGAGCTGTAACTGTGCAATTCTACCTCTCTTTACCCCACTGAGATGCTCCAGTTGTTTATTAGGGAAATCCCTACTGGTTAGGATTTGTTCCAGATCATTTCTTGGCTTGGCTGATCTCCTACACTTGGCTTCTCTGAGGAGCAGATTGACAGGGGACCTGTATCTTGTGGTTGAGAAAAGGAAATGGAGAGAGTTTGACCAGGAACCATGGATTTGTTACTACATGGGCTGAGCTTTTCTGGACAGGGGCTGGGAGCTTGTACTTCAGTATAGATCCCAAGCTACCACCACTGAATCTTTTCAAAATCCTCCTCCTTCCCCTTCCTCTCACCACACCATATGAAGGTACTTAAGACTCACATGCGGAGGAACACTGAATTCTTAAGCATTTTGAATCAGGATCACTGACAAATTATATGTATATTTTGAGGAAATATCAGTGCTCTAGAAATTCCTTTTGAACAAGTCTATTGGCTTCAATAAAACACCACTGATGAAAAAAATCTTTGACATCAGGATTTATTATTTTGTAAGATTTGAGACACTAAAGCACTCCAGCCACCTTTTAGTTGCTATAAATAGAAAATTATACTATAAACTTAATTTCAGTTAGGTCAGTAATAGCAGGAAACTATCAACACTTCTGCCCTCAAAATAATCAGTGATAATTTACAGCCAGGAGGAGCAATCAATATGCAGGAACTGGCTTCATTTTGGGTAAATTGAAATCTTTGACCTGGCAAGAACTGATGCCTTGCTCTAAACAGGACTAGAGTTTCCTGTGGTAGTCCAAGTTGTTATATCAATTTACCTAAAAGTAGCAAATATAAGGATATATCAGTTCACTGACATCAAGTCACACTTTCTTGACAACCCATAACAGTGAAATAGTATTTTGAGGGCCTCCAGTTATGTCTTGAAGTACCCTAATTTTAGCTGAGATTCAGTCTTCTATGCTTCAGAAACCCTTTCTTTATTTCATTTGTACTGAAAAAAAATCACAGCCTCCCTGCAAAACATCTCATATAGCCTGTCATACACTTAGTTCCCGTAGGTAGGCTCTTGCTGTGTCAGGGCCTCTGTCTAATAATAATCCTGCAAACCTGTTCTGTAAATTTTCTGGCTTGATAGGGGCTTTGCTGATTAATGTTGTCAGAATGGGATGTGCTGAAAAACACCTTCTGATGCATTACATGAAAGGCTCAGTCTAACAGATGTATGAGATTAGGTTATTGTCATGATCTTTTACGAGAAAAAGTCAAGACTTTGGGATAAATCAATGGTACAATTTGCTTAATGTGAAGTTTGATTTTGCTTCAGTCAGACCTCAGCGGTCTTTTCTTTCTCTGAGGCAGAAGTTTCTTTTTTAAGTGTCTGATTTCCTTTATTTTTTTTTCTAGATTTCTCTCCTGCTGTGAGTTATTTGAAGAATATTTATTCATAAACTAGGTTCTTTCCTGTCTGAACTGAATGAAAATATCTTGTGGATTCTCCTGACTTTTTCAGAAGTATTTTGATCCTAACACTTTGTGTACAGCAAAAGTCTCACAACCACTGAGCTGGTGCATTTGCTTTGATGAAACTTCTAAATCTTGTGTTATGAAATATGGAAATGCTCTGGCATCCAGGTGGCAAATATAAAGATACTTAGATTTAATATGCAAGAAATCTGCAAAATCAACACTACATCTTTGAGAAAAATGGAGCTTTATCTGGAAACATCACATTTAAAGGATCTACTCTTGAATATGGATAAAAGAGGTGTCTATGATAATTTGCGTAGAGTTCCTGGTTATTAAGAAATGGTATATACAATTTCATATTCTGGAATGAAAGCTGTGGAACTAACTGTTCCCTTTTTGCAACTCCTGCCTGGTTATCCCCATGCTGTTTACAACCAGTTGGAAGGGGGTCTTCGTGTTCTGAATGTTTTACATGTTGTGCTTGTTGTAGGTGTTGGCCGTGGGGGCTGGAGGGGTGGCCTTTGGAGGAGTGGCCTTTGGAATGAAAGGCTGGGGCTGGCCTGTTTCATACACAAACAGTTTCAGAAGGCTCCAACCAATTTAATGAAGAGCACAATTAAGCCCCTCAACCAAAATAGTGGGTGGCATCTTGGGGCTATTTTTTTATCACTGTAGGTTTAATTGGCAATCAAAGAAAGTAATTCTCCCTAAGATGAGACTGTTTTGCCCATGATGGTAACAGTTAAATTATCTGCTCATCTTTTGCTTGACCCATGAGCTTTTTAAGCTTGTTTTTTTGCCCTGATGTTTTGTTGAGGAGGGAGAGGGAGTGAGTGGCTGAGCAGGCATTTAGCTACTGGCTAGACTAATCCACCACATTTAGACATGTAGGATCCAGAATTTATTTGATTTAACCTTCATTTATTTTGGTTTCACCCTTTTCATTTTAAAGTTTGAATCATTATTTTCTGGCAAAGCTGAATGTATAGATATTTCTTCTTTGTGTCTGACTATCATTCAGAAAAGTACTTGCTATTTAAACACACTCAGGAACAAAAAGGAGGAGGAACACTAAAAAATAAAAACCTTGTCTCTAGTTTGGTACACACATGTTTTCAAGCTTTTCTAGGACTAAACCTTTCCTATGGGGGATAGAAACCCACCCTTTATTTACTGCAGCAACGAGGTCACTGTAAAAACAATCATCAATGGTAGCTAAGTAGGTCAAATGCATCTCCAAGGTATGTGAGTTTTAATGAAGGAAACCCACATGCCCTTGGCTCCAGAGACTTGGCTGCAGAAGGACCCTGCACCCTTTCCTCCGTGGCAGAGTTGGTTGGTGTTGTGGTTGGTGAAACCTTGCAGTCAGCCCCTGAGTGGACACTCTCCATGTGAGCACCATGGAGCATCCAGCATGTCTGTGGAAGTTTGTCTTCCCTGGACTTAAGCAGAGGGGAGACACTGCTCTTTACTGAACTCATTTTTGTCAGGCCAGAAAGTCATTTATTCTTTAGTGTTGCATCAATATCTGCACGAGGCAGTAAGTCCACATATCTGTGTTCTCAGCACCTCTATATCTAGAGATCTTTCTCCTGCAGCTCTCCTGGCCTCTTCCCAAGCTGAAGAACTCCTATCTCTGTCTGCTTTTCAGGTCAGAGAGCCAGCTGCAGTACTGACTCAGGAGCCCTCTTACTACAAAAAATGCATAATTTGTAGATATAGCTTTTCAGGTCTCATTGGCTGCCCCTAAACATTATGGTTGTATGAGCTAATGTCAAAGGTACTGCTTCTTTAGTTATGGTTCTATGGTTCCAAACTCTGCTACTCAGTCTTGAGATTTAGGATTTATCCTTGCCTCAGTTCCTTGTCTGGAACATCCATAAATTCTAATTGGCCATCACCATATCTCAGTTGGGCAGAATGGAAACAGGTTTTACCTGATCTGACCCTGGCTTCCCACGTGCCAAATCTTTCTCCTGACCTTGTCGGCACTCATTGGTTATGTTTAACTTGGCAAGGAGTGCTGGAAATGGTTCTGTGATAAGAGATGGTGCCAAGAGCCCCTTGTCTACGTGATGCCCACATGATGGCTTTTCAAGGGTTTTCCTTTTGGATGGTTCTAGCCTAGTCCTGTGGACTGAAAGCTCATTTGTGGCTGGGTTACTTTAGATGTTTTGGAGAGTGTCTCTGGGGATGGGACTTCACCTCAAAGAATCTGGTTCATGTGCTCTGTTGCTGCGTCACTTTGTGGAGAGCAGTGATCTTTGAGCAATTCTTAGCTTGAACTAAAATGCTGATGCAAATGTACCACGGGCTGTACATGAACAACTTCCCTAAGTTGTCATAAGGAACTTCTGGATTTGCTGTGTATGTAGGTATGACTCAGAGATGCTTTTATTTTGTGTGTCCTACTTTTCTGCTATTCTTCCTCACAGGCAAGAAGACTGTTTTTATTTGCTTCCAGAAACAATGCAGTCTGAAATGGAAGGCACATGCTATCTTAATTTTTGTTCCCTTTTTAAAACCTGAAAAAAATTGAGTGTTTGCTCTGTGTGGAGGAAAACAGAATGTTAAAAAATAAAATGTTTTGTTGCCCTGGCAAAGTTGCCTTTACAAAAGCATCCTCTTTCAAAATATTTATGAACTGGCCAGATTAAGTATTGTAAAATGTTAACTAGACAGTTCCTAGCAGAAGACAGGTAGTATGTGGGGAAAAAGATGGGGATTGTCTACTATTCTACGGATTCCCATTTTAAAAAGAAGATCTGCTGTTCCTGTCAATCACAAACATGTCCAAATCAACATTTGTCTGTGGATATTTCACAATTTCTGAACCATATTCCATAATTAAAAATCAACCCATCTCCTGCTGAAAACATGCTTAGTTCTTGTATCTTGTGCCCTGGATGCACTGCTGTAAGCTGCAAACCATGTAGCATTCTTGGAAGTGAGGTCAGCAGCATTTTTGTCAGCACCATGGAGTTCTGTCATCCATCAGTAAATCTAGCAGTGAGGAGAGTTTGCAAGACTCAGATGCTTCTCCCTGGCCTGCTGTGCTTGGTGTCTGTCACATGGCTCATTAATGGCAAGATGCTCATACTCTGTCATTTTTCACAAAGTTGTAGGTGAGGTATGAGCCAAAAGCAAATAAAAAGACAAATTAACTGATGCAGCATGTAGCACCATGACCATGATCAGTCTTTCCTGCCTAGACAGGGGCAAGACTGCAGCAACATTTCCAAAAAGTACTCATTATCATTCAGATTTCTCAACACAGCTGTTTCGAAGTGTGGTTGCATAATATTTATGTAATGTTTTGTTAAGAAAAGTGCTTATCACAGACCTGAGACCTCAATTTGGAAAAAATAATGGCATTGCATGTTTGATTAATGCTCTTCTCTGATACTGATCAACAGCAGTGCAGGAGAAGCGTGGGCTTCCTCAATCTGCCAACAAGAAGGTCTTTCAAGCTTGCCAAAAGAACTGCTATTGTTTGTGCCCAGGCCCCAGTCTCGCAAGCTGTTGTTTGCAGGTGGGACTCAGTGCTTCACAGAGTCCTGGTGACTTTGTTGACTACAGCAAAATGGAGAACTTCACAGCAGGGTCACCACAAATCCCCGGTTGCTTGGAAAATGGCCCTCAGATCCCTCTGAAGGACAGCTTGGCCCACTTGTATGCAAATGGACTTCTTGCTACAGGAATTGGATTTGATACTTTTAAAAACAGAGTCTCTGCAGAGCTAGAATATGTGTTGTCTACATACTTGTAAACTGAAATTCAAGGAGGGATGTGGTGGAAGGATGAATGTCTTAGCAGATTCTGCCATATCAGAATCACACAATAAGTGTGTCCTGCTTCATGGGCAAAGCTTAAGCTGGCAAGATGAGCAGGGCTCACTATGTCTTCTTCATGGGTGCCATTTTTATGAGCAGAATAAGACTATTGTCTGAGGAGCCTGGATCACAGGCCAGGAGCCCTGCGTGCTGCACAGCACTGTGTGGACAGAGAAAGAAGAATTAAGAGGGGTACTGAGGCTGACTTCTGGTTTACTATAACTCACATTTCTGTGAGAAAGATGGAAACTATTTGACTCTATTATCTGGTGTTCGGGTACGTGTTGATGGTTGGGTGTGTGCTGGAGCCTGGGCAAGCACTGGCATCCCCAGGCTTTGGACAGCCTTGCAGGCTCAGGGATGGTGTGAAGCCTCTGGGAAGCCTTGGTACCTCACTTCCCACAGGATGGTGTTTGGGCTGGATATGTAAGGGCAGTTTAGACACAGCCACTTCGGTCTCTTGGCACGTCTCCCTTCTATCTCCCAGACCCAGGCAGAAACCATGCAAAAGACAAATCAGAGGTAGCACTCAACACTGTTACAAGCCCTGTTATGCAAACCTTGTTCCTGTTAAAACTATAGACAGCATCCAGGAAAAGAAACATTAAGACAACAACCCCCAACTTGCTCTGGCCTAGGCTTCAGAAGGAATTTTTTTTTTCCCATTTCAATGTGGATTGGGTGCCCTGCCCTGCCTCCCCACCCCCCCCCCCCCATATTACCTAATGCAGCAAAATCATGATTCTTCTAATTGGACACTGAAAATACTGAATACAGGTTTGCTCCAAAATCCTTTATTTCAAAGCTAAGTTTTGAGAAATACAAGGAAAAAAGTATTCTCAAACTGAGGAAAAGAACAGGTTATTGTGCCTGTGAACATTTACATTTATCTGCCCTTTTTGTTGACCAATTATTACAAGAAATTGTGAGAAATTTTAACTGTTACAAATATATCCGAAGAGTTGTGAAAGCAAGTTTGGTTTGTTTCCTCAAGCCATAAATGAAAAAATATATATTTAAATATGGGTTCGCCTCCATCTACAGAGCTCTAAAATTAATTCCCTCTGGATTTTTATATATTTTATATATATTTCTCATTTGTATTAATCCAATTCAATTATTTAGAACTAAGTTTTTAGGATCTGTTAATATATATTTGCTAGTCCCTGTGCTGCAAATTAAATTTTTATTTTATTTCTATATATGCTTTCTCTCTTATTTTAATGCCAAAGTTTTCTCTCTTGTCTAATGGCTATAATGAAAGCTTTTACTGCTAAATTAAAATAAAAGGAGTTAATGGATACCCAGTGCCTTGTTCTTGTTAAAATGTGAATCAATTTGCAATGACCACTGCTTTGGGATTGTAGTATGTGTTTTGTCTTAGACAAAGTATAGCGAAAAGTGTGAAATTTCACTTTTAAAAGTGTGGGGTTTTTTTTAATCTGCTTGTCTGTGAACCTATTTATAGTTTATTTCACTTACTAATAACCTTACCACACATTATCAGCTCATACAGAAATTTTCCATGGTAGATAATAGCTTCAGATTGAATTCTTACAGTATGGTTTAGGCATTCAGAGCAGGAGAATAAGTGATTTAATTTAATTAAAGATTTTAAAACTTTATCCTTTATGGTGTGAAGCAGTGGTAGATTTTTCCAAAGAGTACACTATTCAAGTGGACACTATTGGTCAAGTGGCTACTGTTTCCATGAGCATCCACTCAGATATGAAGGAAATAAGAAATTAGATTGAACAGAGTAGATTTAAGTTTGAATGTGTCATTTTGAAGTTAATACTGATTTCCGGAACTCTAACTATGAATCCCTAATTCTCCTTATATAACACTTTTTGTGAAACTAACATGTGGATGGATTTTGTATTATACTTATAAGCAATTACAGGAATGAATTCACCTTTCCAGCTTCATACCACTTCCAGCAGGAGCAGGTCTGAGCCCATTTGAGCTCAACTAGTTTTAAAAAGATAGCATAATGTATTGCGATAATATTTAACCAGCAGTTTACAAGTAAAATATCACACTTTCAGGAACACTTGGGTGTTTTTTATTTTGTTTTTGTAGGAAATGTGTATAATAACTTCTTTGTTATGTGCTGAAACTTCTTAGTGTATAAAGTAATGGTCCACAAATGATCTCCATGGTTTCAAGGTTTGGAGGTTTGGTAAGGAAGAGTTGATGAGATTTGTGTACCTCACAGCAAGCTCATTGTTAGGCAAAGGAGGCAGAGGGCATCACTCACCTGCTGCTCTGTTTTTCTAAAGTTCTTCTAAGCCTTCTAATGTTTACTTTTTGTAATGGAGTTTCTCACGCACTTTTCATGTAAATAATGATTGTTTTGCATTCCTTTCTGTAGGAGGAGAGAATTGATGGACTGTTAGTTTGACCAGTGTGGTTGGAGAAGACAATTTTCTTCCTCCCAGTCACTGTTAGAATTCTATAAATATTGAGGTCTGTAAATAAACTGCCCTTTTTTTGCCTTGGACATCTCAGTGTGTGGGTGTCATCCATTCGTGTCGTATTGCGACACTCACCTCTGCACTAAGCTCAGGAGGGGCCCTGAAGCAGCCTGTGACTCCACAGTACAGAAAGGGTCCCCTGCATTTAAATGTCTGGGGTCTCCTAAGAATGCTCTGGAGAAGCAAAAGAGCACTTGCAAGAGAAAGTAATAAAAGTGCGTGGACTCTGGACCTACCACTTATACCTGCAAACCTGTACTTAGCCAAGTCAGACACTCCTTCCAGACAATGTAAGAGGCCTTATTTTGAGAAGACTTTGCACTTACTCATGTCTTGTCAGATCTTCCAGCTGTCGCTGCAATGTCACAGAATCAAGGTCCCACTGAATGGCAGAGGTGTCTTCAGGTGTACCAGCCACTGTACCACTCAGTTTTGTGTCATCAGCAACTACGCTGAGGGTGCATTTGATTTCTTCGTCCAGGTAATTGATATACAAGTTGAATAAAGCTGGACCCAATATTGATCTCTGGGGAATGCACTGACTACAGAGCTCCAACTGGATTCTGCTCAACTGATCAGAACCCTCTGAGATCTGCTATTCAGACAGTTCTTGATCTACCTCACTATTCATTCATCTAACCCACATTTCCTGAGCTTACCTAGAAGGATATTATGGGAGACAGTGTCAAAAGCCATGCTAAAGTCGAGGTAGACAAAATCCACTGCCTGCCCTTCATTCGCCCATCCTAGTACACCATCATAGATGGCATGACCAATCCTCAGATTGGTCAAGCATGATTTCCCCTTGGTGAATTCATGATGACTACTCCCAATAACCTTCTTTTCTTTTACATGCCTGGTGATCTCCAGAATGATCTGTTCCAGGACTGGAGGTGAAGCTGACTGCCTGATAGTTTCCTGTGTCCTTTTTCTTGCCATTTTTGAGGATGGGAGTAACACTGGCTTTTCTCAAGTCATGGAACACTTCCCCTGTTCTCTCTGATTTTTCAAAGATGATGGAGAGCGGCAGAGCAACAACATCTGCTGGCTCCATCAGCACCCATGGGTGCACTTCATCAGAGCTCATGGATTTGTTGGCATTAAGTTGGCTTAGCTGGTCTCTAGCACAGCTCTGAACAACCAAGAGGAAGTCTTGCTTTCTCCAGCCTTCCTCCCTTACCTCTGAAATCTGCGATTCCTGAAGACCTCCTCAGCAGTGAAGACTGAAGCAAAGAAGACATTTAGTAATTCCACCTTCTCTGTGTCTTCTATTACCAGGCCACCCATCTGAGTCAGCAGCAGCCCCACTTGTTTCCTAATCTTCCTTTTGCTGCTGATGTACTTTTAAAAGCCCTTTTTGTTGTCCTTGATATTCCTTGCCAGACTCAATTCTAATGTCCACCTTCCTCAATTGAGCTGTTTAGTTTTACACAGTCATATATTCTGCTCTGGTCTCCATTTGCATTGCATGCACTTGCCAAAAAGTGGAGATAATATTTTATAGAGAAATCATGTGCAAGTATACTAATGAGCTCAAATAAAGATTTACAACAACTCAAATTAGGACACTTATCCACAGACATTGGAGTTTGTTATGGAGCTGACTCTTTAGGGACTTTTTGATGGGAAGAAAACCCCCAAGCTGATGGTTTATGCCTGATTTATGGAAATATATAAGCATGTAGGTACATTTGTAATCTGCGGTAATTTTTCCAGTAAAAAGGCATTGGCTCTAAACTCTCTAAAGAGCCTGTGTTCAAATGCAGTGGGAAGACCTTTTTCACTTGGACCTTAAGAAGATATTTGTGTTAGCTAACAAATACATCTAGATGAATCATTTATTTAAATCTGGGAAATAAAGCATATTTCTTTGAGTAAATTATATATGAACTATCGTATTCATTAGTCTACCAATTATGTGGTTGGCTGACACATTATCTAATGATTTATTAGATGATTGTTGTCCATCAGCAGATCAATACATTATTTACAAGATGTAACTTTTTGCATTACTTAGCCATAATTTTTAGCAAATACATTTAGTGAAGTCACAGAACAATTTACACTAAGTGATATTTCACTGATTATGCTGTGATTTCAAGGCTGCTTTGCACAGCAATGCTGCAGAAAAAATAATGTCCTTAAATGCTTGGTCTACAATTTTTGTTGTTATTCTTTTTCTTCTGAGTCCATAAGGCATAAGTCCATTTATGTTTATGCTTCTGTATATTTCCATATGAAAACAGAGGGTTATGGCGCCACTAGAGGAAAACAGACTAATCAATGAAGCTCTCAAGGGGTTATAAACACTTTCTGCATTCCAGGACACATAAGACTTCCTCTTTTTTCTTTGGAAGAAAATGAAATGCTGATTAAAACACAACTGAGAAGACTCTACCTTTAATCAAATACAATCTGCCAGTTACCTTGGGATGGCCTTTTGACTTATCGTGGAGATCAGATTTTGAGTCCTCTGACAGTTCAGAGGGGGAAGTGACAGACAGTGTCAAAAGAAGATCACAATTTCTTCATTTTTGAAGAGTTTTATAATGTGTAATAACATTTTTTTTCATTTTTATTGTAGACAGGATACAAGAGTGAGACTCGGCCTCTTGCCTGGATGCCTGCTGGCATTCAGCTCTGTTCCCAGTGATTAGTAAGTCTGCTCCTGGTGTGCTGTGCTCAAAGGAGAAAGTCATTCTAGATGCCCATTCATACAGTTTCAATAGCTTCCTCTTTTCTCAGGCACCAGCGTGGCTCTGAGCAGCAAGGCCAGGATATGGATCCAGCCTGTACCTGAGGGATGGAGCCTGGGGATGTTTCTTACAGGATAGTATCTTTATGCCCTGAGGGGCAGAGTGATAAAAGCATTGTGTCTGTCCTCAGAAAGGAAGCTTGCCTTACCAAGAGGTGTTGGATAAAGCATTACCAGCATGTTCAGAAGTTTTTCAAGCATAGTGCTGCCTGGAAAATGCAGTGTTTATTCAGTTTCGATGGGCTCACCAGCTGGACTTCTCAGGTCCACGCACATGACAGTCCCTCCCTCCCATTTCCTGGCAGCTGGAGAACTTCAAGAAACACAACTACTTTTGGGGGAACCCCTCTTGAGCGTGAGAGACTTTTCACTGCCCCACAGCTCTGAAACAAGTCCTTAAGGTCCAACACTTCACAAGGAACTTGCTCCCACTTTAGACTTCTAGATATTGATTTAAATTTGCATGGATGGGTTACCATTCTCTAAGCTGTTCTACTGGATTTTCACCCAAAGAATATAGGGTGCCTTTCATTCAAGATTCAGCTAAGCCTAGTCTTGCTCTGAGCTCTACAAGACTGAAATTGAAGTTTGTGATGCTGGCTCAGGGGACCAGACTGTTGACAGAAACTGCCCTCAGGGTTTGGAAGCTACACAACTGAGGCTTTGCAGGAGCTCTTTTCATCAACTAATTTGTTTTAAGGAGGAGCACGAATAATTTATACATAAGTATTTCTTATCCCTTAAGCCTCTGTTCTGGAGCTCTTTAAGTTCTTCTTACCTTCTAACTCCCAAGCCCATGGGCACCCGGCCACTCTCAGCCCTCCTGTGGTGGGAGGGCTCCATCACCCTTATCCTGGTGCTGAACCCTGCAAAATCTGGTTGCCTGCCAGTCCCAGAAACTGCTACATTTCAGTAGCAATTTTGATTAAATTCAGCCACCACTGGCTACCTGCTTATGCTTTTCCCTCTGAATGCCAAGCCAGGGAGACTGGCAGTTTACCATCACTTAGCTCTTGCCAAATTCATGGTGTTTCTGACTCTGTTAGGAGTGATAATAGGAAATTGGATTCAGTAACTCAGGAGGTCCCTTCCAGTGCTACATTTCAGATGAAATCTGCTAGAAAAAATTCAAACAAAACCCAGTTCCAGACATCTCTGGTATTCCCATAATTGTTCATCTTATAACTTCCTTTTGAGTAACTGCTGTGAAAGGCTGCCAGTCATTTCAGGGTAGCTTATGGCAGTCGTTCAAATAGTTTACAATTACCTCTAGGTATGTCTATAAATTTGAAAACAATAACAGCTGTATTCTCAAATGTAGCATCTTTCAACTCACTGTAAGTAAGAGCTCTGACTGGTTCAACAACGTGCACAGAAAGAGGAATGCGTTTCCCAACTGCTGTGGTTTCATAGAACTGATGGGCATCTTGGTTATAAGGTAAACTTCTATTATTTTCATTTTTGTTTTTAAGGAAGTGAGCTATTAGAATTCCTCATTTACCTTTTGATATTTTATTTTTCATTTTGCCTCCTTAGTATTTTCTCACTTAAAAATATTCATCCCAGTTTTGCAAGAAGGCCAAATATTGGCACCTTTTTTTAATCCTTCACTCAAACAGCACAGAACAAGAATGAATCACAAATCATTTAGTCACTCTATTAAGACAGGTTTGGGATGTAAAGCTGTACATTTTATTTTGCCGATCCATTTACAGAGATAGCTAAAATCAGTCTATTCCCTAATGAGCTCCAGGACTGCACAGATGCCCAGACTGTGGTCCCTCATGGATGCATGCCCTTTTTTCTCCATTAGCAGAAAGACAAAATAGAGAGCCACCATCTGAATTAAGGAACCACCCTCCCCATTGGCCTAGGAAGCCTTTGCATAAACTTAACTCTGATAGTGCTGTGCTTGCCCTTATTGACTTGACTTTCTTGCTTGCTCTTGGGCATGCTCTTGTTGCAGAGAATGTGCTTGATGACAGCCAGAGACTAAACCAGGGACTGCTACTGGATCTCCTCCGCTTGCCTTGTTTTGGCACTGTGGGATTGAACTGCCCTCAGGGTTTGGAAGCTACACAACTGAGGCTTTGCAGGAGCTGGAGGGGTTGCTGTCCTTCCCCATTGCCAGGGAGCTGTCCCATTGTACAATTTCTGTGTAATGATCAAACACTAAGCAATTATGCAAGGGAATAATCAATTTTTTTCTTTCCTAAGCCTTTCTTTAGCTCACAGAGATTAATAAGGAGTATGCTAACCCACTGCTGTGAGTATCAGCTACTGATGATACATGTTCAAGCTGGTACATGGGGCTGTTGGTGAGCCTGTGGAAATAAATGGCCTCAACATCACCACCACCACCAAGAGCTCATATTTATGTGTTTTGCTGTAAAACTGACTGACTGCTTTTTTCCTTGCATGATCTAACTACTTAGAGTGTTGACTGCTCACTAATGGAGTGATTTAATTGCAGCGATGTCTTCTTTATAGTTTCTCTTTAATTATTTTGCCTTGTCACAGAGGTAGGTAGCTTGTCTGGTCATGAAGATAGTGACAGTGGTGGTGGAAAGAGATATTTAATGTCAGCTAAATTTTGACATTATCTCTGGCTGAGGTTCATAATTCGTAGAGCACCATCCATTTGAGTTTGTTTATCCATCTGCTGCATTTGATCTCATTCAAACTCTAAAAATTATAAAAGCACCTTTAAACACATGAATATTGATATTGCTAGAACTCTTTTTATTTTTTCTGGGTTAGTCTGATCTAACTCAACACCACACAGATAAGTGGCTAAATGGCACTTTATTTGTAATCTAAAGTGCATACTAACATTTGTGTTTGATTGCCATAATGCTGTTTTCACTTTTATAAAAAATTGTTAGTGAGTAAGCATGAGGTTAGTTTAGCTTTAAATGTTACCCTTGTGATTATATAGTAATTTTTTAAATTAAAATTTGAGTAAAATTAATGTCCCTATTAGACTCTAACTAACCAAGTTCCAGAACTCAAATTTACAAACCAAGTTTACACTAGAGAAACAACAGGACTTTGTTTTCTAATTTACGGGGATTTTTTTCTGATTTTTCTTGGAACTTCTTGGTTGATTCCCCTTAATTCAGACCTACTCTGAGTGTCCTGAAGGAAGGAAATTATATGCTAGGTTTCATTTGTTAATAAAATGCAAATTTAGGATAGGCAACTAAATGCTAAAGGAAGCAGATATGTCTGGGTTTCCCAATGATTCATAGACTCCGTCTTGTGTTTGCTGCTGGAAAATACTAGAATATAAGAAAAATGTAGAGGTTGTCTGAGTGGGTGACAAAAAGGGGGGAAACAAATTTATTGGAAAAAAGGAAGGAAGGGGAAAGGGTAAGAAGTGGCAGGACAGGACAAAACTCAAATTGTGGCTGGAATGGCTTAATATTTTAACATAAATTCCCAAATAAATGGTGCAGATGGGAATCTGTGATTAGAACACGGTTCTATTACTGCACTAGTAAAGAGTGACTCATTCTACACATGGTAAAACTTCAGCTCACAGAAATGAATACATTTTTGCAATAAAAGTCCTCACAGTTGGCAGAGCTCTCAGCCCAGAAGAGCGGTTAGTATTTAATTTCCATATCAAAAGCAAAGTTTGGCTGAAACAGTTGCACATGCTTGCTGGTTCCAGTTGCTGCTCAGGCTTCTGTGTGGAAACTTTGGTGGAGGTTCTGCCAGTTCAGTACCAGCGGTGCCCTGAGGAGCTCTGTGGTGGATTGTTCTCCTCTGGGCCCTGCAGGAGTAGTTCAGATGCTGTAATGAAGTCTCAAATAGACAATCAGTGCTATCAGCATATATACCTCTCATGTGTGGGCACTTGCTGTGTTGCTCTTCTGTCTCTGCGCTTCACCAGAACAATCTTCTGTTCCATAAGTGACTGCAGATCTCTGCCTCTGGAGCGTCAGAGCTGTTTTCTCCTGTTTCAGCAAGCAGCATCCCACAATTGTCTCGTTTTTTGCCCCTCATGCCCCAGGAATCTCACTTTCCGCTTAGTCCATCATTCAGAGTAATAACTGGGTTGAACTCCCTAAGTTCATTTCAGCATTCCTCATCCAAAGGCCCCCTGAAGCCCCTTACTGTGCAATATACCACCATGGAGTTTGTCTTTCTGCTCTAAAAATCACTATTTGAGCTCATGCTCCCTGCTCCCTCTCTTAGTGGAATGATATTGGCTCCACTGGTTAAGAACTGCATCTACTCATATGACAGATCAGAAAATAATTTTACTGCTCAATTTGCAGTAAGTACCCCTAACTATAAAGATTCAGTTCCTTCCCATTCTCTCCTACTCAAATGGTGTGTAGTGCTTTTCCTGACATCCTTGCATACTCTCAAGACCAAGCTGATCTTGATTCTTGTGATTTTGTGCCAAAATATGACATCAGCATCAAGGGGAAGCAGAACTGGGCATGGGACAGAGCAAGTTTTATGCAGTGAGTAGCCACTGTAAAATAGTTACTTTGTTATTTTTTTCTACAGAAGGTTTTCCTGTGCCTCAAGATGCAAAATAAAGACCAAACTTTTGCCTTCAAAAGAATAATTGGACTGTGCCTTCTGTTTGTACTCCTTCAGAATCTGTATAAACATTTACTGATCTTATCCAGGCATTTTTATTGCTAAAAATCAAAATATTTGCAGTTAGGAAAACCAGATTAGAAACCCTTTCTTTCTTTTTTAGAATAAGTTTGAAAGGCATCTGAGAATGGAAATATGCTATATTTAAACTAAAGACAATAATGAAATGGTGTCTTTTTATTCTTGGACTAATTTAGTATTGTAGTGGTGTACCAGTATCTCTGCTTTTTGTTTGATGATACTAAGACTTACATCTTTGGCATCTGGTTTTTAGTAAAATGATCCTAATTAATAGGCATTGTTTTTACCACTGAGAATATCTCCATTTTTATGAGAAAAAAATGTAGATTAATGTCAAATTCCTTATCAATTAAATTTTAATATTTCGAGTGAATTTCATAAGATATTTGTGTTTTGGTTGACAGTCTAACTGTGCAATTAAAACCAATCAAAGATAATTCATGTGGGATTAATTACTGTAAATATAGGAAGTTGCACGGGGGTTTGCACTGACAATGAAGGTTTTAGCTGATTTTTCATTTGCTACAACTTTGCAAAGGTTTGATTTTCATGAAACTCTAAAAGATGTAGTATGTGTCTGTAAGCACACAGCATGTTCTGCCTTCCTCTTGCTTTTCTACCACTTGCTCTCTTTACAGGCAGCTTGCACACTAACCATGAACAGCCAGCCTAGATTAACCTTCTGTATTGTCTGACTGTGTATATCCAGGCTTGCACAGCCATGCAAAACCATAGTTATGCCTGAGCTGCTGTTGTAGGCTTGCTGTCTCCAGGGTCCAGGAGCCTGGCCTTGGAGGTGGATTTACGGAGATAGAAACAAAGCCTTGACGATCTGCATGATGGCAAATGTGTGAAAAGATCTGTCTGAAATTTATCTTCTCAAAACTCTCATCAGCTGTCACCTACCCAAGATGTTCCCAGAGATCACTGTTTTGTTTCAAAGTTACATTTCTGTGCTTATCGGGAGTTTTGCCTCTAGTTGCACTGAGAGCTCTGTTGTCTTGGCATTGTGGGACAGATCCCAGAAACTCCTTATACATGGCTTTGTTGGGTTTCAGACTCATCTCCCAGGGCCCATCACACAGTTCATTGAAACACTTTGTTTTACTGCCTAGAAAGTACCTTATCATCTATACACATCTATATCAGTGCCTTCTCTGCTCAGAACACACAGGACACTTTGAGAAATGCGTGAATGCCTGTATAGGGATATATTTGGCATGAGCCACAATTCATGATTGTAACAGGCAGCCTCCTTGGTGGGGTGAGATCTAACTCTCAGTCTTATCCCATTTTTCTCTAGCCATCTGGGATCAAAATGAGGTTGCACTCATATGTCAACTACCTTGGGAACATCCAGAAAATGAGAACTGTTAGTTAGAATCCAGCCTAAAGTGATTTATGAGTTCATTGATTTTGTTCAGCTTACTTGTAACTTCAGATGTTCTGTAAACTGTAGTTATTTCTATACCTCCATCACTTTAGGAACATTGCAAGAGAGTTATCTTTGTCACAACCTTGGATTTTTTGTTTTGTTTTGTTTTGTTTTGTTTTTGTATCTTTCTTTTTTAGTGTGGTAGTTATAATTTGGGACAATGAAAGATCTTTCTCCTTTTATTTTATTTTATTTCATTTCATTACTCTGCTTCTATCTAACAGTCCAAGAATCATTTTAGGCACTGCTGTAAATCTCATTAGGAGGTACAGTAGTTCTTTTAGCCGTCTAAACACCTGTTAAAAACTGGTAGCACATGAATTGTTTGTCCATTCTGCTAAAAGACTCACAAGGTTTTACCTATTGCCAGCTTCTCTTGATTACTTTGTAGACTTCATTTGCTTTTCAGGAATGATATACCTATAAATCAAGAAGACAAATTAGTGCAAATTCCTAATTATCCTGCTTCCGCTATCCTATTTGTCCACAAAGACATTCAGAAAATAATAGCCCACTATTTAAATTTAATTCCTGTCTTCACAGCTGTGATGAATGATTCCTGGTTGGCCCAAATCAATAATATCTATTCAGAGGTTTCATATCACCAAATAAATACATGGAATAACAATCAGAATAATTTAATTTAAATGGATACAATTAGCACTGGAGATGAAGCTATTAAATAAAGTCCATTGATTGCTTATCAGGCACTGAGGTGAGATAATTTAAACATTCTCAATGCTAAAATTGATAGATGAATTGCCAGCATGTTCATATGCAGCTACTAAATTTAATCTTAATTAATAGTTCAACTTATTTTTAAATTTCAGTGACAAAGGTAGAAAGACTTATCTGAAATTTTTACCTCAAAAATGACTCAAGGACCCTGCAGAAGCTTGACTGACAGACACAGGAGTGCTAATAGAGTAGGAATTTTTTGTTTTGGATGTTACAGAATGGGAACACAATGTGTTCAATATATGAAGAACCTTCTCAGTAAAAATGCCCATATACATCAATGTTTCAAATGCATGTTTTATTTATCAAAACATCAACATATATCAGACTTATTCCCTAGTCAAAACCTTCTCTTAGAAGCATGGAATCATTAAGGTTGGAAAAGACCCTTAAGACCATCAAGTGCAACCTTAAACATAACACCACCACCATGTCCACCATTAAACCATGTCCTCAGCTGCCCTATCCACACTTATTTTGAGCACTTCCAGGGATGGAAATCCATTCCAATGATTTAGAATCCTTTCCATGTAAAAATATTTCCTAATATCTAATTTAAACCTTTTATGGTGCAACTTGAGGCCATTTGCTCTTGTCTTCTTGGAGCACCTTTGATTTTTCACATGAATAAGTATTTAAAGTTCAGCCTTCTCTTAACCCAAGACTAATGAAAATTGATATAAATCTTTTCACCTATTCTGAAACAACTCTAAACCCATTTTTATGTGTGCTAGATTCTGGAAATATGAACACAGAGCAAAGCTCAGTATGAAAAGGATTTACTGAACCTCTACACACCTTTCAATGCTTTAGTCTTGTAGAACTTTATTCTTTACAATAACATTGCTTTCTTGAGGAGCTTGTGAGATCAGACTCTTGGCTGCCACATATTTTTCCCGAAGTTGACTCATGCTCAAGGACATTTTCTTCCAAAGCAATTCAGTTTTAGATTTTGTTCTCAGAAGATGAAGAAGATCAGGAAGGTCCTGGGACTCGTTCAGTTTCTGCTAAAATTATTAGAAAAAGTCCCTCTAACTCAGATGGTAGATTTCTCCTAGAAAACCTAGGAGAACTTTCAGCATCTTTTCTGTTATTTGTAGAAGGGGCCTTGGGTGGTGGAACCAGGGAAGAAAGCTGCTGTTTCTTACCAGCATTGCTCTGTGACAGGCAGTCCTTACAGGAACGCTGAGAATTTTGAAGTCATTGAATAAATTATTTATAGGAAATCATTTGCTGTGTCTAGTCATACCCTAAAACACTCAAATGCATGCCTCTAATGGGCTTATAAAGTTGTGATGAGGACAGACATTGGAAAAAGTCAACGGTGTGTAACTGAAAGGGCAGATAGTTTGAGCTGGCTGAAGACTGAGTTGCAAGGTTCTTTTAAGGAACAGTTCTACAGAAGAATACCCTTTTTCATTGCACTTAATAATGGGAATAAGAGTCCTCAGGAGCTAAAAACCCTCTCTAATTTATTTGTGTCAATTGCCTTCAGTCCCCACTTTCTGTTTGCCACAGAAGAAGAAAAAGGTTGAGAAATTTGGGGTTGGTTATTTGTATTGACAAATAACCTTTGCCTCTTATGTTTACAAATAGCTTGAAATTTCTGATTTTATTTTCAGGATCACATTCCTCTGACAATTTGCATTTAGCTGGGAAGAAACAGCTGAAATAAGCTGAGAGGGTTATTTACATCCAAGAAGGGGCAAGATCTTTTCTATGTGCCACTTCCTGCGGTTCTGCTTTCTAATTAAAGAAAAAGCTAACACGAGTGAAGACACATGCTCACGGTGCATAATTTTTGGAAAGACAGCAGCAATTTAAAAGTAAATTTCACACTAGCTCTGAGACTCATGTCAGATGCTGCCTGCTTGCTCTAGTTCATGAAGGCCATTTATATTCTAAATTTAAAAATAACTTGGTGCTGGCACATTCCATTAATAAATTAGGACTAGAATTTTATGTTTTCAAAGGATATGGTGAGGTATAAATAGACTTGCTAAAAACAGCTGAAACTCTGTTTGAGTGTTTCTCTTTCACCTGCATTTATTTCAAGCTTGTGTTCCACTATCTGTCTTCTGAATGAGGGTCTAACTCTGAAATCCCTGCTGCATGCTGATAGAAATTCTGAAGACATCATCACCTCCGAGAAGATATTTGGTAAACAGGACTACCAAAAAAGCCACTCTCCACCTCATTCAACGATGGAAAGGTGCTGCTGAGGTTTCAGGATGATTGATGGTTAATTGGCTGGTGCAGTCATGGTGTTTAAATGCCCAACTGGAACAGCTTTGCGTGACGGTGGCTTAAAGTGCACACTTCTACTTGCAGTATTTTTATTCAATGCATCTCCTGCTTTTTGGACATATGCCTACACCACAGTGAATATTTCAGTGCTCTGCTTTCTATTTTTAGGTGAAAAATTGTAGATATCTGGTCTAACCTGACAGATGCCAGGGAGCTCTTCTGTACTTAGGAGGATGGTTTCAATTTCATTCATTTCCATCATGAGAGCTGGAGATCTAACACTGGGACAAAACCTGAAGGCTGCAAAAACTCAAAACAAATACCAAAATTAACTATCCCTGCCTGAAACAAATAGAAAAAATATTTTCTTTTCCATAAACCACCTCATTTAGAATTTTGAAACATTTCCTTTGAATCTTGTCCTTTTTAAAAAACACCCTGTTTATTGTCCTCATGGAATTAAAATATCTCACAAAGTTTCTTCAGACCAGAAATTCCATAACAGAGTCTAATATTCTGACAATTTCTAAATGCTGAAAACTATGAACAGGGAATTTTTCCACAGGCAACCCATTTTCACAAACTGTTTTTCCTGTTTAAGACGTACACCTCCATCCATCACAAGATGCTTTTGTTCAGACTTGTGGCAGTGCATATGAGTCCGTATGTCCATTTCATGGACATAAGCAGGACTTCTCTGGACCTTGCGGATTTACCTGGTCAGAGATATGTGTTCTTTGATGTTCCAAAATTTTCCTTTAGGGAACAGTTTCCTTTGAAAAGTACCCACTTACATCTCAAAATCCATGGAGAGCAGATCAATGTTGGTAGAGAGATACTGATAAAAGGATAAATTGTGATCAGAAATTATAAAACATCAATTAATAAAGCCAATTCTTTAATAATCATTGCTTCACTCAAAAAAGGTGTTTCCAAGAAAACATGTTAAATTGGATGTCTGGGTTTTGGACTTTTACCACACTTTCCGTTCTTAAATCTGAAGGAATGTGACTACTTTCAGTGAATAGCGTGGGACAAGGCATAGGGGCCATGAAACGATGAATCTCCAGTCAAGGACTTCATCTTTTGTTTTCTACTTTCTGGGCAGTGCCAAGATCCCAAGAAGATTTCTAGAAATGTAGCCTGTAGCAAAACTCATAACTGCTTTATCTTCACACATCTGTGAATTGGAAGCATTTTAATGAGTATCAATGAAAGAAAAACAGCATGTTGGCTGACATAAGTAATCATGACATAAGGAAGCCAAAATGGCCTCCTCCCTCTTCATAAAAAATCTAAATTGTTGTTCCGTACATGCTTGAAAAACTAAAACTAAACTAAAAACATAGGCTTTCTAACATGCTGGGCAGAAATACATGTAAGTGCCCTTATAGATGAAAATTATTAAAGTCTACATGGCAGTGAGCCAGCACAGCTTGTACATCATGTGACAAACATTAATTTTCCCTCGAGTTTTCTCCAGACGTCACTTGTACTTGGGATTTAATGAATATTGTTTCGTTAGTGCTCTGACACTTTGAATGACTACGTCATGGTAGATCCCAGAGTAATTTATAGTCTGTTCATGATTAAAGCTTCACAGCAAAGGCTACTTCCCTTTTAAGAAAGGTTACAATGGAGGTGTCCAAGTTATTTTAGGAATCTAGAACAATATGGTCTTTATACAACCCATTTATAGTATGGCCACTCATTTTCCTATTAGTAAAAACACAGAAGTCTCTATGGAGCAAATGATTGCTTTAAGAGCAGTCCACATGAGATGTCTAAATGCATCTATTTATGTCTCTAGGGCATATATGGATCTCTCTGAGTCTCCAACTTGCACGTATCTGTTTTGTGGATGCAGCAATACAGTGAGACTGCAGTTGTGGATAGAGTGTTGGCTCTCAGGTCTTTCTCCCTCTTTGGGTTTAATTGCAAGTGTCTGATGACTTCCTTGCACTTGTGCAGTTACGTGCTTTGCTACTACTGCGTGTCTTGCTAAGCAGCACACAGGAAGTGTCTGATCAGCTGCTGCTGTAGTTCCTCTGCTTAAATTCAGCTTGGAGCTCTTCCGCCCCCACATGCAGGTTGTATCCCAGATACTCCGTGTCTGGCTTTTGTTACAGCAGCCTGGGCTATAAACAGCTTCCTTTACTCTGTATGATGTCAGGAACAGAGCTGAAGGGTGTGAGAGGGAGGTAAAAAACTGCCTTGAGTGGCTTTGTGTAAAATCTGCTTGTCCTAAATAATAGTAGAGAGCTGACCAAATCATATCTCTAAGGTTTTTTAAAGCAAAGTGTTACTTTTAATTTATGCCATGAAAAAAGGATGAGTTCAGCGGTACAGCACTCTCTGTGCCCGTTTATCAGTAAAGATAACCAAATAGTGGAAATTTCCAACGTTTCCTTTAAACACAAAATGTAAGTCGAATGAGGGAATGTCATCTTCATAGGAAGAAAGAAGCCAGTTTAAATTCACGTTTTGACCCATTTTATGTGTCTGGCAAATTGTAGTTTTATGTAAGAACTCCTCTTTAATGTGTTTCTGAAATCCACCTTTTTAAGAGCAGACCAAAGTTTCCTGAATTCTAATGGGTGGTCATCCAGTTTTTCCTGTGCCTACGACCTGTTCCCACTAGCTGCAGAACAAGAAAACTACAAAATTGGCACAAAAACCTCATAACAAAATAATTAGGACCTCTGTAGGGTTATGGACTTTGAAAGGTGTAGGGAAGAGGAGAGGAAGATAAAATGAGATCAAGATGAAGGGACATTTCTATTCTGTAGTAGAAAAAGGACATCACTACTCTTTATCCAGGAGCTGATGCATAGGCCTTTAAATCTATAAATTAGTGAAAATTGTTGCCTCTAATCAAACTATTTCTGGATCTACATGGAGATGTTATGCAATATGCAAAAGAGAACTCAGCAAAACAGGGACCTGAAAGTCTGTCATACATTCCTTTTTGTTCATTTATTGAGGAAAACAAACAAAGAAAGATGAAAAAAATCAGAGGAAACATACATTCCTTTTTGTTCGTTTGTTGAGGAAAACAAACAAGGAAAGATGAAAAAATCAGAGGAAAACTTTTGGTTCTTCCGAAAACTTAATGGCAAAAATCACAAGACTATTTGAATTTGCCTTCTTTATGTGGGAAATGCATGGTATTTTATTTCATACCTTCTAAGATGCGTGGAAGTGGATGAGTATAAAGATTATGCATGACTTTCAGAACTAAACATACGTCATATCCTTAAACCCTGCCCTTTTGACTATTGTATTTCTGTTTTGTTGCCAGGCCCTCTTTCAAAAGAAAAGCAAAAATGCCTTTTGAAGGAGCATAACTAGCAGCTGGAGAACAAGCAAACTGCTGGCTTTTGTTCTCCTCTCCACTGTTTAGCAGATGCCATGCACTGAAACTGGGTCTGCACGAAATTCACCCAGGTCAAGTCACCCAGGTCCCGTCCCATGCTTACCCCAGTCCAAAGCAGATGTAGCAGCATTTGTGTTGTAGCTGACTAACTATGATGTAACAAGAATCATCACCTTGTCAGCTTATCTGGGATGCAGACTCAGAACATAGAACACGCTCTGTTTTAGAGGCAGCTATGGGATTCAATCTGGGTAGGTTCCTGCTTAGGTTTCCTTACCGGTTTTGCTAGCAAACACCAACAATGTGTGTCATTTCCTCATTGTCAGAAAAATCTTCTCCAGGGCCAGATGTGAAGAGTCTGGGACAGAAGAATCTCATCAAATTAATAAAGAGAGCAATAATTATGCACTGCTACTTTTAATAGAAATACAATATAGTGTAGGACTAATGGTGGTAATAGGGACCATTAAAAAGGAAATTTGAAACATTTTTGACCATGTCAAAATTGCATGAAATTCCTAAGAGTGATGCCTATGAGACATTGCCTAGAGCCCTGTGTGGATTAGGAAGGGATGTGGCTCTCTCTTTCCTGAGCTTTTAGTGGGAAGCATATTAGTGGGTTTTAAAGATGAGCATTATTCAGTGCTCCCCCTTCTCTCTAGTCTCTGGAGTAGCAAGCTGAACCATTTCAGCCAGGGGAACTGTTTTCTTTCTCTTTGCCAGACAGTGCTACACATGCCCTGTGTATGAGAAATGTAGTTTGAGTTAGAAATAAACGTTTGCCAGCTCTTTGTAAGGTATCATTCCCTTCTCAGCCCTTACTCCAGCATCCTGAGTGTCTCTCCAGCTGCTGGAAGGAATGAACACAGCATTGCTTGCTACAGAGCGGATGCTAGATGATGAGGAAGAGGAAATTGAACAATTTATTCCATTTTCATTGAAAATACAGTTTCAATTTTCCCAAAAAGCTGTTTTCCAGTTCAGTGGTGACCAGCATAAAAATAAAAAGTAAACAGTGTAATGAAAATGTCATTAAGGGGGATATAGTTTAAAATATGCATAGCAATTTATTCATTGTTGTTTCTGCTTAAAAAGGGGAACATCTTGAGACACATTATGAATTTTAAACCACATCCTTCTATGTCCTTGATAGAGAAACATTCTCTGTTGAAGTCAATGATTCCCTTTGCCAGACTCCAGAATAAGGATCTATGAAGTTTTATCCACTTCTAAATCTTTGTTTGATACCAATGTATGTATTTGCAGGTCTGGAGAGCTTGTTTACTCTGTGCCACTGCTACAGAGTTGTAACACCAGTCAGCTCTCTGCTCACAGCCTTTATCAGTTCAGTGACAACCTGGGAACCCACTCTGTAATGTCTCTGGTTTCTAAGTAGGAATATTCAGGTGATTGGGAGCACACATTAACATAAATGAATTTTTCACCTGAAGTAATTGTAAAACCAGCATGAATTTCTCTGGTCTGAAGTTGCATTATTTTTACAAACAAAAAAGTCTTCAATTAATTTTTACATAGAGGCAAAAGAGCATATGCTCATTCATTTTTACACGTGATTAGGGTGCTGTGAAGAGAAAGATTGCTCAATATTCCAATATTTTTAAACTTTATGCTGCCTTCCATATTGTCCATATGTTAGAGAGTGTGTGAAGAAACAATATGTTTATTAGAACAAGTAATATGACATAGCTGGAAAGAAACTGGCAAACCTCTGACACTTAGTCATTCTTCAGTTCCACGAGGCTCCTGAATAATTTTGAAGGACTGTAGAAACAGCTCATCCCAATCAGCCATTGCAGGGTTCTTGTTACACTTTGCTTGTATGTTCTTAAGAATTGATCAAAATCTTAGAGAGAAAAAAAAAATTAACGGGGCTAAAAACCTTGTAAAACTACTACTCATGTCCAAACAGCATGTTTGCATTTATGCCTCTCTTTTCTTAGTCTCTCCTGTTCTCTCTGTGGTCTTTATGCACTGACCAGCTCAGTCCAATCTATGCACATGCAGAGCAGAGGACCACATATCATTTATATCCAAAGAATGAGATTTTGTAAGAATACTCCTTATCAGAGAAAATGTCTCTTTTTTTGAGGAAACATAAGCCTTATAATCCACAACTGAAGAGTTGTACCTGACAGATGTATGTTCTGTATGGAGGAAAAGCTAATCAGTATTTTGTTTCTCAGTGGAACAAGAAACTTGTAACATGTGTTGAAATTTGCCCAGGGCACAAACGAGTGTTTAGAAATAAGGTAAGAGATCTAAACCTTGTGTTCCCTTGCACACATCAAATTATGCTTAAAGCAAAGTAGCCGGCCTTTGTTTAAGGTGAGAGGTTGTTTGCACAGGAAACGTATAACGGTTTGAAATCTCATGGCAATCCTTCTACTGATGTAGAAAAACAGGTGCAATTTCTAGTGATTCAAGCATTATATCTGGACAAAATGCCATGGATGGACAGGATAAATAGGTGCAAGAGATGGAGTGACTATGAAAGAGTCATGCACAGCTGTTCATGCACAGGCATACCTGCTCCTGCAGCTATTTGCACTCAGCTTTGGGGGAAAAAAAAAATCTTGTTCCTTCTAACAAAAGAGATATTTGAGAGGTTCAGATCTGGTCTGGGGTGAGGCTGTTTCTGCAGGTCCTTTTTAAAGTCTCCTGGAGCTAAGCTTCTCCTGCTGGGGCCTGCAGTGGTCTTGGGCTGGTGATTGTGCAGTAAAACTCACAGGACTACACAGCTTTTTGTTTACCAAGTGTTAAACTTCACCCAGGAAAAGTAGTTCAAATATGCTAACTTCTCATGGAGTAGCATCTATTAGTGATTGGCATAGATTCAAAGAAATTATTTCCTCTGTGTAACTGGTTACTAAGCCCCAGAATTTTCCATATTATAGGCTTCAGGAGGAAAATGATGATTACTGTTTTTTATCTCTAATAAAGGTGTAATCCTGGGGATTTCCTGGTGGTATGCACAACACTCTTAAATGGAGCAGGGTTGCACTATAAAGCATTGTATCAAAACCAGTCATTAAAAGTGGATCTTTAAATAGTTCAGAACTAAGTGAGAAAACATTTTTAAGACATAAAATAAAGTATGAGATGCAGTAGCACCATTATCCCTGACATTCTGACTTTGTCATAATGGCTGGTGTATTTCTTAATGCCTCAACTGCTGAAATTGTAATTGAAAAAGAAAATATTCATATATTTAGTAAGAAGTGTACTCTCAGGTTTGCTTTAAAACAAAATAGTTTCTGAACTCTGCCCTTGAGGATAAAAAGTGTCATTTAGAAGCACCTTGCAATTTCAAAAGCAGAGGACAAATAGCTAGTTATAAACTAAAAAATTTGAAGTGCTTGGAGCATTGTTAAATTATTAAATTAAAATGAATTTTGTTTCCCTACTCTGTGACTACTGAGATTGCTAAAACTGGACTTTGGTTGACATCCTAACTTCCCCACATATAACCTTTGCAACCTTCAGTATTTTGCAGCATTTCTATGCAACTCAGAGATCTGTAAAACTGGATTATGCTCCCTTACTTCATAGAAGAACTGTGAGATCAAATTGTGGGCACGCACGTGGATTCTTAATATATTTGATAGACAAATCGTGAAGTGTAGGTGGGTGAAGAAGAATCCAGACAGACCATGCTAGCTTTTCAATTTAAAATTTTAAAACATGTTCATATGTTCTCTCATAGGTGTATAAAAAGTTTGTAAGCTTCTCTTTATGAACTCATTTTTACTTTCTGCTAAGCTCTAGTTTTATGTAGTACTACATTTTTGCTAAGAAAATTGTTATACAGTCTAACCCAAATAGCCAAGGCTAAGAAAAATCTTATTTTCATATTGTGTATGAAGAATTGTGCCACTTTGATTTGCGTGGCAGGCTTTTGTGGTGGCTTAGGCCTGATAATCATATTGGTAATGTTTTCCTTACTAGTTGTATTTCAGATTTGTATTTATGGCAATCTACAAAGCACCTAATTTAGGACACTTCTGACATAGTTTAAGAATAGGTTGATTACAAGTTTTTCTGCATTTGCATGAAAGAATTCTGCAGTTTTGATAATTATCTGGAAGAGCATTAACCTTTGGGATTCCACATTAAGAAGGTACTGGGAATCTGATGACTGTTACATGGTTGTTTCCTCCTGTGTGTGCTTTAAATGTAGTTGAACATCCGTAATTGTTCAGTTGTAACTGAAATTGTAATTGCAAAATGTTAATTTTTAAAGACTGAAAATTACGTGAAAATGCTAGTTAAAGTTCAATTTTATGAGTCCTCCTTCATTTCTACTGTAGTGTCTCATGAGACCTGGGGATTCCAATAAATTCATCGTGCTCTGCCTCCTTCTGGCTTCCCCTTCAATTCTGCTCCATTACTGTTGTTCATACTGATGATCCAAATAATTAATTCCCACTCTCATTGCAGTGTGTAGCTGTCTGGGAGAAAGCTCTGTATGTTTAGCCCTGTTAGCCTTTCCTTGGACATGTGGCTGCATGGTGCCAGCCAGCCCCAGGACTCAGAGTTTCAACTTTGCAAAACATTGTCTCAAGGTTGACTTCAGCCTGGACTTCTTCTCCAGATATCCATCCCTCTCCTTCTAACAGACCTTACCACCCTCTGAGACAGAAATGCTCAATGTATGCACATCTCTTAGTCCTACCAACAATTTTAAGATGCCAGGCTGCCACTTTCTCCTCTGCTGCCTTGTCTTGGGAGGTGAATGTGGCTAGCTGGCTAATTTTATTTCCCTAGTACCATCTATCATGCTCAATCTCTACTAGAAGTTTGAGGAGACAGGCAGATCTTACCCTGAAAGTTAAATTAAGAAGAGTCAAACAAAACTCTTAATGCAGGGATAAGAGTGTGTTCTGGCTTTATTTCTCAGTAACGTATTTCCTGGCACTGGTGATCAAATTAGTAAGAAATTTCCATTTCTGAAAATTATTTTTTGGAGCTGAATAATTTCTATAACATATATATGAAAGAAAGATCTTTTTGTGTCAGTACTGGCTCAGTTTGAACACTCTTTGAAGACATATAAGTCGAAAAAGTCCTGGATAAATTTTCATATTTTAAGAATTGCTTGGTAGTCTTATTTCCTTAGTAGATTTATTCCTTATTTAAAACTCAAACTTTTTATTACTCATGCATAATATTTGATAGAACAAGACAACAAAATTTAAAAATCTGCATAACAGAATAATGTACAAGTGCAGAAAATTTTATGCTAGTAGACATTATATTTTATTAAAGGTGTGGAGATGATCTTTTACATTAAATTCTAGCAAACATGCTTCTCCCTCAGAGATGGCCATTTGAATTAATTAGTAAAAATTGGCTGTCATCCATAAAAAGTGTTTTGCAGAAGGCTGTTGTTTTTCCTTTTGTTTTTAAAGAGCGCTGGAAGGCAGATTTAAATCCTGCTGTATTATTGCCATTCTTTTTGGTTCTCAAAAAAGAATGTGTCTTCAGCAGGAAAAAAAATAATCAAGGTTTGTCATTATACATTCTCTGATGTGTATAAAGTGCTCAACAGAAAGTGAAAACTTAATTAAAACTGCAAATAAATCTAAGCACATTTAATACCTGAAGTAAATAGTCGCATTATGCCATTATAATAATGCTTCTTTTCCAGTTATCCTGTACCTGATGTAGCTGAGCATTTATGAAACAGTCTATAGATTCAATGTGAATGTACTTAGCAGCTTGTAAATTCACATTTCTTTATGGTTTTGAACAGACATTCAAATACGCGATGTGAAACATCCCTATTTTAAGTATTCCTGTAAATGTGATTTTGTTTTCATAAAATATGTGATTTCCAAGTTCTGATGATTTTTATTATTTATAAAATAATTTAAAACCCAAGGCTCTATTACTGTATTAAGGATATAATTAAGCTTTAGGCCTGCCTGGTGGTCACAGAAAGATTTTGAAAATAAAACTAGCTGCAACAGTTGGATCAATATGGAATATGGAGAATTTACGTGCAAGTCAGTGCTTTCTGATCTTGTTGCTCTAATACTTTAATGTTTCTGAAACATTAATTCTGAAACTGTAATTTGAACACCATTCCTTTGCAATTAATATTTTGTGCTAACTTTAGTGAGGAATGTATACATATAGTGTATATATCTGTGTGCATAAATATGTAAATTCAAACAAAGGCTCTTTAAGACAATTAAATTTAAATTTTCTTGCTATTTAAGCTAATTTTGTTTATGTATTACTTCGCTGAACTTCGACGATGTTCATAGCATTCACAACATCTAAATTGTAGCCATGCAGGGGCTACTAAGGGTAGCATAATTATGTATTTCCTGGTTGAAGGTAAATTCAAAATAATAATGTTGTATTAGACTACAATTTTGTGTTTAATTTCCTTTGTAAAAGAATTGAACAAAGGCATTTGTTTGAATTTTCAATCCCTTTTGAATCTGATAAATTCAGTCCCTGCTTCTCCCTCTTTGCTGTGGGTGTAGAAAGGAATGATAAATTGTTCTCATTCTCACTTGGTAATGCTTTCCACTCGCTTTGCACAGGTGTAAATGACTACATGGGGACAGGGACAATGATGAAGCAGGAACTGAGCTTAAAGTAGAAACACAATTTTTCTGGCAGCCACCATGCAATTGGGCTAGATTGCCATATGTCTCTCAAAGCAAGATGTTAGCAATTGTAGTTAGACTTCCATGTATTCTCCTCTCCTGCAGAATTATGGAGTTCGACTTTAATGCTTCATTTGGTCAGTTAACTGGCCCTTGGACTACATATGTACAGTGCTGAGTGAAATTCAGTGCTCACATCTGAATGCTTGTCCTAAGAGTGTTAAGAGAAACCATGCCATGTGTCTTTCCCTGTGTAACCAAGTGGGGCTTCCAGAAGGCTGCCCAGTGTTTATTTAAAAGCTTTTGGAGGTGGTGATCCTTTGTGTATGTGTGTGAATGTGTAACTGAACAAAGGTACCAAATGCGCATAAAATTTTTTTTCCTGTCTGGAATCAAAAGTAAGGCAAAGGAGATACCTTTAACCTGTAGAACAGCTAATCCTTGCTTGCATTACTCTAAAGATTTTGCACAGTCTTCCTTCAAATGTTTTCAATGAAATGAAGTCACTGCTACCAAAACCGAATATTGAGAAGTGTTTTGGTAGGAAGGCTCAACTACTCTCTCATGAGTTTATTACTCTTTATTACTTGGTCCCATTATATCATAAAATTACACATTCTTTCCTTCTTCCTTTCCTTTCTTCCTCCCCCAAACTTTTGAGACATCTTTTCTAGTTACATCAGAATAGATTACCTCTCTTTTTCAAGCAGAGATCAGGATGTTTGGGGCTTTATCTGACAGTAAAGCACATTGGGCCATGGAAATGCTGTCTTGGCTGGTGAGGGAGAAAAGACCCAGAGGTGGGACAGCATGGTCTGTTCTGCAGGAAAGGTCTCTAGCATAGCTACTGAGGCTGAGCATATGAGTCCCTGAACTCAAATCCACCTCTATTTGCTAAGCCATGTTATTCTAAAATAATTACAATGCTGATTGTGTTGATTGCCTGTATTGGGGTTGGTCCAGTTTGTCTTTCCTGGCTTTGATCCAGGATTATCCCTTGGCTTCAGTGGCCGTTCAGGCTTAATATTCTAATTAAAATAGGGAGTCCTAAAGGCCTTCTGAAATTGCTGTGGGACCCCAAAGACCATCCTCACTCTATGCTGTGTCAGCAGGGCCCAGGGGTGCTCCTTTGTGGGCAGTCCATCTGCCAGGCATGGGATGGAGCCAGGCTGCTGTCCCTGCTGTCCCTGCTGTCCCTGGAGCCGGGGCAGCTGTGGGGCTGGGCACCTGCACAGCTCTGCTGTGCTCACAGCAGCACTCCAAAGCAGATGCTGCCAGCTCCTCACCCCCAGCTCTACTGCCAGGACAGCAAAACAGCTCCCTGCCCTGCTCTGCAGAGGCACTGCCAGAGAGCCATACTCCTGTGAAATCCTGGGTTATAGCTGTCTTGCTGGAGAGAAAGATGGACTTGGCTTTAAAAGGTTAGCATTTACACATGCCCTGGTATGGTTTGTGTTCAGTTTGTAATGGCTTTTGCATTAAGCAGGAGATTTTAATAGCTCCACTTAATATCTGTTGTACTGAAGATTTCACCTAATTGGGACAACTGGTAGATCTGTAGCCAGGCCAGCTAAGTGATCCTAAAGTGTCATGAAGATAATAAGAGAGATAATACTGTTATGAATAAAAATATCAGGGTAGAAATGTCACAGTGCATGTAATCTATTATGCTCCTTATTTCTTCTTTTAATCTTTATTTGGATACAGTCTGTATTAAAAGACTACAGAGCAGAATTTCATCACCTAGTGAAAGCATCAGTTTTCACTCTCCAGCTGCACCCTCAGTATGTGTAATTCAATAAATGCCCTGATCAAGAAGCTGTCCTAGCCACTCACCATTACTGTGCAATATCTTCTCCTTGTTAGATGTTGCAATAGAATCACCATCTAAATGAAGGATAACGTAATTAAGTGGAGTGTTGGGTAGCATCAGAGGCAGAGGCTTTATTTTCTGGAGAGGGACTTACTCTGCCAGAGCTGTATATTTTAGTTGTCAGTAATCATAACCGCAACCAAAGGGTTATAACTTTATTCCAGGCTATTAAGTAATTAAAGCACCTATTAAAAAGAGTTTCTTAACACCAAGGCAGTGTGTGTGTTAGTAACCAGCTGTTCAATGTTCTTTTCCTTCTCTTTGAAGAGGATCTTATGCATAAAAAAAAAAAAAGCCAAACAAAACATTAAAAAATCTCCTATTTCAGTTGAGCAAATAGAATAAAATATTGTTTAGTCTACCTAGACCAAACTTCTCTAAACACTCTAGAGGTCAGGGTTTCTACCCTAACACATTGCAGGTACACATAAAATCTAACAACCAAAAGAAGAAAGAAACAGCAGTGCTTTAATTAGAGCACAAATGCACCATTTGTTCACTGGGAGACCTTGACCCACTACTATGCCTTCTTATTATAAGCTTCATACCTTGGTCCTCTTGAGGGCTCCTGGAGTGTTCAACAGCCTCACTTCCACTGGTGGTCTCTTAAGAACTGTGCTGCCACTGTGACTTGAATGTGAATCAAAGCGGAGATCTTTCCCAAGAAAGGCTTTATATTTTCATTAAAACTTCAAGCTTTTAATTAGGGTGAATCCCTATTAACTCAATCTGTTGGAAAAACCAGCTCCTCTATTGCTGGCATATGCAGTGCTAACTGCATCTAATTATGTCCCTCGAAAAGATGGAGTTGCTTTCCAATATCATAGTGCCAGTAGGTAGCTGGTCATATTCTAACTTTGAAGAATTAGCAATCTTAACATTAAAAATTTAACAACAACAACAACAAATTGGTGATGCAATATATTGGACTACTAGATCTGTAAGGTAAAATCCAGTAGGTAGTACTGAGTAAATCGGTATGGCACAGGAAATACAGGGGTGAAATTATAGAGAAGATAGACTAAATCATAACCAAAAAATGCCATGGCACTCTGCAGTCAAAGAGGACAGAAAGCACCATGCAGAGTTTTAATCTTTTCCTTGGGTTCTTTCACTATTCAAATATTAAGTTTAATATTATATCATGTATATGCTGTATACTGTAATATAACATACTCTCTCTGAGCTAAGGGCCCCACGCTTTAGGCTAAATACAAAACTTCCCAGTGTCTTCTCTTTGTCCTCAGAAGCACTGTGTTCTTGACCAACAAAATGACTCATCTTCAAGAAGGTGGCTACTCATTATTCCTGAGTCCAGCATCAGTTTCCAGCAGTGGTTAGCCTAGCAATTGGGACGCTGTGGGAAATGGGTATTGTTCCTGAGATTTAGGAATGCTCCCAATAGAGATTTCCAATTTCCTGGACAAATGGCACAACAACTCAACAACAATGTTAAAAACAAAGCATCCTCCAGTTCCGATCACCCTAATATTTTTCAAGCAGGGCACTTCACTTTAGCAAACTAATGTGTAAGATTTTCACAAACTTTAAAGCCTATAGTACAGAAATTCGAAGGAAAATTGAGATTTGCTATGTGACTTCTTTTTAATTTTTTTCTTTTCTCTTTTTAACAGGGAGTACGATCAGCCTGTAGAATAACCTAAATGAGAATTGTAGTGGATTTTCCATTACTTGAAACCTGAAAATTGACATTGGACGTTTTAGTAAAAAACAGACTTGAGGTATATCACAGCTATTGAGATTTGAAGCAGTAATTAATTCAGGGAAGTCCCATGACCTGTCAGACTAGATGATCACAATGGTCACTTCTGGCTTTAAAGTCTATGGAGATCCTGGCTTGTGTGCTGTGAATGCCAATGAGATTGCCAATTAGTGGGCTGCTTTTTTTTTTTTTTTTATGTGGACACGTGTTCACTGGGAGCTAGGCTGAGACTACTAAATTAATTTTAAAGTCATTAAAATGCTTCATTCCCTGAATAATGATTGCCACAAAGCACAATCAGAATGTAAAAGAGAAAGCATCTTATTCTTGGAACAAAAAAGTAAGCATAAGGAAGCAGTATAAATATAATGCAGCTTTTTTACCATCTCATTCTTTCCCATCACTGAATGCCGTATATAACATGTCTAATCATTCATTTCATTGTTATTTTTATTCCTTAGAATAGAAAGAACATTACTAAGACAGTGCTTGAAGGGGGTAGGTTTTTAATGCCAAAGGCAAGGATGAACTATCTAAGTAGAGCTTGATCCCTGATCTCTTGGGAGAGAGAATGTCTATTCAAAAGGCAAAGACAAATATGAATAGTTAATCATCTTTAGTCTAGATGTTTTCTCCATTTCAGGTGCATTGTTTTGCTTTCACTAAAATCATGGACCCAAAATTTCTTTATAAATTAATGGCAAGTTTGTCATTAAAAAAAAAAAAAAAGGCATGAAATACTGTTCCATGTTCAGAATTAAAGATGGGGAAAAGGGGAAACGGGTTGCACATGACTGGGGACTTTGGACATAAGTTAATATGCATGTTTAGAAATATGACATCAGTGGGTGTGTTTATGTCTCTGGTGGGGCAAGAACAGCTCTTCTTGAGCAGTGAGGGTGACAGCATACCTCAGGTGCAGCACAGGGCGATGAACTTTCTTTACATATTTGTTCTTATTTTAGTTCTACCAGAGAGTGTTGGTATGCTTGATACCAGTGGGATTTCACAGCAGCATTTCAACTACTGTGGGGTGGAGTTTCACCCTGAGGTACTAGGGTGAAAAGGTTCAGTCCTCTGCAAAATGAAATTAAAGTTAATACTACTCTTTTAACAGTAAAACACAGGCCTTCAGCTCTGGGACCCCCAACACAAGAAGGAGGTGAACCTGCTCTGTTGAGTCCAAAGCAGGGCCATCAAGACGGTAAGAAGGCAGCAGCACCTCTCCTGTGAAGACAGATGGAGGGAACTGGGGTTTTTCAGCCTGGAAAAGAGAAGGCTCTGGAAAGACCTTGGAGCACCTCTCAGTACCTAAAAAGGGCCTGTGAGAGTTGGAGGGGGACTTTTTACAAGGGCACATAAGGACAGGACAGAGAAGAATTCTTTAAACTGACAGTGGGCAGCTTTGGATCAGATCTTAGAAGAAAATCTTTACTGTGAGGGTGGTGAAGCCCTGGAATGGATTCCCCAGAGAAGTTGTGGATGTCCCATCCCTGGAGGCATTCAAGGACAAGTTGGCTGGGGCTTTGAGCAACCTGGCCTAGTGGAAGGTTGGGGGGGCTTAGAACTAAATGGTCTTTAAGGTCTCTTCAACCCAAATAATTCTATAATCAATGGATTTGAGCCTATAAGCATGATGTTATTACAAATTCTGATTTTACAATCCTTCTTTTGATTACTAATTTTACTCTTTCTCTCTGTGTTTGACGTCCTGTAAACAGCACAATAGAAAGGCCATATTAAATGAGAATACCAGGTTTTCTGTATTTGGTGGCAATTTAAACTCTGCCATGGTAGTTTGCAAGTTTAGTTTTTCTGTATATTTGTAAGTGGATGCTATCTCTGGGGCTCAGTTTCTGCAATGCAATCCTTCCTCTTTAATGAAGTCTAATATTATTGAGTGACCAGAGAAATAAAGAGCACTTGTGATTGTCTTGAACTTGGCAAACTCCAGCTTGCAATATGCTTGCTCCTCGAAGCCTGTTGACATTCAGTGTACTAAAATTGAATTTGCAATTACTGGATAAGAAAAGCATCCCCGGTATTTTTAAAATTATGATCCCTTAGCATAATGGGGCCATTCACTTTTGTTTCATGCTGGACCAGTTTCTGAGGGACCTTGAAGAAATGAGACAGCTATTTCCCTGTTACTGACCATCTGAATGGGGAATAAGAAAGGGGAAAAGTCAAGCAGATTTCCAAATATACCCTCAACAGCTTGTCTTTTCTCTGTGCTAGATTCTAAAAATTCAGAGAAGGAGAAGGCCAGCAATCTGGACAGTACTGGGACGCTGCTTGGAAGAAGCCTGCCTCAGTTTGCAAAATCCCTGCTGTGTAGTAACAGTGTGCCAGAGATCTCACTTCAGAAATCCCAACATAAAATCCTACTGCAGGCCTTAAGAGGGCTACCTTAATCCAAGCTTCTCAGCGTTTTTATCTCAAGGCTGTGTTGTCTAGGGATAGGAAAAATGGGATGATCTTGTGCAGTACTCCTGCAATATGTTCCATTTCCACTTGACTTGAAAGAGCTATTTTGAACATTCTTTGCTTCCATTATTAATTGTTTTCTTTACCTGCTTACATGTTTGGGAATGGTGTAGAAAAATGATGCTTTATTTTCAGGTTTTCTGAAGGTAATTTTTCTGGTGTTTTATAAACTGTGTTACTTTATTATTAATCACTCTAGTAAAACAAGAGAAGTAACTTAGTGGAATGCGTTACCAAGATGCAACACAGCAAAGTTTGAGGGGCTGCATCAAGCAAAACATAGTAATGGAATAGACCCTAATAAAATATAAAATAACCTCCAGTTTCAGTCAACTAAAATATTTTCTCCGAGATAAAATAAATTGTCAGAAATAAAGTCTAGAAAATTAGCACTTCGTATTGAAGATGGGTTGACATCCTTCACGCACTTGACAGGTTGAAAGTTTTCATCCATCGGCTTTCAGCATGTTCATGCACACACTTGGATTGTCAACAGCTGTAGGGATATGTGTGTGCAAGTAGATATATATTAAAAAAAATTAAAATACCAATTTTCCAATATAGTTGGAGATTCACTTTTGCATAGATGCTGTGAAAAGCTTAGTCAGCTCAAAGAATTACAAAACTTCTTTTATTTTTATGTATTCTTTGGGAGGAAAGGCTTTGAACAAAGAAGACATATTAGGCGGTTTTATTAATGTTGTTCTGGAGTGGTATGTCAGGTCTGTTCCAAAGGTTGGAAGGCTGGTTGTATTGCCTGCATGGATCCTCCATTTCCATTTCATCTGCTTCAAACTCCTTTTTCTTTAGAGAACTGATCTCTGTTCTGAACGATCTCTCTGTAATAATTTCACTTTCTTGGGATAAAGTGTGATAATCTTGTTTAAAATTGACATCTGTCAACTAACTAATTGCCAAAATGCTTGTTTCTTTTGTCTGAAGAGTGTCTTATACTACAGTACTCCTATGTGGTTTGCCTAGGTTAGACAACTCTTGAGAAAATAAATCAGAATATTTGTCTGCTTGCTACAGATGAGGGAATACTTCATATAATAAAATGCAAATTTTCTTTGACAGTACTTGGTAAATATGTCTAAGATACAGAAGCAAGAAACTACTGTTGCCCACAAACAGAAATGGAAATACAGACACTCCTTTATTCTGTACAAACTCTTGGGCCCCGTCACATGTAAAATGGGTTGCAAAGACAGTGTAGGTCAGCATTTCAGTCTCTTCTAATACAAAGAAATATCAGAACCTCATTCAAAAGAAATTAAAAATTAACCTGTGCCCAGCTGCTTTGTTTCCTAACCAATCCAGTTTTCACTGTGGTAAACTGTAAGTGCGATATCTGTGACTGAGTTCCGTTTAACCAGTCCTAAATCATCCTGGAGTTCTTGAGCAGCCACTTATTTGGGCATTGGACAAAATTTAGCCATTTTATGAACAGAATTGTTGACGTCCCTGAAGGAGGCTTTTAAGGGTTTCTAGGCCCCCAAAAGGCCTAGAAAATTGACACCACTTGCTCTATTGCAGCATCAAATTGGTAATTTAAATTTTGTGTATGCAAAGAAAAAGTGCAAAGTACAAAGTTTCACCACCTAATAAAAGTCCTACTCAAATACAAATTGTAGTTATAATTAAAGGGGACAAGTAATTTCCTGCTTGTTTCTGGCCTGCACAACCCCACACATCTGAAAACATTTGGACTACTCGTGGGATTGTCTTTCTACCCAGAAGGAAATAAAGTTGATCTAAACAGGGAAGACAATAGTTTTGATTAGAGGATACCTGTCAGGTGGTGGTAGGCTAATTTAATAGCACCCACCTGAAGGGCATTAGCTTTAATCTGGGAAGCATCAGGAAGATGACCTAATGACAATTTACCACTTATAGCAGTATTTAGAGTCCCCAAGTAAATATAAGTATTTAAAGCCAGCATATAAATACATCTAGGGAAACCACTTTCCCACGCACACCAATAAACAAACAGCAGAAGTTCTGGATTCCACAAGCAGTACTGGCTCCCGAGGTGCCCACTTATTCTACCAATATCTTGAAAGAAAATTACAGCAACGTGATTAGTGAATTCATTAGATTTGGATGAGAGAACGCTTCTGCTTGCTGCATTTGCAGTGTTCCACTTTATCACTGGGTTGTGGTGCTCTGAGAAGCCTCCAATCATCCTAATGCCACCTCTCAACTTTGCAACATAACCTGATAAAAGGTAATTTGGGTTTATCTTTTACATCTGTGTCTTCTCAGTGAAGCTGGCAGCAGGTATGAGTACATCTGCTGGTGTGATTTAAATCAGCTAAGATGATCCACAAGTCCACCCTCTCTCCCTACAAAGGAAACTCCACCTCACTCCCCCTTGTTGCCCCTGCTCCCTCCTGTCTTGGGTTATGGAACCAAAAATGTGTATTCTATTTCATCTGCTGAAAGCAGTTAGGAAATTGTTCTTCTTTATCTCTTGTAACTCTGGGAGGAGGGGGCGGGTGCCTTTTGATAATGGGCCAGCTGTTAAAACCAGGTAGGGCAGTGTTTCTTATCTCTTTCACCGCCAGTCCTCCCTCCAGGGGAATATTTTCTGTTAATGGGCCATTAAGGCCACATATTCCACCATCCCATTGTGAGATGCTCCACCCAGTGGGGGGAGCCAACCATTCCTACCTGGATAAAAACTGAAATGTAGGAACAGAAGGTGTCTGGTTCCACCAGATTCACAGAGGAAGACTGGCCCCTTCTCATCATCACTGGACCCCTTCTCACTATCACTGGACCCTTTGCTACAGGATTGTCTCTGCCCCAACAAAACCACATCTGCCACTCCAAGAGGACTCACTTTTGGACTGCTTCCAACACCCTGACTAACAGGGTGTCAGGTTGTAGCTCTGACTCTGTCAGGGTTTTCCAGGATTGTTGTTTGTTTGCTTGCTTGTTTGTTTTTTTTTCTACAACATTTGTATTGTTAATATTCCTAGTAAAGAACTGTTATTCCTATTCCCAAATCTTTGCCTGAAAGCCCTTAATTGCAAAATTATAATAATTTGGCGGGGGTGAAGGGTTTACATTCTCCATGCCAAGGGAAACTCTAGTTTTCCCTGGCAGATACCTGTCTTTCCAAACCAAGACACCTCCTAACATCTTTCACAACTTGTCATTTCTACTTTCTTGCAAGATCCAACTGCCAGAACCTTAACGGCACTTTGATATCACAAAAATGGTTTTTAAAAAATCATTATAAACCTTCCCTGTGCTCACAGTGTATTGGCACAGTGCAATTTCAGTTCTTTGAGTTGCCACCCATACTGCCACGACAGGTTAAAGAATTATTCAGTGATCCCCCTGTTCCTGTGGGGTGGATAGGATAAAAACATAACCACCTGTGGATGACCCAAGTGGGCCTCCTCCTTCTTTAAACTGAATTTGCATTTTTCCTGCTATCTCTTAAAGATACAGAGGCAGAAAAACTAACTAGGAGGCATTTAAGATCTTGCATTATTTTGTCTTCTGAGGCCTCTTCTGTCAGAAGAACAATTGATTTCTGTTATAGCATGGTCAGGCAAAACAGTACCTTTACAAATCCCTGCTATGGCTACCCCACAGCAGCTTCAGAAATTAATTACCAGACCAAATATGCTCCTGTTGCTAGTGACAATAGTGGGATAACTAAAACTCAGAGTGAGATTTTTCTGCTACAGAAGAAAGGGCAGTAGTAAAGTAAAGCCAGTTACAATATGAGTGAGGGGTTATGGAAGCTCATTTCCATCTTTTACCAGTCATCCTGGATATATTTTGTAAAAGCTGCTTATTATCACTTTTACGTGAGGAACAGATTTTGTTCTTTCATGTACAGAACCTTAAAATGGTGTCATAAGCATGGTCCTTTTTGCTGGGTAATGTGCCAGATCTGAGGCCTCTCAGGCGTGTCACATAAAGGGATGAAGAGGCCCAGCACTGAAGTTTCCCTGGCTGGGCAGGGATCTCCACATAGCAGGCATGACTGCAAGCCAAGAGAGCTGACTCTTACATGCCACCTAGGAACTGCACTGAGTTAAGAGTGTGGAAATCCCTGACTTGATTTGGGTCAGCAGAGCATGTGGCAGGAATACTTTGCAGTGTATTCTGGAAGGAAGAGATCTCTTCTGTATCAGGCTGAGTTTAGGAGCTATTTAATAAAGATTACAAATCTGGGATAATTCCATCAGTGTGCTAATGGTCCCACTCATCCGCAGTGGTGAAACAATCTCCATATTTCATGCCATACATTAAATTGCTGGTCTAAATTTAGTTCCTAATGGATGATGTCTACCTGTTCAGATGAACCAGTGGGTTCAAAAGAGGCCTGTAGTTGTAAAATGAGTGCATCCTGCTGGTCAAAATTCAGATTCGGTTTGTCATTTATCATCAGAGATACCACTTGGTACTTAGCTCTGCACTTCAAAAATTGAAGAGAGGAGCTGTTTTGTAAGATGAGATAGTTCTTACTCCTGTTGTAAAACATATTTGGATTATGGAATAACTGCATAGCTTTTGAGAATATGGGTGATGTTTCATGAAGAGTGTTTTTTTGTATCTTTTAATATGGTCTTTTTATGAAGGCTTCTCTTATGCCTGTGGAAGTCAATGGTGATTTTGCCTGGAGTGGGTTTAGACCCTTTGTATTTGCAAACCTCAGAAGAACTTTCAGCACAGAGCAGACAGGCAGACAACTCAGTATTTGTCCACAGTCTGAAGAGAGCACTGAAGTCAAAACATCATTGTCAGCATACAATGAGGCCTCTTTAGTGGTGCTACACTTAACTCTTTCTGCTCAAAAGCACTGATCTCAACACTCTGTAGTGCTTTAGAAAAGGAGATCAATTTGTGAAAATTTCTGTGAAACTACTTCTCAAAATTTCAAAGCACATTTACTGCTTTGACTTCAACAGAGCTTATCTACTGCCTCAGCTAGGGAAGGAGAGTATCTATTTCTCTGTAAAGTAGTTATTATTGTTTCTGAGAAGGACTGTAACCCTGATATTGTGCAAAACTTCTCACTTTTTTGCTGATCATGTGGCTTTGGCCTGATCGTGTGACCTTTATTTGTGTGAGTAATGTATTTCAGAAGAAAATTTTTCTTCAAGTAGAACTGGATGAGAAGAGAGGTAATTAGGAGTGACATTTTGAGGGGGCAGGATTCCTGACACCACAGGGTTACAAATCCCCCCAGCAGTAAGAAAGAGCCCTGGTATCAGGCTGGTTGTGCTGAGAAAGCCTGCAGTATTAGGCTTGGGCAGGGGAAGAGGATGTTGAGAAAGTCATATACTCATGGCTAAAGTGGAGGAAATCCTTTCTTTTGAAGACTGCTCAGCTTTTTTTGCCAGGAAAGCAGAGGATACTTGTGTGCAATGAGGACCCATTTGCACTTGGTTTCTGAAGTGGGGGAAGACTCAGATAAAATGGAAAGGGATTGGCAATGGGCTGGTGGCCTACATGGTAAGAAGGGAAATCATCCTCAAATAGCTGGGATAGGGAGGAATGCCAAGATGCTAGTGCCAAGATGCTGACCACCAAAGGTTGTCTTCCTAAGAGGCAGGTGTCCAAGTGCTTTAATCTCATTCTCTACCCTTTGTTTGAGAACAGGGCAAATTTTTCTGTCCTTTGTTCAAATTATGCACATTTTTATCTGAAAAATAATATTTTACTATTAATTTTCTTTTATTATTTATTTCTCATGTATTTAATATATTAAAGCACTGTATCAAAAGCAGGATTTTATAAGTGGATTTTTCCTAGCAACATATTTTCCTTTATTTTCTTACATATTCTTTTCAAAAAGCACTAGTCTATTTCTGAATCACGTATGACGTACAGGATGGAAATTGGATGCCTCCAGGAAAACGTCACAAAGTACTCTTCTTTATGTCATTATCGTTCTGTGTGCCAGTAGTGTTGGATCTTTTATTGTCATGGTTTTATCACAGGGGAGCCTCTCCATGAAAACACTTGGCTTCTTAAGAGTCCATCAGCATCTGTGACTAATTCCCCATTGTTTGCAGCATCAAATGTAGTTCTAGTAAAACGACTGTCATCCTGAGCAGTATGACTTCATCTGGGTAATCATCATGAGAAGAGACAGATGAAATTCTGAGAAGCAAAGATGTTGCTTTTTATATCAATGTGTCAAAATGGAAGAAAGATAAAATATAGGCCATTTGGCAGAACTTCTTCTAAGCTGTATGTTTTTCAAGGTTTCCTGTGAGCATTCAGCTACTCCAGAACAGGTGTGTTAATTTCATGAAAACTTTACTGAATTTAAGTCAGATTTTAACAAGTCTGATGACTGCCAGAACTTCAGTTTCCCTGAAGTGGATTTTGTTCCCTTGAGTAATGACTTTATTTCCTAAGGATTTCTTAATCAATGTTTCACTCCAAATTTTTGAATAATTCCTTTGCAGCTTGCTGTAGGGAACCTTGAATAAACAAATCTGTAATACATAAATGTTCTGTTAATTTCAAGTTTTGTATCATGTAATTAGATGGAAAGTTAATAAGCAGACAAGATTAAGAATTAGCTGATTACTATATTATATTTCCACAGTGAGCAGAAATAGACAGTAATAAAAATGTCAGTTCTGCAGTCTGCTGTCTGCTAGATCTGCCTCTGGTCTGTGCTGTACATGCTGATTCTTTACTTTCCATTACTAAAATTCTTTATGCCTTTCTCTCCTATACTGTTTTTTCCTTTGGTGTCGTCAAAACTCAGATCTCCAGACACTGTGTGTGCTGATCAATGCTGTCTCCTTTCTCCAATATGCAAAGTAGAGCCACCACATCCATGCCTCCCCTCCTTCCATCAACACCTTCAGAATGCTGCCTTCCACAGCCCTGACTTTTTGTCTTGTGTGGCCCTGTCTTTCCACGTCTCTTGCCTCAATGCCAGTGATTTAGGAATGGGAACTGCCTCTGCAGTAGCCAATTTGTCTTCAAGCTCTACCAGCCCTCCACTGCTTCGTGCCATGCGCAAGTGCCTCTCTCTCTCTTGTCTAGCTGCTTTATTTCCCTCCCTCCCACAGTGGCTGTTGGGCTCTGACACACCTCTGACAGACAATGTGGGCATAAAGAGGAAGGGAGGGTACAGCTCCCCAGGTCTGGCATACCAAGTCCGTGTTGGTGTTCAGGCTCTCCTTGGGGCAGGAATGCTCCTTGCTTGTTGGTGGCACCTTCTGCACTGGCCTGCAGCTTTGCACAACTTGCATTCATGGCCCCAGCTTGTTCAACTCACAGGGCATCCTGTAGTGCAGAATGTGGCAATATTAAATGAAGTGATGACCTGGACTGACAGTGTATGCACTTGGTGTTTAAATATTTGTCATGATCAGGAAGCCAGTTTAAAATCAGCCTTTTATAGCAGTGGTTTGAGTGTGGATTATTTTAGGCAAAACATTTACTTAGTATCCTTCAGACAAAGGCCCAGTTTTGGTCCAAGAAAGAATAGACAAAGGGAATAGCTTTAAATTGAAAGAGGGTAGGTTTAGATTTTAGGAAGAAACTCTTTACTGTGAGGATGGTGAGACAGTGGAACAGGTTGACCAGAGTGATTGTGGATGCTCCATCTCTGGAAGTGTTCAGAACCAAATTGGATGGGACTTTGAGCAACCTGGTGTGGTGGAAAGTGTCCCTGCCCATGGCAAGGGAATTAGAAGTAGATGATCTTTAAGGTCCCTTCCAACCCAGACCGTTCTATAATCCTACAATTCAATGAATTCAAAATAATCATAATTGCATTTGTGATAATTTGAGCTCTAGAAAGCTCTTTTAACAGAGATGAAATTGCAGTTGCTTCTTCCTTGAACTTCCAGGTTGAGCTGTGATGATAATGTACAGAAGTTTTTCTAAGTACCTTCAGCAGGCTAATGTCTTGATTACATAATGTCATGATTATGTATTTAGTCATGGTTTTAAATTATAAAAATTGGCTCTAAAAGGGTACCTTCTGGGTATCCTGTGCCAATAAAAGATTTGGAAGTACCCATGTACTGCTATGATATGCCCAACTGACTGCACTCTTTGCATGTTTCCATATGAATTACTGAATGTGGACCAGTAGAGGTGTGTGTCATTCTGCAGGCAGAGCTGACACAAATATGGAGCAGGAGTCAACCTAGCACAGGAGCTTTCTGTGTCCAGTCTCTTTAAAAGTGTGGTATTCCTAGTAAATTCTGTGAATGGAGCTGTGGCACTATAGAGAGGCTAAAGTCCACATGAGGCATCAATGTAATTTTTACTGGCAGGAGAAGAATTTGATCACTAAGTGACATGCCAGCCATATGACAGGGCTTAAACAGTTCCTGTCAATCAGCTGCTATGTGTCAGTACCCTTATTTATCCTTTCAGGGTATATATCAATTTACATTATCGTCATCTGAAAGAGCCTACAGCATTACTGAAAATAAAAGACCATTCTGGTAACCCAGAGAAAGGAAAACAAAAGATTTGTATCACTGTAGCACATGCATGTCGTGGTTGGGTTTTCTGGTATCACTTACAGGAGAAGCTGTCTGGGGGAAAAGAACCCTGAAACTATGAAAATATTTTTAAAAAATTTAAATGGGGAACAGTAAGAAACAGAGATAAATGTACACTAGAACATGAGGCATCTATCACTGCCTGATTATTCTAACCTTACGTATTAAATATCCTCATCTATTAAGACATCCTTCCAAACCATTTGCTTGATTTTCCACTGTAGTCCAAGTTCAGAAAATCACTTAAGCCTATGCATAATTTCAAGCATGTATTGTTAAGAGATTAGAAAGCAATTACAGCTTGTCAAACCTCCTCAGACATGGTCAAATCCCTTCTCTTCATCACAGTTCTCTAAAAATAGCTGCATCTAACAAGGGGAGAAATTCAGGACTGCTGGACCCCAGTGTTGTACAGGGGAAAGACCTGCATGGGCACCTGTCTGTATCTCCCACATTCCTTTCTTTCCTTGTGGGGGACACCTGCACATATAGGCTAGAGAGCAGTGACACCATAGATTGAAAACTCAGGATGCCAGGGGTCTTAGGAAATGTATGTGGAGGTTGGTTAAATCTCTAGGTAAAACTGGCTAAAAATGAAAGGTTCCAAAAGTTTTGTCATTTTCTCTGTTCTGAGAAGACAGTAAAGACAGGACAGCATCTTGTTTGAAAAACTTTCTTCCTTCTATTTTTTTTTATATTGTTCAGATAAGTCATACTGGATTCATATACTGAGTTTAATATGTGCATTTTATCCCTGTTCGCAGTCATGTTTCATATATAAAATAAACCAAAACAAAACAACAACCCTCTCTCCACCTCTCAGCAGAAGTCAGTTCTATACTTCAGCAGTGTCTTGCTATACAGGGTTTTTTCGAGAAGATGGAGGTGCTGAGGGACACAAAACTATCTGTGGAACAAGCTGTTTGAAGGCGTGATTGACACTCGAGTGGCTTTATGTATCATTCCTTACCATGTTGCTGAAAGACTTCAGTCATGCAAGCCTTCATTCAAATAGTAGGCAGGTAGCTAAAATTGCTTACCAGTGGATTCAGAACACTCTGGCCTCATTTATTAATTTCTGGTATAAAAACCACAGCAAATGAGCTCCCCAACCTTTACCGAGCAATAAACTGAATCACAGGAACAAGGATGTTTCTTGCAAATGAGGAAAGGTTATTTGACTCACTCAAACTATTTAATCTTATTGTCCTAATATTGTGTTCATCTAGCACTAAGTAGATAGTTGCAGTGCCTTGCCTCCAGTACTTCATCTCCCAGACCATAGCTTACATCTCAGTTTATCCCCAGTAAGTTCCACTGGAAAACAAATGAAAAAAAAAGCAATTTTAGGGAAGTCTTTGGGAAAAAAAATTAAAACTCACATCTAACCCCACAGTTACTTATATTCTCTTTGGCTTAAGAGAAGGGTTTCTGTTAGTGTGAAGATGGTATTATTATTGTTCTGAAATGGTGTTGTTTGAGATCAAAAGCTGTTGTTTGTGTTAGTCCAGCCACAAGGAGTGTAGGGTGGGATGAGGAAAAAATGGTGGGACCTGTTCAGAACAGAAGTGGCATCTCCAGTGAACCAAAGTGCTCCACTGTTATCTGTGATGAAACATTCCTCACCATCAAAGGCAGCAGAGGACAAGCACAATGAAGGCTGATATTTCACTATCACTTCTCAGGTCACTTGTTATTTGAAATATGTAACTTGTGATAAGAAATTCTAGTAGAAACTAAAGGATGAGACAACAACTAAGTCACATAACAGTGAGGGAAAAAAGTGAATTACAAAGTGAAAAAATAGTTACTTATAGGTAGGAGAACTGCCTTCAGAATCATAGAATCATTAAGGTTGGAAAAGATCTCCAAGATCACTGAGTCCAACTTTTGACCAAACACCACCATATAAACCAGACCACAGCACAAAGAGCCATGTCCAGTTGTTTCTTGAATACTTCTAGAGATGGTGACTCTACCACCATTCCAATCCTGGACGACACCGTCACTGAAGAAATTCTTCCTTGTGTCCAATCTGAACCTCCTCTGACACAGCCTGAGGCTGTTTCCTCTTGTCCTTTCAGCCAGCCCACACTGATTCCAGAAAACCTGGCTCTCTGGCTCCTACTAAGAACTCAGCTACTACCAGCCTCAGATCATGTATTAATTCTGATTTTGGAATTCAGCTGAAGGGTGTGCTGAACATTGGAGAGCAGCACAAAGTGTGTTATAAGGTGCACATTGGATGCTGGTTCCGATGTGTCAGCTGGCCAATAAACCATACTGCCTTTTATGCACTGGCAACTTGAATCCTAACCAACAGTCTACCAATATGAACAGTTGAGATCAGAAGTTCCAAATGTAGTTGTCTGAACTAAAGCATTAAGAGAGGACAGGCTGCTTCAGCATTTGTTAGTTTTTATCACTTAGCAGTAAAGAGCCAGACACAGTCTCAGAAACAGAGACAAAAATGGAATTAAAACACTTGAAGGGAATGGCTGTAGTAGCTCAAACCAAAGGTCTGTGTATTCTTCATCCTGTCTTTAAAGCTCAATGAATTACAGGGGAGTGAGAAGAGATTAAGCATTCAAGATACTTCTTCCTACTGGGCTTCTAGCTTCCCTTTACTTTCAGCTGTTTGAATTTGCCAAGGGAGATCTCATCCTCTTAATCCTTTATCTTGTCTACTTAGGTTGCAAACCCTTAGGATTTTATGTGTTCAGTTACCAGCACTCTGGTGACACCTGTGGATACACTAGATGTACATGCAGACATGCATGTGTGGGTGTGTGTACAGACCTGCCCTGGGAGAAACAGTGATTGCACTTTTTCTGAGATGAAACCTCTAGAATTTTGCAGAGCCACTGAGGTGGCATTGATCAAAGCAGAACAAAATAATATAAAGCTTGTTCTGGCTCAGACTGTTAGGTTTTTTCATTCCCTGAAAACCAATAAACAAAGGATCTTTACTCTTGAGTCTACATTTGCCCTTATGAAATATCAATAATAGTTCTGCCCCCTTGCTTGTCCACAGTTATCGCTTTATTCTTTTTCACTTAGGTCTTTAGGGAACTTATTTAATGTACAGCAGGTAAGAGGAAGAGAAGATTTTGGTAAAAAAAAAAGTGTTGAAGGTATTTTTATGTCTTTCCTGTCTTTGCTCCATTACTGATCTTCAGAGGGAGAGAAGCCTTAGGAGAACTCTTTCACGTTATGTAGCAAATATTATTTTAGCTGCTTTGTCTGTGTGTTATTTCATTCTTCTCCTCTCTTTACCTAATCGTTTTCTAATATTTAGCTATTCCTTTTGCTGAAAACTTCTATGAGCTGACTGCAGCAGAGCCCTCCATAGAAGGGCTGCTCAGGAGGGTCATGGCATAGTGATGTTCCTGCACCTCTCCCGCTGTTTCGTCCGTGAGCTGCAGAGGCTGGGCATGCAGAAGCTCCGTCCTCCTCACACGTATTGCACCCTTTGTCCCCATCTTCCCTGACAGCCTACACACTCTCTACTCTATGCCTAAACCCAGCCTCACCTTGTCCCTGAAAAAGATTGTCAGAGATCAACAACCTCACTCTAAGTGACAGTCTCTGCACTCTTTATCACACCTTCATGGTCAAGAACCCCATTCAAGCACAGGCAGGCATACAGGCATGAAAAAGGAGCCTTGCAGCACAGTGAGCTAGATATAGAGCAGGGGAATGAGGCACCTTTGGTAAAGCCAGATTGCCTTTTGCAGATGCACTGAAACATCAAAGCAATTTCTAAAAACATAAAGAGAGAATAGAGTGCTCTGGTAGTCTTACCACAAGGTTGATAGATATGTCACCAGGATAAAGGGTTACCTGACAGATGTTTGTGAAGATTAATACTGAATTTTGAATGTCTTGGTATTTTGAAATCCAAATGTCAGAGTCTGGAGAAAACAGTTTGCTATTGACCTAGGCATTGGCTGGACGTACACTGCTCAAACATCCCTGTTCATAAAATAAATGTGTTGTGGCAGTAGTTTAGAAAAAAGTAAATAAAATTGAGCTGATGTGAATGGTTTTCATAGAGGATATCTGTGTATCTTAGGATATAGTTTTCATGGGTATTTGGTATATATGTGTTTGGGTTTTTGTTTTTTTTTTTTTCACAAAAGTTTGTTTAAGGATTAAACCCTGCCCTAGAAGTAAGGATTGTAACAGGAGGCACATCAGTCAAGATAATTCAGCTTTTTCAACATGAGTAAAAGAGAGGAGCCCATGAGGCTTAAAATTAGTTTTAAAATCTGAACTATCAAAGCCAATGCTTCTTTAAATTTTGTTCAGTTTGCTTTTCATTTAGGCAGTGAGTAGTTTTCTCTACTGAATACTGTGAGAGTCTGTGTGAAAGGTTCCAAACCTCAAGTCTCTGTATCCCAGCCTCAGTGTGTGGGAAGCACACTGCAGGAACCTTATTATAGTTTTTCAGACTGCTTGGAAAAGGGGCGCTTCTGCCCTCTGCCAAATTATTCTTAGACGTTTGATTCCGTTGGAGGTCATCAAAAGCAAAAGCTTCTTTTGCTAGTGTTTCACCATGAATCTAAATGTGACTCTAATCTGAAGAGTGAGTTAATGTAATTCCTTTGCTGTTGCTGTATGGTACGAACTACAGTATTTTCTATGTATTATGCCTTCTGAGTCACCTTTGCTTAGGGGAGATGTCCTTTGCCCTGTGGGGATATGTGTTGGGATGAGAAGTTGCCTATCCTCCTCTGCACACCTCTTGTAATTCAGGAACAGTCTGTTCCTCCCAGGCCCGGAGGGGCCAGAGGAGCAACTCATGACATCTGAAGGAGATCATCATGTCTCTTCCTATATCTGCTGGCACTGGTTTGAGGAGCTCAGAGGATTGATGGAGAAAGGAGCAGCTGGTCCCTTTCCTCTGAGATTGCAGCTGAAAGCAAGTTAGTGGCTGGTATCAGGGATAAGGGAAAAACAAAGAAATGGAAAAAAGGAGATTGCTGTGAAACATGAAAACCTCAGCACAGGACAGAGATCATGCATTGTGAACCCAAAGCAAGGCACAAAAACATCAGGCTGAACAGCAGTTGTGGAAACAAATCATAAGTTTGGTGATCTCAGCAATGGAAACTGTGACAACTTAATATTTGAGATATAATCACAGCATCACAGATTCAGTTGCAGTGTATTTTGAGCTGGCTACATTAGCAACATTCTTCCTGCTACATCTTTAGTCCTTAATGCACAGCCTACTCCTTTATAAAGAGCAAAAGCAGTCTGAACCTTCAGGCAAGAAAAATTGCCATGAAAGTTACTGAGAAAATGGAAATGAATGCTTTACTTCTGATACTCCCAGAAATGAATAAATTTACTATACAATTAGTTAATTAATTTCCTAGCTGGACAAAGCATGCACTGTGGTGATCTTGCTCACATATTAACTTTCCTCTGTACTTTGGGAGTTGAAAGCTGGGATGCCCAATAAGAACATTAGAAGAAGTCTAGGATGTAAGAAGTCTTTTTTTTTTCTACTTGAATTGATATAGACATAATGTGAATTGCATGAATCCCTTCAGAGATTTACTGAAGTTTTGCTCTGAGAAATTAATATTAATACTGCTTCCTTTCCAAATTAGTAATTAGCAAGAAATATCCTGGTTTCCACAAACTGTTTTTTAAAAGTTGATTATATTAGTACATACGTTGTCTAAGCAGTCATTTTGAAAATGAAATATTTTGTAAAATAAAGTGTGTGAAAAAACATTCTGTCTCATTGGCTGTGTTTCCTGTGAAAAACAGGGAAACTTCCAATGTGCCAATGCTCTTCCCCAAAATACTAAAAGGAGTTGTGGAAGTGATTTAGTGGTTCAGAAAATTGCTTGCAACAGGTTACTTTCTTTCTTTAACGTTTGTAGGTTACCATACATGGTTCAGTCAATTAGGGCTTTGTTTCTCATGGTAAGACTGTTGCTATGGAAATTATATAGCAGAGAAACATCTGATTGTTGCTGCAAATAAGCTTTTAGGAAAACAGTTTAAGGAGTAAAATGATCCTTCTTTCATAGTTGGGAGAAAAAGATAATAAATGAGCTAGTTCCCTGTCTTCAGAAGGCTGCAGCTAACCTATAAAACTAAATATATGTGAGATTTGGTATGACAGAGAAGTGCTAGTAGGTTTACAGATATTGTAGACAGGGAAAAGTGTGTCTCCTCTCAATACATTGTTACTGACTCAAAAGTTAAGTCACCATGGGATAATACTTGCTCAAAACATAAGAACGTCAGCAAAATGTCATTGTTGCAACCATATTTATCTTTCAAACAGGAAAAAAGTTAATATAGCATGATATCTTCACTAAAACTTGAATGTATTCAGGTGATCTGTTTTGTTAAGCACAAAAGGCAATACATAAAGTTATTCCTAGTTCCAAAATTGCAAGATTGAGTGTGCTTAAGTAAGTCTGCGCTTATGAGAGCTGAGAAGTTGCTGTGAGGTTGCACACACCTTTTCCTTGTGGTGCTTGTTACTGAAGCTTCTTTGGTGAACTTCAAAAGCCCAGCCTGGGCTTGCTTGACCAGTCAGGCAGCAGCCAGGCGCATAGGAGCAGGTTTCTCAAGAGCTTTATGGTGGACTAGCCTTTACTCCAAATGGATGTTTACTGCCAACATTAATAATGGAACTGCACCAAAGACAAAACTTTATGGGACTCCTGTTCTTCATGTTCATCTGCTTAATGATCATCATCAGGTGAGTGTGTCCAACCACAGCCTCAGGGAAGGTCACGCCTGGCTGGCGACTGTCCCCAGCCCTCTGCTGCTGGTACTGAGCCCAACAGAAGACATAACACGGCACTACTGCCTCAAGCCCTTCCTTGTCCCACCCACAAAATTTTGGCAGTCAACTCTATATGAGTTGACAGGGAACTGTCTTGTTCGGCTGATAGATGACCCACCTTAGCTGCCAGAGCCTGCAGCCATCAGAGTCTCCTGTCTCCCCACTCTGATATCAGCTTTTCTGGGCTGCTTCCAAGTTCATTAACTCACACTATTTTAACTTACTCTATTGCTTTCCTTTTCTCTTACAAGCCTGTTACCTCATCTCTTTAGAAAGGAAAGGAGGAAGGGAAAAGGCACAGGAAATCGAAAGAGTAACCCATAGAATCCATAAACCCATGATGATCCACCCTGCAGTTACTGGGAATTGTCTCCCTGGTTTACATTTTCATTCATGTAATTATGAATTATACCCAGGAAAATGGCTTTGTAGTTTTGCCTTCTTATCCAAGTGACAGCCTCAGTTATTAGTGCCAGGCAGTGCCAATCTGCAACAATTAGGGTTTTAATTCTCTTTCCGAGTCATTTTGCTTTCTGCCTCTGTGGGTGTTCATTTTAGAGCTCTGTAAGTGTGAGTGGTTATTAACTGAATAAGAACTGTGAGCAGGAGGATTTGTTATGAGGCCAATGCATTGTGCAAGGTCAGGGACAGCTCACATTCAGAAGGGCAACACGTGTGTCCATATTGACTTCCTTTGCCCCCTTGATGATGAGTTCCCTGTTGAATAGATTTCTTACCAGCCTGGTTTTTTTATACACCTGAGACACAGCAGTGAGGAGCAGAGGTTGTCTCTTGCAGAAGTTATTGCCCGCAGAACTTGCTGAAATCTGGGTGAGGAGTCAAACTCTTGACTTTCAATTGTTGAGGTTGTGTGCATGTAGTGCATTGAAAACAACTTTTCCAACAAAAAAGTAAAAATGCTGTTGTCTGAAGAGCCTTTTTTCATGATGTAATTATTTATCACGGTGTAATTATTTATCATGGTGAAAGAGAAGGAGAAACTACATTAGGAAGTGTTTCATTGTTTCTGCACTCAGACTGTAAACATAACATTAGCTTTGTCTTGAAGGTTCAAAGCTCTTCAGTAGGAATAATAAATATTATCTGAATAACAAAGCAGCAATGACAAGATAATGGATAATGACAACATTATAATTTTTAAATATAATGGACTAGTCTCCTTGAATACCTCTAGCAGTTAGATTTGAAAACTGAATGAGGTTTTAAAACAAATAAACAAAGATTATTCCTGACCGGATTCCCTTAGAGACTTTTCCAGAATGCTAAACCAGGAAAACTGTGTTTCTATACAGTTTTTTAGATTAAAGTACCTTTAATTATATATCTAAGATGGCAATATATTGAACAGGCACTATTGCCCCTGTTGTGTGTGTGTACCTGTTAGTTGGTGTGTATTTCCATCTATACTTCCCTGCATGAACCTGGTGAGAAGGGTTCCCACAAACAACATATTTAATGGAAACCTGTGGATATGAGAATAGCAGATATGCAGGAGACTTCTTTTCTGTCTAGTGTGTCTCCTGTTACACCTGTATTTTTTACTGAACAAGATGAAATTAAAGTTATCAATGTCATAATGTAATCAAAATAACTTATTGCCAGTAAAAAGGAATAGCTTATAGGAAGTCCAAAAACACACACAATCCATGTTGAAAATTTTCAGTTATTCATGTGTCTTCTATATCATATGTCATATCTAGAAAACTATTAGTACAAAATGATGGAATGTGTCTGTCAAGAAAGAATTGACTTCTGTAGTGAGGGACAGATCAACAAGAGATTGAGGGCTGAAAGAAGATAAGTTCTACTATTAGATACACAGGTGTAAAAGCAAAGGAATAGAGGCTGAAGCATGTAGGATGAAGTAGGGTTATCACTTCCTATGCCAAGGCTTTCTTAGAAAATGAGCATCCAGCAGGCCTGATGTCAACTTGTTCAGATAAAACTGATAATTACAAAAGGAGGCTGGGATCAATTAGTTGTGTTACATTTGATTTGTTTCCTATGATTCAAGTTTTCACATCTTTACTGCAAAGCTAAGTCTTTTTCTGACCAATGGGTAGATGCAACCTTATCAATGAAAATGAATTAGAGATGCAAATCAATGCAAAGTTTGCATGAACAGTATCTTTGAAAAGTCACTGAGTACCAGGGTTTTGAGGAAGACCAGGTTTAAATTTAATGGATGACTCCAACTTTTTTCCCTGACACTTAGGAATCATATTCTTATATCCTGGTTTGCTGTTCTGTACATAAGAATGACATCAAGCAGATGGAGCAACAGGAACTGTAACAGTGATCATGTTATTACTGTGGTGGTGGCATTGTAGGTAGAATTACTGTTTTGTTTAGGTGACTTTCTGTAGGTCTCCAAAAGACGCTTGGATCAGTTGTAGCCCAGCTCTTTCTATTACTACAGTACCAATTGTGCACTATTCTTCAGAACTTAGGCAGCAAACAGTCAATGCCATGGATGTTTTTTGAGTGATTTACACCAGTGTCTGTTGAAAGCAGTAACAATCTAAAATGTAAAGGAAATACCCCACAATGATCTAACAGTGTTAGGTCTGCCCGCTCACTAGGTAGGCATCTTATATTTTGTGTTACAATGTAAGAGTGCTGCTTTAAAATGGGTTTGGAATGTTTCAAGAGGAAATGCGGTTCATGTGATTGAATTTTGATTCCTGTCTTCTCAGTTATTCATTGGAAAAAATTGTATACCACCCTATTACTAGATATTGCTGCTGGGACTGCAATCAAAAGAGTTGTGACCCAGAGATTGCCAGTAATAAACTCTGCATACGTGGCTCATGTGGGATACTCAGAAACAAGTTGTTGATTTTCTGTTTAAGTTAATTTTTTTCCATGTGCAGAGGGGGATTTATGATAGATCCTTTTTAATAACAGTAAATCCTTTTCTCTCAGTGCTGCTGTTACATAACTATTTATGATAACTTGTGATAACCACAAAACAGACATCTCAGAAGTGAGAAATACACCACTCCAAGTTGGCATATCCTTTTTGACAGCACAGTATTTAATCATGCATATTTTGCTGCTGAAAGGTTTACAAAGCCTCAAATCAGCCTTTGTTATGAGTGTTATTACTTGACTACCAGCTTACCAACCTTCTGACAAAGGTGAGCTTTGAGGTGGGATTTGATGATTTAGAAGACGAGTTTCTTTGTTTCAATGAGCCAGGAGAAAGCAGTACTGGAGCAGCAGTGTATGGGAAAGAAGAACACAGCTCAGAAAGCTGACACACAGAAAGCACAGAAGAATGAGCTGACTGCTGTGTAGAGAGCTTTTTAATTTGTGGAAAACAGATATACAAATTAATTTGAGCTGTATGCAGGCCTAATTATGAGTGTCTGCCACTCTATGCCTCTAAAATTACAAATCATTCACAGACCATGAGAAAAAAAGCCAGTGATACTAAAGTCAAGGGCCAATTCATAGCTGAATTAAAGTGCTTAAAAAATTGCAAGGATTAAACTAGCTGATGATCTAATGACCCATGGTGGTTACAGCTTCACTATTAACTTCATTTTCGAAGGGAAAACAGTGGATGCACTCCTATTGTTTGTTATCCTTCCTTCTTCCTTTTCCTGACCATGCACCACTTTCTCCCAATAACTTGTTTGCCCACTTCATATGCATTCGATCATTTAGTTGGATATGTTTTGAGGTTTGAGAATAACAGAGATTCTCAGGGCTTTCTCTGAGGTTGCAGTTTGCAGTTTGCAGTCAGGCAGGAATCCACACACTCTTCTCTCTATTTCCAAACTGCTGAAAAACTAATTGGGCTGCATGTCTTGCTAGATCACAGAGAATCCACTCAATGGTCAAAGATTTTTCCTCATTAACAAAGGCAGTAACTAAGGTCATACTGCAACCTAAATAAATACATACATTAAAAAAAAAAAAAACAAAAAACAAACAAACCCAAAAAACCCCAAGAAATAAAAATAAAGCTGCCAAACAAAAAAAATATATAAAGGAAAAACTGAAGGGACATGAAACAAAAGGATTTTTTTCTACATCTAACTTAACAACAAGGATTCTCTACTGTACTTTAGAGTTAGGTATGTAGAGGAATAGTGTTCTTTAAAAATATCAGGATAATGCAGAAGTTTAATTTTTACTTCTGTGTTTTCCTCTTTAATATAACTTTGTCATTAAAATTGTGGGCCATCAAACGTTACAATATATGTCGGGGGGGGCAGGTGGAACATTTCAACCATTCTACCATTGTAGTAAAAACCCTAACAGACAAACACACGAATTCATGCTTAAAAAAAATGTTTAAATAAGATTGAAACAAATATGTCTCATCAACACAGTCTTTAAATACAACGTATATTGCATTTATATTGCTTCAAATGAAAACTTAACACAAGAGTCTGTGTTTTTATATGTGATCTGCCCACTCCTTTGAATAATTGGATTATGTTCCTTGAGTCACAGGAACATAGATCTTGTCAAAGTGAATTACATCCATGATCCATCTAATCCACTGTCCTTTTTCAGAGTGGCCAGTGCCAGATGCTACAGAGCATTGTACAGCAACCTCATGCTAGACAGATGCAGTACAGCCTGGCACCATGCAGGTCTCCTTTCACCTCTTAATGAGTGTGGGTTTTTTTGGTTTTTTTTTTTTTTTGGCTGACATCAATCTTCCTTAATGCCATGTGGACAATACTATGACAGTGAAAGGAAAAATGTCACTTAGTTTTGAAATAATTTAGCCCACAAATGGGCAAAGAATAAGAGAAAGGAAAGAAGGAGAAAACAGACACTTGAACGTCTCAATGTACCTTTCATTCAGATGTAAAAAAGTACTTTTGACTCTTATCCTTCCTGTCTCCCTTGAATCTGTCAAGACTTTTCCTAGTAAGGTGTTTTCAAACACGACTGCTAGGGACCAACCAGAAATGCATGTGGTCAAGTGTTGATTAAAAACATTGACAGAGATTTTTATTCCCTCTCAATATGTTTGTGCATAAAATGTTGACCATATGGACTGTATTTTTCCAAAGGAAAATTGGAGAGCTGATAAAAAAGTGGTAAGAGGGCAAAGAGTATATATAAAATAAATACTACCAGGAGGAAATTTTTGTGGATGAGGAGGCTACATTTCCTTTTGAAGCCAGATCTGGAGCTTTTAATAAAATGTCAAGATGTTTTTTATGAAGATTTCATATGACATTTTATAGCATAGCTCTCTCATAAAAGCTGGAAAAGACAAAGACTGGACAATTTCACTGCACCCATGGCAGTAAAACTAATTTTTTTTCATATAAACTTGTCGATCAAAACTTATTCTGCTTCTCTTCATAGAGGGCATCTTTCTCTGCCTCAGCTTAATGCTGCTTTCCAGCTGCTGCAGTGGTTCATGGGCTTTACAGATCTCCAAAGATGTGAGTAATACAATTCTACAGATACTGCTTCTTTTATTGGTTTTATTTGCTGTACTCTGTCTTATGGCTTTTCATCCCCTTCCCTCAGGCCACATGTAGTAGGTGGAGAAGGACTACCCAAACACATTTAAAGCTGGAATTGTTCAACTTGCTGCTCAGGTTAGCTGCTTTAAAAGTACTTGACTTCTTTACTCAAACCAGTAAAACCCTTCTTCCTGGCTCAGAAGCAATGTAGGAGGTAGGGAAACTATTCTGATTTACACCACCTGTCCCGAACAGACCTTTTAGCACCACTTTTTTATTTCCTTACAAAGTACCTTTTGCTTTTGTTTGGAAAGACATTTTTAGATATTTTTATAAGGCAGATAAAAGTGCCATAAATATTAAATGTATAACAGCCCCAGTGTGAGACACTTGATGGCAAAGCTCATTCCCCTCTCTTTTTGTAGAAAAGGATATGAGAATGCAAATGAAACTGCAGGTGTTACAAAATTCCATCCAACTACAATGAAAAAAGAGCTGACTGATGAATAAGCCATTTGGGCTTTAATGTTTACTGTTGCTGCTCATTAAAAATAGGTATCCCAAATTTTTATACTTATTTCTTTATACATGTAATAGAGGAAATCAACAAATATAGTCAAGGCATGCAAAAGGGAGTGAATTTACAATTGAATAACATATTTTATCTCCTTCTAGCCTGAAATATTTAATCAGCAGTTTTACCCATTTTTAAAATTTCTCTCAACATCAATTTGAAAATCCAGATATAAAAATGTACTGCCAAATGTTCTCTCTTTCTATCAAAAGTCGGTGAATTTAGATCAAGTTGATCACTGCATAGAAAGATGCAGTAATGAGTCAGGCAAGGAAGTCAGTAGTCAGAAACTGTCCTAGGGAGTACTAAATGTTTTGTATTTTAAGTGTTATGCCACACGTAGGAAGAAGAATGAAGAAAGAAGGTGATGGTAATGACAGCTGACAGGAAGGCACAGAACGGCACCAGTCACTCATACACAGCATTGTTGCAGGTGGTGGGTAGTTCTGTAAGAAAGTAAGTCAGTGCCCAGCCCAGAGGCAGAACATGTAAATCCAGCTCCTTCTGCTTTTTATCTGGGTGGCCTGTTGATATTTCAGGTTTTCTTCATTTGGTCTGTAGGAAGATTGTTGACTTTATTGCACGAGAAGAAAACTGTACCCAGTAAACAAGGCGTAAGCAGAAGGGAATGAGCCTTAGCAGGCAGTCATATTTTTTTTCAGTAGTGCTTGTTAAACCTACTCTTTTACTCTCTGAAATCTTCAAGAAAATCTGCCATGAGCCCTATGGAGCCACTTAACTAGTTCTACTGGAGTCACTCTCTCCCTATTGAGACATAAGGCTAAATTTATTGTACATCTTAATCTATTGATTCATTATGATTATTCTTTTGGTCAGCTATCTTGCACAAAGTTGCTAAAACAATTCCACAGGTTCTCAGTGCTTTATTTCACATGTGCTACCCAGAATATCAATCCACTTAAACACAAACAATGTTGCTTGATTTAAAATCAAGCAAAAGAAAATGCACCATGAGAGGAAGAAATTTTTTGAGACAGGAGGTAAGGGATCCTCATGGGATTACTGCAAAGCTTTTTAGATTTAGAGGTGTGGTGGGTATCTATTAGCAACTCTAGCCACAGGCTGTGGAGAAACTGCATATCACTCTCCCACAAGAATCTGTGTGTCTTAACAGCTCACCTCAAGTTTAATGGCCAGTAAAACCTATTTAGGGTGTTATTTTTCCCTCTTGTTTTTTTGTTTCATTTCTTTTGTATCTACTGTCTTCTGAGATTTTTGTAGTTATACTGTGGCTGTGTGCAGCACATACTGCTTTTCCCTTTTTGTATTTTGCACGATCAGATTTGGACACTGCTAAATATATTTTGATTCCAAAGGTTCAGACCCAGCAGAGCAGTAACACCAGCTTGAAAGCCTTAAGTGGCCATTGTGAGCGTGGCTCTCTTGTGAACACAGTTGCCTGTTGCTGCACTAAATGTACAAAACCCCTATTATTTCCCAGGGTGACACACAGTAACAGCATTGTGGTCTCAAGACGGTGTAATCCAAGAGTACTAACTTGGATTGTTTTAGTTTATTGGACACGTGAAAACGTGTGCAACCTGGAAGCTAAAACGTACAGTTTAAGGAAACAAAAATTCTGGAAATATGACACAGGGATGAGCCAAGCACTTGAAAAGCGGTCTTCCTCATTTGAGGAAAAACAATCTTCTACGAGGGGAAACTGTCTTCTATAAACAAGAGTCAATAAATTGGCTGACAGAGCTGGTGGATGATAAAGTATAAGTTACAGTGGATAGGCCTTTTTTTGTTCTGGCCTATTTCCCTCGCTAGGTATATTCCCCAGGCAAAAATCTCACGTTTTGCAGAAAAGAAGTGAATTCCTTAGGAATATCCACTAATGTTTAGTGCAGTTGCAGTCTCTTGTGGATCAGCCCCCTTCAGATGTCTGTGCTCTGAAATGGAAGGTCTAGATCAGCTCTGCAATCAAGTGTTCCTATAGTTCAGCACACAAGGCCCAGCTATTTAAATTTAATTAACTAGTCATCTCAAAAAGAAATAGCTCACACAACTTTTACGTCACAAGAATGTTCAAACTGCTACACATCAGTGTAGAGAATGTTCAAACTGCTACACATCAATGTACTTTTTTATGCAACTCACTGAAGAATAATGGTAATTTCTGCAACAGGCAGGCTTGTTTACGGTGTAAATGAATTGTTCCCATAAATTTATTCTAGACCCTAAAGGAGTTAATTGACAGACTTCCACTGAGCTAAACCCAAAACTACTTATCAGACCTTTGGGCATTCTTTAGACAACCCTGATACTGCTCAGCTCTCCATGTTTCCTCATAGTTTGGCTAAAGTGGTTCAAGACCATAATAAGAAACATCTGATTTTCTTTGTTAATAAGACAGACAAAATTAGGCAAAACTTAATCTGTCTGAATATGACTCAGACTGTGTGTGTTCATGTGTATTTGAGACAAAAATTAAAAAAGAAAAAGATTATTTTAAAATAAAATTATGCTCTTTCGCATGAAATGAGAGAGCTGCTCTCTGGATAGCAGCTGTCCTGAAATAGCTTTCAATTTAATTGCTGTAATTAAAGATATTATATCTACATAAATCTTTATTTTTACAGGGAGAAGATTGTTTCACACATTAAATTTGTCACTGCAACATGACAGCCTTTCCTTATTTGAGCATTCCCCAGTAAATCTTTATTCACAACAACAACTGAAGCATGACTCCAGATATTATACTAGACAGCACAAAATGAAAACAGTTTCACACAAAAGCATCAAACTCATGTACTAAATATATATTAAAAACCCAGATACTAAATGGCAGGATTTGACACAGTCATAAAACTAACAGGTTCTGACAAAGAAAGAATAAAATATGTTGCTGGTTTTTTTCTGGTCTGGCTGATTTATAAAGGGACAGCATGGTTCAAAGATGGAAATAGCAGTAATAGAACAGACGTCTTGATTTTTGATTGAACAGATTTTGTTCCAAAGTGTGGACAATAATTTTATCTCCCTCACTTGCGACATTTTTATTACTGCATTTTAAACCAAAACAAACTTAGCTTAGGTCACCAGGTAATGTTGCTCTTTATTTCCAGCTGCATCCTTTTCCCTTAATTTTGACAGCAAATGATGGAATTTTTTTCCATTAAGTAGTGTATTCCAGCCTAATATTGAAGGTCCAAATATGTTCTGCATTTACAATGGTCTGTGTTGAGATGGGTTCTGCTATTCTGACTGAACCAGATTTGAAGGTGCAGACCACATGAATTTAGGGATTTGGCTACCAAGCTAAGTAGCCCAGATGCTTAACCTTAGATTTTTACTGCCGCTAGTTCAAATTGCTTTAATTTAAAATAGACTCCCACTCTTCTCTGGCCTTCCTTCTTAGTGGTCTATACATATCAAAGCTGACAGCACCATACTTCTTGCATCTTGAGAAGAATCAGAAGAGGAGTCAGAAAAGTCCTTAACTGCAGGTTGTGCAGGCCAGGAATGAGATGCCAAAGGAGGAAAACTAGCCAAAATCCATGGGCAATGCTCTCTTGTGCTACACTCTGATACTCCCTGCATGAGTGAAGAGGTAACCTGCCCTGACTTTTGGCTGAATTTCTGTGCTAAGCCAGTGCTTCTATAAATTTTTCATCCATGTTTTCTCAAAATTCTTTGGATCATAAACACACACAGAAGTGGTTCATTTAAGTAGGGAGGAAAATCTCGGGTTATACAGGCAAGATGTGTCTGGATGCACAGTGATAAAGCTCTTCACCTTTTGTCACTCATTCTTACGGTAGGTGAAATATATAGTGGGTAAAATTGCAGAAACAATAATTTGGTCTGCAACCAAAATATGAATGCATATGCAGGTTGAAAGTTGGCCTTTAGACAGACTTATCTGACCTGAAACAAAATGATTCCTTTATTTATTATGGTATCACATCTAATAATTCCAATGGAAAACAGATATTTTACTGTAAAAACTGAAATGTCACTGGAATATGTTGATTTTTCAGAAGTCAAATGTTTCCTTTCCAGTCTTTCCTCCCCTTTTGAGATGCAAAGTTTATTCATGGATTTGGAGCTATACTTATATCATTTCATTGTAGAGACCAAGAGAATTTATTGTAGTTGCATGATAGGTCTGATTATCGAGAGTGATAAAGGTGAACTGTTGACAATGAATCTGAAAAAGAACTGTGAAAATCTATTTAGTCAAACAAATAAGACTTGGTTTCCTCAGTGTATGACAATAGATTTTGTGTGTTTGTACGGTATGTGTTTGTCAAACACAGACAAATAAAAACTCCCTCAACTGCACATTTATCCTTTCCAGGTTTTTAGAAAAAAGATTCTGTCTTAAAAATCTGGAGTCAAAACACCTCTTATTGTGAACACCTAGACGATTTAAGCCTGATATTTAGAAACTATGGAGAATAGGACAATACCTCTGTCTTGAATAGCTGATGGTTCTCCTCCTAAATTCTTTGCAGAGTTGCAGCATATTGCTCTTCTTGTAGATGGGAGACAAGAAAAGTTCATGCCAAAATGAATTGAAGAATACTGAAATAAAATTAGCCTTATTGCAGTTTTTTTCTCCTCACCAAGTTAGGAAAAACTAAATACAAATGACTGTGTGTGCTTATGAACAAGAAATTACATCTTATTGCCCCTAAAGGTGCTTCAGAAGAGCAGCGTTATTCTCTAGCAATAACTTAGCACAGTGACTTTTTACTTAGAAAGTACATACTTTTATTTGATTCAAAATAAAATAAAATATGGGGGTTTTTAAGTCATATGCTTAGTTGCAGTGTTCCCCATTTTTAATACAAAAGAATTTTAGTAGGCCTGCACTTCTGCTGATTGTCTCTCATTTAGTTGAAACTCAACTGACTGTGAGTATTTGGTATGAAGAGGTTGATTCATATGTGAAAAGTTAAGCCAATTTAATTACATCTGAAGTAGCTTATGCAGTAAGTTAATTATGAATATTTATTACTAAAATATTATCAACGGTGTCTTTGATTGACAGAAATATTACCACTTTAAATTAGCTACAGCCTGGGTGAGGAAAAAATAAATATAATTCTTGTCACATCTATAACATGACTGTGGGTCAGCTGAACACTAATTAGGAAATGAAAACAAATAGTTGTTCCAGTCCAAATAATGAAGACGAAGAAAAAATTCCAGCAATAGACCTGTCAAGCAGAAGACAAAATATTGCTTGATATGTCTGTAGTTTGAGATAAAATCAAATCAACCACAAAACAATAGGAAGTCTGAGATAGAGTTTATCCCCTCAGACTGAAGTATTGATTGCATTAACTATACAAGGCAATCCTTTGAGGGTGGGGAGAGAATGATAAGCTCCATAGTACATGAATGAGTGATTGAAACATAAATGAATGTAAGCAGCAAATGAATTCCTGAAAAGGGCAGACTAAATAACATATGGAAATTTACAAAATAATGCTCTCCCACCAGTATTCCAGGGCACACTAAAGAATGGAACAAACCCTTTTCAGAAAAAGAGATGCTCCCAAATCCCAAAAATACAACAAACAATCTGGTTATTAACCCCAAATCCTTTGTTCTTCTTCTGTATACTCATTGTGATGAAGGAAGCTTTAGCACTTTCCGTGATAGCACAAGGAATGGGAAAATGAAGCCTGCAGCAAATCTCAAGGACTTTCCCCAATTTAGCTTGCATTTCATAAGCTTCCATCAGTTTTCAGTTAGAGAAAATGCTATAATTTTGTTCTATTCATCCTTTTGAAAAGCTGCAATTATGAATTTCTGAGTGAGTTTGCTTATTTCAATTTTATTTCCCTGCTGTCTGTCTAGTACACAAAATAAGTTTGAAATAGCATACACTTCTTCCTTGGGAAATGGCACACATAAAAACAAGGAAGGTATCAGGAAAACAAAGGCATTTTTTCCCCATTCTTCCTTATTTGTTTCAGACAAACTTTGCTGATGTTTTTCTGTCAATAGCACACATAGAGGTTTTTTTTTCTGCAGAGTTTGTTGCTTCAGGAATCAAAAGTAGACAGAAATTTGCTTGTATTTGTTGTTACAGAGCTACTGCTGCTGCTGAGTAGTGGAGCTACTGTCTTCACGTACATGGTCTGTGCTCAGCTAGGGTTTGGGCTATTAGTGCTTTGTTGGAGAAGTTGTATGATTGTCTGTAGAGTTCTTGAACATACATTTCCTGTAGCAGACTGCTCATTGTCCTTCTAGCTAAAATGATCAAGGATTTTTCTGCTGTTGAGGTACGTATGTCCCAGAAAATCTAATGAAAAGGCCATACTGATATAGTGCATATTGACAGCAGGTGTGCTAACTAAACACAAAGTGTATTTGTTTAATGACTGCTACACACTTGCCAACCATATGGTAATCAAAAACTCCCCTGGCACTACAAAGACAGGCTATCATAAACCTGTATGAAACATCAGCTGGCTTAACCAGAAACCGAGTAACATCTGGATTAGTGTACAGGAAAACTTAGTCCCTTTGAGGATTTGCATTGATGAGGATAATATTGAGGTTGCCTTTGTATCAGTATTATTTTTGAACTACCTACAATGTGCAGTGTCAACGGCATCACAATCCACGTTTGAATTAGGCAGATTGCAAACTTTTCAGAAGCTCATCTCCACATTTTAGAGGTATTTATGGCTTCAGAAATGCTTCCATATTTATTTCCTTAGTAATCCACTTAATGTGATAGCATTCAAGAAAGCTAAGAAGCATGATCTGCTTTAATGACCGAAATCTGGAAATGCTTAGTCAGTTATTCACACTGCAAGTTCAAAATATCCATCTTATAAGCTAAGGGTGAAACAAGCCTGGCCACTCACAAATCATCAAAAGTGTGCAAGTGTCCTTTGGAGAACACTTCTGTTACATGTCTGGCAGATTTAACCCACTGCTGCCTTATTTCCAAATCTTCATTATGATCCAAATCTACAAGTTTTCAGTATATCTCTTCCTCCTGCTTGCACAGCAAAACAGTAGTTTTCCCAGTCATCTCTTCCTCTCCCTGCTGTCTGTCATCTGTGCTGTTTTCTCTGACCATCCCAGCATATTGTTCCATCCTTTTTGCCAGCTGGATTTAGGTGTAGCACTTTGCCTATTGGCTTTCCCAGGATTGTAATTTGTCCAAGCAGGAATTGCTCCAATCTGCCTTTTCTTCAGGTCTTCCCCCTGCCCAACTCAGCCAACAGCCTGTGCTGAACACCCTTCTCCACCCATGTTCCTCATTGCTGTGCAGGTCTTGGCACTGACTGACTTCTCCCTGTATCTCCACCCAGCTTCTCTTCTCCAACTTCTGGGACTTTCAAGCTTCTCATTTTTTGCTCTTTTTTTCTGCTGCCGAGGAGAATCTGCCTTTGGCCATTTCTATTCACTTTTGGGGGGAACTACAGTGGAGTTGAAGCATATTAGTCTCTTAACTGTGCTCTCAATGTAAATACTAGTTGACCATTTTGCATTAGTTCCATTTATCTTTGATAGAGGCTGAAAAACCACCCAGCAAAAAAGTATCCTGCTTTTCCATTTGCTGATGACAGCAACATCCTGAAATTTTCTTCTAAAACTAATGGGCCTTCCACTCACAGACACCAGCATATCAACCACAGCTTGTTTCTGTAGAGACAACAGCCCCTGAAGCCCTAGGGCTGGCATCAAGAACAACAACACTTGTGTTTTGAAGAGTCCTAAGGGAGGAATAATATGGCAGAATGCGTGGAATAATTACCTCTAAAAAGTTCTCCCTAAATGGGCAGTCAAATGGCTTTCTTGCAAAGCATGCATAGGGTTTTAAATGTCAGAAAACTGAGCTACTTTTTCACATCTTACTTATGTCCACTACTTTTTAATTTTAGCAGAAATATGAAGGAGATCTTTGTTAGAGCCATCACAATCAGCCTTGGCCTAGCATCAGTGCAATGATATACTCTTTTATATATGTGTAAGATCACTTGAACACTCCTTAGTGAATGCAAATGTAAAGAAAACTGAGTGAAATAAATAATGAATGTGTTGAACTAATTAGATTTTGGGATATATCCAGCAATGTATACTGTTTTTCCTCTGAATTAGAGGAAGTGCTCAGAGGAGAGAAGTGTTGATGGCCAAATTATGGATGGAGTCCTGTCCTGCTCCTGGGGAGCGTTATGTAAAGAGAAATGTACTGAGATGCTGCAGCAAATTTTCCAGCTCAAGGAGGAAATGTGACAGGGAACTGAAAAATACAAGAACTACATCAAAATCCTCTGCCTGACTTTGGCCTCTGCTGCAGGCTACAAATACTTTCCATTATTTCAAAAGGCCTGTTATTTAATTCCTCTTGCTGTCCAACATGGTGTTTTTATGCATATGTAACCAGCACTGTGCTGTGTGAACTCAGCAGGAGGCAAAGCCAAATAAAATAGATTGGTGGTAAGAACCCTTTTCCTCTCTACCCAAAACCCACTTGTTTCAGTGCTCAGAGCAGTAACACACAGGCACCACTCACTGAGCTGGTTTGTTCAAGAAGATGCCAGAGGAACAAAAATGTGAAAAATGATACTTTTCTATCTGTAAAAAGAGGAAATAATATTTGTGGAATAAGTAATAAAGTACTGTGGGATGTGTTAAAATGTGCATGAAGTAGTTTAAAAAAGAGTTTTCTCTTTCTGTTAGACATTCTGAAGGCATCAGTTCAGCAAACTGATTTCAGGTATGAAATCCCCAGAAGGGTAAAGCACAGTTGGGGCAATTTGCAAACCTTACTTGAAAGTAATCTTGAGAAAATTTCAAAGAGTTGTATTTTGGTATTCCTACATGAAAGAAATAATGACCTAGTTCATGCAAATTTCTGCTTAATTCTATGGATATGCCAATGGGGTGTGTTTCTGCTAATTTTGGATTATCGCTTAGAAGTTGGCTTGCTGAAGACAGCCTGGCTCTTAAAAGAATGCTGCTGGGGTTGAAGGGAAACTACAGGTTATAGAAAGCAAGGTGGAAAGATCAGTTTGGAGTTTCACCATTTAACAGTTCTAGAGAACTGTGTTTTGGTAAAGTTAAGCACTTTCTCAGGATTCCACATAGCTGAGGAAATTTAGAAGACTGTATTTTTCATAGTATGACTTCATTTTCCAACAAACAAAAAACTTTGTATTTAAATTTTTATTTATTTATTTATTTATTTATTTATTTATTTATTTCCACTGTGCATTTGGACTGCTAACTCACTTGTTTGGAAAAGCCATATTTGCAGGAACTAGGCGACTGCTTGGACTACTCCTGATTCAGATTTCATATCCAATGGCATATATCAAAGAAACTGCACAGCTTACAGAGAAATCACTTCAGAAAAAAGGATTTTCAGGCTTAAAGCTTTCAGATAGTAGCCATGAGCTGGTGCTATTTGATGATACTTAAGAAAAGAACTTAGAAAAATGTCAAATTAAAAAATGTGGTTTGGGCAGGGGTGGGTCATCAATTACCTTGTAAGAAACAGTTGAATTTGCTTTACAGAAAATTTCAGCTATTTTATGCTGAATTTTCTTTTTTATATCAGAATTTGCCATGCAACTTCCTACTCCTGGTCTTCTAATAATGAGGCTGCATTTCAACGTGCCACAGAGCACTGTTGTGGTAAAATTATTGGTCATGTGAACTCTCTCTCATAAGATAATGCCAGAATTAGGAAAATGTGCTTGGATTTGATTAATTTAAAAGTTTGAACAAGCATATTACTAAAGTCTTGGCATTTTTTAACAGGAAGAAGGTCACATTATGGCAGCACATTCTTGCAGCACAACTTTGCAGCATATTATAATGAATCACTATCAAAGGGCAGGGTTGGTCTTCCAGCAAAATCTTGCATTTTTGTAGATGTGAAAAGGTCTAATAGACATAAGAGTCAGACTTCTGAAACCATGGCTTTGATTTAAAGAAGTTAAGTGAAGAAACATCAAACAGCAGTTAGATGAAGCAAGATCCTAAATGGACATTTTGGGGGTACAATTTGACTTCCAAACGTTTCGGGAAGGCAGAATTGGCAAATACTTGTGTGAAAATTTCTGTTCTATTTCCTTTTTCTTCTACTCTCAAGGTCTGTTCTTTTTTGTGCACAACTCTATGTCTCTTGCTTCCCTCATATTTGGAAATGATCCTCTTTCACTTATTCAATTTTCCTCAATGGCAGAATTTAAAAAGAAGATGGCATAGTTAACTCTTTTCAAGTCTGTGTATTCCTGCTGAACTCCAGGAAGTAGCTACATTAGTGAATGTCTGGAGTTTCTTTTCAGCTTATGTTATTAGAGCAGGTGTGCATGGCTTTTCTGAGTATCAAGTAAGATCACCATGTTCTCTTACCTGGTGTGTATATCAGTAGAAATTCCTAGTATTTTTAATATCAGAATTACACTTTATTTTACAGTTTACCATGATATATACAAGAGAACTTTGTATCTTTTTAAAGTGGAAGTTATTATACTCTTACCACCCTGAAGTAAATCTTCCATACTAATACATTTTCTTATACATCATAACATAGTTTGATGACTTGGCATAGAGGAATTTACTGTAAGAGAAATAGTAAAGCACATTGTTCTGAACCAAAAATATATACCTTTAGAACAGTTTTTAATGCATTTTATGCACCACAATTGAAGAGAAAATGAAAAAGCAAATTGATATCAATTTTGATTATTTTTACTAATTATTTTCCCCTAGAAATTCTGAACAAAACCAACATACAATCATACATTTCACTTTCAATATGAAATTAAACGTGAACTGAGCAACTTGCAATTGAAATATGTATTGACTTTTCATTTTCTTTAACTCAGAAGAGCTTTTTACAATCATTTTAGCTGTAGTGAGCTTTTATTAAATGCCTCTACAACATTTAAAATGTTTTCATTTTCAAAGGGTCAAAAAATTGATTATTTTTAGTGCAATATTGATTTTGCACAAGCACCAGTGTGGAGAATAAAGCAAATAAAATGAGGATGACAATAAACACATATTTTTTTAACATCAAACATAGCTAAGTTATATTTAGAATCACAGATTGTCCTGTCTTTTCAGTGTGATGCCTTAAGTTTAGAAGGCCTTATGTATGATGAGTGCTGAGACAGAACATCTGATTGCAGGCTGACAGCATGAATTCCATGCTGATCCTGTGCTCTTTGCTGATCCTCTGCTGTGTCTGAGACCTTTTTTCACCCATCCTCGAAATGTCCCCAAAGAGTTCTGGCGTTTTCTCTTCCTTGCCTGGTTGAACAGTGCAGTGGGTTTGTGAGTAATGTATGTCTGACGTACACACACGGCAGCACAGAAAGTGAGGAGAGGAAAGCTGACTAAGTAGCTACGTGAGCAAAGGGCTGAAATCATGGCTTGGTTTGGCAATGAAATGGGGGCAAGGGATAGGCAGAAACCACTGTTGTGGTTATGATCATTGAACAGTCTTGCTTTCCTCCTGTCAGTAAGACGAAACCATTGCCTATCCCTATGACAGAAGGATAAAGGATAATGGAATCTGGCTGATGCAATAGCCTTGTTTCTATTCCTGGGGTTCTTCTCTACGCAATTGCAATTGGATGTGCAGCACTTCAGGAAAAAGAAATCTTCTCCAAAATGCGTGTGAACCCTGAGAAATTTCACGAAACCCATCTCTGGCTTCTCCAGCATGCTGCTTAGTTTGCATTTGCAACACTTTATCTGCAAAGGTTCTGTAAAAGGAATTTGAAAAGTCTTTTCCAGGACTTTGTTTAGAGTGAGGAATGTGGACATTGAACTCTAGAATTTTTGCTGTCATACGGAGATTTTCCTGCCCTTCCAAGACAGATTTAATCAGGTAACTTTAACAACCTGCAGGCAAATAAAGAGGAGTGAACAAGGCATCTTGAACAGACAGAAGAAAAGAAGTGGCATTTAATTTTTTAAGTAATAGACCCCAGGGGCAGAAGTGTCTGAATTTCTTTGCTGGACGTCCATGTTTGAGGGCAACATAGCTACAGTGAGTATGGGAATGCTGGCTCATCTGAGCACTGCCTAAGGATCCATGCACTGCATTTCCGTGAGGAGGGGTGATTCCCAAACTACAGCAGTGAACTTTGCAGGATCCCTCTATGCTCGAGTGTGTGCTGTGCTATACAATTTCAGACTTTCAAAGTATACAGGCTTTCACAGCCTGATTGCTCACAGCCTCCCTGCCAGGCCAGTGCTGCGGGTATGCAGTAAGGTGAGGGAACACACTGAAGGAGCTGCTGCTGGTACTCACTTGCCTGAGGCTCTCTCGACTTTGATAGGAGTGTAATGAATGAGTAGAAGAACTGAAGGCATAGGAAGGACACTCACTCTGCATCTTTCCCCAGAACACTTTCTTATTTACTTTAACGAGCAGATGTGGCCAGGGCAGACCTTGTTCTTTCAGTACTAAAATTGAATTAAAAGGCTCTTAATTTAGAGGGATGTTCTAAAGGCAGCAATAAAAACTTATTTCAAGCCTTTTTAAGCTTTGTTTTAGTTTCCCATAGTGGGAGGGCAGTAAAGAGACCAGAGTTTCCAGTCCCATCCTATTCGTGGAACCTCGTGCACAGTATACTACAGAACAGCACAGGGTTATTAATGTGACTCAAACATCATTATGCTTTCCTCAACTCTTAAAACATGTCTTGAGAAGAGATAAAGGAACATATGACCGTATCTGAAAAGGGACTGCAACTCATTCTCTGTGACAGATCGTTTTTAGAGTGCACCAAGGGAGAAGGGAGATCTGTTGGGAGTTTCATTTGTTCTAGTGTATCACTGTCTGGGAAATACAGGCTCAATTGTCCTGGTAAAAGAAAGGCATATCTGCACTGCAAACACATCATCAGGAAAATGTTCATCAGGAAAGGAAGTAAAATTTCATAATGCACATAAAATTTGCCTGCTACAGCTCTGGAGTATTTAAAATGTCATCTGCTGTTCTGTGTGAGATTTACGGTGCTGAGAGAGGAACTGTGTGTTATGACCCTAAAATTCTTGTAAGCAAGTAGGCCAGATAGATGGTGAAGACTCCCAGGCTTGTTTAAGGATCAGCAGACATGTCCCTTTTCCTGAGCTGGAACCAAAATGAGTGATCCTGACAAAGGCCACAGCCTCACTGCTATTGTTTTGCTCAAGCACTGCTTTACTGCTCCAGCTGTCATGTGGATTTTGGCAGGGTGGGTCCCAGCAGGCGAGAAGATGAAGTTCTGTGCACACATCAGCTGCAGAGACTAGCCATGGACTCCCCAAGCTTGTCTGCTCCAGGGCCTGGCCCTACGTAGGCAAGGTTGCCTGTGCCTCTACCTTTTAAAAAAACTACTGAGGAAAGCATTCCTAACCATCTTTTGGGAGGACATAATACAATGAAAAACTTCATTGTAAGAAATTACTTACTGAAGTGGGTAATTGAGGGTTGTCACTGGTGGCCAAATGGTGCATTAAAAAGCACAAACCCCCATGAGCTAGTTTGCATGTAAAGTTAGAGCCTAACAAAAGACTTCAGCTGATAAAAAATAAACACTCCCTGGGAAAATGTAACATTTTGTTACTTAAAAGTGAGCAGAACATCTGGAGGTGATCTCTGATACTTCCATATGACTCAGCTAGCAATAATGGAAAACACAGGTAATACTGGAGGACAGTATGTAGTAGGAACAGGATAAAGTTGGAAGTTTCAGAAGCTGTTTCCTTATATGGTGAAACAGGCTTTATATCTTACAGAGCTTGAGGAGGGATGATTGGCATTTGGAAAAGGATGGGCTGAAGCAGTTTAGAGCTGAAGAAGAGAGGTTTAAGTGTTGTAATGAATGAACCCAACCTGAAATGGACAAACTGAGCGTAAGCAGTTGGCACAGGCACTGAAGACATAGGACATAAGTGACAGTGGGATTGGTACTGCTGAAATGTGGGGCTGAAGCTAAGGGGCTCCCCAGTTTCAGGTGCCACCCCATCCTTCAAAGAGTCTCTGGCCTGGCCAGCTGGGCACCCAGGACAGGCACTTGTCCAGGACTTTGCATGTTGTGTCTGCTGTGTCCCTGAAACACTGTCAGCCCTGCCTGTTTGTGTTCTTCACCCTGGGGCCACCCCACTCTGCCCACAGCTCAGGAGCCCATGTCAGTCCCCCGGGGCTGTCAGCCCCTGTCCCAGTGATGGCTAAGCAGGGCTGGTCTCCAAGTCCTCACAGCCTTGACCTGCTTGGCCTTGTGCCTCCTGAGCCAGGACCTCTTGCAGGCCTGCATCCCAGCCTGTCACTGGTCCCAGGGATACCCAGGAATGGGGCTGCCCCAGTACCCTCTGTCTGCCCTGCTTCTGGCTGAGGTGGTGGGATGGGCCTTGGCTGACAGGACCTTGGCTTCCAGGACCTGCTGTTGGATGGATCCAAGGAAATCCCCATGGCTCCTGGGGAGCTCTTGATCCATGCAGAGCCCTGACAGTGTCTTTGAGAGCATTTCCCCAAATTACTGTTTCCTCTCTCTCTACTTTTATCATCTGCTCTCAATAAATCTTAGTTAAATATCTGTTGGTATTTGTTTACTGACTTTGGGGAACAGTATGAAGCCATGTATAAAGCCAAACAAGGTGTTTGACTTTGCAGGATGTTTTTGATCATGAGGCTCTGTTTCCATCAAATACTTTGTGGATCCAGTTCTCTTTCTTTTCATGGATTAAATGGCTTTATCAGAGTTTGACAAGAAAATTCACAAATCACAATCACAAAAAACCCCTCATCCTACTCATCCTGTTCTCTTTGTTCCATGATCAATCGGGAGTTAAGTGTCTATGGCAAATGTAGAAAGGAATAAAAACCTTTTGTCAGCCACTAATCTGAACTAACTTGCTTCACCTGAGTACAATGACATATCCATGCAAGAGCCATTTGCAAGTTTGGGAAGCAGATGCTCTCCCTCCTTCACATGAGGAGGGCTAATCTATGCTTTGTCCTCTCTGTGTTGCAGACATATCTGGGTGATCATGGTGTAGACTTTTGCATGCAGAAGTAGCAGAGATCAAGGTCCCTCTGGTACCCCATTCAAATGTGTTAGATGTAATGGGTCCTGCTTCAGGGGAACGGTTATGTCGTATGCAATTGGCAGGGGGTTGTCCCTGGCCGTGCTTGTCCAGCTCTGTGGCCAAGGAATGACGCTTCTTGGCTGCTCAAGTCCATGTTAATATGGTTTTTATAATGAAGTGTGGGCTGAATGGGACCCCATCTACCAGGATTTCTTGTGTAGACAGACTGTCATGAGTATTTCTTAGAGCATTCCCAGTTGTCTGCAGAACTGCAGATTCCTCACCCTCTTATTAAAGCACAGGGACTGATGTGTGACGACCCATAGCTGGTTACACAGGCATGAAAGGCTATTCCTGGGTTTTCTCCTAAGGGAGGAGAGTTTTCTTATAGCTTCCTCTTTCTAGTTTTCCTGACCACAGATAAAGAGATATTATTCAGGGCTGAGTATGATCCCTTCAGTAAGAACCAAAGTTGCTTCCTACAGAAAGCACATAGCAGGCTTTTCCCCAGAAACAAACAAAGCCTTTTCCACTCTAGAGATAACAGCAGCAACTCAGTAGGACTGATCTTCACATCTCTTTTGAAGGTTGATGGTAATGAATTCCGCTCTGCAGTTTAGTATTCAACAAAATAAATAGCTCTTTTGAAAATTATCTTGCTTTCTGTTAGAACAACTTTAATATAAAACGTATGTATAAATTCCAGGATATAATGCTTGGTATCAATTACCTCCAAAACTACCTAGAAATTCAGCTATGTGTGGTAGACCTGTGTTAAATAAAGCACCTTCATCAAACTCCTTAGAAAAAGATAATAATGTAGGTTTTATATACAACCACCCCTCCCCTTCTGTTTACTCTAACAGGTTAATCAAGCTGAGATAGATTTCTCTGGTTCTTGAAGCCAAATGCTTTTTTCTTTCCTTTGCTAGACGCACGTTCATCGTGCTGCTATTATTCTATTTCCCCATTTACAAACAGGGTTTCAAAGATGGCTTACAGAATTTAACATCACCTTCCACATAGCAGTTGGATGCTTGTGACTCAATTTCAGATGTAGATATGTCTCTGAAGTTTCCTTGTCAAAAGGAGATTCAAAGAGAAGTTCTCTGACCAGGAATGCCAGATGTAATCTATGTCTAGGACATGAGTATGTGTTCTTTCCAGATGGAGAGATTTCCTACTATTGCAGTTTTACTTATATTTAATAAAAAGTAGCTTTCTCAGCTTCTGCAGATTTAAATTTCCAGACTTTTCAGTCTTAAGAGGAATTGTGGCTCAGATGAAGTAAATGGAGAAATATCTAGTTAAATTGATATTGTTGTGTTGGAAGATGACAAACAGAGATGGTCGGACTAGCAGGCCTTGGAACAGTGAAATCTGGTTTTAATGCATTTAAAATATATGTGGGTATTAGCACTAGAAGTTTTAATTAACAATTAACAAATATAGTTTTCAAAAAATAACAACTCAATAATTATCATGGTGGTAGTTGAAATTTTGCCCACTCAGTTTTCTGTCTAAATCCTCTCTATCTTTTTTTCTCACCCTCTTCAAGTTTGTATAGTCCAATAAAAGATTTGTTATTAAATGACCAAATGAGAGAAAATAACTAGCTTATTTTCCTATAGATAATTGTATTTGTTAAGTTTCTAAATAGAAACATTACTGTGTTGAAATTTTCTTTTATCTTTTGAGTGGGAACAACTCAAAAAGAAGACTTTTACTTTCAACTTTAGTCTAAAACCTGATAAGGTAAGTATTATTGTTATTTAATGCCTTTATATATTTATCATTTATTAACAGCTTATTACAAGTCAATTAAATCTGTATCAGGTAATTGAGTATCATTGACATCTTGTTCTTCTCACAGGAAGTCATGCTTAAAGAGAATATGAGAAAATTTGTATCAATTTCCAAACTAAAATGCAGTACCATAATTTATATGGCATTTTCTTATCTTTCATTGTGAAGACGTTAGAAATTTTTGTAACTGCTGAAACTTGGCTCTAAGGATATTTTTGTTTCCCAGCAAATGAAATATTTAATTAGAAATACAAAGTGTTGCTTCTTATTCTGTAATTGAATTAATAATGTATTGTGGAAACTGCTAGCACTATTATTGAAAAACAAATTATGTTTCTTTTAAATACAAAGAAACAATTACAGTAGTAAACAAGAATATTCTGGAAGACAAGGATGGATAACTCATACAAAGCAGAACTTTTATTAAATGAGGCTGCTGAAACTCAAAATTGATAAACATGAAGTCACGCATATGGGAAAAACAAACCTAAGTTTGAATATGAAAAGATGAGCTCTGAGCTCCTATCATCACCCCCGAGTGAAATCTTGAGGTTATGACTCATATTTCCGTGCAAACATGAACTCAGTGCTTGGTATCAGTCTAAAAGCAATTCAGATTTTCACAAATATGAGGAAAGGAGCAGTGACTAAAATTGAGAACGTTATTATAGTGATTCAGTATAAACCCGTGTCTCACTTGTGGCAAAGGTCTATGAAGCATGGAAGTGTGTAGAGTGGGCAGAGAAGAACCTGCTGTTCATTATCTCTTCCAGACTGGGAACAAGAGGCTGTGATCTGGTCCTAAGAGCCATAATGAGGACAAATATCACAGGTTCGCCTCTCCCATGGAAGGCAGGAGAACAGTGCTGTTGATGAGGATACTAGAGGCTCCCATGTGCCCCTGAGGAAATTTGAGATGCTCTTGAAATGGAAACCTATGGAGAATTGTTGCAGCTGTAGAAACCCCAGCTAGCTCAGCACCCTTCTGAGCAAAAATTGGTTGGATGGGAAAAAATTGAAATACTTAGTTTGCTCTTAGGTCCCTCCACTCCATATAAGTACTCTTACATGGCACTTGTGGGAAAAAGCACACTGGGCTAAATGAACCTATGGTCTTACCAAGCACAGCCACTTTTATAGTCTTATGTTTAAAGAGGTTGCAACTTGAATTGCAATTGCATTCAAAGTTTTTGGTTTGGGCATATTTAGAAATCTTCAGCCTTCCTAAGGTCCCCCCTTCATTTCTAAATCCCAATGCCTTGAATGTTACATATTATGCTCAAAACCAAGGTGAGAAATTCACAAAAGGTTCAAAAATGAGCATTTGTAGTATTCTGATGTTCCTGGCTGCCTATTCAATGTTTGACCCCACCCATTTTACACCAGAGTTAGATTATAACTTTACTGTTCAGTGTACAAACCCAAGAATATTGAAAACAAAAATATCCTGCTCTATGCGTCTCTTTGTCTTTAAGACAACTTTTCCCAGTGTGCAGATGCAAAGCAATGAACATAAAATCCAGAGAAGGAAATGCAGCCATTAACTGTTGTCTGGAAGTACACAGACTTGCTTTCATATGACACTGTGGTTTTGCTTGTGTTTTTAGTGCCCTAATCATGTGCTAATCTCCCAGCACAGCCCGCTTGGTCTGGCTGAGATGTTTGATGTTTGCCTAAGGTCACATAAAGCACCTTGAAGAACTGAGCATAAAGTTCCTGGCTTGGGGCATCCTGCTACTCAGAGCAGACACTGGCACTGTCTGCAGAATCTTAACTTCCAAGACGGCCTGTAGTCCACCTTGACTTTGGCAAAGTAAGTAGCAATCAGATCTCTTTTTATGGTAGCATATTACTGTGTAGGAAAATCCCCACAAAGCAGATGACTAATCCCTTCTTGGTACAGAGAAGCAAGCTAAAAAGAACACATTTTTTTTCCTTTTTTTTTCCCTTTAACTTTGGGTGCAAGTTCTTTATGAACCACAATCTGCTTCTTTGGTGTGTTGGTCTGCTTTGCAAAGATGCTTTTTGTGAGTGAGGAGCTTACTAAGGTTCCTTCATGGTTCTGGCTGTGGTGTGTTGATTCATCTCCCCTCTATGTTTGTCAGTTTCTTTGGAGAGACAAGAGTCTTAAAATCAGCAGAAACTTTGAAAATTGAATTCAACCTGAATTATAGGCAGGATAGGTGAGGAAATTCCTTTTACAAGGAATACTTTCTGAATTATGCTGGAGAGTAAATTGATAGCAAACAGTGTAGTATTGTTTTAAGCTACTATACGTATGATTTAGATGTATATTCCGGGTTTTCATTTTCAGACATTTTAGATCACAAACCTTCCAATTTCTTTAGTGAAAAATCATTCAATAGATTTTGGCTTTTCTTTTAAGCATTAACATGTGGCCAAGGATCCTTGGCCTCCAGCAGAGTCCAGCCCAATTTCAGTTATCTCTTATGAGCCTTATTCAGGCAGCGAAACAATCCAATAATGGCATGTTCCTTGCCAAACAACAACTGCCCAGAACCTAGGACTTGACATGAATTAGCTTAGAAATCCTTTGTTACCATAGGTTGTTCAATTTTGTTTCATTATATGTGTGCTTTGTGACCATTTGACACACCTATATGTCTGTAGGGTCCTGTATCAATGTAGTTGAAATAGTCATCACATATTTGGCATGTTAATCCATGACGTATTTGGAGTTACTGTACCAAGGGCATTATTCTGTTTATTATTCTATTTTGTGCACGTCTACAGTAGTTCTTCTGCAAATAATCACAAACATCTTTCTCTGGGCTGCAAAGTTCGTGTTCAGACACCTTGCAGGAAACGCGCTCACCACAAATGTAAGTTCTGTAAGTCTGTACAAATGTCAGTTCTGTAATTCTGTGTGGACTCAGTTGACACAGGCCACCTGAGAAATGCATCTGCACTGGCTCTGTTTCTGGGAAGGTGACAAAAACAAGGACCAACTCTCACGCCCCAGGGTTTGGTGCTGAGGCTGGCATAGTGCCCAGAAGTGACAATATACCTGGTTCTGGGCTTATGACATGATTTTTTCCTACTCTTTGTTAGTAGAACTATGCAATAGTTATCTAGGAGCATGTATGGCCTGGGGGGAAGCTGAGGCAAAGACAAGCTAGGAATTCGTGTTTTGAAGGAAAGTTTAGTTCAAAGTGAAGGAGTACTGACTTGAACTCACTGAGTGGTAGCTATGCTTGGTATATTTCATATACCCTTTAAGGGAGGGTAGAATTGCTTTTCCTCTTCCATTATGGGGAAAAAAGCTATTAGCAGAGTGCTCTGGTGGCTAGATTAAAGAGAAAGATTAATGTTGATTTCCAGTGTTCATCACCCCTGAGAAACACTATGAACTTATATGACAACTACATAGGGATTACCGAAAATTCTTCATTTATGGCCATGCCCTAGTAAATTGGGTGAGTCACATACAGAGGGAAATTATTACTTTTCACCCCGTGACATGAAGGCTTATTTATCCCAAGCAATGAACATGGCAGGAAGTAAGCACCATTCATTTCACATCTCTGTGTGTACCTCTTCATAATCTCCCAGAACATGTGACGTTAAAAAATGAAAGAGAAGAAACACTTCTCAGGGAAGGCTATGACCATTTCTGAGAAGTGATTTTTTCAAAGTGCAGTGGTTTGAGCTGAAGCTGAAAAGGCTAAGTTGCTACTGTTTGAGAAATTTTCTTGTATTTGGCTCAAGCAGTCTGAGATCAGAATTTATGACCCAGAGTGTCTATGGCTCTGTGTTGCCATGTTAACAAGACATGGCCTCTTTGCCTTCTCTTTTTTTGACATGGGCAATGATTATAATGTCTCTTTCTTTTGTTTGGCTTACACATTCTTTTGGGTAGTGACAGAGGTGGTGTCTGGCCATATACCCATAATTTGGTGCCTCTGGGTGTTATAATTAGAATAATGTTCCTGATGCCAGAAAGAAAACCATTCAGTAGGAATGAGAATAATTATTTTAGCAATATATTACTGTACAAAAGAATCTTTCCTAAATTCTAGGAAAAGCTACTTGGTACACCTTAAGAGGCCTGTTTTAATGAAGAATCACTTGGCAGCCTGAGTTCCTTCAATGGGCCTTACCAAGTGCAGTAAGCCTCACCATCTGCTGCACCTTCTAATTACCAGTGAGAAGACTTCTCCCTGCTGCACCACACAAAGAGATATGAGTTAAATGTGTGTATTACTTATTCAGTGTAACATACATCTGTTGTGTCCTCTCATGTTTTACAGACAAATGTGCGAGGAGGTGCAAATATCCTTGCCTGGGAGATGTACATCCTTTTTGCTGTACTGGCACAAATTTAAGCTTACATTGGGTAAATCTACAATTTCCTTTCCTCCTTTTTTTGTCAACTTAAGTAATTTTGCTGGTGATCTCCCCCTGTGAAGTGAAGTAAGTGAGTTGAATTGCTGTTTCATAGACTTCAGAAGGTTACTTCAGAGAAAAACAAGTCAGCCCTAGAAAGTCTTGGGCCTTCTTGTAAGAAATGGTGCCTGGAGAGACAGAAAACAAGTGAGAGGCAAATTAAATCACAGCCCTTGTGGGACTTTTCGTTTTCTCTGACCTCAGTGTGTCTATGGGAGAAAAAACCCTTGTAGCTCCATAACCCAGGACATGGTGGCAAGAGATTTGGCCTGGTTTATCTCTCCTTTGTATGTGTGCAGAGGGGGCACTGAATAAATAAGAAAAAGAGAGCCACAGCACAGGAAATGTGATGCCATTCTATCATCCTCCACCCAATCTGTCTCTTAGAAATAGCTGAGAGTAGTTGTGGAAAGGATGTATTTTGTTTCCTTTTGCAGAGAAAGAAAGAGATACAGGCCTGGATATGTGGATACATATGACAAAAAAGAAATAGTTGAAGATCCCTGTAGAGGCAAGGAGGTCAGCCAATGAAAGCAGCTTGAAGATCAGGATGAGCATTCCTTCTGCAGGTGCACTGTTCAGCAACCTTTGCATTGTACTTAGATTCCATTAAGTGTGGCCAGCGGAAATGTGTGGACATGCTCCAGCTTCCCAACTCTGATCTCTACGTGCACCAATATTTTTTAGGCCTTTTCCCCAAGAAGATAAAGACAAAGTTGCTGAGTGGATTTATCAGCAGTTCTTTAGCTAGGGCTAACAGAAGAGAAACTGCTCCATAGGGTGTGTGCATATTTCTCATGCTTTGATGCCCTAGAAGGCTGCTTTTTTTTTTTTTTCCCAGTGTCCCAGAAATTCAGCTTAATTTCTGACCTTCTTTTAATTATCACCAAGTTTCACCATAAAAAGTTCACACCATGCTTTCAGGATTTCTTTTTGCTTGATGTCAGGAAGCAGGATGCTCCACGAGGAAAGGCGACCTGGGAGCCGAGGATCACAGTAAGGAGTCAGAGCCATCACCTCCCTGAGAAATGGAGCCATCACAGGCTGCCCAGACTAGAACGGCAGAGCAGGTCTAGATGTAGTGCCCAGGGCCACTCAAGAGGTCCATGGTTGGGTTTCTAGCAGTGAAGAGTTACATAACCAAGTCAGTGGTCCAGATCAGCCAGTACCTGGTCTGACTGCATTTAAGTATAGAGACCACAGGAGAGGACTGGCATTGACCCAAGGCAGCCAAACCCCAAGGCTTTGGAAGGACAGGGTGCTATGATCAGGCTCCAGACTCTTGGAGAAGTAAATGTGGGTCTTCCCTGCTGCATGTTTAGTGAGACAAACTGGTGGAGATGCAGCAGGACCCAAACGATAATCCTTGTTAAGCTGTGAGGGAAGTACACTCTTATTCAATGGACAGGAAAATATGATTAGCCTGGAAAAATGGCACGAATTTGCCTCTGAACTTCCTCTGAATCAAGCCTTATTAATATTAGAGAAGCTGTTCCATGTTTGTTGCTAGGTATGTTTTCATTGATGAGCACATTGCTTTGAGTATGTTCCCACATCAAAAGTGCATTTGAATTACAAACTTAAAAAAAAAAAAAAAGGAATACAGCTTTTGAACCTATAGTTTTAAGGGTTGATTGATGTCAGTTCAGGGGATGACTGGTATCAAGAAAGTAGCTCATGGGCAAATAAAACCCAGATGTTTCTGAGGTGTTCATTCATGATTCAAAGATTTCAGGAATCCTATGATGCAAAGACAAACACAATCTTTTTCAATGAATACTTAATATTGTACTAAGATATGCTTTGAGATCCAATAACTTACAAACTCAACAAACTTTAGGAATCTTCCTCTGATTCTTTTAGTCTGCTTATCTTTTCACAATAAGAGCACAAGGTGTTCTTCCTGTCTTCTTATTGTCTACACATACAAACCTGCTTTCCTTTCAAATGCTGACAAATTACTGGTCCTTAATTACTATCTGTAAAGTATCATATATTGTTTTGGAACTATTACTCTTCTTTCTCATGCTGTTTTCTGACAAGCTGTCTATGGTTAAAACTACAGTGTTGCAATATCTTACTTCCAGTGACATCAGGCTTAGCTGTTTATATTGTGGCATTGAATAAGATTTCTGTAGGTTAAAAATTACAAATATTAATCAGAAAAGCCACAAATGCAGAGAAAAGGCTCTTTGCTCTATATCTAAGCAAACAGCAGCTGACATGGTTGTATAAGAGAAGTTTTTACAGACTAGCATACGGGTTTTTTTTCTTTTTTTTTTTTGTAGATGTACTTTTTTTCCCTGTAGTAGTAACCTCTGTGTTCTGGGAATGAGTGTTACTCGTAGCACTGGAGGTAGATGAACAGCTTGTAACTCAGTTTCGTAGTCTATCTTCATTGTAAAAAAATTTGGCAAATCCTTGTATTTATCTGTTTGTTTATTTGTTTATTTTTTGGCAACGCAAACAAATTACCACAAAAATATTTTATTTTAACCCAGACTATTTATTTAACTTGTTTTATGAAAAATGTTGTTTTGGAGTCATCTATCTTTCCAAAATTACTTTTTATATTCTTAATTTGGTTTACATTATTATTTAATACTGAAGGATTGGGCTATTTTGCTCACACACAAAAATTACTACGTTATATATATTATTATATATCTATATATACAACATATCATCTAGAGAGATATATAACTATATACACACACAAATATAGATATTTCCTATATATAGGAAAAACCAGAAAATACCAGGGCTTGCTAGAGTCAACAAGAACATGAGAAATAAAGATGACCAAAAACATTTTAAAATTGCACTGATAGAAAAAGGAAGTACTGAACAAATCCCACTGGAAAGACAAAACTATGATTGGATATTGGGAAAACTGGAGTGTTTAAGTGCCTTTTTGCTTCAGTTTCACTAACCAGGATAAATGTGGCCAGATGGCTAACACAATGAACATTGGTGACAGATGGGTAAGTGCTCTAACTAGCATCAGAAAAAACAGGTTAGAGATGCTTATGAATTGGGAGGGCCTGATGAAACTCACCCTAGAATACTTAACGAGGTAACTGAGGCTGTCTCTGTTCTTCAGGATGGCATGGAGGGTGGGTGAGGTTTCAGGAGGTATGAAAGGACAGCTGTAATCATGGTTTTTAAAGAACAAAGGGGAGAGAAGCAGAGAAGAGGGGATGAGGACTCAGAAAATCAATGACCAATCAACTTAACTTCTGAACCCAGAGAAAAATAAGAGACCCACTTCTCAAGACCAGCAAGTATGTCTTGAAAAAACCAAATCATACCAAAGTAGCCTAATTATCTCCTGTAACATCATGGAATAGAGAAAAGCAAGGCACTTCTAAATAATGTGTCTTTAATAAAACTTTCACTGTTTGCCTCAGGTGGAAGTCTCCAAAACAGCCAAGAAACACAGCCTGGAGGTATGTACCACAAAGAAAATGTATGACTGGTTGGGAAAAATACAGTCACAGTAGTTACCAGCAGCTTATGATCAAATTGAAAGAACTGATCTTGTGGGGCTCACCAGGGGTTGGTCATGGGTGTATGCAGTATTTTCATCTGTGGTGTAAGCAATGGAATAGGGGATACTCATATCAACTATGCTGGAAATGAGGGGAGAATAGAAGCACTTTAAATGGCAGAGGTGTAATTAACAGCAGATCTTCAACATCTGGAATGTGGTTAGGGAAAAAAGAGGTGGAAGGATTTCTATGTAATTCAGCTCTCTTCCCCTACTAGGATAGTGTCTGCTACCTTGCTTATTTTTGACAGAGGTTTGTGAAATCTGTTCCCAAAAGAATTTGTGGCTCCCTGCAATGCCATATAGTGTTGGAAAACTTATATAACAATATAACAGGTGTTATACTGATGGGCAGTGAAATTCATCTTACGTAGTTCAATTGTTTTAACTTTTCACAATGCTCTAACTCAGATTTTATTGGGGTAATGCACTTCAGACAAGACCTGGACATGTGGCAGAGAACCCAGACAGGAGTAATGTGGGAGGTCTGAGGCCTTCAAAATTTTTGGACATGTGGAGCTACTGTGTGTTAGAAAGTACAGTGAAGTACAGGAGTAGATTTGCTGAGGGAGGCTCTGGAATCCCAGAAGTATTAGCAGAGGCGTTTAAGAACAGCACAATTAACAGCTGCTAAAGACAGTTTAAAGAGGATCCTTTCCTGGGAATTAATATAATCTGTGATCCTGAGGGCTCAGAATAAACATTGTAACCAATATTGAAGCATTCGAGGTGTTGTTTTGTTGTTTTGGTTTGTTGTTGTTGTTGCTATTGTTGTTGTTTTGCCATATGTCTTTCCAATTTTGATCCTAATAGTTTTAGTAATCTTTGGTAAAAAACCCACCCAGATCTGGTCAAGACTTAAATCTGTGCTACCTCCATGTTAAAGAAATCACTACACTGCAAACTGTCATAGTTCAGAAATCTTTTTGTGAAGTGATGTGGTTTGGAAAGTGGGTGATGTGATTCTAGGCACCAGGGCAGCCTTTGCCTGACATCAAAACTGTAACTTTCTTTGGTTTGGAAGAATAAGCACGGCCTTCCAAAGTAATGTGGAACACTGACTGTCCTTTTTATACCGTACCTGGTCTACCAAAGCTGCCATGGCAGTCCCTAGGACATGCTTCTCCTTTATTGTGTCTCTTAGAAAACACCAGGTGAATTGTATTGAGTACTTCAATGCCAACACCAGCAAGAAATGTATTATCAGCTAAAACAGCACACCCAGCCACACACACTCTCTCAGTATTCTTTCTGTAGCATAAGTAGTGTTTCATAATTCAAATATTTGGGTTTTTTTGAATTAAGACTAAGACATGTATTTATGAGTCAGAATGTAACATTATCAGAATTAAAATTTGTCTCAGTACTCAGGAGAAACAGCTGCTCTTCCTGAATGCAAATAAGAAACACATTTGTTTCAATGGGTGAAACATTCTTGTAGTAACTGAGCACACGTCAATGTACACAGCACTTCTGTCTTAATATGGGCAATGTAGTTTCTCACTGTAAACAGTAGATTTAAAAAAATGTTATGAAATCTAAGATGACAGCAAGAAACATCCAGTACCAAAGGGAAATGGTATTACACAGCTTTTGCATTTCCTTGCTTTCCTTCTTTTCACAACATGCTGTTTGTTTGCACAGAATAACTGTCTTGTCAAAATGAGATTTCAAAGCATCATCTCAAAGAGATGATGAGTAAATTTTTTTACAGTGGTTAGTTGAATTTTCCATCCTTCTTTGTTTTATTTGGCAAAATACATACAAAATACAACACAAGAAGATTTAAATTTATTTTTGGGCTTTAAAAGTACAATTCCAGATGCATTTGGAAAGACATCAGACTATGAAAGTGATGTTCAGATCCTTCTCCCCCCTATTTTATTAACTGTAACTTGAAATACACAGCTGGGACCGTAATTTACCCAAAGCTCATGCACTCTTTCTTGTATGGAAGTAATTTTCTTGTTCTTTCAGAAGGCAAATCTTCCTTGCCTCACTGATACCTTTTTTGTGTTGCACAGGTAAAATTATCTGCATGGTTACAAACTGAGTCTTTTCTCCAGCTTTTACTAAAATCAAGACTTGTTTTCAGATATTTGGTCACTAAAATGTAAGCTGTATGAGCCCATCTGTTCATGGAATATATCTTTGACTTAACCAAAATTTAGAGGTGAAGAGCTAGTTAAAAAGTGATCTATAGGAGAGCAAAAATAATACAAGAGCAAGCAGCTGGTCAGGAACCCTGTAGAGCAAGGTTATTGCTTGTTTGTTCATTTATGTAATGCACAACATGAATTGTAACATTTAAGTAATGTGCAGCTTGAGCTTTCCAGCCTGAAAGAAATCTCCACAAGTTCCTTGCTCCCTTCTTCAGCCTATCATTCTCTTTTCAGAATACTTTCAAAAATTGATTTCTGTTATTCGGCCATTCTTAAATTTTAGAATTTTCTGAAGTGTGAAGGAATTATTTTAAAAGAAACTTTGATAGTTATTTCATCTACCAGATACTTTTAAAATCTTTTGCATTTTAAATAATACATAAATTTTATTAATGTCTTTGTCTACTAGGCAGGAATTGTTGTATTGGTTGTTTGTTTGGTTGATTTTGTTGGGGCTTTTTAGTTTTGTTTTCCTTGACATCAAATTTGCTTTTGTCTGTAAAAATGGCTTTAGAGAATTTCAGAAAAGTGGTGCTAGGTCTCAGCTATACCAAATCTTCCTGCCAACCTGAGAGGAGATGTTTGTAGTTCTCACAAGTTCTTATAAGGAACAAAATCCCTTTATGCTCCCACTTGAACACTTACAAGGATTCGCAGAAACCTAAATGAATAAACAGCTGAGTGGCTGATAGAAAGAAATCATTAACAGTTCAAGTTTCAAATGAGCCCACCTGTCAGGGGACCTCTGCAGGAAATTGCCCTCAATTTTCATATAGGACTTTGGCAAGAGAGTAGCAGGTGACTCATGAGAAAAATCTTTTCTGAGTCTGCTATCTCGTGGCAAGGTAGAGGTAAGAAATAAACAGAGTCTTGTGAAGAACTGTGCAGAGAATTAGATGTGGAAAACAATAAACCTGAATTTCTTTTCAATGAGGAGAAAAATTGCTTGGAATAATTAAAAAAGGAGCTCAACATGAGCCAAAGAGTAGGTAAAAAGTCCTCATTTTAGATTCTATCTAAATATACTGAAGCAAAAATTGGGTAAACAATTGAAAAAACAGATAACCAGCTAACTAAAATAGGTAAGTTTTGAACTATTATATTTTCAGTAAAGGCAGAAAAACAGAGTAGATTTTATGAAATGGATCTAAGAAAATAATCACCAGAAAAATATTAGTGTTTTATATATTTACATACTGAGAAACATACCATACCTAGGCCAGTTATAAGTCTCAGGTTACCCTTAAAAGGTTTGTCCTTCCCAGGTGATGGTCTGTTGGATTGTTGCACTTAAAAGTGAACTTCTCTTGGCTTCAGCCACTTTTCAGCTTTTTTTCTTTTTTCTTTTTTTTTTTTTAACTATGTTTTCCTTAGTTATTGAACTATAAAATGTATTCAGACAGTATATCCCTGTGCAATACATGAATATATTCTAGCAGTTATGTTTATAAACAGATGCAAGTGTCTGGCAGCATGGATCATTATTTGGGGGCTCAGATGTTATTAATTAACACCAGGAATGTTGTGAAATAAGCTTGAAGTCATACCTCCCCCCTCCTGATGCAGTGTGAATGGATAAGTACTCTTCCTTTCAAATCATAATGGAACTCCTTCTCTTACTATGATTTGAAACAGTATGAATAATCAGCTAGTCATTAGTGCATATAAATATGGATTCTAAAAGATCCATGGAAAACCCTGAAGAATGACACTGTTTTTGTTCCTCTTGCTGTCAGATTTCATTTGGCAGAAGGTTTCAAGGCTCCAAACTTGCTGAAAAAAATCAGTGCCTAAAATATCTTCCAAAAAAATTTACAGTTTTATTGTCCTTTCCCTCTCCCTCACCCACCCCAGTACTTCATGCTCTGTTTATTTTCAGTCTTTTTGTTTACTATTTTGTAGGTAATGGGACCTGACAGAGATTCTCCACTCAGGTTCCAACAGATTTATAGTTATTCTGTCAACAGATGGGGGGGAGGGAGTTGCTCTACATAGACAAGAATCTGTTGCATGGGGTCAGACCAAAGACTTGTCTAGCCTTGTATCCTACACTTTGGTGAGGCTGTCTGGAAAGGAGTTGAAGATATGGACCTAATACCATGTCCCTTTCAGGCTCCAGCATACAGCTGTCAGGGTCTACTTGAACTGGTTTCAAATTATAATCAAACAGCCTGAAGGATGTATCTTCCACAAGTCTTTCAGCACTCTTTTATTAATTTGGCCTCAATGTGGCGCTATTATGTTCCAAACCTGATTGACATGCAGTGTGTTTAAAATAATAATTAAAAATAAGTGATTTTTTTAATTTTTGTTTTTAAATTTTAATCCTGATAGGAAACAGAAATAAGGAATAATTTCTCACTATTTTTCATTATGTAGATTTTGTCAATCTGGATTGCTTTCTAAATTAAAGACTATTGTTTTTTCTCTCCACTCAAACTGTTCTCTTCACTTCTCTGATAATTTTTGTTGCCCTTTTCTTACTGTTGTGGCAGTCTGCTATCTGCTTTTCAAGATGGAATAAGTGGAATTACCCTCAGGATGCCAAATGTGCACCCTGCAGAACACCAAGTTTGATTTTTGGCCCCCACCCCTTATCCACACCGACTTGAAGCTCTTTCACATGTAGCAATTACAACATCAGAGTCCATTTGCTGTGCAGAGCTGAGGATGCTTTGCTCTGGGTGAATTTCTTTGTGTTTGCTGTTCCTGGGTGGGATCTCTGGCCTTTCCTTTGTGGGCTCTCCCTCTCGCTGAGGATGCTGTGTGAATGTGGCAAGGAGACGAGAGGCAACATCTTGTAGCAAAAGACCTTCAGTGCTCTGCAGTCTTCAGTGTTCAAGAATAAGAAGCAATTTAGACAGTTCCCTGTAGTGGACCAATTCTACTCATCCATGCAGTATTTTCCTATCAAGTACTGCCTGTCAGGAAGGTTTTCAAGGTTCCTTAATATCCCCTGATAGAGAAACAGGCTGTTTGCTCTACCTTCCTTTCCTGAACTTCTGAGAAGCTGTCTATCAGCTGCATCTGAATTTGAAAACCACAAAAATTAACATGACATCACTGTATGAACGAGGACCTCTTCTGGTTGTTTCCATGAGCTTTCCCCATTAAGAGGCACACTGAAAATATCTGGGTCAGAAAAGTGCACTTGAAGATAACACAGCGTACCAGAATGATACTATAATAATCCCAGTCCCTGTTGTCATGCTGTTAAAATGGTTGGGTGAGCGGCCTCTGTGGTCTGCATATTTAATATGCTTAGTTTTCAAGACACCTTGTGTTTTGCTGCTTGTTATAACAGCTCAGATCTTTTTTTCTTTGCTAGGTGTTATTGTAATACCTTGTGTAAGGCAAGTCACTGTGCAGAACACTTACGGAATTCAAAGGCAGTGACCTACGAGAGAGACCCACCTGTAGCCTTCTAAGAGATAAAAACAAAACCAAACCTCATGTCTTGTGTATTATCTACCACACTTTATGTGGTTTTAAAAATTTTGCAGAATGTAAATATGTGTAAGCTTTTGTAAAGCAACAGAACAGAATTAATTTGCATAGTCCAAGGCAGTAATAGAATGTAAATAACACTTTCGTCTTAAAATAGAGCTATTTATGAAAGTAAGAGGAGCAGGATTTTGCCCATTATTTATGCCCTCAGAAACTTCACAAAGCATGCATCTGCTACAGATCATTCAGAAATTGTTAGCATAATTTAGTTGGACACTTCTTTACTGGCCTCGTGACAGATGGTGGCATGAGAGTGTGGCATTTAAATGACTTGCTTTCCCTGTGCAGGCAAAACAACCTGTGCATAAGGAGCTCCGTTTCAGAAACTCGTGAGTTTTTAGCCTGAGCGTGAGGATTCTCTGATGAGTTACTGTTTCTTTCCCTCTGGCTAGAGATTGATTCGTACACTGAACACTTCTCCTTTATGAAAGTTCAAGGTACAAATTTCCCTTCAAAGACTGAATCACACAGAACTTAATTTTCTCATTTTACCATTACTGTAGTTTCCTATGAACACTGATAGAGCATGCAAAGGCTTCAACCAGATTTTGAATTGTTTTGTGCTGGACACCATACAGACTTGATTAGAGTTTTTGTCTGGAACAAGACAGTGAGGTCACCCAATAAAAGGATATTTTTATTCTGTTTATTCTCTAACATTCTTTTGAAAAAACCTATCTATTGTGTACAGCAAGGGAGTGATTGATAATTTCCCATCAATATAAATTTCAGTTAAAAATGGAAACAGTGAAATCTATTTCTGAATAATAAGTATTAACGAGGCTCCAAATGGCACATGGTAGCAAACAATCAGTTACAAGTTATTTGCGTCTTCCTTAATTACAGAGAAGTCAGGATTGCAGATTCAACTTGTAGCTCACCAACTAAAACTCATTCCTCTGCTGAGGCTTCCAATAATATTTGGTGAAACACTCCAGCTTCTCCCCAACTGGTCGTTTTACAATGATAACACAGCAGTAGCATCAATGGATTAGTGTTTTTATTAGACAGTTGCAAATATTTTGCCCATATGGATCATTAAGCTACCGTGAGCTGGGGATAACTTGTTCTACAGTCAGAGGTTCGTGAAGCATCACTCTGTATCCAGGCTTAGTCTCTAACAAATGTAAGAGGGAATAAAAGTTACATTGGAATTCCACTGCGGAACTTTGCTTTTGAGCAGGTTTTCTGATTTCAGCTTTCTGAGTTTGTAGTCTTCATTATTTTAAATTTAATTTAGTCAGGCTTTATATCCCTGTTCAGTTGCATTATTTATGTGCAGATGACAGGAAGATAGTTGGGGAGATAGCAGGAATGAGAAGCCATTTCCAAATAAGAATAGCAAGGACCAGACTGGAAACAAAAAAAAATTATATTGGAAAGGACTGAAAAGGAGAAACATAGGCATGAAGTACAGTAAACTCTTGTAGAGGAAGCAAAGTCCAGTCAGAAGTCCTTGATTTAGGGACGGGGGCTTTTTGCTATTGTTTGTCTCTAAAATACTGAACTCTTCATTAGAAAGCATGCTTGCTTTTGCCTTTCCCATTCTGCTCCTTTACCCATATAAATGGGATTTATCCTTGGGCTCTATTACTAATGGGGTGTTAATTACTATTACATTGCTTCAAGTTAGATTTGGACACACCAGAAAGGAGGATGCTGATAGACAGGAAGTCTTGTAGAAACCAGTCCAGCAGAGCTAACCTTTAAGTGCTCAGATTTATTTTTTTTTTCCTACTGAATTAATTATTTCTTTTAAAATACAAATTTGTTAACTTGGCATGCCAAACATGACAAAGCATTTTTTCCCTAGGAATAGTTTTACATATTGATTAGATTTGCCATATTTTACCACTTTGCTTGTCAAGAGTTTGTATATGTGTTTATGCACACACAAGATATAAGTGTGTCTAAATTTTGGCAAAGCTACTCGAAGATGGGCTGCAGTTTGAACAGCTGCAAAGTCTCTGAACACTGGAATTATTCATAGCACATAAAGGAAGTAAACCTCTTGAAAATAGTTCAAACATAACACAATTATGGCAAGATCCAATTCGAATTTTTTATTTGAATGAACCAACTCCTGAAGGAGTCTGTAAAATGGGAACATGGGTAAATGGAATTATTGCATAGTCCTTTTTACATTAAAACAAGAGACCATAGTGTGGTTTAAAAAAAAAAACAAAAAACAACAAGCTGAACAGAGAGCTGTGTGTGAAATTTATCTGTTTACTTTCTCTCTGGTGGTGTAAAACCAGGAATATTGAGTAGTGGCTGAATAAACAGTGCAATATTATTAGGATGACACTCTGCAGGCTAAAGTCTTCAATGCATAGAAAGGTCTGAAAGGACATGCATGGTTCAACTGTGCCTATTTTTTGCTGGGGGCTACAGATTTATATCTTAATGACACACTAATTCACAAATCACCCTTTTTGGCACATGGATTAAGCCAGAGGGTGTCTATAATCCTGAAAAGACTACATCTAAATCTAATGCTCTGGCATAGATTTTGTGTAGTCAGATTTTCGTGTGTGCACTCCAATGCTTTTTGCACTTTAAAAGATAATGTGAAGCTGAAAAATATAACCCTCCGAGTAGAGAGGTCAAACATTTGAAAAGGAAGATGCCTTCTGTGTTAAAAGTTATTGACTTGCTACAGGTTATGCTGTTGTCCACAACTCAACTGTTTGCATTCACCCCATCGGGTAGGAAGTGACAACTCTCAGATCAAAATAACACTTATGAATATATTTTATTCATGGGGAATTCACATGTTCAATTTTGGTATGCCTCAGGCAGTCAGCTGGAGTGCAAAATGATTTTTCTGTGGCTTCCCCTTACACCTGTTGTTCCAGATAGCAGCAGGTTCTTTCTCAGTGATACCAGCCAGCAATATTTCTGATTGGGCTTTCCATTCCAGTGAGGCTTTTTTGTTCATTTAGGCTGGGTCAGATAAGGAGTAAAATAAACTTATTCAGTCCATGAACTCAGATGTATCTTTAGGAATATGATGGGTGAGAGAGAGTGCGTGACACTGTTGTGAAGGGAGCAAGAGACACGGAGAGAGCTGAGAGTCATCACATTGCTCTTTGCATGTGTTGTGTCATCAGAGTACAAAACAGAGTACACTAGAAAATCCTCAGCCAAAACTTCTCACACTGGAGCAAGAAAAAGATACTTTTTCGCCTGCAGTGCAGTTGAACTGTGGAACTCTTTGACATGAAAATTTTAGGAGCTATAAGAGCAAGTACATTAAAAAATAACTAAAAAGGATAAAGAAAATAATACGTGTTGGCTGCCTTCTTGTATGCAGTGATCCAGATGTGACTTCTGGTTCAGAATAACTGTTCCACTAAGCACCTTCTTCACATCTAACAATCAGTTCTCAAGACTGATTTCTAGATGTGAAGAAAGTGTTTAGTGGAACAGTTTTATACTGCTTTACTTAAAAAAACCCCTCTGAAATATGCCTCCTGGAAGATGAAATCCAAAGATGGTTGTCTCGTCCTTCCAGAAACCACCCCCCCCAGTATATGAACTAACTGCTGCTGAAGATTTCACTTCATTTTTATGCAGTTGTTTCTTAAGCTTTGAACCATTCCTGTATAGAGGTCCAGTGATGATGGGGGGCTTGTTCCAGCCACTTGCTTGATCCAATGTTAAATACAAGACTGTGTGCTTGATATTCTCGTGAGCATCTGGCTGCTGCTGGAATTAGCAGTGAAAGTCTGTTCTGTTTGTTCCAGACCTTGGTTAACAACCCAGGGGTCTGAGTACATACATCTGGTATATCATTACAGACAGTTTAGTTTTAAGAGGATTCTTTTTATTGTTAGTAGTGATTTAGTAAGCTTGCAGTGGAAGGAGCGAGCGCAACTGTTTTTTCCTAAATATGAAATTATTTAGAAGGCATTAAAATGTGTTTTCATGGGGGAGGAAAAACTGGATAACCCTTTAACTCAAGTTGCAAATCAACTCTGGATATCAACTGTATGGACATCAACTTACCCTGCTCAAAGCATAGTCAGCATGGAGCAGGTGGTCAGTGTTTTGAGCAAATTTAAGGACGGATATTCCACAGGTTTTGCAGGCAACAAGAACTATGATGTAAAAATCTCTTAATATCTAATTGGACAAATGCACATTTCTGACATGTTCAGCTTGTGTTCCATGTGATCTGCATGTCCTTTTCTTTGAAGCTGCTCTTCACCCAACTGATCCCCAGTCTGTACTGTTGCATGACCTGATTGCTTCCACAGGCCAGGATGCTGCACTGGCCTTTGCTGTACTTCCCAATGTTCCTTCAGCCCCCTGAGGTCCTTCTGCATAGCAGCCCTGCCTATCACAGCTAATATTGCAATGTACAAAAAGCACCAGATGAACAACATTAGGTAAATATTTGAAATCTTTTAATGAATAAAACAAAAATGTATACTGATATGGTTTTTGTGGGGAAAAAAAATGTGAATACTCTGGTTTTTTAAAACTACCTTTGCACTGGGGGACCAGTGAATGCATCAGCTTCTTTCCAGTCCTGGTCCAGGTATTTTGGATGGGGAGTATGATTCTTTTAATGAGACACCTATGACTGTGTCATATCTCACACTCCCTGTGGTATGTAAATATATTATAGCTGAAGCAGGAGCTGTTTCCAATGTCGTACTACATTCAAGGTTAAGAGCATGATTCAGAAACTCAGCAGATGCTGTGACTCAAGCAACTGCTGATGTACTTGGCAGGATGTCTGTATGTGCAAACACTAAGAAGTACATTTTCATTTCAGTGTACATGGAAATTAGGCATGCAACTTCTCTTGCCTACCAGAAAATGGTATCCTAATTCTCCATGCACTAGCAACTGAGGAGACTTATGAGCCCAGTGAGTGAAAGCTGAGTTTCAATTACCATTATGATGTCACATACCCTAGACCTTAGTAAGCATAACAGAAAAATCATTACTTGTAAGCTGCCCCTCTTCAGAAACTAATCATATAAAAGTGTGTGAAGAGGGCTGCAGTGGGTCAGAGTATGGCCTGTTTGCCTAAATACAGAGCCTGTGGCAGCACAGACGTAAGAAACTTGAGGCAGTCCCTCTGCAGTCAATAACCTTCAGTAAGTTTCTTTCTCCATGATCCTGGATAAGGTTCTCCTCTTGATCAGTGGCATCTTAACATCTACAACAACCAGTGACAAGGAGCTACCGAATCTGATTATATCTAGTGTGTGAAGAACCACCTCTCTCTCTTGCTCATCCCTCACCTCATTTGCCACTTCCTCGTTCATGTCTAAGAAGAAACACTGAATTTCCAGACCACCTCAAAGAAATTGAAGTGACCTCAATCTGTATCTTCTGCTTCGCCTTTTCATCCACCCTGCATAATGGTCTTGATCAGTCCTCTTGTCACTGAGCTATGGGAACAGGGAGCTTCTTCTCTGACAGGTTTTGTTTTTTATTTCTATTTGAGACATCTTTTATTAATAGGAAAGCTAGCAGGTTATACATAACAGCGGCCACAACAGAGAAGAAAAGCATGTGCTATCAGAAATGTTTTAATTTGTTGTGTTGGCAGGCTAGAAACACGCCCACACAGGGCCACAAAAAGGCGGAGAAGCAGTCTCATGATTGAATACAAAAACAATTCCTGTGTGGCTCACTCAGGTTCCTGGTATCTACCCTCAGAAATGGGAACACCATGTGCAGTGTTGTGTTGCTGTGGCAATACGGCACTGGTAGGACTCAAGTGCCACGTGTTTTGTGGACATTTAGATCTGAGTCAGCTAAACTCAGGTGATTTCTTCAGGGAAGCAGGAGTACAAGTGCAGAATGAGGGTTCTCGAAAATGCTTTGCATTTACTGGTATTTTGGATGCATTTAAGTCACTGGGATAGTTCTGTTTTGTTTCACACTGACAGTTTTATGGAACTTTGGTGAAAAAACCTACTCTGCTGTCCTTTAGGCTTTTGCTACTACTTACAGAGGTAAAGTAACACATACCTTTTGGTCTAGTCTTTGGGTTGTTAGCACTATTGTGCTAACACAGGTATTTATCCCATTTTTACATCACAGTGAGAAACTTTTCTAGGCTGTGAGGTATTAAAAATGAAGGAAAGTATCCAGAGGTCTGGTCCCAAGAGCAGCACTGAAAAAGTAGCAGTCCTGACAGCTGTGTTAGCTGAGCACTCATACCATAAGAGACGTGCCATTGCATTGAACATATGGACAGCACTCCTTTGGCTAAAAGGCTATTAAGTTTTGAAAAGAAAATCATGATGTAGTGTTAGCTGTACACTGGTTTGACACTAAAGCCACAAAAATATGTTTGTTAATATAGAGTAATATAAGGCATCAATAAATGCTCCAGGCTTTATAAAGCAACAACAAAGCTCGTGTAGCTTTTACACATCTCTGTCGAAAATATAACTCATGTCATTCTCCTCTGACACAAATATAAAAGAAAGTTAGCAAGGAATGTGTTAAAAACATAGCTACACACATATGACTGGGAGTGAGATTAGACAATTTGTAATTAAGATTATTATGAATCTATAAGCGTGATTCAGTCATGAAGAAAAAAGTCTGGCTTCTAGGGAAAACTGCCTTTTACAAAATTTTTCATACACGTGTTAAGAGCCAAAGTTGTTGATATGGTAGACCTAAGAACTGTGCTGAGTCATATTTCCCTGTGCAAAGCCTCTTGATGTGAAAGATCAAGAGTGGGCAAATCCCAGGTAATGGTACTGTGCACCTAGGCTGTGCTACATTCTCCCCAGTTCAGTGAGAGCTGGGCTGGGGAGTCTGGCTACAAAGCGAGGAAAAAGCGTAGTACATGTTTGTTGTACAAACATATTTTGCACAACGTGTATTTTGGACAGACCAGAAAATGCTAGACACTGAGGAGAAAAGGGCAGAGGAAACCGGTGTTTTTTGGAATATTAGCTGAGTCATTCATAGTCCTGGGAAAGGGAGCACTTGGCAGGAGGAGCATCAGGGTGAAAGTCGATTAAGCACAGCATACAGATGAAGGCATGTATAATGGTTTATTTGAAACACCAACAAGGTGTAGTTGATGGTATTCTAGCCTAGCATTCTTTTTGTATAGGATTGCCTTTTCCTCCCGTGCTTTGTTTTGCCTTTTTTGGTAGAGATCATTCTTTTGTGTAGTGCTTCATGAGGGAATAAAACTTCAGCCAGTTCTGAGATTCTGCTAAGATTTCAAACTGTTAACAATGTTACAGTTAATACTGGTTTTAGTGAGAAGATAAACTCTGTTCTCTCTTCTAGATTCTCCTTCCAAAAATGTAAATATATAGGAATAAAATTCAGACAGTGTGGATCCCTGTGCAGGTGTTCATATGTCTGAGCCATTTGCATTATTCACCTTGTGAGTGAGAGTTTATTACATGAGAGGGTTTTTTTTCTCATCTTTCTGCCAGAGATTCAGGTATAATATATAAATTTGTGATCATCTCCAAAAAGAGTGTGAAATGGTGAGAAAAACAATACTTTTAAAAGCATTTTGCTTAAGTTTTGTTGAATGTTTTTTATAAGATAATATCGTCTAAATATTATCTTTTGAAAAATTAATGCAGTGCACATCAATCAAACAAACACTCGTGTGTTTTATTAAAAAACCCTAATCAAGACTGACAGCATAGTAAAATTTAAACTTGCACAAGTTATACCCATGTAGTTTCTTTCAGTATGCTAACTTGGTGATTCCAGTTGTTAAAGCATTCTGACAATTAAAAACATATGTGAAAATGTCCAGCAACATCTTTAATGCTGTGATGTTGCTGCTGAAGCCAATGCACCTCATGAGAAGGTATTTGGTTGCCTCCACCCTCTCTTGCTGCTGCCAGGGGCTGAAGGGGAAATGACACAGCTCTCTAGGATCCTCCCTAGAGTAAAGGCTTCCTCAGGGAGCACCTGCTCCACCAGGGCTGCAGCTCCTTTCCCTTTTCAGGTTATCCTGACACACACCCTGGGCTAAGGCTGTATGGGATTGGGGCTGGCTGGCTTCCAGCCTTGAGGACACTGACACCAACTCAGGGGAGCATTTGGGCTGCTGTGGGGCAAAAGGGCTGCATGTGAAAGTCAGCACTGAGGAAGCAGTGATGGCTCTGGACAGGATTCCCCACTACACTGAGTGATAATTCATAGCACTGGGCAACTTGGGCATTAAATCTTGTCTTCAAGTGAGACTGGAATTTTCTCAAGCTGGGTGCATCTTGCTTTTTTGGCAAATAAGCACAGATATTGCAATTCTGGATGAGAGTTTTAAAAGCTCTCCCTAAATCATATGTTTTCTTGTAGGAACTCCTTGGCTTGTACGGAGATTGATGAGGAAGTTGCAGTGTTTCAAATGTTATCCAAAGGACACCAGAAAATGGGCAAAGGTAATGGGAAACTCCCAGGAGTAAACAGATGGATTATTGTATTACAGATGCTACTGGAAGGTTGCAATCAAGACAGAAATAAGTTCTGTCAGTTTTCTTTTTTACTTGCTATTGCTAATTATAAGACTTATTTCTCTAATGCTGGCACAAAAAGGTATGTATTTAACCTGACAAGATTCATGGTGAATAGATGAATATGTTTTCATAATCCATATGCCATTTTTCATAGACATGGGAATATGAAAACGCAGAAAACAGTGAGAGAATGATGCAGCAGAATATGATGTAATTTTTCTATTTTTGTGAACTTCATACACTTTAAGGCAGGATGAGTCTATAAATGTAGCTGTTCCACTGCCTTGAAATCTGGCACACAGCTTGCTGAAAGCTATTCATATTTAGCTCCTACACTTATTTTTTTGTTCTTCCTAGAAAATAATTGAGCTTTCAAACTATTGATAGGAGAGTGCTATTTTTCTAAATTTTAAAAATTTTTTAGATGATCTTGAGAACATAAAGATAACATTGGTCAGGAAAGCAAAGAGGATAGCTGCATCCCAAAACAATGCCAAAGTGTCTCAGGCGTTTCCTGTGGTACATTTTGCTCAAAGTATCATTTTTGAGTATAATCAGGGAAAATTTAGGGATTTCAAAGATATAATGAAAAGAAATGCTGGTTGTTGTGACATACATACATGTTGTGGAAACCATTAATCTGTCTTTCCATTTTCTGGAGTTTCATGTATGTAAACTTTTTCATTATTTGTTCTTAATGCCGTGGATTTCTTTTCAGCAAATCTTTACAAAATAGACTTCTTATGCTCTTGGAGAGACCTAGCTATAAGCTTTTGTAATGTAAGATAGAGCTAAGCACTTAATGGTTTACTTCACTGTAATTATGATTACAAGCTTCACCTAAAGAAGCTTCATTTTCATATTAAAGTGATTTGCCATATGGCAGTAAACAAGGGAATAGACCTGTCTTTGTATCAAGTATTCTTGTATGACAAGGTAGTCAAGCTGCTTTCCAGAATGTTTGCAGAGTTCGTGTTTAATATCACTGATAATATATAATCTTACATTACAATTGTGATGTTAACTACTGTATATTATATTGAGTATAATACAAAACTTCTAATGAATATAATTTACAAATATCTATGTGCACTATGAAGCTTAGGGATAAGAGCAACACAATTTAAAATGAGATAAGACTTCAAAGAGCTCTTGCCTCCTTTTTATCATGTTTCTGACAAGCCAAAATGCAGCCTTTAGCTATCTGTGAGCTGCTAAGCTATCTAACAATATCAGGCCTTACCTACTAGATAAAAATAAAACATAAAACTAAAGCTTGTCTTGCATAGAAAGAAAATCCCACAATGTTTTCTATTACATTCTTATGTGATTACTTCAAAAGGCTAATTATTTAAATATCTTTTCCCACTTTTTACAAGAATATAATAAATGCATAGGCATCAAAAAGGTCTGGAAAAAAAAAAAAAGAAAACCAAAAAAACCAAAACACCCAGATTTAAACAATGCTAAAATAATTAATTTCTTACCAGGCCAATTGATCTTTAAAATATTAGGAGTGCTAAGTGTAGTAGAGAAGAGCTTAAAGTTGACAGTAAAATTTGGTTGAAAATACCCAAGGTCCTGAATGAAAGGTTTGATACTACTGGGATACCTTGACCCTTCCACTTTTTATGAAGCCTTTTGAAAGGGCTGTGCAGAAATGACTGAGTAGAAGGGCCTTCTTTCTCTAGGCAATATTTTGCCAGGGTGACATGATGTGTAGATCTGTTTTGTAACATTCCATAATCACGATTCATTGACTCCAAGTACAATAAATTATAAAACCCCTGGAACACATCAGTAATGTGGAAGGTGTGGAAGGTCAATCCCACTCATTTTATACTGGCATTGGGGAGGTGATGGGGACAGAGAGTGCTTGTGAAGGTGAAGGGTGATATGCTCTGTGTGTCCTGATTTGTGGAGCTTTGAAAATTCTGTTCTTATCAAAGGAAATGCAGGATTTGAATTACTATGGTGGCAAATAGAAGTTGGAGCCTTGTGCCTTTGTACCACACTGGAAGTATTTTCATATATTAATTTTCAAGAGAGCTAGATAACTGAAGCTATCCTTATTTCTACATAAGTAAGTGGCAGGACAAGTGAAACTGTACCTGCATGGGTAAATCATTGGATCATAGAATGGCTTGGGTTGGAAGGGGCCTTAAAGATCATCTGGTTCCAACCACTCTACTGAAGGCAAGGGACATCTTCCACTAGGTCAGGTTGCCCATCTAACCTGGCCTTTAACATGTCCAGGGATGGGATATCCACAACTTCTCTGGGTCATCTGTTTCGAGTGCCTCACTACCCACATAGTAAATAATTTCTTCCTAATATCTCATCTAAGCCCATTCTCACTTCAAAGCCATACCTTCTTGTCCTATCATTACATGCTCTTGTAAAAATTCCTCTCCATCTTTCTTATTGGCTCACTACTGGTACTGGAAGTCCACAATTATGTCAGCCCAAAGCCTTCTCCAGGTTGAACAATACCAATTCTCTTAGGCTTTTCTTGAAGAAGATAGGCTCCATCCCTCTTTGAGGCCTTCCTCTGGACTTGCTCCAGGCTGATGTCCTTCCTGTGCTGGGGGCTCCAGAGCTGGTTGCAGAACTCATGGTGGTGTTTCATGAGGTCACTACACAAGTATTAGAATTTAGTTTCATTTTATCTCATAATCGTTTGCCAGGGTGTCACCTCCTGCTTATGGCAGTGTGTGCTTGGTGGCTTGGAGAGATGTTCCTTTTGGATGTACCACCTCTTCTTACAATATGGTTAGATTGACTGTGCTTTACTTTTTGTCCTCTATAACATTACAGATTTCAGACTGCACCATGTGCTGGAGATATTTGCCTGTGCTGGTTTTATTGAGGAAAAAAGCTCCTCTGTTTCTAGTGATGACATGGCCCATTGCAGTAATGATTTGTTTTATTGCAAACTACTAGAACTTAAAGACCATTTATGGCTAAAAGAGTTAGGTCACTGGAACTATGCAGACAATAAAAACGTTATTGCTCCATCGGTGCCTTTTACTGTTTGTTAAGAGAAACACTACTCTTTCATTTCCCCCCAAACACTTAGAGCATCCCTAATTATATCATTGCTCAAGCTACAACTGCTGTTCTCAACATCACATAAATCTTGCACTAAATTGATTTGTGGCTGAATTGTGAAAGGGATCAATGGATTCATTTACACTGATTTGCCAGTCTGTTACTGAGAACGTGTCTGTACATGTGAAGGGTGGGATTATCTGTGTTGATTCATAACCTCATGGATGTCTTAGATGCTGGAGTGTACCTGGAATACAGGGAAAAAGAATGGGGGAATTAAATCCGATGCTTTGTTTGATCTTGCTACTCCTATGATTGCTAAATCTCCAATGTGATGGAGAAATGCTGTGAAATGCTGTGTTGTCTCCAGCATTTTGTTCCCAAAAGTACTGTTAACTCCTTGGAGAGAACACCTTACAGTTTTCTACAGCAGTGACATGACATTCTCAAGTATCATAAACAGTCTGTTACTGAACAAATGGTGGCTATGTCTGAAAGCTCTGTTTTCATGTAAGGCAAGGTCCTTAAAGAATGAAGTTCCAGGTGTGAGCACAAGAATCTGCTACCCTTAACAGTATCTGCTTTTGCTACATTATCTGGGACTGGTTCACCCTGTTAGCAAAGAAAACTGACATGATGGCTATTCTCAGTGTGCATGAATAAATTAGACTGTAGGACTAAGGCCTTAGACAGTAAAAGTTTTGCAAAGAAATATGTTTTTCCTGTGTCTTGTATAGTCTGGTGTACACAACACGCATAAGATCATGGTTTTCTGAATGTCACTCTGCCAATATAAAGCCATTGCTTATGCTGCAAACCTGTCTCTGCTTTATCAGTGTCATCAGATCTGTGTCAGCAGAATGTCTTTGCATAGGGACAGTGTCTGTGAGTACTTCTCTCTCACTTCAGCTACACCACTTGAACAAAAACACGGACTGAGGCGGATTTTTTTCCTGGATGTAATTTTTCCATACCAGTGTTTTAACCCAAGGGGTAAGGTTAAACAAAGAACTTGCAGTCTGACATGTTGTTCCTGTCTTGCCAGTCTGCTATTACTGCTATCAGAGGGGAAGTGCTGCATAGAGGAAAATTCTTCTAGATTTTGACAGGCACTGAGAGCCATTCCTTGTTTGGTAAGTGTAGCTCTACAAGAGATTGGTCCGTCTCAGAGCTCTGCTAAAAAGATTATTTTATAAGATTACAGTTTATGTTTACAAGGATGATTTTATTTTGTGAGTCAGAGGGAATAAGGGCCAAGCTTTGGCACAATGACAGCACTGTTGTTTCCATATATCATGCTGTAAAGCATACCTTCTGAGCAGATGGGCATAATTTTTGTTAACATGACTTTGAAAAGGACAGGGCCTTACCCTCACCCCATGCTTGTTTTTGCTTGGAAGAGTTGCAGGAACAGAGGCAACATTGAGCAGATGACTGAGAAGAAAGCTGATAATCCAGGAGTCTTATCTGTGCACAGTTGTGTGATTTATGATCACCTATTGTGGGCCCTGGCTGTTGCCCAGGCACCAGTGTTGGGTAGCAAAGGCTGCTTAAGGATCTTGCAAGCTTTTCTGACATCAGTTTTTGTATCATCAGGTCTTGCTTTATGGCTGCTTACACAGCAAATATTCCTTTCCTGGAAGTTATTTGCATAGAACAACTTGGCCAGATTTTGGTGGAGATTGGTTAGGCTCAGAGAAATGGGTTTGTTTTCTGCTGTTGCTTTTGTTTTATTTTGGTGAAAAAAAAAGGGATTGAAGAATTGAAAACCTCCATGAAGAAAAGCAGAATGGAGAAAGAAAGAGAAAAATGTGGGGAGAAAAGGGACACATTATTTAAGTTAAGGAGCCAATTGGGCACTGAAATTGTGCATAGTAATGAATTCAGAAGCAGATAGGATTGCAGCAAAGAGATTGGAGAAGTGATGAGGAGGAGCAGATCAAATCCCAAGAGAGGAGCTGAGTCAGGCATCATGTTCCTGTGATATGGACCTGCCCATTTTGTGGGTTTTTTTCAGATGTGGCTGTCTGGTCTTCAAAGTTCTTCTGTGGCACTTAAGTTCTGTGATCTTCCACAGACATGTTGTCTTTGCAGCTACCACAGCACCTGGACATTGTACACCACTACTGTCCCAGTTTCAGGATTCAGGAACATGACCTGCAAAGTACACATTATGAGGTGGGTCATTTGTACATTTTTTGTGCCAAAAAACACATACAAAGAAATTAGGAAAGAAAGAGATGGCACCTGAATGCTGCTCAGTCCAAACCAGACAAGAGTGTTCTACCAAAGATCAAGCACTGCTCAGCAACATCCTGAGCAGCCAGAGACAGCACGAGGGAGAGACCTTTGGTTACCAAAAGCCTCTTTCCAATTCAAAAATAAGTGCTGGATGCTGTGACTCAGAGTTGTTTACAATGCAGTTCACAACATGAGGTAGGAATGTCTGTTGCCACCATGAGCAGAAATTTTACATCTCTAAGCTGGAGGGTTAGAAATATTTCCTATAAAAATGTTTCAGGAGTAAACATGTCAAAGGCATTCAAACAGCCACTTTGATAAAAAGTAAGGTTACCAGACAAAGAGACTTTTAAAATTTGAATTGTCCCCAGTTAATACTGACATGAGAAAAGGCTGAGGTGAAAGCTATTCCTATTTTTGTAGGCATTATTTGCTTGTTGGTTGGTTTGTTTTTGTTTAGAACTACAAATAGTATCACCTAAACTAAGACTATGAACTGCTTTATACAAGGGTAACAAATTGCAAAGTGTGAGAAAATTGTAACAAATTGCAACTGATGTAATCAGGATTATAACATAAGTAATTAATGACCCACTCTGCTGCTCAGCATCATCTGTGGGGACAAGGAAGGGAGGAAAGGAAGGAAACCTTACAGACTAATTCTGCCTAGGGATATGCAGTCCTTAGGGGTTGATGGTAGTTGTACAAGTATACAACAGCTAAAATCTGTCCACGCAGTAACTAAATGCAAAATGATTTGGCCATCCCTATAGGAAGGTGATGAGGTTTACTTTGGATTCTCTTTTAATGTTTTCTTCTAATGCTCAGTTTTAAAGCTGTTTCTGACATTTTCAGAAGTTGTGTTTTAGCAGAAAGTACAGGCATTAGAGGATCTGTGTGTGCCAGTAGTGCAAAAAACAGCAACTCTGGCTGGCTTAAAAAAATACTAGTAAGTTGATGCTTCCTGTCTCCCATCCCTGTTCTTTCTCCCTGAAATTACTTTGCTTCCTGCTGCAAACTAGATTTTGTGCCATTCATAATAATAATAATAAAGTGACACTAATTGCTATGTGTAGTGGATGTTCAGAATAGAACCTGAGAAACTGAGTGTAGGCTGTATAAGATACCAAACATAGCAACTTTGCAAACAGGGTAAATTAGAGTCAAGAAAATGTTATATAACAGAGAATGAGTGGTAGCTTAGAGCCTTCATTTTCATTCACACCCACAATTTGAGCTCTTTCACAGAAGGATTCTTACTGGGAGGTAATCCTTTGGAGAAAATTAATCAAAAATATGCCATCCTTCTGATGTTAACCATGGCAGAAAATACCAAAATAGAAAGTCTATTCAATATAGCCTTTTCCTTAAGTGTCAAGGACACATTTAAAATATCTAGTGACACTTTAAAAATATATTTTTTTAAGTGTGGGATGTAATATGCAGCTGTGGATAAGTAGTCATTCACGTGAAATTAGAGTGACAGTTTTGAAGGCACCTAAATGACCTGGGACTCAAAATCTGGTTGTTCAAATGTGATGGGGATACCTGGGGTCTCGTGGGGCTTGGCTCTGTATTCCAGAGCAGAGCCTTGTAGTGGAACCTCAGGCTTCCTCAGGAGCTGGAAAAGCTTTTCTGTGGCTACACAGCCTGGTGACTGAGCTCTTTGGCTTCAGTGATGATGATTTGTGATAATTGCGAAGCTGCTCTGGGGTTTGGAATTGATCCTCACTTGAGATGGTGTCCCTGCGCTGGTTTCCAGGGTTAACATTCTGTAATGCACTCAACGTAGTTTTGCCCCTAGTGTCTAATACCAGCATATGGTTTGAAAAGGGTGGAGTTCCACAGAAAACTCTTATTAGGTGTTTTTTTCAGATCATATCTCTTATAGATATGTACTCTAAAACTCTTCTGGGCAGCAATACTGCAGGGCTTTGCTATTTCTAAACCTGCTGGAAATGGGGGCGAAGGGAATGAAGCCCAGGACAGACCATAGAAAACCTGCACTCGGGTTCCCCAAGAAGCAGCCGGCTGTGCGGCAGGAGTGGCGCAAAGCTGCTGCCAGGCGGGCTGAGCGGGGAGCAGCCAGGGCTCCCCTGCCCCGGGGCACTCGGGCACGCATCCCCCCGCTCACAGCCCCGCAAAGAGACCCTCCAGCCCAGCCTCTGCCGGCCCAGGCTGAGATGGGCAGTGCATCAGCAGCCCTGCGGCAGCCATCCCCCGGGAGTCATGGCAGGCAGCAGGAACCAAGCAGGACGTCTGGAGTGCCCTGATGGATGCCAGAGAGAAACCGTGCTCAGTCCCTGCCTGCTGCGAGGGCAGAGGCTGCTGGCTGCTCTGGACAAAGGTTGGCTGCTTAATTTCGTTCTGCTGTTGTTACTAAAACTCCACATAAATCTTGTGCAGTACTTGGTGTCCTTTTGAAAAATGCTTTGACCCCCAAATCTAATAATGTTGCCTGAGTAGTTTTAAGGAAAAAAAAAATTCAGAAAAAAGCATTGGGAAATTGAACAGTATTAAAAACTGAAGTCACTCATTTCCTAGCCTCTCTAAATGTGTGTGTGGTGAAATAAGCAAGCTGCTTATTCAACAGAAAGCATAGGGATGTGTAAGAAAACAAGGTCCTTGCCTAGCAGCAGAAAATAGCTCCTGCTGTGGCGGTGAATGGGGAAAACAGGAGTGGTTCAAGGTTTGTGTCTGCCCTTTTCCTTCCCTTCTGCAGCCCATCAAGACACGTGAAAAATGCTCCCTTACCATTGTGAGAGCTGCAGCCCCTTGGCCTCCCTGCAAAATCTGTGCCCATGGAAGTGTCTGTGGTATTGGCTTGATAAACTCAAATCTTGGCTTCTTTCTTTAGACAATAAGTGTACGATGTTGCACCCTTCAGCGGTTTGTTCTTTAATATTTTTTCATCTTCTTCAATCTTAGTTAGTGATTCTCTCTCTAGCTGAAAACAAGAAAACAAATAAATGCTGTGGCTGTAATGAAAGGTCTGAAGCTCTGAGATTAAATGAAAAGCAGGCTTCAGGCTGAACTGTATCCCTCATAAAGTATATGAACTCAATTTCATGACCTATGCCTGCCCATTCAGTATCCTTTAATATCACATTGGCCTCTTCTCTTGCCTGTGCCTTATGCTACTTGCCTCAGGAAGTGTGTTTGAAATTCCTTGTAATATAAATCCAGATAATTGATCTTGTGGACAATAATTAATTGAAGATGGAAAAATGAATGAGCGAGATGGGCTCAGCTTAGTATTTATCTCAGATCAAAATTAGGGTAAATTTTTTTTGCACTGAAGCTTTGGTGTGAGTATTGAGGTTTTCTGTGTCTTATTGCAAAAAAAAAAAAAACAAAAAAACAAACCAACCAAAACCCAAATAAACTAGATGTTGCTATTCATTTTGATTCTGAATTAGAGTTAATTTAGGAATGCAAAATGAAAGAGGTCTCAGTGTTGATATATGTGGTCTGAACAACCGATATTTCTGCTTCTGGGGGAGGTGGGACTACAGTCAGGGAAAAAAAAAACAAACTACTTCTTTTGGAGCAGAGGGTATTTGGTCAATTGGGATTATCTGAACTGGGGAGTAATGAATTTACGGGTCAGATTTGAAAATACTACTTTGGTATGTCATTGTGGAATAGTTTCGCCCAAATAACTCATATTGAAAACATTACTAACATCTATAGGATTGGGCTGCCATTGAATACACATTAATAATGGTCTCTGCTAGGCAACTTGCACAGCAATTAAGAAAAAAGGATTGAATAAATTTATTTGAAATTATTTTCTACATATTTAATAGCATAATTAGTAGAAATTTTAAATTACAATAAACAGTGGGGAGATTTCATGCAGCTGAAACTAAAGAACAGACTATCACCTGTCTGGCTCAACTAAGGACTATTGTGGGCACTGCTGAAGCTGCTCTTGCAAAACTGAAATAGCAATACATTTTTTCCCAGAAAAAAAATTTATGAACTTTCTATTTAGAGCAAAACCACACATATACAAAGGGGAAATGCATACAGGGCGTACATGCTAGTTTTTCACCTGAATAGAACAATTTGGGATATAGATGTGCTTCTGCATCAGATGTGATCTGCAGGTGCTGATCAGTGTGTTCATAGCTGCTGAGTGTTCGTGTGTATGTGTGCACATGAAGAAACATTGCTACAGTATATAAATTCTACCCTATTTCATTATTCCAAAATGAAGTTTTCCTAATGGGTGAAATGCTTCTGGTCTGTGTCTAGTGTAGCATATTAGCTGGTTTGTTACTTTATAGCTTTTTTTGGTGTGTTTGTTTTTGTTTTTTTTTTTTCCCCAAGTGGCTGTAGGAGTAATGACCATAATTACTGCCATTTAATAAATACTTTAATAAGTCATCGTCATGTTTTTTTCCTTTTGTATCACCATGTAATTTCTTTTTATCTGTGTAGATTTTGTTTCTTTTTCCATCCTTCCTTTTCTCCTTGATAAAAAACTTTTGTCCTAATTTTCCACATTCAGAGTTACTGCATGTTACACAAGTTTTGCCATGCCACAAACACAGCCCGTTACCCAAAAACCACTTCTGCAGGGATTCCAGGGCTCAGCAGACCCTCCCCGGTCTTTGTGCAGTGTGTTGCATTGGCTGCCCTCTATTACTCCCTGCTCAGCTGTGCAGAACCTCTTAACTCTGCTCTGCTCAAAACCAGCTAGAATTAGGAAAGCTTATTAAACTTCCTGGCTCGATAGTGTTTTATTTGAGCTGATAAATACAGCACTAACAAAAAAGAAGGCTTTTTAATTATTGCTTTTGAATATGATGTCTTTCAGTTGCTTCTCTTTTTCAATGTTTTTGCCTCTGTGTTTGGTTTTTTTCAGGTTTCCCCTTTGTTCAGAGTTTAGTGTAATATCTGCAAAGATGAAACATAAGTGCACACACTTTCAGGCATCAGAGAATTAAATTTTATTTATTAAATATTTATTCTAATACAAAAAAAGGTGGTTTTCTTGTCATTCAACAGCTTTCTTATTCAGTGGTATCCTATAGATAATTAGACTTCACCTGTACTAGTGAACAAGACTGGGTGAATATATATTTGGGTACTTGTCTGTGATAATTCGTACTATTTAATTATGAACTTGCTTCCCTGCACAGGTAAGTATCTTTTCCTAGAGAAGTAAAAAAAAACTTTAAAATTTATTTTTAAACAATTCATCATTTTCCCGTTAAGAATAGGACTGTCATCGTATTTTGAAGTTTCTACATGCACATTTGCTTCTGTAGAACTATGCTGCTTATTCAATATTTCCAGTGATCATACAACAAAAATCCTTTAGAACAGGAATGGTGTTCAACAATTTAAAGAGTATTCTGTCTTTAAACAGTGAGTGTAGGTTTTCTTCTTTTTGATTTCTGAGTCCTTTGAGACACTATTATGTGTGACAATAAAAGCTTCCCTATGCATTGAGAAGCTGGGATCTTCAAGATAAGCTTCTTAAAATTACCCAAAATATGGAAATTAATTCTACGGTCTAACTACACAGTAAAGCCTCTACCAAGAAAGAAACCTCTTGAATTTACAGTATATCCTAGACCTCATTACTTTCTCTGTGGACACATTTACTGTTTGTGAAGAATGGCTCTGGATAAATCAGAGGCAGAAAAGTAATGTTCATATTTATTGTGGCAAAATCTAGCTAAAATCTCAGGGGCGGTCTATGTACATCTTAATTCATCATCTCTTGCAGGCTTATTTATTGATTTTATTAGAGTCATAGAGACAGCGAGAGCTGGAGAGGGGAGGCATTTGCCTGCCTCTCAGTAGAACTTGATTCCACAGCAGTTGATTGGTTTCTGTTGGTTAACCCCCAAAAATCAACTTTGTGGTTGATTAGGAAAGGAAAATATAGCAAATTACAAAATAGATTTTGACTAAAATCTTTGTTATTTCTGAATCCTTTTCATAAGTTCTTACTATATCTAAACTCCTTGTCAACTGCAGATTGAATTACAGTCATGTATTAGCAGTAATCAAAACTGTGTTGACCTGAGTTGGGGTAGTAAGAAGAGCATTTTCCACATAGCTGCTGTTGCACCTCTGGTCTTCAAGAAAGATCTATGAAGAATTTTCAAAATGGCACTAGGAACCATAATATTTAAAATTTTTCTTTATGGAGTTCTTTTTTTTCCCCAGTATTTGGTAGAGATACTAGTTGTATGTTATTAGAGGTGCAGCTTCTTCCTTTGGAGCGAGTTTAGGCTACTGGGAGAAAAACATCATCCCAATATGAATATCTCTCTTTTATAGGGAAAGTGGCCTGATATTTTGGCCAATTATTCTTTCTGCCTTAAGAAAAGTCCAGGGATATATAAGAACAAATCCTATAAGATAAGCAGATACTGCGGCATCGGTATCTATTTTTTGGTGATTGTTTATACTAACAAGCTTATTCAAATCAAACCATTTAAGGCTTTCCACCCCTTGAAAAGGTGAGAAAGTACAAGAAACAAGCTGAAGAAAGTGCAACATATGCTTGGCTAGAAATCAGCAGGCCTGGGAGACATTAAGGCCTTCCAGAAGGTGGAGATGCCAGGATACAAAAAAGTGCTTTTCTCTTTGATTGCATCAGTTCTAATAATCAAACACAAATTGTTGCATGACTAGTACAGAAAGATGGTTTTCATTTGTCTTCTTAGATTCAGTTATGGTAATCACTGTACTGCTTATGCTCCTGTGTGTTTGATTGATTGCTCTCCGCTCCTGCTGTTCCGTGCACAGAGAGCCATGACATTTGATGAAGCTGTCTCAGTTTCAGGGTGGACTGAGAGAAAGATTTTGAGGTCTTTGCTACAATACATTTCTAGTCATAATCTTCTTATAGAAGCCTAAGGCAAATGCTGCAATGAATATGGAAATAAACAAAGAAAAAGTGTACTGTTAGATTTAGAAGGAACTCATTACCTGCATGTGCCATGCCAGAACCCAAAGATCTCTAGGGCAAGATCCTGATGTGTAATGCAGGGAACATATCCAATGGGCCTGGTGTGTACATTTGGAGCATTTATGTAAGATCATTGCTCTGACAATACCACAGATTCAGAATGACGTTTCTCTGTCTGGTAAAAAATAATTTAAAGTTCTATTTAAAGCAAATAGTAGATTCATCTCAAGCTTCGTGGATGTGCATGAAGAGTGGGATGGTGCTTAGACATGCCATGAATGCATGATGCCATCTCTTCATTACATTTCAGTTGGGACTACTGGTGAATAATTTCTGATATGGATGATATAATTGCTATTTAATTTCACTTTTGATTATTGCCTGTATGGTTTTTGAACCCTATTGAGAACAAGTTAAGTCCCATGAAATTCTAGCATTTTACTGCTGAGAAAAAGGGGAGAAAACTGGGGTTTTTTTTTCAGTCGAGTGCAGTGTGCAGCATGTAGCAAGAAGGCTATCTATTTAAAAGTGTCCTGCCCTGTCCAGCTGAACATTTCCTCTGTGTCTCATCAGGAGGCTGCAAGATGCATTTTTACCCTTGTCATCTATCACCAGGAAGGATGATTCCTTTCTCTCTTTTAACCATAACTGAACCATACAGTATAGCTTTTCTTACTTTTTGCCAAGTAAAATTATAGGGAAATATTCCCAGGTCCAGTGAAGATATTCAGTTCCTTTTTTTTTTTTTTTTTTTTCTTGTTGGTTGGTTGTTTTGGTGAAGGTGTATTTTCTGTTGCTTTAGTGCAAGGGAAAAAAGAAGCCCAAATCTAAACCATAAAAACAGTAGATGAAGAGGGCTGCTTTGGTTAAAATGTCTGCAGGATGGGGGATGTCAGGGAGCAGAACATACTGGAGGTAGTTTTAACACCCATCTCTGCAGAGCTAGAGCTGCCTCCAGCACTGCCCCTTGAAGAGCTCAGACATGTCACCATCTCTTCCAGCTTGCCACTTGCATGTTAACTGACCTCAAACTGAAGGTTCCTGTGCACACTTGTGTGTATGTGTTTCTAGGAAATGTGTGACAGAAGGTAGGAGTTTGTGGTTTGCCTCTGGAGTCTTGTAGTGCTGGCATGAAATTAAGTCCAAATACTGGATTCTGCACCTAGGATGGAACAATGCTGGGCGTAAGTACAGATTGGGAGAGGAGTGGTTGAAAGCAGCCCCAGAGAGGGACCTGGAGGTGTTGGTCAGCAGCAGGCTCAGTGGTGAGCCAGCAGTGTGTGCCTTGGCAGCCCAGAGGCCAAACCCCATCCTGGGGTGCATCCAACCCAGCATCACCAGCTGGTCAAAGAGGTGATTATCCTGTTGTATTCAGCACTGGTGAGGCCTCACCTCAAGAGCTGTGAGCAGTTCAGGGCCCCACAGTTTAAGAAGGATGTGAAGGCTCTTGAATTCTTCTTGAACCAGAGGGAGGCAACAAAAGTGGTGAAAGAGCTGAAAGGCACATTCTGCAGCTAAGGAGCTTGGCTTGTTTAGCTTTGAGAGAATGAGGCTGAGGGGAGACCTCATTGCTCTCTACAGCTTCCTGAGGAGTGGAAGTGGTGAGGGAGGTAGTGAACAGAACAGCTGGAATAGCCCAAAGCTGTGCAGGGAAGATTTAGACTGGACATAAGGAGCATTTCTTTACCGAGGGGTGGTCAAACATGGTAAAAGTCTTCCTGCAGAGGTGGTTGATGTGCCAAGCCTGCCAGTAGTTAAAAGGCATTAGTAAAATGCCCTTTACAACATGCTTTAGCTCTTGTCCAGCCCTGTACTGCTCAGACAGTTGGACCAGATAATCGCTGTACATCCTTTCAAGTGAAACACTCTTCTTCCACATCCCAGTCAAAGGGACAGGAACGATGTCTCCCAGTAGCTGACAGAGCTATAGCTTTTGCTGTTATTTATGTGACTGATCTGTTGCTATTTGTCACAGTCAAGCAATTTGGCACTCTGCCAAGGCTGCATGTGGGGGTGTATGTGCATGTTTGTGTTTTGGTAGGCATCTCCTCTGCTTTCACCAGCATCAGTGGGTCTGTTCCTGCGACTGAAACAAGCATGCCCTTATACTGGGTTTAATTTAATTGTAATATTGAAATGAAAGAAAATAGGCACCAAACCCAGCAACATTCTTGAAGTATCAATTTTTGTTTCACTGTTATGCTTGTGGAGATGTGGGACTTATCAGTGGTACAAAGCATCACTCTAAAAGCCCTAAGCTTGCTCCTGGGACTTGAGGGTATCTATCACAAGCCTGACGCTACACAGTGCAGTCACAATGTTTATAGCAAGAGAAGACAGTGTCTCTAGATCTCTGCTTATTAATTGGGTTATAATGGCATGTTAATGATGCTGTGCTGTTCCCAGGGCTGAAGCTGGATGGGTGGCTGAGGGATCTCACCAGTGCTCTGGACTGTGTTGGACAGATGTGTTTTCAGATTCAGTGATGTGACTGGTGACAGACTGAGGGACATTGGGAGGGCACAATTGCCTCCACTGAATTATTTATGCCTCACTCAGCTTGTGCTGAGTGAATAACCACTACTGAAAAGTGCATTGAAATCCTGTCTATCTGAACTGCATTCGTCTAAATCCCAGTTTTAAGTCTGGGATTCAGTGTGATTGCAATGAAGGCCCCAGCTGCAAGACTTAGACCGTTGTCTGTGCTACCATGAGAGAGAGTTCACGGGTTACAAAGAATGTCTGGTCTGCCTCTGATCAAAAGAGCTTCATTTTCAAATTTAGGAGAAAAAAATAACACCTAGAACTGGTGTAGATGGGAGGGTAAAGACTGCCTGCAGCAGTGTGGTCAAACTATGGAAACAGTGGGTTTTGAGAGTCAGGAGTTAAGCCAAGACAGCCTCTCAATCCAACTGTTTTTGTTCTGTTACCAGCATAACATGCTGTCCCGTATGTTCTTTTTCTTACTTGTATCTGGTTCTTCTGCCTCCCACTCACAAGCTGCATTTCTTAAAAATAGAAACAGGATTCTCAGCCCAAGTTTAGTGATATTTCAGAGGGAATGAATGGCAAGTTCATTGGGCCAAGCAGTCCTTGCTGTGACTGTTTGCTACTATGGATTTAAGCAATGATTATCTCCCCCTCTTCTCATTCTGTTTGGACTTTTTTTTTTTTTTTTTTTTTTTTTTATGCCAGGGGAGGAATTATGGGAAATAGTAACTTCAGAGGAGGCCCAAGGGAAGAGGTAGCTGCATTTTATAGCTGGTTGTATTTGCCTGCAGTTTTGTTCAGATGACATTTTTGAAGATCTTCACAGAGAATGTAAGATAGCTCCCCCAATAAATTCCTGTCTCCATGAATTCCCTTATATAAAAGACCTGGATGTTCAGAGGGTCTTTGGGTAGATAGCTATCTGAAGACTGGAGGCTGTGCTTCAGCCCTTGTTCATTAAAACTTGGAAGCTGGGCAGGTTTGCACAGCAAGATGTACATGGGGCTGTTTCCCAAGTTCAATTGTAAAGCTCTAATACCTAAGCAGAGGCAGCTGGAGGGTTTTGCAGCCTTCTAAAGTAGGGGAGAGAGGGCTCAGCCTGCTTTGTGCAGTGCTTCAGGACTAAATGGGAGGCAAACCATAGTGGAACATCACCCTAGAAAATGAACTCATCTGGCAGCTGCTTCCAATGAGGGCAGCCCAGAAATTGCCTGAAGACTTATCTCTGGGGTTTGCTGTTGCTCTCTGTATTAGAGACACAGATGTTCAGCCACTGGGCTGCCACCATTAGCTGTTCAAAATAAATATTGTGCTGTGTTCAGTCTGCTCCCCAGGAAAAGGAGATGAACTTCAGTACTCTGAGCTGGGCAGTGGGAAACAAGCACCTCAGGCCAAAGTCCTTGGAGGGCAGTGTGTATAAAGCCTTAAACAGGTTCTGACTTGTGCACTTCAATTACGATTTCTTAGGCCTTTGATGGCTTCAATTGTGATATTATCTCATACTTCAAACAAGTAGTGGGTACATCTTGAGAAGCACTATAGACATGTAATTGTTAAATATGACAGTAGGTATAGTCCATTTGTGAATGTTGAGCATTATTGTTATTATTACAATGAAAGCAGAAAAAGCAAGCTCTTTTCTCTTAAAAAGAGGGAGTGTCAACAGGCATTTTTGTGTTTCTTCAGCTAGCTAACATATCACTCCCAATGAAATTCTGTTTGCAGAACATATATATTTAATGAATAACTTTGCTTTCCTAGCCAGAATACTGGAAAAACATGATTATGTACGATTCCTAAAATAAATGTATAAAATACTTGTGAGCTCTCTTAACTGTCACTTTGTATTACTGAAAAGCTGACTTCTCTGTTCTTGTACTGTGCCAATGACGTCATCTTTACTCACTCTTCTACAAAGACAGGGACAACAAACTCTCTTATTTACAGTCTTGTAGTTTTCAAAGATAGGAGAGCTCTTCATAGTTTGGCTAGACCTCAGCTAGGTATTCCTTATGAGCATTCTCTTGTACGGAAAATAAATAACCATCCAGTGACTTGAGATGAAAAGCTGTGAGCTAGCAGGTACATCTTGTAGTGTACATCCGATGTGCCTTCTTTATGGTCAGGACAGCCCCTCTTTCTGTGCTGAAGGTGGCCACAGACCCACTAATCCTATGGATTAAGCCTTTAATTTTAACCTTTCAGATGAGTAAACTGAGGTGCATTTCTGATATCTGACAGTGTCATCCCAGCTTCACTGGCAATAACTCATTTTTGCAGCATTATATTACAAGATTAGTCCTGGTGTATAAAACCTCCTCACACTTCAGTATAACAGGGTTATGATTTCTTGTGTGAAAACAAATCCAACTCATTTTAAGAGCTGTCATTGGATCAGGGGTGTAGGAAGAAGAAGACAATTTTCAAACTCAGGAAATAAAGATGTCCCAAACTTTTTCTTCCCAGATTCTTCCCTTGCCTCAATTTTTCTGCTCAACTTGTTCACACAGTTGAAAAATTTCTGAAGGAAGATTATCTGAAAGTGCTTAAAAAAGTGTGTCTGGAAAGGATTGTACTGTAATTTGCTACACACGGTGTGCAGCCCAGCATCAGAACACTCTCTCTGAACAGTAGAGCTCATGTCATTGGAGTGCCTCTCTAAAACCCAAAACCAGTAAAGAAAAGAATCACTGGTCTAAAGACTTAAAAACTGAACTGGATCAGAGCTGAAAATTTCTGAAATATCTTTAGAAGTAATTGAAGGATGGAAAATTATATAATAATTGTACTTTGCAATCTACAAGCAAGTCAGACTTTTCTCTTCAAGACTATTTGTCTGGTCTTCCTAACTTCAGAGGCTTAAATTTGTAAATTGTAGGCTTTTCCCCAAAAAACTGGGAGAAAGATGTGATGGGGTGTGACCTCAGAAGGCAATTCCTCTGCTCTTGTGGATCCCTGTAGTTCCATAAACTCTTCCAATTGAATTACACAAGTGGAGTATCTTGATTTAAATGTCTTAAGCCTGCCTCTCACAGTGACTCTCCTGATGTTCTCAGTGTTTTTCAGACTGCTAAAGAAGATATTAAATTTTTGACTACCAGTCTCGTTAGAGCTGGGCTTGGAGCTTCATGGCTGCTGCTGCTGAGCTACCTGTACCATTTACATCTTAGCTTCTCCAGGCAGCAACTGACAGTAGGAGAGGACACATCTTAAGCTGTGCCAAGGGAAATAGAGGTTGGATGTTAGGAAAAAGATTTTCACGGAAAGAGTGATAAAGCACTGGAATGGCCTGCCCAGGGAGGTGGTGGAGTCACCATCCCTGGATGTGTTTAAAAAAAAGACTGGATGTGGCACTCGGTGTCATGGTTTAGTTGAGGTGTTAGGGGATGGGTTGGACTCAATGGTCTTGAAGGTCTCTTCCAACCTAGTGATTCTGTGAATTCTCCTAATAACAATAATTCTCTCAGTAACAGAAGCCTATTAAAATCTGCAAAGTATTTTCATCTTTTCCATGGCCATTTCTTCTCAACTTATGTTTCATGCAAAGTTAATATGACGCTGTGAATGAATTTTTCTCATGTGTTGTAAGTGACACTGTGAGGTTGCATCCTCTTGATTCCCAGCATCTCTGGCCTCTACTTAAAACATACTGTGTATTGTGACCAGGAAATATCAAGTCCTGGATCATTTTTTAATTTTTTTTTTTGTTCTATAGAGTCCTCAAATACATGTTACACGATCACTTTCCTTTATTGCCTTTAGTTACGTGAATATTATACACTGATGAGAGCTGGGTCATGCTCTGCATTAAAGCTCTGTGTTGCAATCCATTTTTTTTCCAAGCTGCCTTTGAGGCTGAGCAGCAGTGTAACTTCGAAACCAGTCTGCCTTTACAATAACATGTTTGTTTAGTTGGAAACAAATAGTTCAAATCAAAGTCTGACATGGCTCAAGCCTTGAATATATGTAACTATTAGCAGTCATATGGATATGCTATTCATAATATTATAGTATTCTTAATATTTCATAATATTTTTTCTGTTTCTGCTCTGGCATTGCCTTGTTTTCTGCTGCAGCCCGATTGTACAAACTAAACTAATTTTTATGCTTTTTAGAAATACTACAAATAAGATGTCATTAGAATTCATGTATGTCCAAATGCACACATATGACAGCACGAATGCCAGTTTGATACTAGTTTTAGTCTATTTTTTTAAAACCTCCCTGGCTTAGACTATGCCCTGAAGGCACAGTTTTGTTATTACAACAATGCATATCTGAATTAAGACATTGAAAGACCATTGGATCGTCTCGATTCAAGAAAGGTTTTACTAAAGCAGCACAAGAGGAGATACATTAAATTTATTTTGCTGTGTGTTGTATTCATCTATGAAAACCCTGTGAATTCAGTTTGATTTATTAATTATTTAAAATTGTTTTCAAAGTGAAGGCTTTAGGAAACTGGGGAAAAATACAGACAGACCTTGCCTGGTTACTTGAAAGGTATAAGTAAATAGTTTTGTTTCTTTGGGTCAGAAAACATCTATTTTCTCACTGATTAGGCATAATTCCTGTTGCAGTTCCCTAAGAAGAGACTGTGGATGAATGGGAATGAAACGACTTACGAGCATCCCCAACAGTGCTAACAAGCTTGAAATAGAAGGAATACCCAGCATAAAATGTTAATTTCTCAAATGTTAGCCCCTAAGTAATTCTCTAGTAATTGTTGGTCTTGCAAAGTGACAAACACTGTCAATTTTGATTTTTACAAAGACGTACTAGGAAAAAAAAATCACACCAAGAAAGGGTTTGAGCTTCTTAGACTCTGATAGAGGATGTTGATTTTGATAGTTTAAACTGGAAATGATAGAGGATTTCTAAGATTCCTAGTGAAATGCCTACAGTTTTATTATCCCCCTAGGGTTTTACACTGTTATTTTGTCTCATCATAAGTCAGATAAAGCATGTGAGTGGAAAAATCCAGCATGGAAGGGCAAATTGTGCTTGACAAACCTGATCACCTTCTAGGACAAAGTAATCTGCTTGGCTGATGTGGGGCAAGCAGTGGACATTTCCTGGGTTTTTTCAGGCTTTTGATACACTTTCCCGCAGCCTTCTCCTGCAGTGCCTGATGTGTGATGGTCCAGACCTACGGTCTGCACAGTGGGTGGGGAACCAGCTGACAGGTGGCACCCAGAGGAGAATGGCAACCAGTTCCTTTTGAAACTGGCATCCTGTCAAAGGTGTGGTCCCCCAAGGATTGATATTGGGCCTAATTCCATTTAATATATTCATAAGTGACCTGGATGATGGGATCAACTTCATCAACTCTGATGAAATTTGCCACCAAACTGGGTAGGAAAGCAGACACTTCAGAAGGGAGAGCCACTCTGCAGCAAGACTTGGATACATTGGAAGATTGGATGCAGAAGAACCTTATGAAATTGAACAAGGACAAATACAAGGTCTTGCACCTGAGAAGACATAGTCCAGGTGTGCAACACGAGTAGACTGGCATCTACTTGGCTGGGGAGCAGCTCTTTGAAAAAGGACCTGGAGGTCCTGGTGGACAGCAAGCTCAGAACAAGTGAACAGGGTGCTGCTGTGGCAAAGTGAAGAGGATGCTGTTACATCAACAAGGGCATCCCACAGCAGAGAGAAATAAGACATTATCACATTCTACTCAGCTCTTGTCAGGCCATATCTGGAATCCTGTGTTCAGTTTTGGTTCCTGCTATACAAAAAAGATGCAGGCCAGCTTGAGAAGGCCAAGAGAAAGGCCACAAAGATACCAAAGGACAGGGAAGCCTGTCTGCCATGTGAGGAAAGGCTGAGAGAACTGTGTTTGTTCAGTTTAGAGAAAAGAAGATATAGGGAAGACCTTATCACCATGTTCCAGTATTTAAAAGATGGTTGCAAAGAAGATGGAGACTTCCTTTTTACAAGTAGTCACATGGAAAATGTGAGAGGAAATGGGTACAAATTATGCCTGGGGACATTCCAATTAGACAGCAAAAGGAATTTTTTTTCACAATAAGAACAATCAGCCACTGGAATAATATCCTCAGGGAAGTGATGGATTCCTCAGTGTTGAATGCTTTCAAGATTCAGCAGGACCGGATATTGGGCCATTTTGTCTAGATTGTGATTTTGCCAAGAAAGTTTGGACCAGATGATCCTTGAGGTCCCCTTCTAACCAGGATATTCTGTGATTCATTAAGAGAGAAATGCCAATGAGAATACATTTTTTTCTCACATTAACTGCTGATTCTAACATTCTTCTCAGGTTTTTAAGCAGAAGATTGGAAATGTAGTGGTTTGCTGTAGCTCTAATTATTTATTTCTATAAAATTCATGCCCCGGTTACAAATTATTAGAGCTTCAACAAGAAAGTGTTTTTAAATAAAATAGACAAATCATAATTTAATTGCAATTTTTGACAGAATCAGAATAAGTTTTAATAATGACAGGTGTCCTAACCCCAACCCAAAAGTTTAAGAAAAAGGTGAACTGCAGATAATATGTGATCCCACCTTATATCTCTTCTCTAAAATGCTGCAGCTTAGGTCTCAAATCTGGGTTATATTAACATTCTTTCCCTGGTTTCTTGAGCTCTGTCAGGATATACAAAATACTTCAACAGAAATTGGAAAGGAAGAAAAGGAAGTATGCCTGTGTAACTCCATGGTTAGGATAAGGTCCATTCCTCGCTTTAGAGCCTTCTTTTTTCACTTATGTGGGATAGCTGTTGACTAATGGTCATAAGTAATTCTTTGGGATCAATAAATGCTTCTTCCATACATTTTAATGTTCTAATCATACTCCAGAGTCATGCCTGTTCTTGGGCAGTGTCTGTTTGTTGCCTGCATGGTCACAAAGCTTTGAGTGTCTGGAGAATGAGGGCACCTGAGAGCAGCCTGGGTCCCCAAGGCCAAGGCAGTCTGTGCAGCAGGAGATGTCTATGGGGCTATTTTAATGTTGTCAGTGTTTCCAAGTTTTTGATAGTTTATATGTGATCAAAATTCTACATGATGGGTCCTGCAGGGGATTAACAAAGCAATCAAGTTTCTCTACCATTTTTTTTTTATATTCCTTTCAAAGTGCCCCAAATGAGGTTTTCCTAATTTCTTCTTTCAGTATGAATGCTAAATAGAAGATTTTGTTATCACATTGTCAAAACTTATTATTTAGGAGTGTGAAAGAAACAAGATAAATCTGTCACATTTACCTGTTAACGAGCCAAAGCATGTGGAAAAAATGGAATTTTTAGGGGCTTTGGCTGCTGAAACAGGAAGAGTCATTAATCTAGAATAAATCTTACCTTTCCTACTACAATTTTTTTCTAGTATGTACTGTTGACCTTACTTTTGCTACTACAAATTCTTTAAGAATTGATGCTTTAGTTCCAGTTTTGGCTATTATATGATATATATAACATAATATAGTTTTACTACTGTAGATAGTCATTTTGTTTTGGAAAATGATCTATCAGTCCTTTGGCAACTGACTGGGTATCTGATCCTCTAGAGTTTTGGAAGGGTTTGGTAAATTACTTTTTGTGGTTTGATGCAAAAGTTTGGCCCTCTGGGCCAAATATACCAGAGTTATATCTCTAAACATATACAGAAAAAAACTGTCCTGACTGAAATAGATGTGGTGGATCTGGAGGAGCAAGTTGAGGAAACAAGCCTGATTGTCAGGAAGTTCATATGTGAACACAGTGAATGAGCTCAGGAAATAGTTGCCGAGCAAAACTGAAAATAAGAACAAATGAAGGTTTAAAATGAACCAGCAAACAGCTAAAGATTGTTTAATAGTAATGACAGAACTTTTTAGCTGTGGTAATTTTTGCATTCTCTGGGTTTGGTTTTTGTCCAAAAAAGAGTCAAAACCAAGACATAGGGGAGAGTAAAGGCAAAACTAGAGAAAAACAGCAAACAAAACCTCTGGTAAGACATAAAAAGGATTTTTCTACAGAAATATTCTTCATCTGTGATACATCAAACAGGTACAGAGAAACTGCCTCGAGTATCAGAAGAAGGTCTACTTAGGTCATTTTCAAAACCAGCAGGATGTGCATAAACTCTTTACCTCTTTTTTCCTCTCATATTTAGTTCTTTCAAAAAAAAGTGTTGGGTTTTTTTTTAGGTTTTTTTTGTTTTGTTTGTTTTGTTTTTGTTTTAAGAAGCCTTTATTATTGCATAAAGAGGCATGGAGAAAAGACCTGTACTGGCTCAGACTAAGCTGGATCTGGAGGTGGGAAAGTTTCAGGGAAAGGGCATTGCACTGTGATGGTTCCCAGCGAGGTGGGGAAAGCAAAGAGGTAAGTGCAGGCAGCAAATCCAACACTGGCAGGGATAAACTTGGAGGGCTCAGGAACACATGAAAATGCAGACAGCATCTTTCCCAAATGAAGGTGTTGTACCAGCCAGCTCAGGGGAAGAAATGCAAGTAAATTTTGATTAATAGGTAAAATGTAAAAAAAAAGTTGATGTGATGCTGGTTCTAAACCTTGCCCGAGAAAGAGTAAACCTCATTACAAACTGAACTTTATTGGTTTATTTTTGTTGAATACTTGCTAGTGTCCTTTTAATCACAGAGTAAACCACAGTGCATTTAAGTAAGTAATTGGAAAGAGACAAGCTAATTAAATAGTTCATGTTTACTGCTCTGACAACACTTATTAATTGCAATTAAATCTTAAAAACATTTTATCAGCAGTAGTAGATGAACTTTATATCCTTAGAGCTTACATACATCCTGACTCCTGGGAACAGTTGCATTTTACAGTTCCAACTTTCAGTAAGCCTTGCACTGGTAAACCATAATTTGCTCATGGTTTATGTACTCTGCATCCCTGTATTTGGAGTTTGGCAGCCCTCAGCAGATACTTTCAAGTTTCTCTGGGTTTGTCAATTGATTAGTTTTAAACAGCCTTTATTTAATTAAAATTATTGCTGCTTCTGGGATGGTTGCATTGTGAAGATTGCCTCTCCTAGCTATGTACCAGAAAGCGTTCTATACTAGAGAAACCTTTGGATTCTTACAATGCATCTTTCTGGATGCGTGCTTATTTTACAAGTTTTCTTTCCAATATTGAAAATAAACCTTTTTCCCACATTGGAATTTTAATATGACATGTCAAGGCGATGCATCTTTTCTTTCTGTGATGGAGCCAGTATTCCTTTTTGCAGTTATCCCTGACATTTGTTGACAACCACATGGTATTTCGGTGAATAACACTTTACCTGGGCAGAAGATTTTTCTGCTCTCATCCACATATCATCATTGAAGACTGAACACTTTTTGGAGTAATCACATAGGCTCCAAGTCACTAACTGATTTGAATTTATAATTCCTGATTTTGGATAGCTATTAGCTCAAAGTTTTAATATTTTAATCACTTCTGCCAACTGTAAAATAATCACTTACCTATATCCTAAGAGTTTGGAAAATTTTGTATCTGTAAAATGCTTCAGTGATGAATACATCAGTGCATGGGCTCAAAACAAAACAAAACAAAAAAACCAGAATGCTCTCAATTTTGAGCTGAAAAGAACAGGGAAGGATAAGTGTCTTACCCATGCTTCAAATAATGTATTGATATGAGTGGAATAAACATCTACACCCCTACCTGAGTGAGTCCCAAAGCAGTGAGACTGCGAGAGACCAGCAGAGAAGATGCCATGGGCCTCTCTCTTTGTAACTCTTACAGAGGTCTTGCTCAGCTGATGTTTTGAAAAGCCAGAACTATCCCAAAGTACTTAACATTTCTCTAACTGTGTTCGAAGTTGGTGATCAGTTGAAAAGAGACAAGTTTTGGCTTCAGAATTGTGGAGACAATTCAAATACCAAACAAAAATAAGTGTCTGGTTTGTAAACACTAGGGAATAGCTCTGACAAGGAAGGAAAAGCCATGTGTTTATGTTGCTTCTCTCGTCTGCAGTAACCTCAGTGCTTTTTCTTGAAGTATGCATCTACCTTGCTATCTGGATTCTATTACATAGCTTAGGCTCAGCAATATATATTTATAAAGTGTAGATGCGTGTTAAGTCTCATGAAAGCCAGTAGTAGCAACTCTAATCATAATTCAGTGCACAAATTTAGTCCTAAATTTTGTTGCTGCAGAGCTGTCATTGCACTTCTTGGCAGCACGCTCATGCTCATGAGAAAATTATCTATAGCAGACTAGTAATTAACTTGAGCTTTTTTAAAATAAGAAACCAAACTATATGAGATCTCTCCAGTGGTTCCAGCTAGAAAAAAACCCCCATCTTTATCAAAATAATGTGGTTTGTTTTTTTTTTTATTTTCCTACATGTCTATTCTCTTGAGAACAAAAAATGTGGAGAATCCTGTCTAGAAAAGGAATGTAATTGTAGTGTAAATTTAGTGCTAATGTATTCAGTGTCATGGATTTAAAGGGTTGTACATCAGTGGCAATACACTCCTTTTAAATGGTACTGGAACATTTCTGTAATTCTAACCTTGCAGCTTGGCACTGAAAAGCATCATGGTGCTGCCCATACTGTACAGTGCCATCTTCTACATTAGACTTGCAAAGTACTTAACTTGAAAAAACAGTCAAAACCTAAAAATACAAAGAAAATAAAACCCACCCAAATTCAGTTGTGAAACACATTTTCTGCTAATATAATTCAGTGCTATAGATTTGTTTTCTCCATAAAGATTATCTTTTGATATCTTCAGCTGGACTCTTTTCTTTCAATCAAGATATATTAAGTCATGATTTTAGTTAATAAAAAGATTTTGAACCTTTAGAGTCCCCAGGCCTTTTCCCTTCTGTAGCCTAGAAGAGATGTCAAATTTTAAAAGGAACTTAAAGATTTTGACATGTCACTCATGGTAATTTGCTGGAATGATAAATCAGGGAGATTTATTTTTGCACAAGTAATGGAGATACAGTAAGCAAATTTTCTTGTTTTAGAAACCTTTATATAGCACAGACATTTTCTCACTCTATTTGTAGTGATGGGGTGGAAGATGAATGAAGTAATGTTGGATAAATGACTCCGATGTTATCTGACTACTAGTACCATTATGTCTTCTGGATCTGTCAGAAATATTCCATTATATAAGACAGATAGCGCTCTAGTTACTGGCTAGAAGACTGAAATATAATGGTTATACTGGCTAAAACTAACCTTTAGTTTCCTTCAGAGGAAGCCGCTATTTCAAGAGACTTAGTTAAAATATGTTATTTCTGGCAATTGTTATTTTTATAGTGAAATGAATCACTGTTCAAAAAATAAATTTTAAATCCCCATGATGAGAACACTGAGGTTTTAAACTGTAGAAAATCTATGTGTGTCTATATATATGTATATGTAGATTCACGTATCTTCATCTTTGTAATTAATTGAAATTAATTTGAAATTAAAATACCTCTCTGATATATGGGTTGATATATAGTGCAACCCAATAGGTGGAAGCAGCTATTATTTAGCTTTTGTGTCTTGAGTTATGGAACCAAAAATGTGTATTCTATTTCATCTGTTAAAAGCAGTTGGGGAGATTTTTTTCTTTATCTCTTGTGACTCTGGGGGGAGGGGGGTGGGTGCCTTCTGATAATGGGCCAACTGTTAAAACCAGGTAGGGCATTGTTTCCTATCTCTTTCACTGCCAGTCCTCCCTCCAGGGTAATATTTTCTGCTAATGGGCCATTAAGGCTCACTAAGGGCATGACATATTCCATTGTGAGATGCTCCACCCAGTGGGAGGAGCCAACCATTCCTACCTGGATAAAAACTGAGACTCAGGAACACAAGATACCGGGTTCCACTGGATTCCTGGAGGAAGACTGGACCTCCTCTCACCATCACTGGACCCTTCTCTCTCAGGATCATCTCTGCTCCAACAGAATCACATCTGCCACTCCAGGAAGACTTACTTTTAGACTGCTTCAAACACACTGACCAACAGTGTGTTAAGTTGTATTGTTCCGTTTATTTTATTTTACCTTTTTTTCCTCTCTCCTCCTATTAAAATGTATCTCTGACTGGGAGTCTCACTGGTTTTGCTTTCAAACCAGCACACTTTTGTTACACTATTTGTGCACAGCAGAGTTTAAATTTGCAGTTCACCTATGCTTTTGGAAGCAGGAATGCATACTCCTGTGTCCGTGCATCTTTTCTCTGCTTGTTTGCAAATGTATGTGACATTACACTTGTATGATCAGCTGGTGAGGTTGCCAATGTGTTATTCCAGTCAAGGCCACACAGCCTCCAGACCATGTGACCAGCTCATTTATGTGGTAGACATTAGTGGCATGCTGCTACTTTTTGTTTAATAAAGCAGTATTTGCAGTGGGTAGAATTTAGCTACTAAAGGTCAAGTTTAGGCAGCACATGACGGGCTGAAGTCAGCACCAAGTTTTCTCTGACTTCACTCTGACTTGCATGTTTGTATTTAAATCACAGGAAATTGCAAAAATACTTAGATAACATATTTGTAAATTCCTGACTGATCCAAAAATACTTGTGTCTCTACAGTCAGGGAGACCAGATATTTCTCATGTAGGTGTTTGGTGTAAATTTTATTTATGTAAGTTCAGGTGAAACTGGCATTTGAACAGCACCCTATCCTTATCTTAAAACACGTTTACACAGATAGCAACCAATGACTTTGCATTTGACTCCAAGTGTGTCTCAAAGAGACTCATTGTGTCTCAAAGAGACACAATACCAAACTGGCTGCTTTCATGAAAGCCTTGGAACAAAGAATTTGTAATGTTGGCTAACCCTCTGGCCTTACCCTCTGCCCACCCTAGACCCTGTCAAGTAATCAGTATTTGACAGCGTTGCAGTTATAAATAAAGCTGACTTTGGTGCTCAGGAAGAGATATTTACAGAAACCACTCTGTGCAGCCTTAGGATCCATAGCCATATATCCGCTCACAGAGAGGGATGAACAAGGATCCCTGCAGAGACTCCCCAGCCACCACACCAGTGGACACAATGCTGTTTCATTGCACTGCCTGCATCTCCAATGAGAAGAAAGCAGTGATTGTGACATAGGGCCCTCTGCACAATATAATGATTTTCAGTTTGGCACCTTTTTTTTTTTTTTTTTTTTTGCCAGCTCGTGGTGTGGAATTACTCTCTCTTTGAACTGCTAAACAACAAAAATTCCTCTGCTCCCACTGGCAAATAAAAGCAATGAATAGGTTACCATTAATTAGTCTTCTGATGTCAATAGTATACCCCAGTATTCCTTTCTCAGTGATCATTTACTTCTCTCAGAGTGAAGATGATAGAAGTTGTGCAGCCAAAGAAACCAGTATGATGAAAATTATGTATAGTGATTTGCTATACAAATTGTTGATATCTCAAATGTTGCTCCAGCACCACCATTTCTTTTTTCTTTTTGGTACCACAAACCTTTGATGCTTTAATTCAAGTTACATGTTGCAGGCATTGGAATTCACTGTGAATAACAGCTATTGATTGTCCAGTCCGTTCTCCTGCTCATTTGCAATTAATGAATTGTCTTGATTTTTTTGATGGAACTTTTGATGTTATTTGTGCTTTTTTATTAATTTAAGCAAAACTCTAGTGCCTGGGTAGCCTAAGAAAAACAGTTGCAGTGTGTAAATTGTACATAATAGTTCTATTTGTTTTTCAGCAGAAGACTGACGCTTTTCAATTCACAGCCTAATAAGCAGGAAACAGGAAATCATTAATTTTGCAATTTCACAATTGCCTTTCATTGTTATACTGATTCATGCAGCTTTTCAGACCTACTTGTAGTCTGATGGAATGATAGTAGTAGCACTAGTACTCATAAATCAAAAGTAATGGTCCTACAGATAAAGAGACTGGATGTTGTCTTTTATGTGTGAGCCAAGATATTTATAGCTGGCTTCTGTCCAGCTGCAAAACAGAACACACAAGTGAGACAGAAGTGACTTCAGGCTTTTAAGACCATCAGCACGTTCAACCTACGTATCTGTTAGAGAGGAATTCCATAACCAACGGTTTAAAAGTGATTACTATTATATCTTGTTTTTATTTGAATACCTGACTGGAAACAGGCAGTATGAGCTAGTTATGATCTAAATAAATAACTATTTAAACAGTATGGTTTTTCTCTTTTTTGCTGGTCATGTTTGTGAATGCAATGTAAATGGCTTTTTCCTTGGTGAATAATTAATAGATAACTCATGGTACTGAAAACCTTTTAAGTGGATGAGAGAGAAGGAAACCCAGTGGTGGAAAATGTAGGGTCTGTTCCAGAGACTCAGGGTTCAGAACATGAGAGCAAAGGAGACAGAAACAAGTGCTCCAGGCCTCATACAAAAAAAAGAAACACACAGAAGTAAAAGAGTTTGCAGTTTGTTTTGGACTATAGCTTGAGTCTTCCTCTCACATTTATATATAGAACAAGAAAAATGTACATATCCAAGTAGCAGAGTCTGAAGCTGTATAAAGATGAGGCAGAGGAAATATTCTGGCTTCCCATTGATACCACACAAGAACAACTGATTTTTAAAATCATATTTCAGAAAGGTTTTGAACAAAACCAAAGGTTGGGGTGTGACTACCATGACAGAAGATCACCAAATCACAGAAATCACCAGACTTCAAGAAGTCAGCTAGTCCAAACCCATGTCCTAACTCAGGATCAGCTGTGCCTGGGTTACTTATGAAAAATGTCCATTTTATGTGTTCTTAAAGACCCTGAGTAATATGGACTCCACAGCTTCCCAGGACATTGTACCCCAGAGATTTCACTGCCACTGGGAAATGCTGAAAACTAGACTCAGTACTGCTATCCCTATGCAACACAGAGGCAAAATATGCATTATTTCTCTGTAGTACATCATTATATGTTTTGTGATTGTTAGCACATCTTCCCTCAGTCTTCTCTAGAACTAAACAAGCTTAAATCCTTAAACCCCTACTTGCAGCCTTGCGATAACCAGCAGCTATAATCAAGATGAATCAATTGCAGTGGTTGACTAAGCAGATACAAGGTAGTTGGGCTCTTTTTTGAACTTTGGCCACTGCTGGGGATGCTTCTGGTCCCTCAGGGTGACACAAAGAAGAGGAAAAAACCCAGCAGCTAAGCGAAGAGGCAAGGGCAAGGAAGCAGTCATTTTTTTAACATGTGCTGGTTTCCCCTTTCTCTTTGGCTTGCAGAATAAACAGCTTCAGCCTCCTTAGCTGGTGTTTGTTGTCAGCTCTCTGTTTTCTCAGACTTTGAATGTGTTTCATGCCTCAAACAACCATATCTCCTCCACGGAGTTTCAAATAAGACAGCAAGATTAGTGAAATAAGTGAGCAAATGAATGGAAGAACAATCCTTTTGAAGATACAACTCCTTGAAACTAGGAGAGTAGTTCAGGGGTGTATGATGCTGTGCTTATCCTCTTCTGATGCTCTTTAGGCATTTTGGCTTATCTACTGCCCCCTATCAGAGACAGGGATGTGGTCTGTGTAGACCTTTGGGGTGCAATTCATACCAAGGTAACTATGCAAATTTAATTTGCCATTCATACTCAGAACCTGGTAGACTCCAGTTATGACTCTTTGTCTTATTACTGTACTATATTTCACTCATCAAGTTAAACTGGAGATGTTGTCTGCAGAGTTGAGGCAAAATTGGAGCTTTGGCATAGATTGCTTCTTTTTTGGCTGAATGAATCACTTTCCAGTGTCTTATCAGAGTTAGACTTAATTAAGAAATAATACAGCCTTTGACCTCTTTCTCAGAAGATGCTTTTTCATATGTTCCTTCCTTATTCCTCCTTTGACTACTTCTGGGTCTAAACGTTTATTTGTAGCAAATAAAGATATCCCAATACATAAGCTTAGCAGTTCTTTCTAATGTCTGTTTCAAAGCCTGATTAATCAGTACATTATAATAAAGTTACTTGGAATAAGTGATCCATCAATCTCACCATAACAGAATTATCTCCGCAAGTCTAACAGTACAACCCTGAACGACTCAGATGTGTGATTTGACTGGGGAATTAATATAGATGCTTTCTCTCACTTTATATGAAAGAGGGATTTGTGCTTCCTGGTGCTTTGCCTTGAGCTCTCAGGTTCCACTCACAAATGAAGCAACAGATACACTGTCTGCAGGAGATGAGGGGCAGCAGGGCCTCCTACTCCTGCCCAAAGGCAGTTTAGGAGATGGAGAGCTGCACGTCTGCTTTGTGGAAGTTTATGAGCATTTTAATGACTTTGATTTGAAACTCTGAGATTCAAGTACGAAGACGTTTGGTTCAGGGCGCACTTGAAATCAATTCTCAGTCTGTTTGAGAATTTGGCAAGCTTTGACTTCGGATCCTCCTTGGCTGAGGTTCAGATACCTACAGAAATCTTGAAAACAGAGAAGTTTCGGCAGTTTTCAGGCTTGTAGTGGGGCTGCTGTAGTTATGTCGGGTGTTCAGTGAGTGCTGTAACAGAGATATTAAAATAATAGCAAGTCCTTTACAGAAGTTCTGATCTGCTGGCATCTTAAGAGGATATTCAATGAACTGAGAAGTTTATACTCTTTTGAATTAACTTTTATTTTTTATCACATCCTTTAAATTCATTTTTAATAGAAACCAAAGAAGTCATAAGCATACTTTCTTGCATTTCAAGGGGCAAAAGTCCATACTGAGATTATTTTTTAAAGTCTCCTGGCAGCTTTCTTTTCCAATTCATGTCTAATAGCTTCAAAAGGACAGAGCAGTTTGCATCTCTGACAGTCTGTTGGTCTACACTTATTTATGTATGAGGCTGACTCAAACTCACCAAGAATCACACAGAGTTTTTAGCCTTTGCAACCAACATCAATGAATTAAATTGACTAGAACAAATAAGGTGACAAAGGGTAATGACGAGTGGCAGAAGAAATGAAAATCATGCAATTTAAAGACTGACAAAGTCATTGGTGACCATCAGTTACAGTAAGTGTGTTTTCAAGGGGATATTTTATAATTTAAGGCTTTTAATAGCAGTCTCAATTTTACTGTCTTGTTCAAAGTATAACAGGGCATGACAACCTTTTATTTGGTTTTGCACTTCCAGGATTGATCAAGACCTGAGAGATAATGCTGGATCTGGAACATCATGAATAAACTGCTTCTGACCTTTTTTGGCACACTTATATTCCTCTTTCTGATGCAGCAAAATGAAGCTATACAGATACCTATGCACCATTTTGACTTGTATTTGACATTTTAATTTTGCTTCTAAGGGGGAGGGGCAGAAAGCTTAATTTATCATTTAACTGTATTGTTCTCATAGCACTCTCACTGGCTGCTGTTCAAAATCAATATTAACAGTCCAAGGATTTTATTTGCCTGGGGAAACTGACAGGAACCACAATTGCTTTCCCAGAACAGCTCTCCATGTGGATACCTACCTGTGTAGGTAAGCTCTGAGTCAAACACATGTATTTTGCTGCCTCCTTACGAAGTCCAAGAAAGTTAGCAGAAGCCAAAAAGAAGTAAGTGCTGTGTGCAATTTATGCACTATGTACAATGTATTAGTACTTGCACAGTTCTCAGAAACTCAGTGTTCTGAATCTAAAACAATTCCTTTAGCTGAGAAGGGAAGGCTGGAGATGGCATCCCTCCTTCACCCTGCAGTTTAACCAACACAAAGTGTTTGTTTGCCCTCTTGTTTCTCCCTGCCCTAGTTCCTTTTGCTCCCCCTGGTCTTGGGAGAAGCACAAGATGAACAATGCCTTGTTCCCTGAAAGGAGGTAGTTAAGGTTTCCACCTCAGGGGCTCCTTAAGGTTAAGCTAGAGATAAACCATTCCAAATTTGAAAGAGATGAGTTTTTCTTGAGAAACAAAACTGACTGTAAAATTATATGAGTGTTTTCAGTCCAGTTTTAGACACATGGCCTAGCTTTGGTATAATCAGACTCTGTTATAGCAACTGCTCATTTATTGTAACTCCAGCAGAAAAAATAATTTAGTCCAATAGTAATTTGCTTTGTGAGACTTAACATATCCCACAAGACTGATCCTGAAGACAGTAATCTTGTTCATCTTGCCTTTCCCAGGGAATACTATATTTAATATCTAAATACACATTTCTCCTTATGTTCTTACTGTTCCAGTGTTTAAATGGAGCTCTACATATGAAATTGTCTCCCTAAAAATACTGAAAAAAGTATATTGAAGTGAAATTTGATCTGTCTTTATAATGTTGACTTGGCAAATGCCAAGTCCATGATTAAGAATAGCTTTCCAAAATAACAAGCATTCATTCAGATGGCAGGAGTTTGCTATAGTGAAGCTAGCTGGTTTTTGCCTTCTTTCAGGCCTTACAACTTTCTCTGTGATGACTCATCTGATTTTTAATAGCTATTGCATAACACTGGTTTTCATTGTGCTTGTTTTGTTTTCCACCATATGGAGTTTCTCAGTAAGAATATACTTTAGAAGAAGGAGCTGATGTAAATGCACTGTTCCTTTACAATGCTTTGTTTTTTGGAAAGGTGGACAAAGACAAGTTATTTATATGCAGAATGACTAAGAGGCTAAGGGCAATTGAACTGTCAGCCTTTAATTTTGTATGCTTTTCTGTGGGAGATTTTGGTATGTGTATTTCAAAGAACAGTAAATACAGTTAATTTCAACTACCATTAGGCCAAAAATAGTGGGCAAGATGTAAACTAAAAAAAGTTCTCCCTTATTTATATAAATAAATAGAGCTCTGAGTATTGTGCGTTACTGAAAACAGAAACTGGGTGTCAGACAGGAACAACAGATGACGGTGTTTAGATGTACAATGGATGATTTTTCTTTAATAGCAATTAGAGTTTTGCACAATTTTCTGCTTTGTGCATGAGTTTAAAACCAAAATCAACCAACAGGCTGATGGAGAGGGAGGTGGTGCAGAGAGAAACAAGGACAAGTGGCAAGTTTGCTAGAGTGAGGTGAGAGGTCTTTCAGTTTCTTCCAGCCCTGAAACAAGCTTGTGTGCCAAATGACTCCTGTATTGAGAGGTCAGAGTGTCTGTAGGGTCCTGGGGATCTACTAAACTGAATAATCGTGCTTTCTTCCTCCTCTTCCTCTGCACAGCTCAGTGGCAGCTTGCTCCTCTCTCCCTTCTCATCCACTCCTAGCCCTTGCTCCATTCTGTAATGTGTTTCAGCTTCAGCCTTCCTCAGATTCCTCTTTTTGGTGTTTGGTCCATGGGTAATCTCACTTGAAATCTTGAATTTTATCTCCAACTGGGTGACAGATCACCTTCTTTTGAAAGCTTTATGTATTTTGAAAATAAGGAAAACTTAATGAAAAAATTGGAAAAATGCTGCTTGTATTGGAAAAATGCTGTGTGCCTGTACTTGAGAGCTGAACCAATGAACTGACAAAAGCATAGAAATTTCAAACACTTTCTCATACCTCATTCTCTCTCTAACCCAAACACTCCGTGAAATCTTTGAATTCTAAAGTCCTCTTGAAAAATGTGGATTCACAACTCATGGAAATGATTATTAGAAAATGAGAATTTGTTTCAGTATTTGCTTTGCAAATAAAACTATTTTTATAAATAGTTTTAAAAATATTACTGTTAAATCTTTAGCAAAATTGAAACTTTGAAACCATGATTTGCTAAGATGAAACAAATGCAATTATATTTGTGGATTAATTCATTAGATGATTCAGCTGTTTCAACTTTGAATGTACAGGACAGTGAGTAGAGGCCATGAAAGCAAAACTCAACAATCTTTCATTTAAATAAAGGATTTTGCTTTAGCTCAGCTGAAAAGAAAAAATTTTCCTTCTTTTAAAGGAAATCGACAACATACTCGGAAGTTCTTTTTCCATTCTAAGAATATTGTGCCGAGTAGGTATAACCTGCCTATCAGCTCTATTAGAGTGCCAAACTGTAAGGCTCTTTTCAAGTTTACAATGCCATAATTAATTAACTAAATGTTTTGCATTGGCTCTGCCTCTGGCATCTTAGTATAAGTTTTCATAGCCCTTTATTCTCCTCAGTGCCATCTGACCTGAGCTTTCATTACCCATGAGAAAAGACTAGGGAGTTGTGTTTAGCCCTCGCTTCAGCAAAGCCCAATAAAAGATAAAGCTTGAGCTTGTTTTATTATGAATTTTCTCTTGCTTTCCCCTGTGCTAAATGTAATAAACCTGAAAACAGGTGCACTGGCTCAGTTGGCATATTTTCTGCTTGCTCTCAGACAGTCCTTAGCAAAGATGCATAGCATAATGGCACACTATCTCCTATCCAACGGTGTGGTTTGAGTTTTCTAATATCCTGATAAAATTGCCAGCAGGTAGGATTCTGGCTCTTCAGAGCAAGCAACAATTCACTTCCTTATGCAAAGACAATTTCCTAGCTTTGCCCATGAGTAAGACTAAAGTGAAGGATGCAATATGAAGTTGGCAAAAATTCACCAGCACCTCTGTACTTATTCTACTGTGCTATGAAAGTCTCACCCTCCACTAACATGGACAGCAAAATTGCTGGGTCAATTATGCCTGTGTTGGCAGCAACCATTCTTTGAAATTTTTAGCTAAAGCAGTATGCATGTACCTCAATCCTGTCATCCATCCGGGCTTATATTCTCAGCTTAGAAAACGAGATTTAAGGAATCAAAAAAATTCTGTTAACACATATTACTTAGATTCCATTGGTAAAGCCTTAGCAGTCCACAAGACTGGTTAAAACAAATTTCCACTGAAAATGACAGGTTTAAATTTTTATTTACTAGTAAAAATGAAAGTGTCTTGTTTTTTGGTAATTAGATAATTTGATATATTGAGATATTGCCTACAAATAGTGTCCTACAATAATTATGTTGTTGGAGTATATGTGATACCACTGTAATATGACTTGGTGTGGTACAGCTTATGCATTTCTATTATGGGCAGCTGATATTTTACATTTAAATTAATATTTAAAAAAAACCAAAAAAACCCAAAAAACCAAAAATGGAAAATAGAAAAAAATAGGGCAAAATAATAGCCATAATAAGAAGAAATTCTGAGGCTCTACTGTCCCTAATTTCAATAGACACAAACATGAACTCTGGAATAAAGACAGAATGTAACTTTTATGATATTGTGGTCTTTCACTGGTAAAGAAGTGGTTCTAAAAATTAGTTTTTCTGTTAGGTAGAGACCATGTTCTGGCATGGCAAAGTGGTATTCCGGAAGATGATTGTAATATTTGGACACAGCAGTAGAGACAACTCAATTAGAATAGAAAAGATTATTTAACTCTGTAGAAAATGCTCTACTGCCTCTGGAGTACCGGCTTGTTAGAACCTCTGTATTTTTTTCACAAGTGTCATGGGCTTCAGGACAATATATAAGGAATCATTTGATGTCCAGAAAAGACATGCTAGTCAGAAAACCCAAGGAAACTCAAAGGGATTAGTACATTGAAAAACAGGTGGTTGGCAGCTTACACTATCATCCTTCTAGTATTTACCTTGTAGAATGAACTTTTAATGATAAGCTTTTATTATGTCTAACAGAGAATCACATAATGAGAGCCAAATGGTAGAAAATATCTTCAGACCAGAAATGTGAACAACTCTTAGTAAAGAGGATAAGCAGTACTGGACAGCAGGGTTTAAAGACAATTTAGATTTTTGATGTGTTTCCCACTCAATTTGGAAAGTAGCAACAGGCTTTCTCCACACTGTGTATGCTTTATTTTACAGTATTTCTTTATTTTCCCTTTGGACTTCAAAATGTCGGTATCAATGACAGAAAACATCCCCCTTTCTTCCCCTTTAAGGGTGTATGGAGCAGTGGTATTACCTTAAAAAAATCTTGATTCTAAAAGAATCTACGAAAACCTGTGAATTTTGCCATTAAAAACAAAGAAAAACATCACAATGCATTTCTATATTGCATGGGCTGGTTACATAAGAGCCCAAACCCCTCCAACTCTGAAATTCTCTGAAACTGTGATGACTGGGAAAATGCTTAAATTTAAACCAAATGGATTGATTTGGTAGGAAGTGAATCACACAAACTTGGATGTCCCTCTGCTACCCTTCAACATTGTTTGATTATTTTGCTAATTCTAGAATGCTGCATTCATTCTCAGCAGATGACTATTGAGCATCAATACAGATTTGTTTTCCTACCTGCTGGGCATTTTTTTTCCCAGTCTACTCCTTTTCAGAACTGTTAACACCTTTTGCTCCTTATCTGTTTTCAGCTACTGTTGCCCAAGAAGCTATAAATGGCAGTTTTCCAGCAGTGTCCGTTACAAAGGATTAAATTTATAGGGGAAGATCCACTGTGACTTGTCACCACCACCCCTTTTTCAGGTTTGTCAGCATCCAGCTGCAGCCAAGCAAACTTAGCTCTTCCTGGCATGCTGGTTTTCTGAGGCAGACCCTGATGAAGGTGCAGACTTTTTGCTCCAAATCCATACTCAGAACCTTTTCCCCCACCTTTTTCAGATCCCTCTTGTGAAGGGAGAGCCCTGGCTTCCCCCAAGGCAGCTCCAAATGTCCTCGGACACAAGGCACACTCACAGAGGGATATGCAGCAAGGTCTCCTCTCTTCATCACCTGGATTAGATTCCTTGGCCTTTACCAGAACAGGCTCTGCCCTACACCCCTGTCAGAAACAATTGAAAGAATTGCTAGCCACAGAAGGACAGACTTCTCTTCCTTTAATCCTTTTTTTTTTTTTTTCCTGCCTCCCACTGCCATTGCTTTTGCTGTTTTCCTTCTCCCTCAGTCTGAAGAATCATGGAACAATAACAAATGTGGGAAAAGTCTATTTTTTTTCTTTAAAGTATAAGAATACTTATTTCCTTGTTATGTTACATATCACTTTGGGTCAGGGTTTTCAATGCCCCATTTATTTCAGATGGAGCAAAGTTGAAGGCCTCTCATCTCATGTCTTTTTTCCTGTCCTTCCTTCTACCCTGACAACCTGTGGGAGAGGAATCTATATGCCAAGTTGATGTCTACATAAGCCCAGAAGGGAAATTTCATGTCGGACAAATCAGACCATTCATCTCCCAACTGGGTACCTTTTTCTAGAAGGAAAAGACTGCATAGTGGTCTTTCAGTATTGTAAATCGTTAGAATCTAAAGAGATCCTAATCTTTGTAACACATCCACGTTGCCAGATGCTTGGGATAGCTAATAAATAATTTTGTGCTATTGCTGCATTTTTGATCTATCCTAAAGAGGGTGAAAGTCAGCTTTAATACTTCAGAACCCAAATCTACTTAAAGTAGATATTACTATTTCACATTCCTTATTTGTCTATGTTACTATATGTTATACAGTTGCAAATATAGCAGCATACTTGACTTTTTTCAAGATAAAACTTTTAAAAATTGAAATTCTAAAGAGGAGATTCACTTTGGATCCCTGACTTCAAACAGTTTGGGTTAATACACTTTCTTCCTGTTCCAACCTGTAATTCACATCACAGCATCTAGAATTTTATGCTTTGTGAAAATTTTTCTACCAGTGGAAGCCATGCAGACTGAGCAAGCACACAGTTTTCCTGGGGAGGGCTACAGTCTTTATCAGCTCAGGATATTTCTACTATGGAAAGATTTCGTGCCAGAGTGAGCTGCACACATCACTGCCCTCATATAGTTGGAAAGCTGCTTGCTGAAATCCATCGCAAACCAAACCAGAGTCGACCTGGCATGTAATGAGCTCACCCAGGGGCAATGCAATCCAGATCTGCATCTTGAAAGCAAAACCTATCCTGGTGCTAACATTTATGTTTCAATATAAAACTGTGACATTGTATAGGTTTTATACTCCCTTGATTTGTGTTTATAACACAACAGGGGATTGTTCTCCTTTGATGGATTTTGCCCTTTGGTATTCTCAGGTAAGCACACTGAGCTAGTTTTATGATAGCACTAGTAGTTTTTAGGGTATTTTTTGTTTAAATGCTGTGCATTATATTTGAATTATTTTTTTTCAGTTTCTAAATATTTACAAAATATCTACAAATTATTTTTAGGATCCCATCTGATACAAAATGATTTTGATCTGTATTTCAATTAAAGGAATTGTGTTGTAAAGGAGATTATAATTTAAAAAATGTGGCAGTACACTCACTTCTGATTTTGCAAAGGCATAAATAACTGAGGGTTTTTGCATATACTTCTTTCCCTTCTATCCATAGGATACATATTCTTAAACAACAGGCTTTTTGGAAATGTCTTTTCCTACATCCTTTTTTCTGGAGAACAAAAGGGTGGGGGAGCAGAGAGGGAGAGTTTAAAAATAAAAGAGAAAAAACATAATGCAAAAAAAAAATGTTTGTGGTTCTTTTAAGAGTCTGCTTTACCATTGGCTGTGGCAGCCACTGCTGGGCTTTTCTCTTTTTCATTCTCATTCTACACTATTTCACCCTCTCTTAAGATAATCTTAAGTTTATAGATAAATTTATAAAAGTTCCTCCATATCCTAACAAGGTACTGGGATCTGCTGAGCTCACTGAAAGCCATTTTGGAACAATGGGATAATCAACCCAAATTTCTTCTGACCTCTTTCAGAAGGCACAGAAGGCTTTATTAAGGCACAATCAGGCTAATACGAATTGCACACCAAAATTTAAATTTAGGACATGGGAAATGCAAGCTTACTGCAGGCCTTGTGCCTAAAGTGCTTACAAGATTTAACGAAGAAAACATATTTGTTAAGTAAATCCTCACATCCGTGGCTTCAACAGTGTCATCAAGCTACTTTGTTTCTGCATTCACCTAAGGTTCTATTTTGGTAATTGTCTTTTCCATGCTAACTTGCTTGTCAGCCCCAGTTTGGTGTGATTCAGCTGGTTCTTCAGTGAGAAAGCCTGAGAACAAACCAGAGAAGAGTTTTGTGTCAACAATGATAATTTCCAAGAAGGGTAACCAAAGAGATTGGGGTTTTGGAAGTAAGGTAATTCTATACTGGAATCGTTTATATATCTGTAAGGACAAGTGATGGATGAGAAGGCCAGTGGAGCCAAGGTGCAGGAGGAGGAGCTGAAGTCAAAGTATAACTGTTAGTCTTGCTGATTAGTGTTTCAAGTTTCCAAGGGAAGCAGGTCTGCCAGACTTTCATCTAACCTGCAAGACATTGTCCTTTGCATGTTAGGTCAATTTCTGACTGTGCCCACTGGATGAGAAGTGAATTTATCATGTTTGCCTTTTTCTTGATCAGGAGACTAGTCCCCCAGCTCATGGTAATCTGCATTGTGCAGTTGTGTGTTTGCAGTGGAAATGCAAAAAAAAAGCTTCCTGAGATAAATTCCTGTCAACCTCTTTCTATTTATATGTAGGGCACCTATGGAGATATTTCCAATATATTATCCATATATTAGAGAATGAAGCTTTGATCTACAACTTTAGACACATCCCCCTGCCTTTTCTGCTGTCTCTTCCATGCACATCTAGTCCAATGTAACCTTTGGGGCTCACTGAGAAGGCAGCCAGCCATAACATCTTGTTTTGTCATATGCAAGCAAGTAATGGCCTTTTGTTTTCCAAGCATTTCAACCACAAATTTTCATCAAAACAAAATCCTTGGAATAAATATTTCACTTCTAGGTAATGGTGACATATTCCTTTCTCTTCATTCTGTTGGCAATTGGGAGCTTTTCATACACTGTGAGAGGCGGGGTCACAAAAAGGTTGTATTCTTCTCCAAAGCTACACAGTGACATTTTAGGCTGAAAGTTTGCGAGATGCTTGGTAATGGTAATCAAAGCAGACTATGGAAGGTTAATATGATATTGGCATTTCTGTGGATAGTCTTGTCTACAGTCAACAAAACCCATGATGGATGTCCTAGGGAGGCACAGGCTTTTGTTGCGTACTCTGAAGATCTGCTTGTATTTCAAAATTGATTATAGGTAGACAGCTTATTTAATTAGAATCATATCGAGTATATCAGGGAGCAAGCCAGAATTTATACTGCATGTCTAACATAATAATTAATTATATATACCTGAATTATATATATACAACACATTTAGAAGATTTTCTTCCTATGTCACGAAATTCTTTGTCCTATTAGTATGTGTTGACTGCTTCATTTGTGGCAGGACTTATAAATATGCTTCCCGACAAGAAATTAAGCTTGTCCATTCTGGATTGGAGAAACATCTGTTTGGTCCAACGTCATGATGGAGGCCAGGAACAAATGTTTCAGGAGAAAATATAAGTACCAGACATTACGTAGACACGGGGTAATCTGCACTGCAACGTTAAGCTTCACCCCGAGCTTGACTAGAAGCAGATACATGTAAACCTCAAGGTAGGTAGTTTCATACCTTTTTTGTAGTTAATAGAGTATAATAACAAGAACTTTTAAAGTTATTTGAATGTCACCTTCCCTCTTGAATCTGGGTAGGCTTGCCATGGCAGCTCCTGTCCGATTAGCCAATTGCAAACTATGAGAGAGCATTTCCATTCCCCAGTTTTGAACCTATTACCTTTCAATGCCATTAAATAGCTCTTCACTACCTTTCAATGTCATAAAATAGCCCTCTTATTTTATTTTTTCTCTTTCTTTTTCTTGTATTATGAAGCGGAGAACAGTAATGTTATATGGAATGCAGCTTTCGCTCTTCAATCTTCCATCTCAACAATTTCAGGTTGTTCCCCTGAGGAAGATACCTTTCACAGCCTCAACTCTTCAAGAATGCTCTCTCATGTTGTGGATAATTGCTCTGGCTTATTGCAATAGATCCTCAGATGAGCCCTGGCTCCACCAGCTGCTCTGTGCAGTATTCCTAAGGACTATGGTATATTTAGCCAGCTTGTGAGGATGGACATTTCCTTCATGAGCCTGGGTATTGAAATGCATTTCCCCACAGCTATTGTATATACTTTCAATGGGTGCCTATGTCTATGTGTCTTTCTAAAAATAACTGTTAAGTAAGATGCTGAATAATGTTCTTTCAAGCTGGCATGTGTGGATGGCCAAAACATTCCAATCTGCAGGCAAATTTAGGAAGTTTGCTTGTGGGTGTCTGTTCATAATCTCTTCATGAGAGTAGTACTTCCTTAGAGTGGAATTTATGGGATTTTAAAAATAAAAACCTATGAAGAATTTATTTTGAACTACAGTAGAGGAAATGATGAGGAAATGATATTACTTGGAGATTACTGTACTTGCTGTTGTAATGAAAAACAACATGTGATATTTTTTGCATTGTATATTTTGGTTTTTTCAGTGTTTATTTTTTTATATTTACACTTACAGGCTTCAGCTGAAACCCAAGTCTATGACTATGCCAAGAGGTGACATTTATACAAGGAATAATAACAGGCCAGTTTAATTTACTGGGCACTGAGATCTGCTGGTATGGAATGGCTCATGTTTAAAAAAAACATCTCAAACTCCAATCCAGAGGACTGCATATAGCCCATTGGGAATGGTCCCTGGACCACTCTGACTGGTAAATCATGTCTGAAATTTGTTTATGGAAACTACTAGCTTAAAACAGAATGCATTTTTTGATTATTAAAAAAAACACCTAGTATCTATTGAAAGGGTTTGAGTGATTTTAATTAAGGACATTATATTGACATTCAGGTAAATAAACCATTGACATTATGCTGAATTATGGAAGATAAAGTTTCTCCAGATTGCATGATATCAGTCTTAACTTTGAATTTCTGATAAGAATATGAAATTGAAACATGAGCATTTAAATTAAAAACTGCTGCTCCTGAATTGTATTGCTTTATGAAATAGAGATGCATTTTGGAAGTAGCAGCAAGCTGTGCTTACTGCTAATGCAGTGGTCATATTATGGTGGACATTAGGGCTGGAAGGACTGTTGAGAGATTTTCTTGTTCTTTTCTTGGGAAACGATGGCTAAATGCTTCCAGAGATGGAGAGATTCTAGACTCCCCAAGTAGATATTGCAGCACCTAAATACAGTTTCATTGGGAAATATTCTCCTAAATTTCTTTTGCTTCACTTTAAGTCCTTAGTGATATAAAGAAAAAAATTAAATCTATATAGCCTTTCATTTAATCTGCTCATTTTAATTGCTTCTTTACTCGTGTATAATACATGACAATATTCATGCAGTCAACCATTCCTACATAAGGCCACTGAGCTGCTGTTTATTTAGAAAATTACTCTATCATTTTAGTTCTTTGAAAAGCTTATAACCACTACTCATTTGGGCAGGATTGCTTGAAAATGAAGTAAAAAATCTTGCTATTCTCTCTTTCAAGGCAGACATAATTGTGACATGGGATTATGCTCAGGAAAGACCCTTTAGAGACCCGTTCAACACAGCCTTCTAGTTATGTAATGATACAAATTTGCTAACTGCTCTTTGAACACATTTTTGAAGCAACCAAGTGTTTACTTAGGGCTAGTTTCCCCTAGAACATATTTTCTTAATTTGAACACTCAGTCCTCATCTTGTATCCAGAGCCCCCTGTTACTAAAGTTGAGTCTAGAATTAGGATTTGCAGGTCAGCAGCTATTGCTGGGAAAACTTCGCAGTACCCGAATGAAATGCAACTGCAACACTGAGTAATTGTGTCCCAATATTCTCACATTTGAAGATGGCCAATTTTATCCTGGTCTGAATGCTGTGCCTGGATATATGATACAGGAAACAGATTTCTCAGAGGAGAGAAAGCCTTCCTGAAGAGGCACGGATGCTAGCAGAAGTGAAGAAACTGTGGAAAGAATGTTTGAGGGGATAGGATGGCTGGGGAACATTCAAGGAAGACTAGATAGGAAATGTGGCACCTCTGCAGTACCAAGAAAGAGAAATTTCTACAGGTGATACTGAAGGACTGAGGGGATGTGGAGACGAAGATATCTCCACTAAAAGCATCTTAGACAAGAAAACTTCTCAGCCCTCTCCTACAAAATCCCCCAAAGGCCTGAAAATGCCCTTTGACTTCCTTAATCCTGACCATTGCTTACAAATCCAAGCTTCCTTCTGCCATGAAAAAAATTGTCTGTCCAAAAGCAATTTTGACCATCCCTTTCCAATAGCACTTCTCATTCTCAGTACCAGCAAAATATTGAGTTGTGCTGCCTTCTACTTTAGATGCTTTGCCCTCATGCCCTACAAAATATGTCAGTTTGTCTATACTTCTAAGCTTCCTTTGAATAACATGAATAGCTGGGGCTGTTTGGAAAATGAAGAATGTCTCTGGGCCTTCTTGGGGCAAAAGAAGAAACCTGGCAGCAGGTGAACTGCAGAAAGAGAGCTCTTCCTGAGAATGGTTTGAACAGCAGAATAAAAGTGGCTACATAGACAAAACAGCAATGATACCCTGACTGCTCTTAAAATGTGAACAAATGGAGAAACAAGTTTCTCCCTTTGCTTCAATTTAAACTTTTCCTTGTACCATCCTCAGTGGTACTGAGATAATCATATATCTACGCTGTAGAGACTTTGTGCGTAATTGTAGCATTTTCTTCCTTTAATCTTTTAATTCCAGCCCCAAAAACTCCCTCTAAACTCTTTCAGTACCTCCTCATAAATGTTTCTTTTAATACTAATAACTAGTCACATTTCAGACCAAATTAAGGATCTTCTTTTAAACTCCAGGGACCCTTTTCATTGCAAACATTCAAACTAGGAGGATATTATAATAACATAAAGAACACTTACATAAATTTTTCTCTATAGAAGAAACATAAAGGGAATAAACAATAAATGATGAAGTATCTGTAAAGAGCTCACAGAAAGCCTGCTGAGTTGGTGCCTTTTTCCTTATTCCAGAATAAATGTAAAAAAATATTACCAGTTTTAGAATACACACCACAGTCCTGGCATGAGAAGTGATTTTTTTTTTCTCCAGTGAAGTTTTATTATTTGTGTCTTCATGTATTTATTGTTTACTTGATTCTGCCTGTGACTGACTCACAAACAGATGGACACAGTGAATTCCTGGAGAAGTCCTGCAGTTTAATTGGATTGTTTATTTGCAGATTTTGGCTAAGCCTGGGGAAATATAACAAGGAGAAAAGTCTGAGGTCAAAATTTAGATGCAGGTGTTTTCATAAGCTTTCAGCTCTATTGCTGCATTTCCATATGGGTGTGCATTTGTTCCCATATTTGCTCACATGGCCCCAGTAATTTCTTTTATATTAGCCATAACCTTTCTTTCATCAGCTACATTACACATGATTTGTTTGGTTTTTATTTGAGAAACAGTGTCCAACCATTTTAAAAGGTATGAATTCACCACAGTCATGCAGAATTATTGTAAGACATAATCTCGATTGTCTGATGATATAAAGGTATATATGATCAAAACTTGAAGTCTCTGCTTTATCAAATCACCCCAGGTTTGGGCCAGAACATGGCTGAAACATGACAGTGTGTCAACCAAACAAACCATTCTGTACCTCTCATCAGCTTCCTTTTAGCCTGTGTACAAATTACTAAGCCAGTTCATCATACACTGTCCTTCCTCCCAGCGTGGCTGGGAGATTAAGAAAGACTAAACAAAGTGACTTTGTGCACAGTTAAAGCAGTTGTTCTTGGCTGGTTCCTTTTCCATTGTGCAAATGTTGTTTACCTGAGGACAGTTGCTGTTTGTCACGCTACACTGCTAATGGGTGAGCTTTATTGTTTTGGTTTCTCCCTTCCAAGAGGGTTCTGGCGTGTGGATTCATGCTGTGTATGAACTCGCTTTCTGAATCCCTCTTGTATCACTAGCCCAAACAAATGTTACTCCTATGGAGCTCTGCACACAGCTGCCAACTAAATTATAGTGAGGAATCAGGTGGTTTTACAGCTACTGGTTCCCCTAAATAGAGGAAACACTGCATCTCACTACATTATATCACACTGAAAGATAATGTATTTTTATATTTTTAATATTCTCTTGGGACCAGAGGATGTCCTGGATTAAAGACTTATCATAATTTACCTTGGCAATTTCCAAATCATGTCTTTGTGCTCTAGAATTTTCAACAGTCAGTAAATAATACAGGCAGTTGTACTGAAGGAATACAGATTACACTCTCTGTATATGAAAATTCCCTGCTGAGAAGTAATTTTTTCTCATATGTATCCTTCTAAACATTGAGTTTTTGTATAAAAAACTATCTGATCTTGGATCCTAGGTATTGCTGTGATAAGGAAGCAGTGCAGTGGAATGGCATTATGCATAAAGGATAGTGTGTAACTGATCCTGCATGAAGACCAGGATTTATTTTCCTAAATTTAATCAGTCATATAAAACTTACAAGTCAATATCATATTTGATCATAAAGAACTATTTTGCCATTAGTATCTATTATTTGTACCATGATTTGACCTCGAATTAAAAGTCTCCTGAATTCAAGCGTATGGTCAAAAGACAATTCCAATTCCAGTTAAGTGGGGTGAAAACATAAAGGAAGCATTAGAAGGAATCTTTAGTGCTGCTCTGTAGATGAGACTGATGAGCTTGCCAGGAAGATGAAAACATCAGGAAAATGGCAATTTTTTCTGCTGTGGTTATCACTTCTACAGGACAATTTGCTTTCCTAGGGTTTTAAGATGTTTTTTGGGTGCCAGTCCCCTAGGTCCTTGTATAAAGAGGAATAATAATTCTGTCAAATCTAAGTCCTCTAAAATTGTTTGTGCGTGGCCTGTCAAGATCTCTGTAGTTGTCTTAAAAATAGTGAATCTTTGCAACAATAAAACAATATCCATTGTAATCCAAGGGTTTGAGCCTTCAAAGTAAATTTTCACTTCAATCTGTAGAACTTGATTTTTTTGTTTTTCATTTTTATCCCATGACACTGTGAGCTCAGAAAAAAATTAAATATCATGACAAAATGTGTGAAATAAAAAGCCCATAACTAGACCTGGTAAGTTTCAGAAGATGTATGTTGCCGTTGTCCCATACCTTTCCAAGAATGTAATGGGTATGTCATACCATAAAGAATAGGAGAAAAGCACATTGAATGCTGCTGAACTAGGACTGCCATGTTGAGATCATAATCACTTAGTGAAAACTTCATCTATCACACCCAGCACTCTCTAGCCATGGAGGGGAAAATGGTCATCCGCCTACTCCCAGGTGTGCAGTTTCTGCCTAGGAGGGGGCAATGAGCCCAAACTGACTAATGTCTGACTAATTGTCTTTGCTGGGCCTCAATTCTGCCAGCAAAGGTAGCTTAGGCTCCTGTCTGTTGGGTACAAACAAATAGAAGAGGAGCAGTATCTTAGTCTTGCAAGTGATGTAATGAAAAACAAAATAATTTGTGAACTTTACTAACCATTTACAGCAGTAAGTAATATAATAAACATAACAACTTTTTCTTTTTTTTTTAACTTGTCAGAATCTTGATACTAACATATTATTTTACATTTCCATGTCAAGATCTATAATGACAATTTGAATCCTGGCAAGAAGGGTACCTCGCCAGAGATCATATAAATCACATCTAGAGCTTGGTATGTTCCTCATGGGTGATATATACTCTACAGCATAGATGCTGCGTGGTGTTTAAAGTGCCCAATGCTTATTTTCCCTATTCAGCACACATCCAATACTGATTTGAGGAAATACCTTGCAAGCTGCTAAAAGTTTAGCAGTACTCAGAAGCTCTATGTCTCTTGCTTGCACTCTACCTTACGCTTACCAAAGGCAGTTTCAAGACAGCAGTCAAGTAGAATTAGGAAAAGATACATATGCAACCAACAACTTGTTCCTGGAAGATTGCAGCCTGGGATTTTTCAAGCATGGAGCCATCCTGCCCTGGTAGTCTGGCATGTGCTTCAGCAGCAGACCAGGCACTGTGAACACTTTAGAGGGCTAGCTAAGCAAACACAAGACTATGTCAGTGCAGATGTTCTTAACATTTATGCACCATGGCTGTGTTCACAAGATTAATGTCCCCAGAAGAGATTCACACAGTAGATAAAGATATCTAGCTGAATTTAGAGGTTGAAAGCTGATCTAAAGCATGCCAAGTCATTATGTGCTTATCTGGATTTCTTGCTGTCAGGTTAAGGCCAGAGGAAATCCATGTGAGAAACATTTCACTAGAGGTGAGTACTGGAAGGAAAAATAGGTGTATTACAAGAGTTAGTTAATGTGAAACTTGTAATGATGATACCCTTCCAAGATGAGGGTGGGTGGAAAGTGGGAGGAGGATTTCACCTAGCAGGAAAGAAACAAATAGTAGGCTTGGCCAGTGGTCAAGCGCTCTATACAAATTAATGCTGACTCATAAAAAGGCTTCTTCTTTAGACTGAGAAATACTAGAAACACTAACACCAGCAACACACTGGGGGTGTGGGCTACAGAGATCACTCTGTCCTATAAGCGTCTACCTGAGGACAATGTACGTGCTGAAGGACTGAGCATGCTGATGCCAGACATCATCAGGCATGGCTGTATTTTTGCAGATTTCCATCAGAAATTAATTGCTAGAGCTGAGCTCAGTATGGCAGACGTCACTCAGTCTCACCACTGTACCCACTCACACCAATCAGTTAGTTTAGCTTAGAGCCAGCTGCCCTTTTACTCCAGCTCACCCTTTCAGATTGGAAAGCAGAACTATTTTATTTATTTATTTATTTATTTATTTATTTATTTATTTATTTTTAAACAGGAATAGAGTCTCTTCAGAAGAAACTGTTGCAGCCTTACCAATACGGCCACTCATTCTCCAATGTCTAGGGCAGTTCCTGGAGGAACAAGTTCCTCTTATAGTAGACTTGAGATAGCAAAAGTAAGAATAAAAAACAACTAATGAGCTGCCTGCCTCTCAGCCATTAGTTCCATGCTGTTTGCATATCTTCCACTATGCGTAATCCTTCTGTGTTTTCAAGGGAGAATAGAAAAATGGGATTCTATTGATTTTTTATTTTTACACCGGGCTGATAAAAAGTTTAACTATTTCCTCTGCTCAGTAAGATTTTCCATGATTTGATTATTGTAATAAAAAGGGTAAACAAAGAAGTAAAGTTCATTGAAATCCACACATTATTTTGTATTTACAAATACAGTTCTAATTTAGCTCTGTTTCAAACCAATGAACAATTCTATGTTATTTGAAGATTTTATGGACCTGACTTGATAAAAATCACAGAAAGATCTAAGCCAAATAGTTACAAAATTTCCTAAGGAAAACCAAGGAAGAATGTTCTGTCGGTACAGTTTGAAATATTAAAAAATGAGCATTAAGTTTTCAGGTCAGAAGAAAGAGATTTCAAGGAGAAAATGTTATATGCTGTCAATACAAAGAAGCCTTTCAATAGGCTTTATAAAAACAAATGAGAGCTGGAGGTGAATAGCTTTATAGGGCTGCATTCAGCAAAGAAGGCTTACACAATGACAAAGAACAATGATAACTGCACTGCAGAAGCCTGAGACATTTCATTCCAGTTCCACGAAAACACAAAAGTTCGGGTAACAGCTCAGTCTCTGTATGAACTTGAAAACCTGGGCGAGAATTCTGAAGGCAGAAGATTCAGTCATGACGGGGACAGTTCCTCCTGCCTGTGACCCTGCATGAGACATTGTGGTGGTGGCTTGACCCTGGCTGGATGCCAGGTGCCCACCAAAGCCACTTTACCACCCTCCTCTTCAGCTGGACAGGGGAGCAAAAACACAGCACAAGGATCGTGGGCGGGGAAAAAGACATGGAGAGCGATTACTCACCAGTTACCATCATGGGTGAAACAGACACAGCTTGGGGAAACTATTTTAGTTTATTACCAGTCAAATTCTTCCACAGAAATGGAGAAGCTTCCAGCAACTTCTCACAGAAGCTATCCCTGTAGCCCCCAACCAACAAACCCTTTCCACACAAATGCAATACAATTGTGGATTCTCTTACATTAGATAGGGACTGAGGTCATGAGATACGTGTCAGAAAAGGGGAAGAAAAAAGAATTATTGATGATTTCTGCTGCATTTACAAGCATGTTTTCTTAGTTAAACCATACCAACCAAGATATATGTAGCAATACAACAGTGTAGGAATATTTCTGGGGAGAAATCAGCTGTAATATTTAACAGTATGCAACTCTGTGAGGATACATATCTCTCTGCCACTTAGAATTTTACTGTGTATCTGATTTGAAAGTGAAATCATGAGTCAGAGATTGACATTAAAGGCACACACTGTAGTGCTGGGAGCTGAGGGTATCCTGTTAAGGCTCGTCCCATAACAGCAGGCTCAGGCTGAAGGGTGCCAGCAAGGCTCTGCCTGTCAGCCACAAAGCTTCACTTCAGACATAAGGAAAGGGCAGCTCAGGCCAGAGAGCAAAAGTAGTCTATTTTCCTTCAGATCACCCATTAATGACTGGGGGATGAGCCCATAGAGAAGAATGGATAAGACTCCTTAAAGACAGGAATGCCTTATGCACATTTCTCAGTGTCTCCTTCCAAAAGCCATACCATACCTCCTGGACTGGAGAGTTACTGAAATTTCTATCTTACTGAAATTCTCTGTGCCTAGTTTCAATGCAGAGCAAGGATCTGCTGATTAACTGTTTTCCTGAGGAACCCATGCACTTTGCTACCCTGCCAAAAAGGATTTAAGCTCCTTTACTGAGCAGACAATCAAAGCACTGGGAACTATGAGTCAAAATGCACAGCAGCTGCAGGGATCTGAACAAGGTGGGAGTTGGCCTCTGCTGACATTGTGGGACAAACTACTAGGGAAGAAGGCAGGCTGAAGACAGCAGAAACACTAAAGAAGCTGATGGCCAAGGCAGCAGAAAAATCAGAGAAAAAAATTTAGCATGACTTAAAAGCAGAGTTTGTAGGGAGAGAGTTGTCAGGGAAAAAACATGGAGAAGTTAGAATTCAGCAGCGTGAGGGGCAAAGGGTTGGTCTCCATTCTCCATAAAGAAACAGTCCTTGGCCAGGGGTAGCTAAGGTTCGAGATCCCTGGCAGTGCTGGTGTGACTGCTTAGGTGATCGATTACCTCAGGACCCAGTGAGCTGCAACAGCTCAGCCTAGAGAAGACCTTATATTTATGACATATCAGCTCATCTGACTAGTTTTTATTGAAGCAGAGAGTGCTTGACTGAATAGTTATGCCAGCAGGTCCACAAGTCAGTAACCCCAGCAAATAGTGCAGATAAACAGCTGGGAACAAGCCAGGGCTGGCAGTGTCTTCACTTGGCTCTGCTGCAGTCAGATCAGGATGTGTGACCACAGCCTCGATACAGTGATCATCCACTCAGGTCAAAAAGGGTAACTACCTTTGGAGATGCTTCGTTATTTTGGTGCCCATGTGCTAAATTGTGAGAAAGCAGCATGGCAGGTTTTTCTTCTTTACTTGATTCTTGAGAAAGAAGGGGACTCTCCATAATTTTTCTGTGATTACAGTGTTCAAAACTAAGCTTCACTTCTCTTTATTAAGAAAATCCAGAACAAATTATTGAGAAACTTCCTGCAGTTTTTTCTAAATGAGCCTGCAATTTGAAGAATGTCCATCATCATCATCATCTGCTAGAAGCTTTCACCTCCCTTTCAATGAAAGTTTGTCCTCTCTGGTTACCCTTCTCTGTGGTGGGGAAGGTGATGGCCTCTCCATGATAAAGTTGTGCTCCCTCTGTCAGACTTAGTGCTCTGCACTGCTACTGTGGAGGCACCCAGGACAACTTTTCCTTTCCTCAACTTACTGGACGTGTCATGTTTTTGTTCCGTGACCACACTTACTGTGTCCCTACTATTTTGACTTCCCTTTTCTTTTGGCGTGTGTGCGTTTCCCCCTGCAGCCTCAACTTACTCTTTTCACATCCCTTTCAGGATTGTGTGGTGCTGAAACTGCGATGACTCAGAGAGTCACTCTGGGCAGCTGGAACTGCAGCAGAGCTGAGTGCTACCGGGGGAGGACAGAGGGCTTAGGCAAGGCGTGATGCTGAGCTCTGGGGCTGGGACACTGCCTGGCAGCCTTACAGGCCACCAGGGCTGCTCTGGAACTTATGTCCCTGTTTATTTTGATTCTGGCTGAGCACTTTCACCCAGTCAAGCTTTTTAACTCTCTTCTGCAGTCATCAGAGAAAAAACTGAGGTTCTTTTTCATTTGGAAAAAAAAATTATGTAATTCCTCAAATAAGGCTCTAGGAATAGTTATCTATAATGATGAACTAATAGGAACAGAAAGACTTGTGGTGAGCTGATTGTGAACTCTTCATTTGCCAGACTCTATAGATTGGTCTGACCCTCTATATCAAACTTTATAGGTTTCAGATTTGGAGGAAATTTATTCTCCCAGAGAGAAGCAAGGGGAGTTCCAAAGAAGTTTTTCTTCTTTTTTTAATACTTACTGCAAGTCATACTTCATGATACTCAGAAGGAACTGTACTGGTTGGTGGCCAAATAAAGGTTCAGATACATGAAGGTGATATGGTTCAGATATACAAAGATTCTGAAAAGGAAACTATCACTCTCATTTCCCATGGCTTTATCAATGTAAAAACCCTTCAATATATAAAAAAGTTTGATTTTCAAATGTATGACTTGTAGTTTTGATCACAGCACTGTAATACTTCTTTACCTGGGTTTGCTTTAATAATATCTGAAGCAGATACACTGAAAATACAGCTCTTCTGTAGGAATGAGGCTGTTTGTCCCTTTTATTACAAGACTTCTCTTGGTCCCAGATTTATGGATCAGTGTTGTTTTCTTGTGTGGGATTTACTTGAAGTCAGGCTACTTGTCTGAACTTCTTTTCCTATCAATGGAAGGTAATACAATTTGCTGAAGTATGAGTCATCTCGTCCTTCAGCAGATTTCTAAGGCAGGTCAGATGAATCATTTTTCTTGGTACCTACTTCTCCCTGCTGACAATAAAGGGAATCTAACAGAGCAGCTCTGATATATTCCATACATGTTGTAAGTGTCTAAAGCTACTTGAGATGAAACCCACTCCCAGTGTTTGTGGAAAATGTACACAGTCCATCAACACTAATTGGCTTCTGGGTGAAATGGAAGCTACGGGTACACAACCTTCCAGCAGAGGTCTGTCCTCCAGTAAGGGAGTCCACGTAATCACCTTACCTACAGTCGTGACTTTTGTCTCTTCAATAGGTTTGTTGTGTACCAACCAATGCCCTATGCAGAAAGGCTTCCTGCTATGTTTCAGGGGAAATAAAAAAGAGTACTAAGCCTGAAGAATTTCATCAAGTGTATGGCACTTTTCCAGCCAAACCTCTCACGCCTATTCTATTTAATTGGAAAAATCCTGGCCTGTTTTAATTGGGGCATTTGCTACCATGTAGGAGGCAGTAACATTGGCTATCCTCTGAAATGGGTTATGAAAAATGTCAGATAGGAAGAAGATAATGGACTATACAAATTAATATAGATGAGATAATGATGTTCTGATTGCCTTTCATGGAAGTATCCCCTTTTCTTTATGGATTATATAAGGAAATTAGGCATTTAACTTTGGTCTTCTGATTTAAGTCCGTCTGACTTAGATATCTGCCATAACTTTGAATAGCTGAACTTGGGGCACCTGCATGGTACCTAATCAATGCAAAGAATTATGTTGTGGGCTTAATTAAGCAGTAGCAGACCATTCAGTAATGTTAATGCACACACACAGAGTCAAAAAGACTAATTAATCTGACCTGCTGCTTCCTCCATCATTTATTATTAAACATTTGAGAATACAGAAAAATGTGTAATTCAGTCCTTTAAAACGAAAATATGTACTACATGAACTTAAGGCCAAAACTTTAAGACTTGGACCATTCCTGCTTGAATCTTAATGAACACTGGCTCCTAAAGAAAATTTGATCTAACTGTCAAAAGAGCTAGAGATTTTCTAAAAGTCACAGTCTTAAGTGTTCCTGCTAGCAATCAAGACATCCTGTTACAAATTCCATTCACAATTAACATTTTGCAGTCAGAATTGTTGCATTTTTTTCCCACACTATAATTTGTAATACTTTTCATGGATTTGTTCTGCACTTAGACCTTCTGTAAGAAAATGGGAATATATTCAGTGGCTTGCATAACCTAAAGCTAATCATGAGAGAATTTGGAAGATGGCCTTCCATGGGATCTGTCAGGTTGGAAGTGATCTCAGATAGACATCTACTCTAACATCCCATTCAGAGTTAAGAGTGAATTCAACATTTAGACCAGGTTGCTCAGGGCTTTGTTGAGTCAGGTGTTTAAAGCCTCCATGGCAGCCTTTCCCAGTGCTTTGCTGTCCCCACAGAGATCCTTGGACAATTTGTTCCAGCTGGAACTTCTCTTTTAGTCTGGGACTGTTGTTTCTCATTCATCTACCATGCCCCTACATAAGAGGAATTTGCATTCTTGCTACTTCCCTGTGGATATGGACAGGCTGCTGTAAGTTGTTCCCAAAGCCACCTTGTCTGTAGGTTGAACAACCTCTCTATTGCAGCTTCTGCTCCCAGGGCAGGTGTGCCAGCCCTGACCGTTCTGTTGGCCTTCACTCAACTCACTCCAGTTTAGCAATATCTCGTACTGGGAACCAAAACTGGGAGTAGTATTCAAAATGTGATCTAATGAATATCAGATAAAGGTGAATAATCATTTTCCTTTGTCAACTGGCTGCAATTTGTTAACAAAGCCCTGTATGCCAGGACACCGCTGACACACACTTAGACACAGACTACATTGATGTAGTACCAGACTGTTCTGTTGCACCTCAAGGATCTGCAGGCAAACACTGGTTTTGAGCCAAAAATAGCATCTTTGTCTAGACAATCTTGCATTTTTTGTGACAAAATATGTCAAACCTACCTTGCTGTCTGACTTCAACCCCAATAAATCAGATGGCCTCACAGTGAGCAAATCTACTGTATAGCACACGTGCCAAGTTTCTGTTTACTATGCAAGTATAAAATGACTTTGATGCTTCCCCTTCTTCTTTGGCTAAAGGGTAAGATACACCCAAGAAAACCTTCCCTAAACAAAAAAAAACCCCACTTTTCCAGAGAGTTGCCCCTTATTCATGGAAACTGTCTATGAAAAGGTTTAAAAGAAGAAACCCAGAAAATGCTGGATGAGGTCTAATTATCTTTTAAGTGGAAAACAGTGGAACTTCCTAAGCTCTTCCTTTCTGCCAAGCTGTATGGCCCAGAGGACTGGGTCTGGAGCCATCCTAGTGACACCAAACTCCTCTGTGCTCCTGTGTCTGGGACAACACAGAGGCAGTCACACTGGCCCAGTGCAGGTCTGGAAAAATCTACTAGCTAAGCTTTGGTCCATTCTTCTAAGGATTTCCTCCCGGTAGGTAATATAAATATTTCCTTTTCACAGATTTATTTAGTTTGTATTTTAGTTCTATCCGTAGGAGAACTCCCATATATACTGCCAATATAGCAAAGCTGTCCATTTTCTTACTTTTTGGCTCCCAGTGAAGCTAGATGTCTCCTATTTCAACTCCAGCCATAGGCTAAAGATCTTTCTTTTTCCACATGTAGTTGGCCTTCAGAAGAGCACAGATCGGTGTCCTGCATGACTTTGCCAAATTTACCAGTTATTTAATATCTGAGACTTCTGAAAGTTCACTCATAACTCAAGATTGGGTGTGTTCCCCTCTGCACAGTGTTTTCTTCTCTGTGTTTACCACTTAAATATACTGAGTTCTAACCTTTTGCCCTTCATGCACGAAGTGTTTCCTCAAGTGCTATATTTCCACTTTGCTTGCGGACTCAGTATTCATATCTTATTAGTTTTCAGATTTATAATCCTTAGGTTTTGGCTACAAAATTGTCCACTTCTCTAGTCATCTTCTGCTCATGCCTTAAGCATGGCACTAGGGTTTGCAAACTCTGGCAAATTTGGTGCAATAGTCAGTGTGCCTCTCTTTCCAACACTTGATACCCTCTTAGATCATGATATTTGCCACACTGCATTTAGCTCCAGCTGTAGCTGGGAGACTCCAACTTGGCTTCTCATTGGCTTCTCACTGGCTTCTCACTCTTTTTACTTCTAGTGTCTTTTTGTTTTCATAGCTGGTTTATACATTTACCTCAGAGGACTGATTCACATTCTGTAAACCTAATTTTTCATTGAGTAACTTAATTTACTCTGCAAGCTATAACAGGTTTCTTAAGCATTAATCCTTAACACCTTCCTGTAGGTTGTCTGGTTTTCCCTCAGGTTCACCCCAGATCAGTAGCTCAGATTTTCTGTCTACCTATCTTTCCACTGACATCTTGCATTTTCAGATATACTATGAAACACTACTTAGATTTTCTCCAGCAGTCTTTGACATTTCCAGACTTCCTGTTACAGCAGGTCTTTTACCATTTGTCTACTCAGGTTTGGGTTGGTTTTTGGTTGGTTGGTTGATTGATTCTATTTTATTGTACTCTACTTGCTCTGAAATAATTTGGAGCAAGGCTTGTAGTAGATGTCTAATGCTTTCTTAATCATCACCATGATGTGACTTAAAATTCTGGCTTTGAACATTATTGGTAATAGCTGGTTCTTGTGAGAACCATTAGGGCAATAACTATACACATTGATGAACCTTCCCTTCCCTTCCCTTCCCTTCCCTTCCCTTCCCTTCCCTTCCCTTCCCTTCCCTTCCCTTCCCTTCCCTTCCCTTCCCTTCCCTTCCCTTCCCTTCCCTTCCCTTCCCTTCCCTTCCCTTCCCTTCCCTTCCCTTCCCTTCCCTTCCCTTCCCTTCCCTTCCCTTCCCTTCCCTTCCCTTCCCTTCCCTTCCCTTCCCTTCCCTTCCCTTCCCTTCCCTTCCCTTCCCGGAGTCATTTATGGCTTAAGACATCTCAGAATTTTGACTACAAGTACAAAAGATGGTATCAACTTTTAACAACTGTGTTGCACAAATAAGACATCAGAATTATGAAAAAAACCTGTGTCTATTTTCTCAGTGCTCATCTGATAAGAGTATGGGTAGTTCGTTCTCTGTTCCTCTTAAATTTGTTCCTCTGTTCCAATATTCCTCCCAGTGGTACCTGTGTACTTGAACCCCTGTAAGAGTTTCTTCAAAAGGAAGGGAAGCATAAACAAAGAGCTTGGGAGGCATAGTATAATATCCTAGGACACACCTAGAATGGGAATATACAAATATATATATAGGAGGAAGAGCAGTAAGATTTGAGTGCAGTCCAAGTTCACTGTACAGTGCAGCCCTTTGGTGCAGGGAGCTAGCAGGGACAGCTACTGACTGAAGGATCCAGCCTTGACTGTAAAGGAGAAGTGACTTAGCACAGCTGTGGGCATATTAGCTGGCAATTTCATTGCCTTTTTGTAATTATATCTTCAAGTGCAGTCCTTGCTAGCAAGGATAATTTCAGATGTGTTTCAAAAGCATTTGACCAAGCTGCAGTAAGCATCTGAGATTTTTTTTGTCAGGAGCCCTGCAGCCCACATTGACTTTATACATACACTACATCCTCATGTTGCATGGAGATTATTGATGTGGGACAAGAATATGAAGAGCAATTTGACAATGGAAGCTGAGAAACTTGCACTTCTTGGTTTTCAGCATTGGTAGCCAAAGTTTTGCAAGGTAAAGTATTCCTTAAAAAACTTCAGCTCTCACCATATAAGAGTATCCATGAATAAATACCATATTTTTACAAAACCTTCAGCTCGGGGAGCTGTGGCTTAACACAGAACTACACATAAATATATGTGGCTGGGAATCAAAACCAAATAGACACATCAGCATCAGGTGCAAGTAGTGGGGTTTTGCACAGTCTTTTCCCATCTTTCTAGTACCTTTCTAGTACCTTTTCAGAGTAAGAGATAGATTTTCTGCTAAAAAAAATAGGTAGAAATTTAATAGTCAGTCACAGCTCTTAAAGTTCAAATATTTTCTGCAATTTACACCTCCCTTGATCCACCTAGATAATTTCCATTGAGTCATTAAATCAGGAGAGACTTATCTTGTTTCTTCCCCCGTCTTCAGATTTTGATATTACTTGATCAGAAAGTTCGTAAATGTCGAAACATTTAATGGGAGTACTGTTTGTTTCCTAGCTTGAAAAACAAGGAACTCTGTGTTTATATCTGCTTGATTTTGTGAAAATGTGTTAATTTAACTTTTCTGTATAATAACATTTGAATTTAAATAAACAAACATGCAGTAAAAGTGTATGCTGCTATTTGAGATAATTAAAAGCACTTTCTAAAGTAACACTTCTTCTTCAAATCCCACCTGAGGAAAAATATTTGGAATATAATTTTTGAACTATTTGAAGCACAAGTAGCTGTAAAATCTTTGGGATTTCCCCAAGAATGAAATTTCACATTCTAACTTCATGCTCTGACTTCTTGCAAGAGCATCTGTCTTATAAACTGTGCTGCCTATGCTAATTTATGCACCATTTGACTAAATAGATCCCATCAATGAAACAGAGGAAAATATTTACATCTTTTGCTCCAGTGCATATTTTTTTTTCCAAAGAACTCTCATAGGCCTAGGATTTCCAATTATCCAAATAAATATTGGCACAGGTAGTCCTCAGCCAGGTTGGAGACTCGTTGTAGATGCTGCACAAACATCCAGTGTGTGCCAGGCTGTGTCCCAGAGCAGTCACAGTTTGAAAACACAAGCTGTAACAGGTGGATGACAAACAAGGAGAGAAGTGAAGCAACTCTTACAGCAGAAGGCTTTAGAACAACTAATTAGTTGTGCAACTGAAAACCCATTGGTGACAGCAATGAAGAAATGTTTCAAGAAAGACATAAAACTCAGTATCTCCTTCTGTTTGAGTTTCCTAATAATCTACACAAACCTGCTGTCAGCAATACTTTACCAAAAATTGTCAATTTTTTTGCAGTAACGAGGCAGTATGATCTACCCTGCTAAGTAACCAGCCTTTGGAAGACTGTTGAGAGTTCATAAAGCTTTTCTAAAGCATGGACTGTAAAATAAAAATGAAATATTAGTTTAATAATACTAGACCAACAGTTTAATGTGCTTATAATTTTCAAAGACCCTAAGCAGTAAGCATCAAGAGCTTATATTAAATTCTGTTTTCTTATTTTAAAATTACTTTACATCTCCCAGTGGGGACTTTAAAGGTTTGCTGTAGCATTCCATCTGAAGAGAATCATGGATGATAGCACATATGAAAACATAAAAGCTATCACAATCAGGAATATTACAACTCCCAATATTTTGTTTTTCTTCACTTTGGTGCTAGACCTCCTAAGAATTATTGAGTTAATGCTTCCAGTAAATTCTCATCCCCTGAAAAATCTCTCCATCACAGAATTTTTGAGATTTATGTTGTGGTTTTCTCTTCGTGTTTTTTTTTTTTTTTCTTCTTTTTTAAATGCCTGATGAAGTCATGTGGATTATAGAACATCTCAAAATTTGAAGATTTTTACTCTTTTATGATGTCTTTGACAAGTCAGTTGTAGTAGAGACATGGAAATGTCTACTCCTTCAGCACCTGGCTTGAGCTGTGGGTACCAGACTCAAAGCATCCCTACCACAGTAATGTTGCTTCACTGTAGCATCATTGTTTTACATAAATATAATTGTCAGATTCAGGTCTACCTTCTAGGATGTGCGTTTCAGGAAGAAAGGAGGTCTTCCCAAATTATTTTAGTCTAGACAAAGAAGATCCCAATAGAAACAACAGGGGTCCTTGTGTTAATGAGGTAAACCTACAAGCTAATAGATAGTTTTCAGGTATAGATTCTGTTATATACATAACTTTACTCCTAGCCAAATATGTTTCTTACTCATACATTTTTTTACTATAAATGTATGCCATTTTCATTTGGATGCACAAATATATACATGATAAATATATACATGGAGAAGAACCAGCTTTCAAGGCTATGAGTATTTTCATAAAATTATAAAGTACAATTTAATGAAACATCTTTTCTTTACTTTAGTTTACTTAATGTTTTTTTCCTTTGCAGAAAGTAATATCTCTTTCTGCATCAATCTTTATTGATTCAGACAGCACAGGTAGTATTTACAAGTTTTATATTGAAGGGCAGCTCTTCATGTGTGTAACTCAGGAGATTGCTATTCCAAACTTTGGGATGCTCAGAATCCTACTGCTTTTCAGCTTCATTGATTTCCGAGGTTTCCTTTGCTTTTCCTCTTCTTGCCAGTGAGATCTTATGGCTACGTGCCTTATAAAAGGCAGTGTCAATTTTATTCCCAGGCTCATTGCCCTTTTCTTGATGTGAATGGCTTTCTGTTTTTAAGAATGTACACTCTTTTCTAAGAAATAAAAAACAAGGAACAAAGCAAAAAACAGAGAGGAGGGTGAATTTGTCCTTTCCTTTTGCTCTCTGTTTGTTTTGGGAAGAAGGAGTAAGACCTGACGTGTTGTGTAAGATCTAAGAGAGGCTTCTTTCTAGGTATTTTAATTCTGCCTACTTGGTGGGTAGGACTTTCTTTCATGCTGTCACACAGAGAATATTTTTCACATTGGCATTTCAGATTTTTTTCAATTTTTGTTGATTATGAAGGCTTCTGAATTATATAACATTATTACGTTAAACGTAATAAAATGTGTGGTACCTTATAATGTCATTAATATCCTCAGCTGAATTTTTACTGCAGAATACTGCAACAAAAACTCTATCATGTACATCCATGAGAAATGTTGCTTTCTGATCACTAAGAAAGTTAATGACAGTGCCTGCAATAGGCCTTTACATAATGAACAAACAATGTAATCATTATTTCTCTATGTCAACCAAACAGCAAATAGTACTGGGAATCTGTCTGACCTTTTTATTTATTATGCATGGTTTTGTTAGGCAGAGACTTCCCTTTGGTGAGCTGGGTTAGAGGCCAAGCCCACGTGAGGAGCAGGATCTAGATCTGATTGTTGCTGTCCACTCTCCATTTCCCTTTTTCCTAACCACACCTTGGATGAGTGCAGGGAGCAAACCGTGCATGCAATGAATTCTTCTCTTGCTGGCAACCACCCAGTTAATGGTTACTGGTAGCTTTTATTTTTCCAGGATTGTTTTGACATGTGTCACATTGATCGATATATTCGCTCACCCAGCTGGACAGGCTTTCCCAGGAGAGACAAGAGCCAAGTGCACGCTAATGCTGACAATACAGGATCAATTCAGCTCACAGCTTTCTTTCAAAGGGATTCCAAGAAAAGAGGTTGTACAAAGTCTTACAATTCAGGTGAGTTGCCTGGGCAGATTGCAAGTAACTGAAAGAGCAATGGTAGATCCTCTGCTAGATGTGATAATATGTTCATATAAAGTATATATGTCATATGAAAATGTTGGTGAAAAAATTTGCTCAGGAAGGAATAGCCACATATATGGATCTGTTTGTATGTGTTAGTTAAAGGGAAATTAATTTACATTCTTCTCCCTTCTGTTATGGAGAACCAGGAAAGACCATTTTTCTCCACAGAATACTTTCACGTTATGTTAAGGACATTTCTCATTTGCTGCATTTTCATTCATAAAAGATCACTGTACTAATTATTGGTGTGACTCACACTATTCTCAGCTGATTCTCAGCTTCTCAAATTCCGGTGGATAGTGGCATCACTCCAGTGCCCCTGGGCCACTGAGAAGCTGTGCACAGCATGGTGGCTCAGGTTCTCAGACCCTCCACGAAGCTACTTAGTAGGATTTCAATGTTTCTTGTAAGGACTCTTCACAAGATAAGGCAGTTGTAATGAAAAAATCCATCAAGTCTTTACTTGTCGTATGGCTGTCACTGCATTTGTCATTAAGAGATGTTTAAAGTAGACAGGAAATGCAGGATATCGCTTTGTAAGAGCTTTTTCCCCACGCTACATGTTTCTGTCATTTGCCTATTTAAAGGAATTACATTTTTACATCTCCAACAGTAGCTGAGGGTATAAATGTCTTTTTGATCTAATGGAACATTTGATATTCCACCCTATCCTTTTTGTGGCAGTACTCTCATTTCCAGTCGCAAAGCATTCCACTTCTGAGTAAGTAGTCTTCTAAAATATACTTCACCTTCAGCATCCTATCTAGTGATGATAAAATGGGTGGAAAACCAGTAAGACCAAAGTGATTCCACTTTTCTATGCTTCATCTTTTTACTTATCTCTCTTTCTCTTTAGCCCGATAGAATAAAATAACTTCTACTGTAATATACATGTTTTCCTGGCAGGCTCTTGAGAGGCAGTCCTTTGAAACAGGTTTCCATTTCTTGATTTCCTCTCTAAAATGTTTACAGGCTCTTAGGCATTACAACTTTTTCCATCAATTAAAATATATATAAACGATTCCAAGATAGTTCTCGAGTATTATGGAGAAGTATCTTTTGAAAATGCAAAAGCCCTCATTTCTTTTTCTTTTTTTGTACAGGTTCTGCATCCCAAGAGATACAGACATAATCAGTGCTAGACAAAAAATATGCTACTTAGCTGTAGGATGAATCACTTGCCATGTCTCTTGCTCCTAGATCTTTCATCGTAAGTTTAATAGCCTTTCATACTTTAATATTTTCTTCCTGAGAATCTATATTTATCCCTTCATAAATCTTATGTCTTGTTAAAATCCATCCACTTATCCCAAACCTGGTGATTAAATTGCACTGCTAAACTTTCCCAAAAGTTGGGTTGTGCTCATAAAGTCTACTCTAAATTATAGTTGTTATCAGCAAAGATAGAAAAGGTAAGATCTGAGGTAAAACATTAATTGCAAAGGCTCACTAGAATGGTTAGGAAGAGATCAATGCCTCAGACTTGGATGAACCATAAAGTTGGATCAGAAATGGATTTTTTAGCTTGATAATTGAACTGGGAAATAAATTAGGTCAGAGCAGAAACTTTGGAGAGTTTCAATAAAAGTCTCCATTGTACCAAAACTTCAATTTCTCATTTTGAGACTAAATAAAAGACATAAACTGTCAGTATTTACTTGAATATGTTTTTGTGCTTTTTTTGACAATTAAAGATTAAACAATTTTGAAGTGAAAATGAAAATTTCAGGAAGAAAATGATAATGCATTAGAAATTATAAAATAGAGCAGCTAATTCATAATCAGTTAAAATGAAAAAATCTATAGTTTCTACGTTGCCTTCTCTGTTTGTTTTTTGTTTGTTTGTTTTTAATTGTCCATGATTATTTGATATTTTCTCAAGGTGTTGCTTTTCCTGAAGTTCCATTTCAATTTCATGTGCGTGCTAATTTCGTGGTTGCTGAAAAAATAGTCCAGTTAATGTCAGCCAACATTCTGGATTAGATCTCTTGAAGTTAGGCACTAGGATGCACTGAAGTCAGGATTGAACCTTAATTATTGTTTTACTGCAGGACAGAGACGTCTTCATGTGGATGTCAAAAAATGTATAACCTTTATCTCAAGGTCCATGGTCTTGAAGCATCTTTTGGACTGTTCTGCCTTTGCTCTTTCTTTTCAAATGAAATTGGAGGTCAGTAAGTCTTTCACAATGCTGTCACACAGAGGAAATGTTGGTATTCCTTCTGCTTTTAGTCCACTGCCTGCTTAATGGTTCTCTCTAAACTGGAGTGAGAGGAAATGGAGTGATCTCTTTGGAGTGATGGATAAAGACAGGAGGACAGAAATATCAGAGTATGAAGAGGAAAGGTTAGTCAACAAGGAGACCAGCCATCAAATCTTCATGTGCTCTGGAATTTCTGAGAATTTCAGAGAATTATGAGGAAAACTTTCTAGTGTTATAGGGCTGCTTAGAAATGCAAGGGCTTGGGGAAAGGCACCATTATGTTTTTCAGAAACATAGCAGGCCAACACCATTAAGGCAGTGACCAATCAGATGCAGGAGACAAATTCTTGCTAACAGACAAGAGATGCTGAGTAGGATCCTAAATAATATGACTAATGTCCTTCACTGTCCTTGAAGATAAAATCAAGTAGCTTGTATTCGATATGGGAGACACCTGCAAGGTTTCCAAAACATTTCATGGAACTAGCACAAAGCACTTCTTTGTTTGCAAAACTGAAGAGAAAAAATCTATAAATTCATATTTGCAAAAAAAGCTGTGTTGAAATCTAGGAAGCCAGCCATAAGCCAGTGAACTACCACAGCTGTTAGCAGTTATCTCACGCTTTAGAGTGGCTGCTTGGTACTTATGGAAAGCTTTTGTAGTGGGAAGGAAATTCCAGAGCTCACACTTCTCAGACACTCAATTTCAGGGTGGACCATCAGGCCAGGAAGGATTCTGCTGGCTTTAATAGTCACCTTGTCAATTTGTCAAGAAACCTGACAAATAAATGAAGATGCTTTTGCTGGAAGAGTGGCGGGTTTGTGGCAGACACATATAATGACAAAAGAGCTGAGGTCTTCTAGGGCTGCTCAGGCTGAATTCTTCAGAAAACATAATTTGGGTTCCTACTTCAGGCATGGATTCATAAAGACTCTTCAACTCATGCTGAAGTCAATAAATTTTAAACATGAATTTGCAATTAGAGCATATGTTTTATAGTTCTTGTTACTTGAGAAGCTTAGCCTTTTTCCTGATCATCCAGCTGGTAAGTTATCTATTCAGTGAATATAAATTATTTGAAAATGAAATATTACATAGTAAAACCAGAATGTCTCAATAGTGCTCTCTATCTATGTATTTATTTTTGGTCCCTTCTGCTTAAAATCTCCTTCAGCTCCTTCCCACCTAAATAAATAGTCTTCTGCTGCCTACTGCAGATGAAAAGTCAGGTATTACTCAAGTTTATGCAGTATTTGCTACTTAAATCTTCATTACTATCACATAACATAGGGAGTATCAATGCTATTTGTCTTGGCATTGTACGGAGTATTTTATTAATAGTTAATTATTAAATTATTTCAAAATTATTTCAAAATATTTCAAAAGATATTTCAAATTATTTTTTCAAAATTGTGTCTATATAATTAATTATTATTAAATTATTTAAAAATATTTGTATAATTATAATAATTTCAACTAATCAAGCTGTGGCAATAGAAAATTATAGAATAATGTAAGTTGGTTTCTGCACATTTAATTTTCTTAAAGGAGTAGTAGGGTGAAAGCCTGGCATCAGAGAACAAGTGCATCTTTTATGGTGGATACAATTGTTTTAGCAGTTGAAGGAAAGCAGATTAGATGACTGATGTGTCATTTGTAACTAGACAAATGAATCACTCCAATTTGTAAAGTTCAATAGCTTATTATATATAATGCATTAGTATATTTTGTTGTGCCTAAATAATTTTTACTTTCATTTGGTAGATTTATCTGTGAAAATTTGTGGTTTGAGATTTGTACTTTACATGAAAGCAGTATCTGCCTTGCCTCTAAATATTTCTGATCAGCAGGTAAAAAAAGGAATAACATAACATTTAAAGAGGGTTATTATGTTTAGAATCCCTTAAGTATTTACAAATACCTTTTCATTGGTTTAAAGCTGGTGGTCCACTGTTTCCAAAGAGGCAAGTGAAAATGCAACGGCTTTTGGAACATCAGAAGTGCATTTATACCTGCCCTCATACAGGATAAGTCAATGGAAATAGAACAGAAAATAAAATTAATACTTCAGATTTTCATAAGGATTTTTCACTCCATAATGAAACTTTCATGAAAAGCACCTAATGAGACAAGAATGTCTAATGAAATATATCAGTGGGTCTAGACATGTCTCTCTTTGAAGTGTGTTAGAATGTCATTCCTGAGAAATTGCAGCTTCTGTGAAAAAAACATCCAACTGAAACAGGAGTATGGTTGAAGAGAATACAGAATAACATAATATCCTCCAATTCTTCTTCAGAATCAATCCATGTAAAATTTATGGTAAATATGTTTCTCTGTATTTATTTCATAGTTCTTTTCAAATCTAAGTTCCTATTTGAACTTTTTGGCTTTATGTAACCTTCTTCTGCAAAGGATTTCCAGAGTTCTGTTCCAGCACAGTAACCTTATCAAGTGTTAGTCATTTTTGATATTTAAAGCTTCTGGTAGAATGATAGCTTTCCTATAATTAGATCAATGCAAAAGACTAAAAGGGACAATCTAGAAGATTTTGTTCTCAGTTTAAAAGTCAACCTTTCCTCTGCTTGCTGAATGATTTCAGATGCAGACCAAATAAATTACTGTAAAGTGAAGTTTATCATTATCACTCTATCATTATATTGCAGTAGCCCTTCACTTCCCACTGTACCAGGCACTGTGAAGATGATCACCTCCCCATAGCTTGAACCCTGAGCTGTCAATATAGGGAGAAGACAGGGAAGCAGAGACATAAGTAGCCAAGGTAATTTTCCTTCTAGATTAGACCTTTTTAAAAATGCAAGAGATAAATTGCATTTAACAGTGACTCAGCTCAATGCAGAAGGTGCAAGCCCTGTGCTGGGATGAAAATTTATATCATGTCGTCAGCCCTCTCTGCTTTTTGCAATCAGGGAACTTTCCAGGATGGTGGCTCTTGGAAAGGAAATGGGGAAAAATATCTCTCAGATGAAAAAACTGAGACCAAGTGACAACCACAAGACTTCTGCATCCCATGGCATTCCCTGTATTTAAGGACTATCTTTGCTAAAACAGAATTCCTGATTTCTTGAATCCTAGATGAGCATCCAACATACCATATTCAACTATATACGTTACCACCATATATATATTATTACATATATATATGAAATATGTATCCATAATTATTACATATACATATATGTATAAATACATATGTGTGTGTATATATATACACATATGTATAGATGTATATCTATCTATATCTATCTATCTATCTATCTATGCAATAATTCTGAAGTCTTCTAAATTCTCCACCATAGATATGCTCCACTATAGAATACAGCTAAGGCTGAGTTGTTGGGTTTTCTGCATCTTCTTGATAGTTGTTCTTCTGTTTAATAGTGTTCCCATTTATGACTACAGTCAAAATTATAAACCTTATCATGGAAAGACCAATGTTACATCAGAGTAGAAGTGATCTTGTGATAGCTCGGATAATGACCATATTTTTTGGTTTAAGCAGGCTTTAACCAAATATGGTTTATGCTTTTATATACTGTTTGTTGCTCTGTCTCCCAAAACATTCTCTGTTGAAGAGAAAAAAGTACTAATCTGCATTTTTCCTCATGTGTTTCTAATCCATAACATAAATGAATATTAAATCACACAGGATGGTACAATCAATAGCAAGAAATAACTTGAGGTAATGTGATAAATGATAAATAATTGCAATGATAAGTAATTCCATTAAGGCAATCAGTTTATGATACCACCATAACTTTGATCCAGCACTGATTTCAGCTAACTATAATCATACAGAACTACAAATTTACTGTGCAATGAGTTTCCTAATTATGTTGGTTCGGAGCTGTGGAGGAGGACAGTATAAATGGGAGGAAGAGCACAGGAATGTGCAGGAATCTGAAAAACCTTGCTCTGTGTTGTGGTACATTACGCTATAACTGTTCATTTAATTATCGGGTTCATGTAGTGTAAGTGTGGTAAGAATAGATGGTCCCCATTCATTTAGCTGCTTTCCATCCCTTTTCAGCCAACTGTTACACATCTCCACAGCTTATTGCCTGGGCCCTCTCTCCCACGTTCCCTTCTAACTCCTCTGAGTCACAATTAGATTTTCTACCCTTTAGCTGCAACTTGTTGGCAGATGGTTTTGGCTGAATTTAGATGGGCACAGATGCCTTCATGCTTGCTGTCTTTGCAAACAGAAAAAAAAAAGAGAAAACCTCCCCCTCCAATCATACTCCATTTTCTTTTCCTTCACTCTTTGTGTGTATGAATTTCCCTGTGTGCTGTCTCTCCATGAGCATCTTACCTGCCCCACCTCATAAAGGGATAATGGCAAAGAAACATTGTACTGAGAGGTAACCACAACTGATGTCTATATTTGTTGATTTATTTTCAGAAGGACTAGAAGATTATGGATCTCTTATAGATACAAGCCCCATTTAGTATGGAACATATTTAGAAACTGAATTAGAACTAGTAAATCCTTCCCATGAGTCTATCACATCTGATGATCTCCTGTAGACAAATTATAGCTCGCTCTTTCTTGCTTGCTTCTTGTCTAGAATTCTATTCCTCTTAACTCTTAATATTTAATGCAATGGAAGGAGGGAAAGGTCATTAACATTTAGATAACATGAAGAGAAAAGAATTACCAGTTTTTACAGCCTAAATTTTTGCAGAAAAAAATATGTTCCTCATAATACTTATACATGCTTCTGTAGTGAATGCAGTTCTTGACTGCTCCTCAATTAAAGCCAATCTAAAGACAAAATCACAGATATTTCAATACAACCCCTAATTTCCTGTACAAAGAGTAAACAAGAGTTTAAAAATTTCCCTCATTGAAAGACATTCTTAGAAAGGAGTAGAGAATATATAAATCAAAACAAAATCCTGAATTTTGCCTCTCTAACCTCTTACTTGGTTTCTGTATGTGCAGATCTGTAGAAAAGAAATCCTCCTACCTCCTAGCTAGGATCTACAAAATTCACCATCAAAACTGAACTTATTTGCAAATTTTTTGCATTTCTGTATTACCACTTTACCATCTAGTAGAATTTAGTGTGAAAAACTATGCCTCAAGGCATGCATCTAAAACAAGGATAAAGAAGCTTCAAGGACAAATAGTGGCCATCTTGACACCTTTTTCCCAAGTAATTCAGCAATTTTTTGAGAAGCAATGGAAGAGTCAGTAGTACTCTTCAACCACTCTTTAGAAGTGTCAGAATCTACAAGTCTCCAGGTCCTGGATCCGCTATATGCCTGATTTATAATGTTTTACCAGTAATCTATAACCAAACAAGTTTCTTCATAGTGCTTTTATTCTTGTGCTTCTGTATCTGTATAAGTGATAAGAGCTAAAATTGAAAGAGGAAATGGTGTAACATGGATCATTAGAGGCAAACAGAAACCTACAAGGCAATTTATTGTGCTGGTTCATGTTCAATTTGCATTTGAATAAGGTTCATTTCACCGGAGCATCTTAATCTAATTCTACTTTAAATTCACATCAAAACCTAATTTTAGAAAGAGCCAAATAGTTTAGAAACTTGTTATTTCTGCTGAGAACTTTACCCAAAATGTGAAAAATTATAATTATAGAAAGATTATTTTTATTATAGGATTTGCTCCTGGTTTAATAAAAGTAAATGCAGATCATTAAATACAGTTTTTTGAACTTGTGGAAAACAACCAAAATTAATTTCCTGTAGAAAAAGGGTCAATACACCACCTGTGTAATAGATCCCTCTTCAAGAGACTTAGCACAAAAAATGGGGCAGCTTTTGTGTGCGAAGTGGTTAAAGTAAAACATATTAGTTATAAATGTTGCAAAACAGATATAAACTTGCAACAATTGTGAAAAATAACATATCACGTGGATGACTGTCTTGGGTTATAGAACCAAAAATATGTGTTCTATTTCATCTGTTGAAAGCAGTTGGGGAGATGCTTTTCTTTATTTCTTGTTATTCTGGGGGTGGAGGGCAGGTGCCTTCTGATAATGGGCCAACTGTTAAAAACAGCTGGGGCAGTGTTTCTTATCTCTTTCACCACCCATCCTCCCTCCAGGGCCATTAAGGCTCACTTAAGGGCATGACATATTCCATCATCCCATTGTGAGATGCTCCACCACTGGCCTACCTGGATAAAAACTGAGACTCAGGAACACATGGCATCTGGTTCCACTGGATTCCTGGAGGAATACTGGACTCTTCTCACCATCACTGGACCCTTTTTCTACAGGATCATCTCTGCTCCAACAGAACCACATCTGCCACTCCAGGAGGACTCACTTTTGGACTGCTTCCAACACCCTGACCAACAGGGCATCAGGTTGTAGCTCTGACTCTGTCAGGGTTTCTAGGATTGTTGTTTGTTTGTTTGTTTGCTTGTTTGTTTTACTACTACATTTGTATTGTTAATATTCCTAGTAAAGAACTGTTATTCCTATTCCCAAATCTTTGCCTGAAAGCCCTTAATTGCAAAATTATAATACTTTGGAAGGGGTGAGGGGTTTACATTCTCCGTTCTGAGGGAAACTCCAGCTTTCCTTGGCAGATACCTGTCTTTCAAAACCAAGACAATGACACATGTCAGAAAAGCAACACTAGTGCATTTTTAGACTAGTAAACTAGTAACTATGGTTACTTTTATAATATTTGTCATCTGCAGATTTGCCATAATATCTGAGTGCTTTCCAAGAGAAACAGACAATGCTAAGGAGGTGCATGAGAGTTACAATGACCTTCTGGCCTTCCCTCCCTATCCACAATGAAAATTTCTTTATTCCTTTGAGGAATAAAGAAATTACTTGGAAGAGGACACCTTTCATTGTGTCTCTAAGTGAAGCAAGATTTGACTCCCACCATGGGATCCAGCATCTAGCAGTCAATAGGAAGAAAAAATTAAGGAAGGAAAAAACAAGCATCAATAACAAACAAACCCACAAGGTTTGAGCATTGCCTGAGTGATTTTTTTGCCATGTTAAATTATTAGGGGAGTTATCTTGTGCAGGCAACTAGAAGAGGTTGGAGAACTGATGATTCAAGAAAGCACGTCAGTATTTCACATTTTTTGATGTGTTCTCCATCAGACAACACTTGCCCAGCTGCAGGAGTTTTTTAACATCAACTGGAGCTGGATGCTTGACATAGCTGTGGATACATAAAATTCTGAGTGCTCCTGTCTCTGTTGGAGCTTGTTTCCTCTCTCCCACATATAGTCCCAAAGGATTCAAGTTCACTTTCCTTCAAAAAGATTTCACCGTGCTAAAGGCACCAGGGCTGCCTACAGGCACAGCATCTGTATGATGCATGAGAACCCACCTGTGTGGCAATTGCATTGTTTGCTCCTGCTCTGTGGCAAGCTGGGAAAGTTAAGACTCCTCCTCCAGGCATATTAGTGGTTATACGACTGCACTTGGGGTTTCAGCACAAAGTAAGAGACAACTTATCTTCATTTTACCTTGATGCTCTAAACAACACCCACATTTAAGAAGCAGCACCACTCAAAGATGTTTCTGTACCTCCCTGTAAGCACAGAATTTCCCTGCTTGGGAATAAAGACTACTAAGTTTCTCCTCTGCTCATCCAGCTGTACAGCTCTTGGTGTACATCTCACCAATTGTATATCTCACTTGGTGCACGTTCTTTTTTTTTTTTATTCTCCTCTTTCACATCATCCCAGAAGGCTTTTGCAGCTCCTCTTGGGATGTGTATTTTGATGACCACTTGCTGGTAAACAATTAGCATTTTGTCTGTGATAGACGTTAAAAAACATATATACATTTTATGAAGTATTTTTAAAAGATTTTGGTTTATAATTATTTATGAAGAAGACATGCTGCTTGACAGAGGTATCCTCCTGAAAGAAGGAGAGAACACAGAGATGTTAAGGGAAGGGAGTGGTAAAAGGGACTCTAGTCAAGTACTCACAAAATTAACAATTTTGAAAAAAAGTAAAGATAATTTGTATTTTGATGTCATTTCTGCCTTTAAATTTCAAATGTTTCCTCCTCATAGCCTCACTGAACTCCATATTATTTTAGACCATTTGATGGCTGTTAAATGCATAAATGATCCCAAAGTTTAGTTTAGTTTAGTCTAAAAGTTTTCGTTTTTGCACAACTGGAATTGCCTACTGCTCACTATTTGCTGCTGTAGTTACATACATCAAGCCTGATCCTCACTCACAGGGGTTTGGAGTGACTTTATTGCTCTTACAGACTTGCACGAAGATTTGCCTGTCCAGTGTCCTACCAAATGTCTGTGTAAGAACTAAACTGACAAGAATTTGAGATTTGTATGTTTTGCTGGCTTTTACAGAGTAGTATTATTTGCTTCATTATTTTCTGTGCTTTTGAGGTCCCCAGCTGACTTAATAAAAAGTTAAGCAAAAATCTACATCAGATAGTGAAATATACAATCTGGCATATTTTTCAACATGTGGAGACTCCTGCACTGTGGATGTAAACACACAAACTGTCTCTACAGCAAAATGCTTTTGTTCCTACCCCCAAGAAACATATAAAATAAACACTTTTTTCCTCCATTAAATACATTTTTTAGTGCATCAAGGAGTTAATGTCTTCTTCATGAGGGTCAGTAATTGAATAACATTTTTGCTTTTATGCAACAGTTTTTCATGCAGAAACAGACATATAAGATGCTCATGCACAAAAAGATGTTGCTAGGAAGATCTATCCAACAGATATAGGGGGTTTTTTTCCCTAGGAAATGTACTAAGCACAAGAAATATCTTGCCAGGTGAGGAGTTCTCTCATTTTCCCTCCCACTTGCTCAAGGTGACTGTTTTGTTGATACTCAGTCCCCTTTTCCTCATCAGACATCTATTTCTAAAGAGTACAGCTCACAAAGGACAGATAACAAGTATAATACTGGAATTTCTGCTCACTTAGTGCTTATTCTGTTCCTATGACTTCATCTTGGTTATAAACAATACTTGCCAGAATTTATGTTGGAAAGGAAGAATCTGGTGCAGGATATAGGCTCCTGGGACTTCCCAGCAAGGAACATACTTTGCCCTCAAGATAATTTATCTTTTAGAGTTAGCCTGTGCTTCCCTGTAGGGTGCATAACACAACTACTCTTACCTATCTCCATTTACCTGCTTTTTCTAATTATTCTTCCATTATATTTTTACAATTTAATATATTGTTAAAAAAAAATTAAAAATAGCACAATAGATAAGTGTGGAAATTCATGGAAACTCCATGACCAACTTTTGACCAAATCACTGGGAGTCAAATGCTTCCTGGTACTTTAAACTGAATATACTTGTTTCTGTCTCATTATTCATTTTTCCTTATAACTGTACTTACTAAAGTCAGAATTCAAGAAATAAAAAAGAAAGAAAATATTCTTGAGAATGGATATGTAGCTGGTGAAAATATTGCATTCCAGTTTATTCTGGACAATAATCAGTCAAATAGACCAGCCTCTTTCAACCCATCTTTTAAGGGAATGAAATAAATAGTTTTGAGAAAATAAATATTTTAAAAATGCTTTGAAGGCTTAAAAGGCATGAATATTAGTACTTTTTCCCCTTTGTCAGTAAATTAAATCCATTGGTAAGAATTTTACAGACAAAATGATTTCATGTTTCCATTTGCCAATCTGCAACCATCTGAGTTCTGAAGTAAAAATCCAACTGCCCTGTAAATCAAGGAAGTAATGTGAATCTTTATCCTGACACTCAGTGACATTTTTAATTATTGAAAAAGTTTTGAAAACTAGCAAAGTGATAAAAACAAGAAAGGAAAAAAGGAAAGCTTATAAAGAATGCTCTAGATACCATTCATTTTATTTCATTTGGACGCAAAAGGGAAGTAAGGGAATGCTATCAGCATTTTTGTGAATTTTATTCCATTTTTTTCAACCAGATGTAACTGTAAATCTCAGAAGATTTCAAGCAAGGTGCTTTAAATTAAAATTGGAGTAGAATGCATAAGAGCAATTAGAGATTTTAAAAGTGCTTTGTATTGTCCTGTTTGTAATTCTGAAGAGATGGAAATTCATGTAGATAGAAGCAAGACTGCTTCTGAATATTTCTGAATATCCTGGTATTTCTCTGAAATGAATCCATTGCATTTTGGTGATTTTTATCCAGTTTTCTGATTAGGTTATCAGTAGTTTTAATTGCTCTTAAGTTCCTGAGTTTCCCATTTGGCATAGCATTGCAATAATGCTGACTATTGAAAGAGTCTAGGAAGCACTGCAACTATTGGGCTACCACACATAGTGAAGTGCTGTGATTTGATAGAATGAAAAAAATTAAGAGATACTTAGATCTCTATACCTCAATACCCAAGATATTGCTGAGAGGAGGATTTTTTTTTATCATTAACATGAGGTCTAACTTTTTTTAGGGGGGAAGCATGAGCTAAGGATACTGACCACATTTCAAAAAACAAACAGTATTAAGTTAGGAAATGTTGAAATTAAATCAACCTACCTGATCTTCATTTAGCCCTGCACTCCGAAGACAGAAGCACATTTAAATCTTTCCATAGATGCCCTGCCTCATTTAGCAGCTGGCAACAGTGATGCTCAGATCAGAACAACTTATTCAAAAACCCCCTATTTTCCCCTAGACTTAATCTTCTCTTTCTCCTCACATCAAATGTACCAAATGCTGTTTGTGCATTGGTGTACAGACAGAATTGCTCCTTTCCTTACATGCTTGTCAGTGGCATTGGTCACTGTATTGCCCCAGTAACTAATCCACCTATCTGGTAATGTATTAATAATTAATTTCCCAATTTTCACAACTCCTGTGAGGTATTATCTCACTTTTATTGCTAGGAAGCCAAGGCAATGAATTTAAAGCCTACTTATTTCCTTTGGACATCTAATTTCAAACTTTCCAGCGGATAACAACCTAAACCCTCACTTTGGACATTTAAAGTGCATTCCCAGCTGACACTGTCTGTGCACTTCAGAACATCAGGCACCAGGACCCCAAGTTTGTTCCCTCAGATAATGAGCTTCTTAAATTAAAGTACCTTTCCATAGTGTCATATCTGAGGTAATGCAAGGAGCTGGTTGTTGGGGGCAGGATGCAATTGATATGCAAGGAAACTGTCCTCTCCTCCCGCCCTGTTCCTCCCTTACCTCCTTGATTTTGCATGCAGCTGGCAATTTCCTTCCTTTCACAGCCCCCAGTAATCCCCTGTCGGGTGCAATAAGTGAAGCAGGGAAGAAGCAGAGTGTGATCAGGCAGTACAATTTCACAATGTCAATCCAAAGACTTGGGCAGAGGGGGACGGATTCCATGTAGCTACCCCAAACCTAGTGCATCCCAACACAATCCAGAGCTGGGAAATGTCCTGCATCTTGTCCCAGAACAAGATGTTTTCATGGAGTGAATAGCAGAAACAATTTAGAATGTTTCTCTGCTACATGTGTGGAACAAGTTTTTTTTTTCCAAAAAAAAGTCATACTCACACTTGCAAAAGTGAAAAGCAATATATTTAGCATGAAAGACACCCCTTTGCTATGTATTAAGTGCAAACTCTAAAGTGTAAATGTGTATTCTTTTCAAGGCAAAGATTATCAACATGGTTTTTTTCTGGAAAAAAAAGAAATTAAGTAGATTTCTATCACAGTCTCACTTTATTGTTTTCCAGAAAGAACTAAAATATCCAGGTCTAAGAGTAGCTGGTGTATCTGAAAGCTGTCTGGGAAGACATGTGTGTCTGAAAAATTATTTTGAAACAGATTCCCGTGCTTCAAAATTTCAGTTCAGACTTTTCAAGTATTGTAAATTTATCTGCAAAGGAAAAGAAGCTCTGACACAGAGAATGTGAAGTGTACCTCTACGAATCCAACTTGTCAGCCTGCTTACAGAAGTGCTACAGAGCTAATATCCTCTTTTAATGTTGAGAACAAATAAACCCTCGTAAGAATGAATACAATAATTTACAATGATTCAAGCAGTTTGTCCTGACATATTTCTTGCTAATTAAGCTGTGAGAATAATTGATTTTTCTGTGAGAAATGTGGAGAGAAGCAGGTTAGTGACAGTGTAATTACTGCAACATAAATACCTGAAAAAATGTAATTTTGTTTGACATAATGAGCCTTTTGATGTCAAGTGTAACTTTAATTTCCTGGTACAGGTAAAACATCAAAATAGTAACAGCAATATAACCTCTATAAGATAGATAAATGCTTCGATGTCTTCAAGACCAAAATTGGTGCTGTCCAATAATGATTAATGAAGTTAACATGTGGAGCACACCAGTTTTATCTCCAGTGCTCACATGTACCAGGAGAAGGTGTCCCACCCTGTCCTGGGTGTGTGTCCTGACCCCTCTCTGCTCTAGGCAAAGGTGGACAACGTGCCACCAGCACAGTCAATCTGCACCACTGTGCCCTTTAAAAGTATTTCCCAAATGCTGACTGGATTGGATCATAACTTCTGCATCATTTAAGGGAAGATGAAACCTAATTTTCAACCCACTTATTATTCTCAAATTAAATTATTCTCTCTTGCTCCCATGCTCTCTTCAAGTAAAGCTACCTTGCATATAGCCTTTAATGAAATAGTGCATCTCAATCAATGCTTGATGGTTGAGCTTTCTTTCCTCTCTTCTTTTGGGAGATCTTTCCTATTTCTGTTTCACACCTTTGGTCTTTCACACCTTTTATCACTTCACACCTTTGGAATTTTATGTTCTTTTGCCTCTCTAGTTCTCTACTTCATCAGTTTCTTATACCCAGCAACATGGAAAAAAAATGACTAAAAAAGCAATGTGCCTGTGGTATTCAGCACCTTCTATTGTTTGAACTGTAAAGGCTTTTTGGGCTTCCTTCTATAAAACTTGCAGTTCTTGTCAGCTGGATTATTTTCTGGTTTGGTTGTAACTGTACTTCTGTATTTCTGCTTTTGTCATGTGGGATGAATGGATAAATTTGTCTGGACAAGCCTTTACCAATATCGATGTTAAGGAAGGGATGACAAGTCCAGTACCTATATGAGATTTTATTAATTTTCTCGTAACCTTCCCATCTGTTAGTTCCCCTCAGATGGAGCAGTGCCTAATTGTTCATTATAGATTTCTTCATGGAAAGGCCTTTCTCTCATGTTTTTGACAGTAGTCCAAGATTAAAAGAGGAAATGCAGGTCTAAGTGCCTAAATGAATTGCTTCGTGTCATGTTGCAAATATTCAGGAGACTGATTTCTTGACACAAAACAATGCAGACTTTGAAAGGTAAGAAGCCCATGGTTAGATTGTTAAAAAAAAACCCAACACAATCTGAATTTATTACCTTATTTTGAAAAATAGTCTTAAAATAATGTCTTTCAGTGAATTATAAATGAAGCAGGCTCCCATTCAGAATGAGAGAGCATGCCACATCGTCATTTGTGTATCCCACAGCCCAACTATGAGTGGCAAATTAAGTTTCTTAAGGCCTGAGCAATATATGGAACTAAGAACACTCAGACAGCAGATAGGAAGAGGTTTCTAGAAGCACCATGGCAACAAGATGTACCCAGAAGTTTCAAGCCAACTTTTTAATTTCTTGTTTTATTTACACGTCACATGCATTTGGCCCTTGTTACTGCACTACTTTTCAAAAGTGTTATTTCTCCTACAGTTGCACTGTTTACTCCTTGAAAAATAAAATACAACTGTAAAACTTCAAGGTAGTGTTCTATCATGAGTCAGCTACACCTCAAGGCACCCTGCAGGGACTACTTCCACAACCATTACCATGATTTATGATAAGGTAGAGTGTAAGGTGGATAATATTCCACCCTGGACAACTCATGAAGGAAGTAAGGTTCTTCATGCACTTAGAAAAAGTAGAGCAACCTTAGAGCTAATATGTCTGGGTGCTCTGAAAGAGCAAAGTATAAAACAGAACATGGTTAGGACTATTAGAGCATCCTCTTGGATTATTTCCAATTTCCCCACAATGTCCAAACCTCACCTTGGAAGCAAGCACTGGGTTGTTGGTAGCACAAGGCAAAGCTGGGACTGTGGTTCTCTAAATTTGTGTACAAATGTTTCCAATAACCCAGCAGTGAATCTGTGGCAGACTAAGTCTAAGGCTAAGGCTTCACACCTGGCTAAGACAGCAGGATACTGGGAAAAGCAAATTATTATTACTCTGCTTCCTTGTTTGGCAGAATTTCTGAATTGCTAGAAATCGGGGGTTTCTGTCTGCTGTCTGCTCACAGGGGAGTTCCTGGTTTGGCAAAAGGATGTGAGGCCACAGTTCTTGCTGTGGGTGGAAAGGACCTGGTGGGAACTGATTGCCATCACATATCAAGTGATAGAGCCACAGGGCTGTCTCTTAGGTCTGTACTGCCCATCTTCTGCCCCATTCTTCTTCTCCCTGGGTCTTGATCTCATATGAAATCTGTGCCAGCATGGGACATTTGAAGGGGAATTTGTATGTTGCAAACTGCTAAGTGGCACTAGAACTGCCTGAATGGCCCTTAATAAAAATGAGTTCCAGTTTTTCACCATTTTCAGGAAGTTCTCTGACAGACATATTTGTTACTGAAAAATTTTAAAGATGAACAAGGCAAATTATATAAATGCTGCGAGAGTCCCTGTTTGGACACTTGATTTCCATAGGCTTACGTGCATATGTGTTTGTATAAGTAAGTAGACTGAAATTTTAGACTAGAATAGGTTTGCAAAACTTAGTAGTCTAAAACTTATAATGAAAAACAACTATGTAAAATTTTCTAGTGTAAGGTCATAGGACTGATAGACAATTACTACAAAGTATTTTTAAAGTATTTTACATAATAAATTTTAAATGAAAGAATGAACTTAAAATCTTCCATTTATGAACATCCGTTTTATTCTTTTTTAAAAAAAGAATGATGGCAGGCCTAAGTTCTCTCGCAGACCCATCATAGCTGCAGGATAAAAATCCATTTGAAAGTGAGAGGATGAATTGTTGGGCACTTCTTGATAAGCCTGTAAGATCAGAAGTGCAATTTCAGAACAACATGAGCCTCATGCACTGCTGCCTGTGTGTGCTTGCCTGTTCCAGCACAGCTTAAGGGATTTACTGGGGCCTATCTACTTTGACCCTGCAGTCCTACTCTAGAATTTCTAATATCTTGTGTTAAAGCTCTGTCTCCCAACAATTGTTGTGACAGCCTGCTGCCTCACCCAGAGATCATGAAAACTGATGATCCAAGTAGAAAAGAAAAACAAGAAGGAACGCGTATTTTCCTCAGTGGATTTTCTACTTTGATTATTTCTACTTTGATTATTAAGAATGGGAATATTTTCAATTTTCTATATTGCCTGCCATCTGGTTTGTCTCTCAAGCTGCCAGAGTATTTTTTAATCTTTGGTTTGGCTTTTCTGAAACTTTGTCAGAAAGATTCCGTTCTTCAAGTGCCATTCTCACTTGTTCCAATTGCCTCTCTAGAGAGCAGCTCTGTAAATCTGGGGTAAGAAAAATGGAAACCAATAATTTTCACTTTCAAAGCCACTCAGATAAGGAAAATACATTGTCTAGATAGTCTTCATACATCATAGAGATTTAAATGACACAAACAAAAGAATATACTGATTTATAGTAATTATCTGAGGATCCAAAAAACAATATAAAGGCAGAAGTGCAAGATAAACAGTTCAAATTAAGACAGTAATAACCCTGCAACTAAACCACAGGTATTATAGATAAAACCAGTAGCAGGTACTTTTATCCTCTGTTTTATGTCCTTATCATTGCAGTAAATCAGCTTTAGGAGGTTAATTTGAAGTTCTCAGAGACTGAAAGGATTACAGAAAGGCTAAGGCTGAGGGGGCTCTCTGGATGTCATGTGGTCCAAACCCCTGCTCAAGCAGGGCCACTTGAAGCAAGTTGCTCATCACTGTTTACCAATGGTTTTTTGAATATATCCAAGGAAGGAGAATTCACAACCTCCCTGGACAACTTGTGCCAATGCTTGGTCACCCCCACAGTAAAAAAAAAAAAAAAAAAAAGTTTCCTGATATAAATAGGGAACATGCCTTGTTTTAGTTAGTGCCTTTTGTTCTGTCACTGGGCACCACTGGAAAGTACCTGGCTCTATCTTCTCTGCATCCTCCCTTTGGCTGTTTGTATGCATTGACTATTTCTCCCTGAGCCTTCTCTTCTCCAGGCTGGGAAGCTCCAGCTCTCAGCCTTTCCTCATGGGAGAAATGGTCCAGTCCCTTCATCATCCTTGTGGCCCTTTGCTGTACACTCTTCAGTATGTCCATGTCTTTTGTGTACTGAGAAGACCAGAACTGGACCAAACTCCAAATGCGGCCTCACCAGAGCTGAACAGAGGGGGAGACAACTCACTTGACCTGCTGGTAACACTCTCTCTAATGCAGCCCATGCATTAATCTTCTTTGTCATGTTCAGCTTTGGTTTCACCAGAGCTCCCAGGTCCTTGTCTGCCAAGCTGCTTTCCAGCCAGGTGGAAAATGAATGAACTGGTAGTGACTGGGACTGCTCCTCTCAGGTGTAGGACTTTGCACCTCCCCTTGTTTACTTTTGTGAGGTTTTTGGCAGCACATTTCTCTACCCTGTTGAGCTCCTTCTGGACCAGGGCACAGCTCTAGTGTACCAGCACCTCCTCCCAGTTCTGTATCATCAGCCCCTCTTTTCTGAGGGAACACTCTGCCCCATCATCCAGATCAATAATGAAGGTGCTGAATGGGACTGGATCCCAGGGGTACACTGCTAGCCAGTGGCCTCTGACAAGACTTCAAGCCACTGATCACCACTCTTTGGGCTCACATGTTCTGCCATTTGTCACCTCACTGTCTGCTCATCCAGCACACACTGTGAGGATCTTATGGTGGACAGTGTCACAAACCTTACTGAAGTCTGCTTATTCTGTCTGCTGGTCTCAATTTCTGACCAGTTTCTACTATTTATTGCTCCTTTCTCTTTTGGTGTTAGCAACAAGCCTATGAAGATATCATTTTATTTGATAGATGAGAATAGTTATGTGCTCTGCAGCAAGCTGAGTCTTAAATCTGTATTTTCTCTTGCATTTTTAGTCAGTTGCAAATCAACAAAAATGGAAATTTCTACTATTTAGTATTTACAAATAATAGTATAGCACATTATTTCCTATGTTTGGAATTTTCACATTACATTCAATTTACTCCTCATTGTATTTTAAACGTCTGTATTAATAAAGTTAACTTCTCATGAGCTGCTGGAGGGAGTAGAAAGGTGAAAGCTTTGGCAACAGAGATAGGGGCACTTCATCAGTTATCAAGTGTGGGAAGCTTGTAATGGAATAAGCACATGAATTGCGTATGTCTTGCTAAACCTGCCGTTACTGACATTAGAGAAGTCTGACATTAACTAATCATCAGTGGGTGCAAACATTGGAATTTACCAATTGTTTATGTTATGGTTTCAGGCATATTGCAAACTCTATTTTTGAATTTTATTTTGTTTAGAAGGTGATAACCTTCTACAAGGCGAAAACTTGTTAAATTCCTCAGTTTTGCAAGAGCGAACAGGACCCTGCCTATAACAAAATATATAAAAGTACACAGCATTTTCCTTGGGAAGATCTCATAACCTGAAGGAAATTTAGGAGACAAGAAATTTTTCTTCTAGCAGGGAAACACATTTTAACTTGCTAATTCTCATACTTAAGAATCATGAGGAAAATTAAGACATAGATCAAATTAGTGGATTACAAAGAACTAAGAGAGGAGGGAAGATGTACATAAAAATCAGAAAATAAAATGCCCTGAATCATAACCATTTTCCAGAAAGTCTTCTTTTCAAGTTGTAAATAGGAACTACCTAAACTATCCAAAATGAAGACATCTGGATCCAGCCACTACATGTCTTTCACTTCCACAAATAGTATTTTCTGTATGTGTGTCTACACAAGATATACGTAGCTTTAATTTAAGAATACCGATGACGCCTAATAATATGTAATTTATTCTGAAACCTCATCTAATCTGTGTGTTCTGCATTAGGTCATCATCTATATGTGTCAAAACTTAGCATACTACCTAAATAGTTATTTATGCAAGCAAAGGAAAGCCAAAATGTTGCAGATGAACTCTAAATTCTCATTTTGGCTGTATTATATGTCAGGTAATGGTCTTGTTACGGTAGTAATTGAAATCAATATGACTGGAATAAAAGTGCTTTGCACATTGTATCTCCTTCATGGAATTGAAAAGTTTTTAGTCTTCTGATTTTATAACAACATTTATATGAATGATGATGAAAAAGTCATGAGTCTCAATCCAATAAAGACAGGTATGATGCTGTAAAATCTATGTTAGCAATGTAATATAAGCAACAATAGCTTTTCGAGAAGGGAGTGAAGGGAAGGTGTTTTGACACCAGGGCTCATCTTATTCACCATTATGTAGGTGGCAAAGTAATTTAAATATATATGAGAAACATCAGTACTGTCCTTGTCCTCAAGAGCTCACAATTTGACATCCTCACACTGCTGGACTGCTACAGTTCTGACAAGGATACTCTGCTTTGGGAAAATCGTGGTTGCTTGCATCCTTTGAGGAAAGGGAAGAGGGAACTGCAAAACCAGGAGCCACAGAAATCTGCACTAGACAGGAAGGTGAAAGAAGAGTAGCAGTTTGAAGGGAGAAAGTGAGAAGGCCAGACAGGACTGGCAGATGGTCACCTGTGTCATGAAATAACCTGTTTGAGGAAGAAGGAAAGAAAACAGTGAAGCAAAAATGATGCAGTGGAAGAGTAAGGACAGAAAGCAAGATGGCAAGGCAGAGCTGAACATACAAAACAGAGTACAAAAAATACCCATCTCTGAGCAGACTATTGCACAGGCACACATACATATCCTTGCATGTCTACATTTCTGGAGAAATTGATTGGATTGTTTCTTACTAAGTTGGCTTGTCTAATTAGAAATAATAGGCCAGATTGATTAGCCTTTCCAAAAAACAAGGCAAAAACAAGGATCATTTTTCCTCATTAAAATCTTGTGTATTTGCTCCTGAGAAGCAGGAGACCTTCTGTGCTATCTTTTCAAGATATTTGTTAGTCTTGTACACTTTGCCATTCTATTAAAAATCTGTTAATCTTCAATAAAGTTTAAAAAAATCTGCAAGTAATTTTTCATTTTCGGCCCCAACTCTTAATGACTAGAGCCAGGACTGAGAGGAGGGAGGGGCGTTTTTTGCACAGTCTAGGGCTCTTCCATTGGTACCCAGAATTCAGACAGCAAGATGTTGTCCCCACAGCAGGACAAGGTAGAAAGGGAGAAAAGAAACACAATTCTAGGCTTGGGGGAGGTGGATGTTGGGGGAGGAGAAGTTTCTAATTGCCTGTTTTGAAGGATTTGGAGGGACAAGGTACGCAAGACCTAGGGATATGGGGATTTTGAGAAAGCAACTAAGAGATAAGGATTGCTAGGACTCTGAGCACTGTGGCTTTGGGGCAAGGAAGACTATGAGCTGAGCAGATGTGTCTGAGACCGAGAGTGACTCAGTGGCCGCCCTTCCACGTGGTAGAACTTGCTATGAAGCCATATTAATGTGCTCGAAAATTAGGATGAAGCGAGAAGACAGAGGTTGCCAATCCTTGAGCAGACAGCCTAGGATGAACAGCTTGGGCAGTTTCTGGATCCCAACTGGGCTTGGGATAAAGGAGAATAAAATTTTAGCTGCAGGGACTGGAGGAGACAGAGTGGGAAGGACACAGCAATAAATACCTGAGAGAAGCTGTGGTCAAAAGGGGAGTCATAAATAGATTTTAGCTTGCTTCATTTTTTGATTTAAGCCCTTAACTGCCCAGTCTTGCTTTTGTCACTTGCATCCTTTATTAGAATTCATCTTTGTAATACATGGTTTTTCTCTGAATTGGAATGATGCTGTAAGCAGCATTAGCTCCCTAACTGCTGTGTGAAGCAAATAGTCCCTTAGCATATGTATAAAGAGATTGAAATTTTTTTTTTAATCCATTTGATAATGGTCACTTCTATTTTGAGTGTAGAGATGCTTCAGGAAAAGAAACCTCACGGTTATAAAGCAATGGGACTGAAGCTCTTTCTTAGATGGTTAACATGTAAGATAGGTTACAACCACAGTTACACCTGTTTGGCAACATTAACACCAAATTTAATTGGGGAGGGTAAACTTGTGGTCCTTGTGGTTCTGTGCACATGCAGTAGGAGAATTAGTTTCTGATTATGGTTTGCCTTTATTTTTAGATCAGATTTTTTTCTTTCTCCAGGAGTGAGCCAACTTTAGCAAGACTTCTTAATCTTATGAAGTATAGCAGGAATGATAAACCCACAAATTCTCCTCTTCTAAAATCTCCAAATCCCATTGATAATCACAGATATAAGGCCTCTGTGGGTATTGGTCGAGGCTGACAGGCCTCTTTGAAGATGCAGAGATCTCTCCCCAGAGTTCGGGTGTAGCTCTCCTATACATGGTTGCTATCCCGAGTGTAGTGAGAAGAGTATCCGAGCAAACTTAAAACGAAGAGAAGAAAACCTAGCAGTGCCTCTGAAGCCTCGCTTCGTGTCGGTGTGTGTGCAGGTGAAGCCCAGGAGCGGAACGTGGCAGCTTTTCCCATCCCAAGCCCTCTAGCGGTGCCAGCGCGGAGCCCGGCCCGGGAGCCGGACCCGAGCCACCGCAGCCCTGATGGAGCGCGGCAGGAGCCTGGCAGGGGCGGCCAGACAAGGTAAACAACTCCGCCCTTGATTGCAGGCTGCTTGCCGATACAGCTGGGGGGGAGAAACGATTTCCAGAGCAACCTTCTCCTTCTGAGCTGGGAGTGTCCTCGTCTGGCGGCCGCGACACATCCTCTGCCCCCTCTGTCTCTGCAGGCTCAGCGGTTCCTGCCCAGCCGAGCCGGGCTGCGCCCGCAGAGCTTTTCCCTCCCGAGAGCCACACAGCTGCCAAGGGTGGAAGCTGCTGTTCCAGAGGTCGCTGGTCCTCACTGAGCCATGGCTTTCACAAGGCCTGCAGCCTCTAAGTGACCCACATGGGATGCTGGGGAGGCTCCTTGGCAAGCTGGGAAAGGAAAAGGGAAAAAGATGGGGTTTATAACCTGGAGTGGGCCATTTGAGTTCTCCCAACCCTCTACGATTTCTGGAGGAATTATGTAAATTTTGGTAAATCATTCCAACCTTTTTCCACTGGATGTTTTTTTTTCCCTAATTAGCAACATTTGTAACCTTCTCCCAGTATCTTACTGTAACCATTCAAAGGCCTGACTTCTTTGTCTAAATATTTTCATTCAAAGAATGGTGCAAAAAATGTGAGAACATCTATTTACATGAACATGGGTATCAAATCTGTTCTGTGATGATCTGAAAACCCTGATGCCAGTCAGGGAGTGTTGAGTGGAAGGACAACCATGTGATTTCGAGGATCAGACCCACCACACAGATAGAAAATTGGAATAACAACAACAACAACAACAATAATAATAAATAGAACAAGTCTCACCTGTGCAAATTGCAGGCTGGTATGTTTACAGAGACCACTTACTGAGGAATTTTAAATAATGGAAAATTTGGGAAAATTTGGGATCAGGGAAAGACACTAATGTGCATATATATATATATATATATATTTTTATTTTTTTTTTTTTTTGTCCTGGCTGTAATTAATTTGTTCAGCTTTATTAAGTAAAGCTTCTATGTGCTGGTGGAAAGCCTAGCTGCGTCTTATTTTAAAGGCACCCTGGAAAATGTTGAGAAACATTGCTGAGAGTGTTGAAATGTCCGTCATAATAAATTGTCCTTGCCACAGCAGGCGTAGGGACTGATGGCTCTCTTAGAGCAGGGAAAATCAGAAACATCTCCTCCTACAGGGGGGAATGACAGTGTTGTCTAATCTGTGAGGGAGGAGGATGAGGACAAGTGAGTTCAGGTCCCAGCGGGGGCTGCAGTGGGCAGCATCCCTTTGGTGCCCCCACGGCCTGGCTCTCTGGGTGACATTGCTGCAAGCCTGGCTCTGCCCCGTGGTTCTGGCTGAGCCAGAGCACCACAGAGAGCACACGAGGCTGAGGAGATTAAACCCCAGCAGGTATTCCAGGTGGGATATCCAACTGACAGGTCAAACAGTCTCCCTAGTGGCAAAAATCTAGTCTTCCTAGATTTTCCTGTGGACATGATTGAGTTTAAATGGGCTCATCTGCACCTGATTCAAAAAGCAAACAAAACAAAAGCCTTGGTATGGCATAGAAAGAAGGCTGTAGTTTAATAAAAAAAAAAAGTGCTGTGATACTCTGTATGAAAATGAACAGATCTGTTCCTGTAACTGGGCTGAACGCATTATTTCCTGAAATATTAAGCTTGGCTTATTTCTTCTGCTTTTGCACAAGTGTAAATCTCCTTTCAGTGTAACCAAACTTCGGGGGTTGTTTGGTTTTTATTGAGTTTAGAGTTATCTTTAATTTTAGCTGTCAAGATTATGGATTTGCCATGCTTATGTTTTGAATATATTTAGCCTTTTTCCCCCTCCCATTTATTTAATGAAAACTAATTAATATCCAATATCTACCTACACAGTTTCTGTCATTAAACCAGGAAAAAGTAATGTATAAGATCCACCTAAAGACAATTATTATCATATGAAAACCAATAGAATGCAAAGAGGCAATTTGTAGAGAAGGAGGAAATCTATGCATAAGTATACCCTATTAGCAGGAAAGTGCTATGTTAGAAATCTGTTAGAAATGAAGTGATGCAATAAATAACACTACAGTCCTTTCAAAACTTTAAAACATAACTGGCTTTATATTTAACCAGTTATATTTAACAAGATACATTTAAAATATGTTTTGTGTGAGGAATATCTTTGGAGATACATACATATATGTGCTTGTGTGTTTGTGTTACAGTTCTATTTCAATTTCTCACTTAAGAACATAAGTCTAGTCTGGATAGTTTCAAACTTTGCAAACTATAGCTTTAAAATTAATTTCATTGCCGCTATGCTGTGTTCAACTTTATGATCTGGTTAAACACTGCCTCATTGCAGTGGTCATGAGTGGTTCATGTAGTTTAATTTCTCTCCATCCTTTTCCTCCTATAAGACTGAGCAAAGACAAACTGAGTATATGAGGCAGATGGTTTGAAAAGAGAGAAACACTTCAATTTACAAGTGATTTGAGGCCTTTAAGATCCCATTTTTTAGTTGTTTTCATGGCAAGAGTTCATCTGACAGCAACACTGAACTATTTGCCAAATAAAAAGTTAAATAATGATAGCGTAACTACTATCTGCTGTGTTGGGTCATCTCATCCTCAAAGGTCCCCAGGCAAACAACAGCATCATCCCATGAGTCAGAAGCATGAACTGCTACTGGGCAGTGAAGAATGACCAAGGGAAAAAATGGAAATACCTGAGCATGCTGATCTGTCACTGCCTTTCACTGTGGCTTTGAAAATTCCAGCTGACAGCAACAGGTCAGATTCCCAGGAGTGGCTTTTTTTTGCCTCGTGGTCTTTTTGGAGTTGTAAATCCAAGAACTAGATGCAAAAAGTCTTTGCTTGGCTCGAAGGTACCACCCAAGGTCATTCACCCAAGAGGCCCAGCCTCAGCTGCAGTGCCCAGCTCATCTCTCAGGATCTCCCTCCACCTGTGCCCACATAGCAAATTCTCTACTGGAAAGCATTTTTTTGTTAAACTGAGCTGGAAGTCATGGTTCCCTTCGGATGGGAAACTACCCTACTGTGCTCTGATAAGATCCCTGTCTGCTGTGTAGAGTTCCCTCATGGATCAGGATGCTCTGCCCACACTGGCTGTACAATTATTCTGCTTGTTTGCCCCACTGGACATTTAAAGATGCCAACAAGGTTTTGCCTCATACATTAGTGATGGCCACTAGCCTTCTTCAAGAGTAGAAAACCAAAACATATCTTTTATAGCAGGGTCATTATGGCAGTGTTTTGGGGTTGAAAGAGATTTGGACTCCAGCTCTCTTAGGTAGACAAAAATGATGTATTTTTTCACCTTTTCTTCAGCTACAGCCAGCCAGCAAGCATGCTGCTCCTTGGGTGCTTGGCTGCACTTGGCTGTCTAGGTTTACAGCCAAGTTCCAGCTCAGTTCAGTTTGTAGAACCTACTCCAAGAGGGCACCTTGCTATGTATAAGGAACATCCATGTGTGCTCTGTGGATACCCTTCAGCCTGCTCTCATCTAAGACATAATTTACTACATAGAAGTGAAAGGTAAAACAAGTGCCCAAACCACTAGGGTTTGCCAGCCATGCCGAAGCAAACAACTTTGTTTTGAGTAAGGAGATATAATTGGGCAAATCAGTACAGAGGTGCTATGTAATTGTTTTCTTGGCATATGCTGTTATTCACTGTCAAGTTGTATAGGCACACTAAGAACAAAAGGAGTTAAATAAACCCCCCCCATGTTATTTCATTTTTTTTATTGCATGGAGAGAAAATGAAATCTTGAGGAAGTGGGTGTTTTGAAAAAGGAGAAGGAATATAAAAATGTGTGTCTGCCTCTGAACCACAGAAATAATTTTTGAATTAGATTTATTCTCTGCCATTCAGGAGTAGAGATGAAGGAAAAGATTAGATTATTTAATTGTGCTTTAGTGTAGATATTTCAGAAGTCATGTGATGGTGTTTCAATAGACAGGAACAAAAAAATCCAGAAAAAAGATCCTAATATTGATTCACTTGCACTCTTCACCAGGATATACCAATGATGTTCAAAGCATGTGACCCTCATTATGTCAGGGAGAGTCTTTTTTGGAAATTACTGAGACCTGAAGAACCCTAGTACATAAATTAGACTATATGAAAGGCATCCTATGTTGCTAATCAGTGTAAGCATGGGAGGTGTAGTTAGGAAAAGGAGTTGTGAAATACCTGATGAATACTTTCAAGAGTACTATTATAGTTTGAAACCTGAAAAGGGGGAATTAGCCTTATGAGAACACAAGCTAAGAAAAAGTTTCAGTACATTTAATATTTATCCCTTTTTTTTCTTTTTCTGGTGTTGTCCCATCATCAGTGAAATAGACAATTTTAAACTTAAGAATCCAAGTTTACCTGTTCAGAGAAATCTCTGCACCTCCATCCCAAAGAAACTAAAATATAGGGAGTAACCTCCTGGTGGTGGTTAAACACTAGGTTTAACACCAAATGGTGTTTAGAAAACTTTCCTCAAGAGTGAAAAATTCTTAAACAAATGTTTGTAATTCTTGCAGCAAAGTGTTACAGTTGTAGTAAAAGGGCTTCTGTTTCCTTCTCTGAATCATTTCATGTTGGATATTTCTTTTACTTATGCTGGAAATTCCAGTGTGATTCCATAACTATGAAATTGAAATGTTTATCTCAGTGGCCAATCTAAGTAGCGTGGTCTGAGACTAAGGGATGTCATGGGCAGAGGGAAAGAAGATTGTCTCCTTGTCTGTGTCTCCCTCCCTCTCTCCTTCTTTCTTTCCTTCCCCTTCCTCCTCCCACTTGTCCCTCCCCTTCTCTCCCTTCCACTTTTTTTTTTTGTTTGTTTGTTTGTTTTTTATGTCCTGAGACAAACCCAACCTCTTCAAAGCAAAGGGAAGAAGCAAAGGTCAGACCTGTCAGCTTCCCCATCCCTCTCAGCTTACTTTGGAGTGTGGTTGCCACAGATCACACTAAATGTGCCCAGTCCATCTCATCTTCCCAGTAGCTCCAAGCAGTTTTTATTTCTCTTCTGATGCTCTGCCAAACGTAACACAGGCTGATATGTGCCAGGCTTGGGCACAGTTTCCAAAGGATGGAAAAATACCTCTCCGGGGAAGAAAAGGGCTATAAATATGTGTTCCTGGGGATCTAATATCAAATGGCAATGTTCCATTTGTTATTTTTAAATCTGACTGTTGGAGGACTTTGTGGAATGGCAGGAGAAAATGAATAGCCTGTCAAGTAGTCTGAGCTCCAAAGCAATGTGCTGCTTCACCACCGATTTCATCACTTGCTTTGGGTCCACACACTTCATGCAAATAGGAGAGGCATACTGGGAACCAGACACCAGGAGAACATGGCATTTACTAATTTATGCTTTGCTACTTTGTTTTAGCGGCCGTGAGGTAGTGTCATTGACTTGGATGAGGCTGCTCTGTGCCAAAAGTTAAGCACATCTGTGGGACTGAGATTTTGTCAGAATATTAATCCAGAAACACCTTTGAAACCTCAAACCACTCTCCAGAGCATATGATTTGTGAAAACCAACCTTCTGGAACTTTTGAAAGCAAAAAATTTCAGAGAAAAAGTGAATTTAGCCTTTCTCATTTACAACTTGTTTTTTGTGTACAATCCTTGTTACAGCAGATTCCAGCCTTGCAAAGAACTATATAATTAGCTTTTTTTCCTCAATTAGGAGATTGTAAGTTTGCCAAAGAAAACATATTTTGAATGTATCTTTTATCACATGATCAAAGATCACATATATCTTTGCCTATAATGAGAAGCTCATGTGCTAATGTTCTGTAGTGGTCCAAAACTTACAACTGCAAAAACCTTTGATGTATCACTAATTGGTTTTAGCACCATAGATTAGGTGCTGAAATCAGTAGGCAAGAAATTGTGAGTAGTAGGTGGAGAAGGGATAATTCTGATTCTCACCATATGCTTTGAGAAATTTAAATCATTATAGCATAAGTAAAAAAAATAAGGCATAACTTGTTGCTTTTTTATTTTTAAGAGAGTCTCATAGATTAGCCGTATGATCCAAAAATATGCTTTGTTCTAAATCATTAAAAAATCTCCATTTCACAGTTTTTATTCTTGTAGAAACAACATCCATCTCGCCTGCAATGTGCTGTGCATTCTAACACCTAATGTGTGGTGAAGAATGTAGTAACAGGGGAAATATATCTTCATAACACATGAAAAGTGCCAAACCTTTAATTAATTTCAGACACTATGTAGCAAAATAGCAAAGTCTAACTATAGACTTCATCTACACCACATAGAAACAGGAAAAGGAAGCAAGTGATGTTGCTTGTGCTCTCATGATGGTGGTGCATGTTACATCTTTGACAGCTTCTTGGTTATAAGGACTTGTTATTTCATCAGTAATGAAAATAATAGGCAGCATGGCCTAAGGATTGATCATTGGCAAGCTGAGAAGAGAGAACTCTCTTCTGGATTGAAAGCTACATGACTGCTCTACACAGAGGATGCTACAGAAGCACACTGCAGCAGACATCATCTTTGGCTTTAAAATATGCTCAAATGTTCAGTGGCTGGGGTTTTCTTAATGAAAATTGGGCGATTTGTATAATTCTACACAAGTATGTGCACACAGTCATCTAGTGGGTCCTGTTACCCATTTATTACCAAAACTCAAATTTTGTGTTCACAGCAAAGGTATGGTAAATATTTTATCTCCCTACTTAATTTAAAAACAACCAGGCAAACAAACAAACAAAACTCCCAAAACATCCAAAACCAAACCCCACCAAAATGCAATCCTAAAAGAAGTAACAATTCAGAACATTTCTGCTCTACAGTGCCAAAGTGTCTTTATTTAAATGATCAATATTAGTTTGAACTTTTAGTATTTAACTTAACTTTGAAGTTAATCTCCCTTATTTTCAAGACTAGGTTTTGGGTGTTTTTGTTGTTGTTGTTGTTGTTGTTGTTTTGTTTGTTTGTGGTTTTTTGTTTGTTTGTGTTTTTTGTTTGTTTTGGTTTTGTTCTGGTTTGGTTTTATTTGGGTTTTTTTTTTTTTTTGCGCACATGTGGAAACTGAGATGCAGAGCCTTTTAATTTTTATAATAACTGGTTTTTTTAATGACATGTTCAATTCAAGAATCACTCATTGTTTGAAGCTCATCTATAGTAGATTAGGACTCCTACTGCTCATTCCAAGAATTTTCTACCTATGGAAAACAGAGGATGAAAGTGATTGCAAATGTACATTAAACCAAGGTGTCAACCCCTTTGTATTGCTAGAGCATTAGTAAATGCTTGATAGTAAATAAGAATTTGAATAGGATTGTTAATTGTAAATAGTGGACCAAAGTGTCACTCAGGATGCTTCATTCTTTGTAATAAAAATAATTTTTAATGTTAATGCAAAGGAACTAAAAAGGTAATAAAATGCACAACATTGCTGTGTGTTTCCATTGAAAGTGAACCACAGGGTGTCGTCTTTTGATGGCAGGGTGAAAGCTGAAGACAACAGAGATATGGATCCTTTTGGCCTTGATTTAAATCATCCCAATTGACTTTGACAGTGTCCTGAAAGTGCTGTTTCTATACTTCGGTGTAGTTCATTAATTTGACATAAGACCCTCATACACTTTTCACATACATTTTTACGCAGATGATCATCTTATTTTTATCTCATTAGCAGAGCACCACATTCTCACATCAAACAAATCCTGGAACTAAGTTTTCATCATCATTAGTCTCCTTACATGTACTCATTCAAAAAGGATTGCCATCTTCTCCCTTCCCCCCACCTCCAAGTTCTTAAATACACACTTAACAGATAAAAATATTGGTGACCTTGTGTGAGACAATGTCAGTATTAGAACACAGTCAATATTTTTACACAGTGGTGGTTGCAGCATCTTACAGACCACTTGTAAACTGTTGAGTTTCTCATGATATTTTGGTACATGAATAGAATTAACCACCCATGTGTGTTGTTCTACCACAAGGAGAAGGGAGAGAGGTGATGGAACACACTGTTGTTTCCTGCAAAGATTTTATGTATTCCTATTTGTCTTGGTTTGGAAAGACAGGTATCTGCCAGGGAAAGTGGGGTTTCCCTTAGAATAGAGAATGCAAACCCCTCACCCCCCGCCAAATTATAATTTTGCAATCAAGGCTCTCAGGCAAAGATTTGGGAATAGGAATAACAGTTCTTTACTAGTAATATCAATAATACAAACGTGGTAGAAAAACAAAACCACCCCACCAAACCAGCAAACAAACAACAATTTTGGAAAGCCCTGACAGAGTCAGGTACAACCTGATGCCCTGTTGGTCAGGACGTTGGTAGCAGTCCAAAAGTCCTCCTGGGGTGGCAGATGTGGTTCTGTTAGAGTGGAGATGATCCTGAAGCCAAAAGGGTCCAGAGGTGGTGAGAGGGAGTCCAGTGATGGTGAGAAGGGTCCTGTCTTCCTCCGGTAATCGGGTGAAGCAAGAGAGATATCCTGTTCCAGAGTCCCAGTTTTATCCAGGTAGGAATGGTTGGCTCCCCCCACTGGGTGGAGCATCTCACAATAGAATGATGGAATGTGAATGTACTATCTTGGAGAGGGTAAGTTTTTTTTGGGATGTGTGCTTTTAGGGGTGCAATAGGATGATGGAATGTGAATGTACTATCTTGGGGAGGGTAAGTTTTGGGATGTGTGCTTTTAGGGGTGTTTAAATGGTCCATTAGCAGAAAAAAGATAAGAAACAATGCCCTACCTGGTTTTAACAGTTGGGCCATTATCAAAAGGCATCTGCCCCACTCCTTCCAGAGTGAACAAGAGATAAAACAAAACAGCTCCCCAACTGCTTTCAGCAGATGAAAATAGAATACACATCCTAGGTTCCACAACCCAAGACACTATTGAACAGTTTTGGGGGGTGGGGGGTGTGAGGGTTTTTCTGTTGTTTTTTGTTCGTTTTTTGTTGTTGTTGTTCTTTTAGCTTGCTGGATTTTTAAAAAATAAATGTAGAATAAACAGTGAAGGTTTAAGTCTAGAATAACAAAGTCATCATGATCGGTGAGTGAAGGCAACATGGCAGAGAAAAATTGTTTTGAAAAATGGATTTGATTTCCCACATAGTTTTACATCTCCTTCAGGCTGATTCATTCAGTTTTGCTCTGTTCCTGTTACAGTGATGGTGCCTGAGTGTAGCTTGGCACCGACTGCTTTCCTCTGGCTGACTTTCACCTGGTTGTGCTGATGTGCTGGATATGGTGTGCCAGTGTTGATGCTCATTAGCAGGGAAGCATCTGGCTGAATAGGGACATTACAAACAAACATCTGCCAGGACACTTTCCTTATAGCTGGGGAGTCTTGTGCATAGGTCACCAAGCTTTCTTGGCATCTCTTCCTCTCACTTTTCACAAAAAAGTCTGCTCAAAAGTAGTGAATCCTTGCTTGCAGCAGATATCCTTGGTTTCCACATTCCTTTAAAATTAGCTTTAAATGTGGCTGTTGACTGTTGTTCTCTTTCCTCAGTCACCAAGGTTCAAGTATCCATGGTAATGGCCTCCGTCTATTAGTCTAGATCACACAGGGATGACCTTGGAGGTCAGAATCCCTTTTTCTTCTCAAGGCTGTAAGAGAGAAATGTATCTATTATACTGGGCTTTACAGTGAAATTGTAAAGAATAGAGGAAATAAAATTATCACTGAAGGCACAACTCCTGTTGAATCTTTGCATGTACCTTGTTTTGGAGATTGGCATTAAAAGAAAACCCTTAAGACACTCTCTAAACATGGTGTGTGCAGTTGAAAATTAGTGCCTCTACAATTTCTACAACTGATGTATCCAGTCTGGTTGTAAATTAAATGACTTTGTATAGGTTGTACCACAACAGAAATCGCATTAAATCCTAAACACACCAGTTAATATAGGCAGGGAAGTTATTAAATATGAGCTTGCTAATTGAGCAAGTTCCTTGTAAAGGAGACCCACGTTTGCTTCTGACAAAATACCAGTGTGATGTAAATTGCCATTCCACAGCCACTGACTATCACAGTGATGAAAATTGCACTACTGTGCCTGCAGATTTAAAAATAAACCTAGTGTGAGCATGGAGGGAGGGAAAGGAGAGATTTCCCAAAATAGGTTGTGCAAAGTGTTTCCATTTTCTCTTTTTGAGGTGTTGTCAATTATGTTAGTATCAAAAAGATTTCAGCCTTCTCAAGTTACTCATGATGATTTCCTCCAGAACTGCTGTCCTTACAGATTGACTTACCCTCAGCTGCCTATGGACATATTCTTGTGCTATAAATCAAAGCAGAGCTTGTATAAAAAAAAAAAAGCTCCTGGTAGCCTCTATTATTGAATATCATCATAAGACAATGGAAGCAACATTGCTGAACAGTGAAAACAAAAAAAGAGTGGCTTTTGACCTTATATATAGCAGGGAAAAGCCCCTGTTACAGTGGGAACAGAAAATAATCCCTTTTCTTTAAAACTGAGATGGAAAAAAACCTCCACCCTCAGCCTTCAATGGTAAACAGCATTTTCAGTGACAGATCACCTAAATGGGTGGTCTTCCCTCACCTGTGATTTGCAGCTCATTATTAAATGTCAGTCTCAGACTGTTGCCTTCAGCATCTCCCCAGACATGAGCTCAGCAAGTGTCACCACTCACTGGGAAACCTTCGTTCAAGCACGAGCTGCATGAGCCAACAACCACTTATGACTCAGAAAATGATGGATCAGCTAGCTGGGCTGTACCTGCAGTAGATCAAACACAAGAGGGATGTTGGATGCTAAATCTCATTCATCAGCCATGTGTGACACCTTGTAAAGCTAGAGAGATTTTACCTTGTCCTTCCACCTTGGAACCAATAAAGCTTAGAGGGTAGCAGTGTGCATCTTAAAATAGAAACAGAACTGGTTTGCTCTGGGAAATGCTTTTACTGTGGGAAATGCTGCAACACCCAACAGAAAGAAGTGGGTCGTCAACATTTAAACAATGCCCATTCTTGGACCCTACCTGAATTAAATCTTCTGGTGGGATGTGCAGGGGCATGATCTGATCTTCCCATCTCTGTGGGGCAATGGAGAAAAGCACTTGCTGTCAGTTTTATGTTGTTTTTTTTTCTTTCTCCCATTGACAGAACACATCTCTTGATGGAGTTTGCCCAGCAGATACTGCAACAAGTGCAAGGTTCCAACACTGATTAACAACACACCCTCTGAATGGCCCATTCCACCACATAGGTCATGTAAAGTCATCAGAAGAGCCTGTAATTGATAATACAAGAAAGATTGCAGTGCCCTCTAGTTGGGTCTGTCTTAAAATTCCTGCTAGAGGTGCTTTGGGTTTTTTCTTCAGTAGTTCACAGAATCACAGACTTGATTAGGTGGGAAAAGACCTCTGCCATTGTTGAGTCCAGCCTATGACTGAACATCACCACGTTAACTAGACCAGGGCACAGAGTGCTATGTCCACTCTTTCCTTAAAGACCTCCAGGGATGGTGACTCCACCACCTCCCTGGGCAGCCCATTCCAATGCTTAAAAACCCTTTCTGTGAACAAATTCCATGTAATGTCCAAACTAAACCTCCCATGGCACATCTTGAGACTATGTCCTCTCATCCTGTCTCTTGTTATTATATTCTGGATTGAATATGCAATTGTTGCCTCATCATTGATCTCATTGTTTTTTTATTTATTGACCTTGAAAGAATGAATACAATTCTGAAATCAAGAAAAAACAGTTTTCATCAAAAATAAGATGTAAATTACAATTATATGTGGTGGGTAGCATGAAAAAATTATTTTAGAAAGCAACAGAATAAAAGCAGAAACAATATTTTTAGATTTTGAAAAGCAGAGTGTCTGTTCTGTGAATGTTTTAGAACTTTATAGTTTCACTATTTCCTTTCCCTCATTTTTCCTGTGATAAGTAGTAGAAAACAAGGGAAAATAAAATCCCCTCATTTTTGTGAGTTCTTGACTAAAGAAAAGTCAAAAAAAGGAATTTTCTGAATGGAACACATAAAATATATAGATTATTACCATAATTATTGGAAATTATTGTTATTGAAAAATAGAGTTTCAGGTTTTATTACTAAGAAAGTGTTAGGCATTGTCACTATATATTTTTGAAGCACAGTGCTGTTGAACTGCTGATGCTTTTGAAATTATTTTCATAATATTATGTAACTGTAGAGAGAGTACTACGTGTCTGTCTAATGGTGGCTTGAAGCCATTCAACATTGTAAAAACATGCAATATATGAGATAGATGCATATAATTTAAGTGTAGGAAATGTTACACTCATTCTGAAAGTGAGCACCCTCCTATCCACTATAAGAAAAAAAAAGAGAGCATTGAGACTAGCATTATGTGATTTTCACAAAACCTCCAAGTCTCTTTGCTGGATTAGCCTTAGTGCTCTTCCTTCAACAGTAGCCAATAAGAGGTTAAGACCCTTGGGTTTGCAATGCCAATAATCTTTTATAAATCCAATAGGCTGATGGCATCATTGTTCTGAGTGTCCATTGGTAAATGTAAAAGTTGAATTTCACAAATGTAGTATTTTTCTTCTTCAAAGAGATAGAGTTCAGATTTTGTGTTTAAATATTTGGCTCATATTCTTGGTGGGAACATAGGGTGTATGAACTCCTATTTCTCCTCACAGACTTCAAAATATTGAAGATTTTTCAAAAAAGTCTTTAATCCACAAAAATTATTGCATGAGGTATTGTCTACCAAGAAATGGCAGAAACCACAATGCTAATGTGCTAGTGTGACACAGTATTTTCAAGACTTTTTAAAAACTGATGATAGCTAATCTAAAGAAGTTCTCAATCTCTCACCAAAAATACAACAGAGCTCCTGTGGGCAATGGCATGATAGATTAGAAATCAAAAAGGTCTTAAATCCTAACCCGGTTTGATTCAGTGATTCGTTTTGTGGCCTCAGGCAGGCCATTATAACTCTGTACTCCCCTCCCAGCTTACCTAAGGAATGTACTAAACATCATAACTGTGCTGAAGAAAACCTCGGGTGTGAAACTGGCTTCTTCTTTATTTTTTAAATAGAATTTGAAGTAGCAAAAGAAAATCCTTCATCTTAAATGCATTTGCAGCTTAAATTCAGAGTCCATTATTATCCACATTTTCAGCTGATGCCACAGAAGAACAAAATTGTTACTTTTGATTAATATATAACATGGTTGTAGGGGCACTTTAATAACAAATATCAGCTGCCACAAAAATTACAGATTTCTGTGTATTTTCCACAGTATATCCATTGATAGTTCTCACTTTCCTTCATATTTGTTTTTAAGAACTGAATTTGGATATATCTTAATATTTCCTGTGTCCACAGGCAAGATAATTCTTTTTGACCTGTCCAAACACCTGTAAATCTGCCCTCCTGAGTGCCCTCTCTGGAAAGAGGCTGATAAGCATGCCATGACCACATCCTGGCTCTCCAGGTGATGCTCACTGTCATTCCAAACTTGTTACACCTGCAGCATAAGTGTCCATTCTCTTTTTTCAGCAGTGTGAGTGACAGAGGGAAATAATTTTTACGTCATCAGCATATTTTAGAAGTAAATAGTATTCACTAGGGACTTGGATGACCACCCTTGAAAAGCATTTCACCAGGAAGGGCATTAATCTAGGGATCTGTGTCCCACTCTACCACAGGCGTTCCTTGTTATCTGAGAAAAAGCACTTGGTCTCTCCATGTCTCAATCCTGCATCTGCCAGGCGAATAGGAGGCATGTCCTGACCTCACACGGGTTTTGTCAAGACAAATATATTACAGTACTGAGATTGTGCCAAGGGTGTCTCTGATCTACTCCCTTAGGAAACTGCAGCTCAGAAAATGATGCGAATGGAAGGATAGGGTCGCAATCAAATGAGAAGGGAAAACTGCAAAGAAGTACACACCTTGTACTTTGGGGTTTTTTGGGTTTCCCCCCCTTTAGTCCAATTTCAGTTGTTAATTGAAAAGTTAAAGGAAAGCGAATATCTGCATTTATTCAAACTCATCACCGTCAGTAACACAGTGCAGAGACAGAAGTCAGGTTCCCCAGTGTCTTTTGGAAGATTTGTCATTGCTGAATTGAAGCTGATGTAACAGTCACAGTCCACAATGAGATTCATGTCAGGTTACATGACAACTTTTTGATATTCACTACACCAAGGACAGGAATAAAAGCATGTGGAGCAACAGTAGTAATGGGATTTGATGCTAATATTTTACCCTCCATGAGATCAAGGACTCTCCTTAAGTTTTCCAGAAACATTTCCCAGTTTGTGGCTTGGAATAAGATAATGCTAACAGGATCTGACGTGTTCTGAGAGACTGTTTAGGAACAGGAGTTTTCTAGTATTTCATGTGTGCAAGAGAATAAGAATAAAAACTATGTCACTGAGTATACAAAGACATACAGGACAGTACTTCTGGAGAGAATATGCTGATATTGTTTCTCTGAAACACTGAAGGGTTAAAGAAAGAAGATCAGTCAGCCTTCAAAGAAAAAAAAAAGATGAAAAAAGAAAAAAAAGAAAACCAACCAAAAAAAAGAAAAAAAAAGGTGCTGTATACTGTAAGAAAATCACTTAAACATCTCATGTTACATGGTTTCTTTCTTAGAAGTAAGGAAGAAATAGGAATACTGTAAGAAAGGAAGAGCAAGAGACAACTTTTGCCTGAAACCATAATGTGTTATTGAATTGTGGAATCCATTGTTTTCCTCTTTTCAGAGCTTAAGAAGAAAGAAAACAATGTATTTTTCTTCCTTGTGCACAAACAAGTTTCAGACTATTCTGAGGAACCTTCTTTCAGCCTGGCATTCAAGAAATATTACCTATGTATCATGTATATAAAAAATTGGCCAGAAGGTCCAAAACTGTGATACAAATGTTATAGATCTTTGTAGCAGTAGGATTGCTGTAGTTTAAAAAGATGGTTTTCATTCAGAGGGTTCCACTGTGCATCCCATTCAGTCACGGTGTATTCGATTTGTATGGCAAGGTGTGGAGGGCCACCCAGGTGGCTTCTGTGAGAAACTGCTGGAGGCTGCTCCCATGCCAGCCATCTCCAAGGCTGTCCAAGGCTGAGCCCATCAGTGATGGTGGTAGTGCCCTGGGGATAACAGAATTAAGAAGGGGTGGGGGAAAATTGCTGCAGAACATCAGGCAGAAGAGAAGAGTGAGAATACGTAAGGGAAAGAACTCCTGAGTTCTTTCTCAGCTCTTGAGTTGAGACATGCAGGTCAGTGAAGAAGGAGATGAAGGAGGTGCTCCAGGCTCAGGAAGAGAGAGTCCCCTGCAGGCTGTGGTGCAGACCATGGTGAGGCAGCTGTGCCTCTGCAACCCATGGAGGACCCTGGGGGAGCACAGATCCCCCTGTACCCCATGGTGGACCCCAGGCTGAAACAGGTGGTTGCTTGAAGAAGGCTGTGACCCATGGGAAGTCCATGCTGGATGAGGCTTCTGCCAGGGCCTGCAGATTCACTGAGGCGGGAACCCAAACTGTTTGTCTCTGAAGAACTACACTCTATGGAAGGGTCCCACACTGCATCAGGTAAAGAGTGTGAGGAGTCCTCTTATGGCAGAAAAAAACTGTGATAAACTACAGCCCACATTCTCCATCTCTCTGCACTGCTGCATGGAAAGGAGGGAGAGAAAATCAGGACTGAAATTATTCCTGGGAAGAAGGGAGGGTTGCCAGGGAGGCGTTCAAAGATTTGTTTTCGTTTCTTATTACCCTAGCTTGATTTGATTGGTAATAAATTAATTTTTCCCAAGTTGAGTCTATTTTGCCCATGATGGTAATTGCTGAGGGATGTCTCCTTGTCCTTACCTCGACCCATTACATTTCCTTATATTTTTTACATAGCACCAAGCCCCCACACCTGGCAGCCAAATATCCATACCAGGGCAGTGGCTGGTGCTACAATCTGCCAGCAGAGCAGAAAGAGGAGCTGTGAGAGTTATCACAAGTCTGTGTTCTCCAAAAATCAGTCCTGTGCAAGGAGCAAATTTAGGACATCTTCTGCCCAGTTTACACATTACAAGGGACTTGAACAAACTGTAGGAGACAGCACAGACAAACACCTTAGTTGTGAAATTCATCTGTCCATCACATGGGCCCCTCATCACCATTGTGTGAGCCACAAAGTTTGGCAGCACTGTGAGATCCTGCATTTATCTTAGGAAGTAGACACTATTACAATATTGGATGTCTACACAAGCCAGGAATAAATTAAATCACAGACAAACTAAGAAGAGTAAAATATATAACCTCAGTAGACCATTCTACAGAGTCCTGGCAAACAGCCTTAGTTCTACCCAATTGAATTTGCTTTCAACATACTCCAGGGATCTAAGTGTTTAAGGTTATGGACACTTTTCAGAAGATTGTAAATAAATTAGGAGACATGTAAAACTTTGGCAAAGCAAATATTGATGAAGTAATTATTTATAGATGTAACAGGGACCTCATTTATATGAGAACTTAGATCCCTCATAACTCAAAATCTCAATTAAAAATTAAAGCATGCTTAATGTGATGTTTCTGAAATTGTATCTGGACTCAGGTGGGACACAATAGTATGTTTCCTTGCACGCTAAACATGATACAAGGTTGACTTTGTTCCATACTTTCCAGTCCCTGAGATAAACATATAAAACTCCTTCAAATCATCCTAAAAGAGGACCAGACAAGATGGGCATCGTATTTCTTTGACAAACTTGAATCCTGGAAATTCTGTATTTTTCAGTCTAAAAAGTGGTAAATCATCTTAGCTGCCTACTAACTGTTCTCTTTAGAAGTTACAAAGCTATCCCAATGTTTAAAATACAACTGTGCTGATAAAACTTTGTGAGACTGAGACCTGATCTGCTGAAGAAAAGAAGCATACTAGTTGTGTTGCCTGAACTGAGACGTTTAGCAAAAAAATAATTCACTGGGTGTAAAATCATACCGTAAGATTCTTTAAAGGTTGAACTACTGGAAAATTCCTCCCTCACTTCCTTATCCTACTGGTTTGGCTAGTATAGACTTGTTTTCCTCCAAGTAGTAAGTATGGTGCTCTGTTTTGGATTTGTGCTGAAAACAGTGTGGAGAGCACAGGGATATTTTAGTCACTGACAAGAAGTGACTGAAGGCCTTTTCTCCTTCTCACCCCACCCCACCAGTGAAGAGGCTGGAGGTGCATAAGAAGTTGGGAGAGGACACAGCCAGAACAGCTGACCCCATCTGGGCAAAGGGACATTCCACAACATACCACAGTGTGCTCGGCATATAGAGATGGAGGAAGAAGAAGGAAGTGGGGAACGTTTGGAATGATGGCATTTGTAATGCTGTGCAACCACTACACATAATGGAGCCTGGCTTTCCTGGAGATGGCTGAACACCTGCCTGCCTATGGGAAGAAGTGAGTGAATTCTTTGTTTTTCTTTACTTGTGTGAATGGTTTTTGGTTTACCTATGAATCTGTTGTTATCTCAGCCCATGAGTTCTCTCACATTTTCTCTTCTAATTCTCTTCCCCATCCCAATGCAACATTACTGCAGTTAAAAATATTGTACAGCAGCATGCACTGCTGAATGAAGCTCAAAAGAATGTATGTGTTGATTGCCAAGGGAACAGGGATCCCGTGCAAAGCTTGCTCTCAGTGAAGAGGTTTGAGGATTGGGAAAAAGAGTCAGTTGTTCAGGAGAGAGAAGCATGAAAATTAATGGATGAAAATGGGCAGGGAGGGAAACCACAGCATGTTCCAAGTCAAATTTAGTTTTGCTTTGGTTAAAGGGAAGTTAGCTATTAACTGGAAAGTAAGTGTTTGTATTAGGTGGGTTTTTTTGAGAGTTTTCATAAAAAACAGGCAGGTTTACAGTCTTGGAGCATTTAAAAAAAAATTGACAGTATTCCAAATTCTATTTGTTGTCTCGAATATATATGCACAAGTCTTCTAGGTTTCATATATATTCACCTTATATGAACCTCTGTCTAAATGTTCCATCAAAAACCAACTGAAAACTTTTCACCCAATAACCTGGTCTTTTACATGCAATACCTTAGAGCTTTACCTCTGCAACGCTTCCCTGCAAGTCCTTACTAGCTAGAGCTCTTACTTGCACTTCAGATGAGAATTAAGCTGGCATCAAGGAATAAAGGGATGATAGCAGAGTTGTATATAACATTGCTTCAGAATCTCCTTAGCCATCATAGCATCCTTAGCGCTGAGCTCTTTATCGCTCTTCAGCAGTGATCCTTGTGTGTCCTGCTCCAAGGAAATCTGCATTTCGAGGATAAAGTGCTAAAATTCTTTTTCCTGCTTGCATTTTTAAATTTTTTACTGTAGAACAATACTGTAATGATTAAGATGAAGACACCTTAATGTCTTTTAAAAAAAGCTTAATAAAAGGCCACTCTTCATATTAAAAATACACCAGAGGTTTCAGACATTTTGAGATTGAAGGACCTATGCCTTCTGGAAGACAAGAAACATCATTGACAGTTGGAAAGGATTTTAATCACAGGTGCTACTACAAAGTGAAAATATAGATAGTATTACATAGCAATTTATTCCATCGCTATAAACTCTGCATGTGGGATAGCAGCTTTCTCTTCTGCTACGGCACTTGCAGAAGCACTCTAATTCGTAAATGTCATTAATAAAAATAACTGCACAATCCCATTTCATTACAATTGTACATTAGTCAGTGCATTCTACAAATGTTAATGGATTTGTCTCTTTGGACTGCTCACTTGCAGTGCCTTTTGAACACTCAGTACTTAAGATGAAACAGCTGTTTGCAATTGGCTGGATAAGTCACAAGGCAGTATTTTTGCACATGGTTTAAAAAATGTGTCGGTGTACATACTGGTGCTTGTAAATGTAGAATTTTATCACTATGTGAATATTCATGCTTTTTATATTGATATTATCTTCCTGTAAATAGCTCTGCCAGAAAAACTCTGTTTTATGAATATTTGCAGAAGGGGAATAGATAAAAGAGACAGTATGCTGGAGGTAAATAATTTGAACATTTGTCGTAATATTCAGACTAAATATTTTGCAAGATTCGCCTTGCCTTGCTGAAGAACAGCTTCCCTGTAAATGAATTGTGAGTTTCTCCTATTCCCACCTCTTGATTCTAGGGGGAAGTGCAGAAACCCTGTCTTTCCCAACACATGTTTTCAGGTCTGACCTACTATATCTAGCAAACCCAACCAGCTCTCCAGGGGACACCACACTGCAGGAAAAATGTCAAGAAAGGCAGCATATGTGGATCATAAGAGGTGAAACAGAAAGCCTTTGAGTTACTTCTAATATACTCCCAAAATAGAAATTTCCATCCCAAGCTGGCACATTTCATAACCACATGATTTTGAATATTTGATGTCTATTCCCTTGGTGCTGACCTTGCTCCCTACAGCTATATACAGCCCACTCTTTCTGCAATTTATAACAGAAATGGAAATGTAAAGCAAAATCACATACTTGTGTACTAAGCTTGGCTTTGTACTTCATGTGCTGCTACAGCTGTGTCATGACAGCCATGCTAGATTTGACATTCTTGAGGCCCAACATTTGTCCATCCAGTGACAAAAAGCTATTAAATTTTCTGAAATTTCTAATAGGGTCCTTTGGAGAGCAGGTGGACTCTTGTACCAGGGCAACCCATTGGGTTTCCCCAATATTCTCCGAGGGTCCAGACCTGTTCAGAGTGCTGGTTTAATAATAATTAGCGAGACAGCATGGTCAGGTGTGTTTGGAAACTCAAAAAGGTTTAATAAAATAATGAAAATAATACAAAACAACAAACGAAGATTAAAGCTGAGCACAGTGTAGGGACACATACTACACCTGCTACAACACCCCGAAAATACCACGAGACCCTTTGTTCTGTCACCTTTTCTACCCAATGGTGGGGGATGGATCTATTGGCAAACTGCCAATAGAAAGAGGTGCAGGTTTTGACAAACAGTGACAAGGGCCAACAGGTGCTCCTCTCCTGGCACTGAGCCAATTACAAAGAGAGGAAACACAGAGCTTTCTGGCTAAACTTCCTAAAATGTGCAAAGGTAAACTGAAACCCTTCCCTTATGTAGAACTGCCCACTTGGGAGTGGGGGGTGCATTACTACAGCAGCCTCTGTGTCTTCCCCACCAGTTCATCTGTGATACTCAGTGTTGCAGAGGGAGGGTAACCTGATGTTTGTGGCTCTCTGCCATAGATTCACCATGAAGGGGCTGCTGCTGGGCATTTGGCTGCTGCTCTTGGATGGGAGAGAGCCGTGCCCAGGTTTCAGTGGGGGAAGAACAAGGGGCATGAGCAGCTTCTGCTGCACCTCTCTAGTTGTAATGCCCCACATCCAGCTTCTAACAGTGAAATCACAGTGACTCTCCATTAGCTGAAAGCTGGATGATGCTTCACTCCATGGACAAATCACCTGAACTTTACTTGCCTCAGGTAATGTCCTGGTATCTTGCTGCTGTTCGTGTTCCTCCCTCATCTCCAAGTAACTATAAGCATTTAATAAAATGTGATTTTATTGCTGGGCAGTGTCTCCAGGGGATGAAATAGCTATGTTAAATCCCCATGGGAATCATTGCATGTCTTTTCAGGCAGGCTGAGTATAAATACGAGGACTTTCTGATTTTTCTATCTTTCCACAAATCAATGAGTTTCCAAACTACACTGCCCATCAGTTCTTCAACAATCATACAGAGCCTCAAATGCACCAACCTCTTTGCCAAACTCTGCCAGCAAACTGGGCGTCCTTCTTAAGCAGCAAGCAAAGGGACCACATGTGCGCCAGGGACAGAGAAAAATCAGACAAAACCAGGTGCTCTTTGGTCAACAATCTATTCAAATGCTGGAATAGAATTAATTTCCTATTGAGCCCTTATCCCCTCCAAGGAGGATCCTTGCCAAGCACGATATCATGTGCAGGACCATGCTGCCTGCCTGCCTCCTGGGGTCCTCTGCTCAGGCAGAAGAATTTGGGGGAGAATGAGAATTAGGAAATGAAAAGTCACAAAATTGCAGTGTGTGAAGCATTTGTATGGGTTTTCACTGTTGAAGTCAAGAGCTTGTGGATTTGGATATGAGGAGAGCAGCCATGATACCTCTTTTCAGCTGCTGCCTCTCAGCTGTTGAGTGCTTTCACTTCCCTGGAGACATCACTGGCTAGGAACCACTGACCAAAGCAAATCTTTCTGCCTTTGAAGCTGTCTCATTTGAGCACATGCTTCACCAGTTTTGGTTAATTACACAAGAAGATATTGATGAGGAAGAACAAGAAATATGCAAACGTGGTGTGACACACACCAGAGCAACAGCCTTGTCTGGAGAGTTATCCCCTGTTTTGCTACAATCTCACTTGCTACAACCCCTCAATGAGATAAATCACTCCACAGGCAATGCATAATGCAGTCGAAAATAGAATGGCTCTCACTGTTTGTAATCCAAATTGGATATGCCCTTATTGCCCTCTTTGTCAGAGCTATCAAGGACTTAATAGCCTTCTTGTGCTTGCATGATTATTTCAAATCACCTTTTTAGTAATTTAGATTTTAACCATAAGATGTGTTTGATCATCTTTGAACTTGCAGAGGTACTATCTAAAAGCTTTACTTCATTTCTTGATAACAGATTTTATATATGATTTGCAGAATGAAATGCAACATCCATCTCTTTGACCCTGAGGCTAGCACGTTTTCCTCTGTGTTGGCTATCTCCACCTCAAGAATTGTCTCTGCCTCCTGCATAGCTTTCATCTTGTCCTCTCTTTTTGTTATTTCAGAGATCTGTGAGCATTGGTCACATCATTCTTTGAACAGCTCTGCTGGCTTCCACATTGCTTCTGCACTGCATTCTCAGCAAACACTGCACCAGCCGCGTGGTGATCTCTGCTACAAATCGTCACTGCTCTGGTTAATCCTGCTCCACTGCTGGCAGAGAGGATGTTGCTGGGCCATCTGACTGCTCTGTCCTTCAGTTACTTCTGTGTTGCTGGTGAGATTTTGCAAAAAGCACACCAGATCTGCCTGATAAACCACTGTGATTCTTTTACTTGGTTAACTTCAGTACGCTGCTCCTAAGGGTGATGAGCAAACACTGGGAGCTTTAGTGCAGGAATGTGTTGTTAGCCTACTTTCCCCTCTCCTGCTCTTCTCTTAAATGATCTTTATAACCTCCTTGTGTTTAATTATTAGCTAGAAATTCCCTGTTTTCACAGGGATTTCCCAGTGCAGTCCTTATTTCCATTTAATCCCTTCAAGGCCTGTTCAGGAAGACAGACAATTGAACTGGTTATTGAAATAGTACCAAGTTTATACCCCTTTACCATGACCTGTCTCCCAGCCATTGGTGTTCCTCCAGGCTGCCACTGCTTCTTTGATGAATGCCGTGGCAAAGGCATGGCTCAGCAGGCAAGCCCATCTCTATCTATCCCTTCTTTCTCTTTTGCTCACCCTTGGATCTGAGTGCCAACCAAGAAAGGTGCAGAGAGACTGTGTAATTCACTCCAGGCTATCTCTTCTCAGAAATATTTGACATTCTAGGACAACACGGCCCTACCCAAATGTAACATATTCTCCTTTCTGCCAGCCTGATCTTTTTTCCCTTAAACCCTCAAGTGTTGACCCCCAGGGCTGGTCACAGTGGGTGTGTCTGGTTGCAACGCCTGCATCTGACTCAAAGTGGATTCAGGGGAGACAGCACAGCAGCCAAGGATTAATTTGGGCAATGTCCTCTCTTGAACATAGTGCTGCTCAAGGCAATTTTGGAAGAAACTAACATCTGGATTCGATATGCAAATATGAGTCAATTATCTAACTCCATAAATAGTGGGCAGTACAGGGTCCATTGTGCTTCTTGCATGGCAGTGGACTGCATGCCAGAATCTCCCCTTGAGGAAGGATGCCTCTCAAGGTTACTCCTTAAGGCTGAGAGATTCCTTGCTGCAACAGATTCTTGGTAAGTACTTATCAGTGTGCTAAGCTTCAAAATCTTAACTGATATAAAGCATTGCTTATGCATAAAAAGTACTTTAGACATAAACCATAGTCTGGGACTAAGTCTGGATCCAGACACACTTCAATTCCTCCCTGAGAAGGAGTTTAGAATGCAAAGGATTTCTGAATCTCATGACTCAACAGGAGGATCTCCCTAAAAGGTTTGGTTGACCTTGTCTGCTGTGTAGTACCGTGCCATGGAAAGCTGTAAAATCACTGTAAGATTTATTATCAAGCTTTGCTAAATTGCTGGTGTGTATCAATGAACATATTGATACTTCCCTCTAATGAGTGAAGTGCATGACTCCATCCATGCCACTACAGCATTCAACAAGAGAAGACATGAAGAAAATGCATTTGCATAGGAAGACAATGGAATATATCTGCCCTTACTGGTGAAAATCAGCTCTGCTTCCGTCTGAAATAAGCCAGTGAGGGCCAAGACCCAACTTTGTGGGGTTCCCATAGATGTTTCTTACATCCTTACAAAATAACCTTCTTACATCCTTACAAAATAACCTTGAATAACCAAGTCTTTGCAGGATGAAAACCACTTGTCTTGTGGTTTTGAAAAACATCTGGCTATTATACCGGTAGCATAATTGTGAAGCACATTACTTCTAAAAAGAGGGCTGCAGATATACACCCTCTTCTGCCTTTTTCCTCATCAATATTTATGTGTCATAATCCTGCCTGGACTCTCAAACTTTTATGTTGACATTGGGTTTTGACCCATGGGTCTCAGAGGTGCAGAGATGCAGCACGGTTGCTTGGCAACGCAAACACACCAGTTCATTGGGGGTGATGAATATTTTTTAAGGAACATTTTCTTTTTTCTGTTCCTGAATGGATAAGAGCACAGATGACTCAGACCTTGGGTTTCAGGGACATAATTCAGGGTTTTATAGATGCAGAAGTCTGGTTTGCATGGGGGACGATTTGCACCCAGGCTTGACTTTCATTAACCCTAGGGGTAGGGTAATTATGTTGAGATGTCCAAATATTTAAGATTTGAGATTTTGCCTCAGACGAAAAGATTCTACCTCTTAATTCCTGTTTTTAAGCTCTTTGTGAGGGCAGAGTGTGCATTTCCAAGCTTTTGCAAAAGGAGAGAAAGGGAGAATATTGTCTTCTGTGCAAGCACAGAACTTGTCTGTCTGCTCTGGGGAAGAGCAACCCACCATCTCCATGTACTGCATTTCACAAATCCATGCATACATGGTGCCTGGGCCTCGGAAAAATTTAAGCCATATAATAGCATGATGACCTGCTATTTACCAAGGTTTCAGGCTTGCCAAATCTTGCAAAAGATCAACAGCTTCATCAATTGGTAGCCAAATCTCTGTGCTTCTTTTTGTCGAGCATCTGTTCTGGTACAGCTCCCATTTTCAGATCAAGAGTTTTGATTTAACTGTTCCTTCTTCTATAGTTCTTTGTAATTATAGTTAGAAATTTCATTAAAATACATTTATTAACAATTGCAATTTTGTAATTCTTACAATTCCCTGTGTAATTCTTCCCTCTGGTTTTGTTTATAAGCCTTATAAGTTTGCCTCCCTGCTGAGACAAGAAATGAGGTAATTCGGTAAACTTAGAAAAAAGGTAAGTACACATAGCCCTCGCCTCTATGGAAATTTCAGGTAGACTTAAAGGAAACTAAGAACAGTCCGTTTTTCGAAGATCTAGATGTGTTTGACATATGCACAGTACCTCCAGTCTTTACTTAGAATTGATGCAAGCCAGAGTAAATCAGACAGCCTCCGGGCTTACTTACATTCTGAATTTAGTCCTATAACATTATTTCCTCCAAAGCAGCAATCAAGTCATCCATCAGCTTGTCAGCAAATTTTCTGTGTGTCATATATTAATCTCACTTTTCATATCCTGCATTGTTCCATTTTAGTGGGAATTCAGTCACAAATGAAGTACATTTAGACACAATACTCTACAAATAATGTAGCCCAAGAAAGAGTTAACTAATAACAGAAAAAGTGGTATCTAAGCTGGTGGTCTGTGGGTATATGTTGCCAAAAGAATGGTAGCTGGAAATTCTCACTTAAAAAAACCCAAGCAAGTAGAATTTGACTTTTTTTCCTACTAGGTGATCAACAGCAGGCTTTAAGGTAACAGTGGTATCAAATGGTTCATTTAGTTCTCAGTTACAAGGACAGAACTCTTAGTGGAAACAAACAGGCAGCCTACAGCGACATATTTAAGAGAAGTCTGTTTTCATATTACTTGGAAAGCGCAGAGTTATCTCCACTAGGAAGCAACAGAAAAAATCCCATGGAATATTTTATTCAAGACCCTTGCTTTTGTTCTACATTTCCTATGGGGAGCAGAGGCTTGTGTTGCCACCAGAGACTGTGGATTACAGACAAAGGCAAAGTAGATTCAAAAAAGGAACCAGAATTTGTGCCACACTGCCTTTCCTGATGTTTGTTTTCTCACAGCAGTCCAACAATCCAAAATAAACCTTTAATGATACAGTGAATGAATCAGTACAGGCCCATGACATAGGAATCCTTCCAGCTTGTTTTCTTTTGAAAATAGAGTGAAAGAAAATGTATTTAGAAGCAACTTTTGTTTTTATCTACTAGTAATGGCCAGTGAGAAAATTACAAAGTTATAGCAAAGGAGAGAAGTTGCTCACAGACCTGACATAGAGACAGTTGAATCTTTTCATTTTCTGTCTTTGTAGTAGGTCACATAGCATACTAGAAATGGAAGCTGAAAGGTGATAAGGTTTTTCCATTTGCTTTCAGCAGGTAGTCCTTCTCTGTACACGTAGAGATCCCTGTTGGTTAAAGGGAATTTAATAAGAATATGCACAAGTTTCCTGTGGTTGAATTTTTGTGTGTGATGCCAGGTGCAGACACACTTACTTGACTTTTTAAATCAGTTTATTCTAGAAAATACAGTACTGACAGCTAACTGAAAAATACCTTCACCAATCAGCAGAAGGGGATTGCTTACCTTGTGGTGGCAATTAAATCACCCAGTGATACTGAAATAAAGCAAGGCATGTTTTTATATTTCTTCTCATGAAGCAAGTGGTCTGACAGGGAATTCACCCAAGGCACATCATATCTCCAGACAGAGCTGAGTGCTTTTGATCCCAAAGAAGAATCTGGTGGCTGCACAAGCATGGAATTCTGGGGAGGGCACTGCAGCTTACTACAAGCCCACAGTCCTCTGGTGGTCTGCAATTGGAGCTGGTGACAGCTCCTATCTCCCCTGACCAAACTCCTTCTGACTAAGTGCAAAAAAGAAGAAGGAAAGAGAGGCACTGAGTGTCCTGGTGAAGAGCCAGGTCTCGGTGCAAGGATGAGGAGAGGCCTTGCCCCAAAGCATGGAATCTTCCAGATTTGACATGCAGTGATATGAGATGACTGTGTATATCTTTATGGTTATTTGGGTATAGGATATATTTTATGAATCACCTAATTTCAATCCTTTCATTTTAGGTGGTTTGTTAACATTGAAATGCAGAAAAAGCCTTTAAAAAAGTCTGAGATTGTGCTTTCTATTAACCTAAGCTCTTGACAGGCAGTAAAGAGAAAAGTAAGAGAAGAAGAATGTCATTTTCATTTCCCTCTTGGATTTTTTGATATCTACATCTTGTTGGCAAAGCCTATGTCTTTCTCAATGCTTGTACATTTTTTTTTGTACAAGGAACTTTCAAGAGGATTGGATAAAGGAAATGTCTCTGAAACTACTTCATTACTCTGTGGTCAGCATGGCATTGAGATCTTCAGGTTTATCTCAGGGTAGAATTATTTTTTAAAATAAAACAAAACAAAAACTGAATAACCAGTCAGCAGGAAAGGACAGGAAAATAACTCCAGACTTTCAAAATAAGGAGAAATAGCTTAATCTGAGGTTGGAAGAAATAAATCAATAAAAGTAATTTTGTGCTATGTGTGAAGGATTCACGGACCTAGCTTTCAACTTTCTGTCAGTTTTACAGTTTGAATTCAATTATGGAATTTTAGATTGAACCTATTTTTGTCCAGTCATGCTTTTTCTTGTGACAGTTTATCAAATCTGATTTTGAGACACCTCAACCAAATAGCAATCGTCTTGGTAGACCACTGGCTGTGTCATACAGCATGAGAAAACATTCAGAGGGATCCAGGGAAATACATGATGTGTTGCTGGATCTGGAGGCATTGGGGATATGGGCGGAACTGCAGCTGGGCTTTACAGGTGAATGGTGTAAAAGCAGTAGCCAGAGCAATGTGGGTTTGAGCTCTGTATGCCATTTTCCCAGGTAAATATTGTGGAAATGCAATCAAGCAGAGGTGAAGCATTTTCTTTTCTCATCAAGCATCTGCCTCCCAAGATTTGGACACCTGACACAAGAGAATACGCTTTTCATCCAGCATATCTACAGGTGACCGTGCCTCAGACTAAAACTTCTCAAAAACATCTAACGAAAACAGAAAAAAAAAGAGGACATTTAATAACTTCAGAAACTGGCTGGCTTAGGGCAAGTGTCAGTGAATATACCCTTCAAACTTCAGTGTTTGCTGCATACCTTGCAATAACACCTGCTGTAGGAGTATGTGACTCAAAGTTTGCAAAGTTTGTGACTCAGCCCATTCCCAGTTATATCCTTTGACAATACCTCCAGAGCTTTGCAACTCACTGCTCTGCTGGAGCAGCTGTGACTTGCCAACACACATTGCAGTGTCCCAGGGACACAGATCACTACAAATGGAAAGAAGTCCCCACATCCCTGCAACTCCACGGCAGCGTCCCTCTCATTGCAATGGCCCCTCTGCCTGGCTCATTGTCTTTGCAGGTTTCAATAGCAAATCAGAGCAGTGATAATGAAAAGGTTTCTCTGCATGTGACCCCTGGGTTACTTAATTTCAGACACTTGTACCCTTTCAGACCCTTGTTGAATGTATCCAGGGGGAAGTGAGCTCTCTGCATGGGCAGCCTTTGCCCAGAGGAGACAGAACGAACCCCTGGCTCTGTCTGTGACAACTTTGCAAACTCTGTAGTGGCTCGAGGATGCTCCAGGGAGGAAAACCCTGGAGCTGCCGAGTGGCCTATCCAGCTCACTCACTGCCAAAAATTACTGGATGGACAGAAGACCTGGTAACTGGAACATCTTCCTTAAAGTTCTCTGTATGTTAAATATTTTTAGGACTCAAATTCCTTTCCCTGTAACCTATAAAATGTTTTCCAGAACACACTTTTCAATTTCAGACGTTTCATGAACAAATCTGAAGTGGTGGGACTCTCCAGGCTGAATGATGAGGCCAGTTTACATCTGTCAGCAGATTCCCCAAAGGGAATTTTTGGGAAAAGACAGAAACAGTTTATGAATCTTAAAATGAAGGAGTGTCACAGATATTGAAAGCAATTGGTGTTGGTGTTTAAGAAACCAGTGGCTTCATCTCTCTTTTTAGAAGCTTACAAGAAAAGAAATGAAGCTAATAAATATCATCACTAGTTCCATCAGCCCTCTCAAGTACTATCAAGACCAGCCGAAGGCAAGCGAAAGCACCGAAGCACCTTTGACCTCATATAAACTAATCTGGGGGAGAAGTGTTAAAACAAGCGGCCCCAGGAGACCGTCCCCCCTCGCTCCCCGCGATCTGCCGCTCCTTCCCTCCGCCTCTCTCCTCCTCCAAGGCTGCCACCAGATGGGGCAGCGAAGCTCCGGTGCCCGCCAAGCCCGGAGCGCTCCGGCCCCGCGGCGGCGCCGGGCGCACCCCGGGAGCGCCGGGAGCGCTCTCTGGAACAGGGGAGGAGCACACTGCTGCCATCCTCCCGCAAACTCGGGAGGTGAAGTAGCTGCGGTTTCTTCCTGTGCGCCAACCGGGAGAGAAGAAAAGTGTGCGAAGCTTTCTGGAAGGGTGGCTCGGCGGGGCTGCGTCCGTCGCTGGTGTCTGGTGTCAACCTGCCCCGCCCCAGCCACCGACACGCGGCTGGGGGCTGTGGGTTTGTGACAGAATCTCGACATCATGCCTAGGATTCCTGCATTTTCGTGAGTAAATAAATGAATAAAATGCAGCCTATCCCACTGATAAAATTACAGCTGACCTATGCTATAGGGGTCGGAAGACGCCACCATTTTTCAAGTACCACAGTGTGAGAAGATCTTAAATTAATCCTGCCTAACCAAAATCACTGGCATGAGGAGGAAAGGATGGGGAAAGAGGGAGAAAAAGCCCAATATCATATGAAAATCCTCCTCCTAAGGCGAGTGAACTGCTGCCCACAACATTTTGCAGTTTGTTTACTTGTGGCTTCATTAAAATTTCATGCAGATCCAACGACTAGATTTTCTTAATGGCCCACAGAGGGACAATCATTGCTGAAGCCTGAACACTGTGATCCATTTTCCCTAATTATTACTTTGTAACCGTTTCTAATTTGACAGCTCCTGCTGAACCAGGGTTCATTTATTTTGTTTCATTGTTTCATATAAGGAAAGATCAGATAAGCATAACAGCAGAGCATTAATAATAAACCCCATAATTTGAAACATGCATTAATCGCATGTTAAGTGCACATAATAGCCTTTGTTGTAGAACCCCCTTTAGAGGGTATAAAACACAGGGCTGTGTTGCACACTTAACAATGAGAAGGGAGATTATCTAATTCCTTGTGGCCTACATGACAAGAATGGAAAATGGCTAAGAGGTTAGTTTTCCTCCTTAGCTCTGTTTCGTAACTTTTAAAAAGATGGAATAAAGATGGATATATTTGCCCACAATGGAGTGGTTTCTAAATTTGTCTGGGAGCTTTGAGGGTTTAGTTGCTTTCTTTAGAAAAGAAACATCTGGGGTGGTCAGGTGTTTCTAAAAATCCAATGTAGCTCATGGCTTTTTGAAGGCTCTAACGTAAGACTACGTATTTCTAAAGAAGCAAAGTGAGAATGTTTAACTACAAGGGTCAGACAGTCCAGTCTCCTGCTAGCTCAGTTAAATGTATCCATATTTCTTTCTAGAACCCATGCAATTCTATTTTAAATATATTAGGGGTTTTAATTTTGATCCTTTCTATTGCTGTAACCTAATTTTAGAAGTCTATTCCAACACTATTTTATTGACTTGCCTCAAAATTTGTGTCTTCAGGAAATTTCATTATCTCATTCTTCTACTTTCTGTTAGCCCTTTCTTTATTCATTTTATGACATAACCAGTCCCTATCTGCAGTTTAAAAGTATTTTGCATTTGTACATTTGGGTTTTTTTACACCCCTGACTCTTCTACTACTGTAGCAGGTTTTTCTCATGGTGTTTACCCCCTTGTTTACAAAAATGTGTTCGATTTCAAGCTTCATTTTACTAAGCTAGACAGAGAAGACTCTTTCAGTCTCATTATTCCTTTCCTCCGTTCCAGTCTGATTTAGTATTTTTTGAATGTGAGTGATTGGAATTATGCATTCTTTTATGGTTGGAATTTCTACAATGCTTTGTAAAGTGCATCAACACATCTTTATCTCCTCATTTCCTCTGGAAATGGTGCAGCTGATAAATTCTTGGAGGTTTGTTTTTTTTTTTAATTTTATTTTTCTGTTGCAACATATTGGTAGACTGTAGCTCTCCTAACAATGCTTTGCTTTGCCCAGACATTTTTATCATTTTTAGCTCTCAGCTGATGATGAGTCAGCTTGGAGCAGTCATTTTTGCTATCTTTTTACTAAGGCACGATTTGCACTTTTGCACATTGCACTCTTGAATTTAAACTATTTCTGTTTTTCCAAGCCTTGTGATCATTCAGTTATTCCCATAAAATATTCTGATCTTTCTCAGGTATTGGCAATGCCTCAAAATTCATGTCACCTGACACTCCTTTGCATTAGCCAGTTCTTTACTTTCTCTGGGATTTAAATAGCTCCTGTCTTCTCCAGTGTGTCCTGCTTTTAATGTCTCACTGAACTTCACATATATTAGGTAGTTCTGCCTGCTTACTCTGGATCTTTAATTACCTGTTTTATACAGATATAAAATTGGCCTCATTTAGTCTGCCTCAGTTTATGCTTTTTCACCTTTCCTTTCCATTCTTTACTCTTTCCTTCACAGTTTGATCTAGAGCCCTGTGTAACACAGGGGTCAGACTAATGGGCTTATGGTTGTTTGAAATATTGCCTATTCTTAAATATAGCTACTAAATTTGTCATTCTCCGGTTGCACAGCAATATCCCTTCCTATTGTTTCAGTGCCTATTTAGGGAACAAAATCCATCAGTGCTCAAAAGCCAGGAATGCCTGGGTCTTACCTTCACCTGAACTTGTTCTGTGTGTATCTTTGTATTTTCCTTCTCTCTCTCAAAACAGTGTACAGATGGGTTTGAATGGCAGCTAATGTTCACTCCCTTTGGATGGACAAGGTCCCCAAATAGTCACTGCCATCTCAGAGGTGCAATGACCACAGGGGAAGTTAAACAACCACCTAAAATCCGAGCTTGTCTTAGAAGATTAATTACTCTATAAGGTATGGTTTGTGAAAACAGTCTGCTTACAGAAGAGGAGGATTTTTTGCTTTTATCAAAAATTTCCCTTACTGTTTCAATACACTCAGGTCATACAGCCCTGGTAGGCCATGCTGTCTTCTCCAGACAGTGGACATATGCTCAGAAAAAGACATAACAGAAGAAGGTAAAATTCCTTGCTCTCTATGTTCACTCTGAACACTGCTCATTAACAGCATGATACTAAAATATTGTACAGTTGTTTCTCTCAGAGTTCCCCAGCTTTGCTCTCACTAGCTGTGTCCTTCTGCACTACTGACATTTATGCTTCTTTTCGTCTTCTAAGTGGCTCCATTCTTCCTGCCTTCCAGTTTTCTTCCAACCAGTGTTGAATCACCTTTTAACTGAATTTCCTCATTAGCTTCTGTTAGCAAGTTTCTCCCAGACTTCTGCACACAGAAGGGTAAAAGGCAAGAAAGAGATCAATCCTTGCTCATTCTGGGATGGAGATATCACGATCCAAAAGTTTGCAGGTGGCGAGGGGCACTGCATGAGCAGCGTGGCAGGGTGCTAGAGGTGTGAGGGTGGTTAACTGCGAGGATTCTGCTCTCATGACTTTCAGGAGTGACGAAAGATACCAGCCCCAAGCCAAATGCATCACAAACTCTGTACCCTTTTTGCCAGGGAAATACTGGCAAAGCAGGTAAGAGGTTGTCCTTGCTTTGTAAGAACCATGGCCTGCGTGCCACAAGAGGGGCGCAACAGAAGAGCAGGAGTTGATCAGAGTCCACCATTCTTTTCTCCTGGTGCCACTGTCCATGTGTAATCCCATTATGTTTGATTTTCTCCTGCTGGCATTCATTTCAGCCTCCCCCATGGCTGGCCAGGGTGTGCAGCAGCTCAGTCAGTCTCTGTTGTGTTCTGCCAGGAGCTTCCTGCTTAGCTGTAATAAACTGTACTGAGCAGTGCTTCCCTGGTTGCCTTCATCTTTAAACATGACCTTTTTTCAGGTAGTAGATTCAACACAAATTGTTAATAATTGAGCTGAGAAGCAAATTTTAGACCCAATTTTCCATACTCCATTTAGGTTTCTATTCTGGTCTCTGCCTCATCACCTTCCTTGGCTATTATTGTAAGTACATTGTTACCACAGGGCAGGAATATATCTGTGCCTTTAAGAAGTGAAGCAAGAAAAGCCGTAAGTACTCATCTCATTCCTGCCATTTTTAAGTAACAATTCATCCTGTAAATAAAACTTTCAGTACTTGCATTTGTTTCCTTTTTTTTCTATATATTTTTAGAGCAAGTCTTGCCTTTCTTATGTCCTTTTAAGTGATGACTCATTCTGATTTCCTGATTTACATTGTTTTAACTTACACTGTTTCCCCCCCAAAATTTACATTAAAGAGCTCCCTACTTGTGCCATTTATTAGCAGGTTATGTGTCTAGACTATACTCTCAGTTAACTTGAACACCCTTTCCCCCTATGCTTTTTTTGTTTCTGAATTTTTTGGGCTAAAGCTCTTAAAGAGCATACCAGTTAAATAGAATGCTGAATTTGTAAGTCACTTATCCACTAAAGAAGATACTTTGGGGTGCCAACAACATCTGTGTGTTTGAGTAACCCACTAATGAAAATGAGTGAGCTACACATGCAAATGAACTCAGGCTCCAAGACTGGCCTTTTTCCTTTCTTTATTCTGTTTTATATCCCAGACAGCTTCTGCCATGCATTACTGTCTATAAAAGCAAAGCTGGGCCCAGCCCAGAAAATTCAGAAGCTGCCTGAAAATTTTTTCACAGCTTTCCATCTTCTGGTTACAAGCTCAATGTTAAAATTATCCTTGTTCTAAAAATGTTAGTGTTACCATTTTATCTTTTTTCAAATAGATAATCTGCAATTTTAGCTGTTGTTTATTAAAAATCTTGTCAGATCCAGATTTCCTGTAATACCATAATGTTTTCCAATGCCTAATTTCCAATAGTTATCTTGTTATATTGACCTGCATTATTTCCCTCATTAATTACTGCCATTCTTAAAAACAGCTATAGCTTTCAATTTGTGTTGATTTCCATAAAAGTCTTCACTTTGATTAATAACCTGCAGCTTACTTAAATTGTTATGGCCCCTTGGGCATTCTTAGACTGAAAAATAAAAAACCTAATGAGAAGTGCACTGATGGTATGAAAATAACTATATTACATGAGTAGCGTGACATCACTTTCATAAGGACTTCACATTTAGATTCCAGAAGAAATTGAGAAGGTAAAAAACATCCAATCCATAGAAAGCCATTAAAATAAAAAAATTGTGGGGTGTAATTATAAAATCTAGCACCTCATATTTTCATTTTTCGTTCCGAAAAGGGAAGATGAGAGAATTTTTAAAATTATTTTCATGGTGAAGATTTTCAGTTGCGTAAGAGAAAAATAAGAGGTCACTATGTTCAGGAGTTGGGCTATGAAATAATTGTTTGCAAGCATTACGTGTTTGAACATTCCCCTAAAATGGATCATCATAGAATCATAGAATATCCTGAGCTCTAGGGGACCCACCAGGGTCATCAAATCCAGCTCCTGGCTCTGTGCAGGACTCCCCACCTAGACAGGCTGTGCCTGATCCCCCCCAGGACACAGCTGCCCCTCCTGGCTACCAGGGCACTGCTGACTCAGATTCAATTTGCCATCGACCAGGACCCCAGGTCCCTTCCCACGGTGCTGCTCTCCAGCCTCTCATTCCTCAATCGATACACACATCCAGGGTTGCCCCTCCTTGTTGCAGGTGCAGGTTTTGGCATTTGCCCTTGTTCATATGGTTGGTGATTCCCTATGTCTCTAATTTGTTGATGTCTCTCTAGAGGGCCTCCCTGTCTTTAAAGGAATCAACAGCTCCTCCCAATTTAGTGGCATTGGCAAACTTAGCACTGCTTTGAGTCCTGTGTTGTTAACAAAGTTCATTAAGGAAGATGTTGGAGAGTGCGGGGCTGAGGATGGAGCCCTACAGAACCCCACTGGTGGCAGGTGGCCAGCTTGATGTCACCCCATTTGCTGCAACTCTCGTGCCCAACCCCTGAGCCAGCTGCATGACGTGTTTATCCAGCTGAATGCTGGTCATTTTGTCCAGGACACTGTGTGAGCCAGTTTGGAAGGCTTTGATGAGGTCCAAAAATGTTACATACATTCAAGATATTTGAGGCTTCAATGTTTTTGGGTGAATATGTGCTTAGATATCATGTCTTTCTAAGAAGCTGCTACTGCAAGTATAAATTCTGTCAAAAGAAAATAATTATGGATAGTTGCCCTTGCCAGCTGTGGTGGAATTTGTGTTTCTTCTTAGAGTATTTCCTCTGTGCTGCCAGGAATCCCACAGACAGCCTTTGAAACAGTGCTCTTTTGCTGTATTTCTTCTTTTGCTTTAGTTGAAAAGTTGTTTTGTGTTCTTTGATGGTTAGTCAGAAATATTTTTTGTTTGGTTTTGGATTTTTTAACATAATTGTGGAGGGTTGTTTTTCCTTTGTTTGGGATTTTTGTACTAGGTTAAGAGATTCTCACAAACAAATCTTCATGCGTCAGAAATCTAATGATCACTACTGGCTTTTGGGGACCTACTTTGCCTTACAAAACCAGACGGTATAATCCTTTATAGTATATCATGGATGTTTTCACTTATAAATTCAACATGATCCTGGAAGAGATGGGAAATAATTCTTTAGTCTGTATTTTGGGTTGAACAAGTATCTCTGTAGTTTTTCTGACCTATGCATGCAAAACTCTTTCTAAAATGCCTTTGGAGAAGGAGAATTTACAATCTGTGTAGATCTCCTGTTGTACGGCTACAGGATGTTCCTTCATGACTGGAAAGTTTTCTGCTTCTTCTTTGCCTTTTATTATTTTCTCTATTTTCCAGAGTGCTCAAAGCACCAAAATTGATTAAGTAGTTTCAATCAATTGATTAAGCAGTATTCTAATTAAGACTTTTTAAAAAATTACTGGCAAAAATTTGAAATGTTTAAATATTCTGGTTTTTTCACTAATGTGAGGACTCCATTTAAATATGCCTAGTGATCCTTATCTGAGTGCTTTCCCCTCTTTAGCTTACATATGGGAAAGGAGAATGGATCCAGTGAAGGTTTTACTGTAATGTACAACCACATCGTTTTTTCCCATAGAAATCTGTCTTGTTCAGTGATCCTTTTTTTTTTTTTTTTTCTTTAGAGTGAGTCAGACTGGTGTAATGAATGAGACTCGCTGGTAATGCACCTACTCCATTCATCTGAGGAGCTAGAGAGTTTAGTGAATGGCTGCTGGGAAGAGAAGCACAGCCTTGTACCTCATGTTATTAAAGAGCCCTGCAGTGGCAACTGAATTGTGTCCTGACCTCCTCCATAAAGTCACATTTTTCACAGGACTTTTACCCTCCTTTCTGGATGCCTGGGACTGGTGAAGTGGAGGTGCTGACCACCTCCATAGACTACTGGAAGAAGAGAGAATTTCCACTCAAAGTGCCTCTCTGCCCTGGTAACTGGCATGATTTTAAACACACCAGGTTTTCCATCTCTATTTTTATTTTAATTTCCTTTTGGAGTTAAAGCAGATTTGTCAAAATTACACAAGAACCCTCTCTGCAGATCCACTAGAAATGTTCCTTAGGCACAGTGTTTTTTCCAGGTGTCAGATTTTATATCCTCAATGTCTGCTTGGCTTAAGTGTATTTTGCACATATATTTGTACATACAGTTTTAATCAGTTCCAGTGTCTTTACAGATTTTAGACAAACAATAAATAATTCCTGCAGGTAACTATCTGATCCTGTATACATATGATTTCTATCCATGGGATTTGAGAAATGCCTACTGATTGATTTGAAGGTATTTCAACTAGACAGCTTCTGCACTCTTTGAGGAATAGACCATAATGCTCTGAGACTTTACATAAGACCTTAGCTCCATTCAACAGGATAACTAAACATCAGAAATAGACTTTTTTCAGCAGTTCCAAAATAAAATGTCTGCTGATGAAATACGAAATTCTATTATAAATTCCCAGGTCATTTAAAATCGCATTTCTTTTGGTGTCTGCGAGTGAAGTGAATATTGTATTTTATTTTATTTTTTTTTAATCAAAAGTCAGAAAACTCAAAAAAATTCTCTCATGCAAATTTTTTTTGCTGGAGGAATAATTCTAGCCCACTCTCTTCAAAGCATGTGCAGAGGGAAAGATATATTTTAAGGATGTCAGACTTCCTTCCAAATGATTGAAAGAACCTTGCTGCTCAAGTTTATATTGGGCAGCTTATGCCTGTCTGTATTTTGATAGCTTTTCATTTTTCAGAAGCACTTGGACAAAATTACCACTATGCTACAATTTCAGATTTCCTTGATGCCTAAATGTTGCGGCTTCAAGTTTGCTCTAATGGAGCCTCTTGCCTTTTTCACATAACCATGTTCCTTGGAAGAGGAAAGCTAATACATTCCCTTGAAGAAAATAAACCTTGCCATTATTCTAGGGAATATGCTCCCACCTGCCATTTTATCTTGGGGAAAAAAACCCAGGAAAGCAAAATATTACCATAAATGGTCCAATTTATCTACCTGTGTATCAGGTAGATAATTTATCTACCTGTCAAAGCATAAGCAAAGTTTCACAAAGAATCATCACCAACTTTTTGAGCACTGGGTAAATCAATTTAAAGAAATCTGTATTCCCAGTCTATCTCTGCTCTCTAGTCCTGAAGGTCACTCAGGAGAGAGAAGAGACTGTGCATGGAGCAACTGATTCCTGGGTCATACAGCCTCAACCCACAATGTCAGTACCTATCTGAAAATGCACATGTTGATTACATTATATTTACTGAGAATTAAACTTTCTTGGAAGTCACAATATTAATTTAAAAATACTGACGTTTTCTTCTCTTTCTAAAAGAAAAATGGAACAAGTCCATTTGTTGTGATTTTATTCTTTGAATATAAAACAATTAAAAAAGGTCAAAAGCTATATACATCATCTTTGTGGTTTATTGTAAATTTTGCATAATTTTTCATAGGCTGTTGCATTCTGCCATGTCACATTTTCATTGTCTATGAAAATTTCCTTTTCAGTCTGATTCAGGAAGTACTGACAAACAGAACTGGAGGGCTCACAAAAAGGGATGGTTGAATGCATAAAAATGAAGTCTGTTCCATGAGCTAGTGTAAGCACACGTAGCTGCTTTCACAACCACTGTGCCTATGAAAAGTGATCACACCAAAGCACTGATTGAGGATAATTCAAATTCAGAACTGTCCACTACTGGAGTTTTCTTTTCAGCTCCCTGAGGCTCAGATAGCACATGAATAGGTGGGCTACCATTTTTTGAAGGTTTGTAATACTCAGAAAAATACCAGCCTCCAGATCCCAGCTGGGATTTGAACACAAAAATAGTTAAGCAAGGTCATAAGAGCTTGTGCTTTTTGCAAAATTATCATTCTATACCCAAAAGAGAAGAAAAACACAGTTGACTTTAAAGCTGTGTACTTATCTCTGTCTCTTTATTCATGCAGCCAGCTCTGCTCACTGTGACAATGGGAAGACTGTGGGACAGACAAATCATCAAAATATAATTTGTGTTTTCTTTGAAAATTCCTGAAGTCTCTATTTTCTGCATGTACCTCAGCAACCCACCTAGCTAAATTTAAATGGTATTACTTCATTTCCTTGCAAGCTAATAGCGAATTTAGACCCTGAATATTGCTGTCAATTCTCCATCCTCCACCGTGTCCGCTGTTCTGTCTTCTTCCTATTCCTCTTATATCTTTTACACCTACTCCTTTTCCACCTCCTCTTGTCTCAATTTCACCAGCAGCAAATATTGCCTGTGGGCAATTGTTCAAGAGTTTAATATTCATACAATTTCTTTAGCTTGTTATTGTTAGAGTCTGAACAGACTGATAGGACTTCCTCTAGAGCAGGGAACATTAAGTCCACATTTACTTTTATTTCTAAGAACACTATTTTGTAGGCTACAGCTTTGATGGGTTTTTTATGTGAGAAACAGAATTTCTCCAAAAATCAGAAAGCAGCAATTATTTATTTCCAAGTATTTCTTTGTCCTTTCCATCCCCTTGTGATTTTGTGTTTTTCTTCAAAATGTCCATGGATTTAAATTCTCTGAGCTCAGAAAAGTCCAGAACTTCAAGAAGTTTGAGGAGAGCTGCAGTAGCAGTAATTTCCAGAACCAGTAAGGCACTTTATTCTTTCTTCTCTGCACATGCAGAGAAGAAAGAATAAAGAAATACATTTGTTTAAAATCACTGGACAGATAATGGATTCATTCATTTGGTTCTTATTCTGGTAATAGGAATATCTTAATCACTATTAAAGAAACAAGTAAAGCTTGTGGGAAACGAGCCTTTTTCTTTCTTTTCAGTAGACATGTGAAGATAGATACCTTAAGGAAACTTCGAGTAACTGCAATGTTTCTCTTCCTATATGATTTCCTTTGCACACAGAGGATAAAACTCAGAATTAAGGAGTTTGCCTCAGAGTTGTTGACAGATATAATCAGATTTATTGTTCTGTGAAAAATGCACTGTGTCATAGGTATGTCGACTCTGTCAGCCATCCTGAACTACAGCCTTTCTGCTGATTTGCTTTGTGTGAAGTATTAGTTAAGCTAACCAGGAGCTCTGCCCAAAATGATGAAATGAAGCCAGTGTTTGTGAATCAGAAGGAAACAGGGCAATGTGTTTGCATGATTTTTGCAATAGGTAGGGTTTACATCTGAGTGGCTGCTCTCCTCTATTGTGTAGTGCCATCCTTTCATCATATTAATCCAACATAAGGATCTGGAAAGGAGCAGGGAGAAACATGGATGCATTGTTAATCCATCAGTTAGGTCCACGGGACATCAACATCTGAAATGATGCACACAGTCCTGCACCCCCACCTCAATAAATATGTGGTAGGCCTGGGAGATGTTTAGAAGAGGGGCAAGGGTGGTAAGAGGTATGGGATGGCACTCATGAAGAGTTAATCGAAAGGGACTTTGCCAGTCAGAAAAAAGAGATTAAAAGAAATGTAGTGCACGTTTATGAAACCTGTATCACAGAGGGTGAGATGAGATGAGGAGCAAAACCGTTTACTGCCTCTCTCTGTATGAAAATGAGAGAAAATCACATATAATTAGCAGTTGATGCATTTGAAACCAACAGATGGGTGTGGCCTGTGACACAGCTCACAGGTAAGCTTGGGACTCCACTGCATGATATGGTTGACATAAAATATGTGCAGATTTAAAACGGAAGGAGAGAAATTAGTGGGGGAAAAACCCCCTTTGAGCCTCTCCTACATAAATAAACCTCTATGGCTCAACTAAGAACCACTGAAGACCTGGAGACACTTCTGGGGAAATTTTGTTTCATGTTTTCATGCATTCTTAATACTTACCTCAGTGTCAAGGGACAGTCCTAATAACCTTCCATGGCTTTTTACATTTTCAGAATTTCGCAGATTTTCCCAGCTCTGGTTTTTGTAGGTTGTTATTTCCTTGGTGATCAGTCTTCTTGCTGATAATTAAACCCATAGTTTTCAGTTGGTTCCTTCTTCTGGCTGAAATTAACTAACTTTCTGGCAGTGTTTGATGTTCAGCCAGATGAAGTTGTTTGACTTTAAAATTTATTTCCGTGAAAGCACACTAAAGACAGTCAGCCAACATGCCAGTGTGCACCAAAGTTGCATTATGAATGAGAGATGCAGAATGTGAAATTATTAAAAATCTAGAGTAGTATTTTTCAAACTAATCTTATAACAAAAAGTGGTTTTCATTTTTTGGGGGTTATTTTTCTTTGAAAAATATTTACAGAGAATCATTATGGAAATTTTTTAAATTCCAAAATATTCATAAATAAATTTAAAACGAATATGGAAATTATATTTGGGGTAAATTTAAATAAGAAAACCAGTATTTAGTATTTTTTCAGCTATAGAACTGCATAATCAGTTTTTGCCACAGTTCTCTGTGAGACCTTAATCAGAACAGACAATGTAAGTATTTCATTTCCATTTTCTATCACACTAACTGAAACAATTAATCTAAAAAAAAAAAAAATTATTCCCTAACTAGCATTACCTTCTACCACAGATTACTGTCCACAAACTCCGTTGTGTTTTCTCACTATTTGTGTCATTCCTTTAGTAGCATTTATTAATTCAGAGTGATTTAATAATTCAATGAATGTCAACATTTCTTTTTATTTTCAGCAAAGCATTTACAGTATTTAGTTACAGCAATAACTAACTTGCTCTCTTCAGTATACAGGATTTCTTTACATGTTAGCCAGGAGAGGATGATAGCTGGAACTAGATACATCTGTGTTTTAAATCAGAGCCCTACGTTTGGCATCACATTATGTTTGCCATACAATAAGTCAGCTGACCTCAGTGACAATAAATAAGGTGATATTAAGAACAAAACAATACCAGAGGACATGAGGTAAGCCTCATGCAACTTTTTTATCTCAGACAGTTTATCTCAAAATCAAGAAAAAAAATAGTTTTATTGACTTTTTTTGCTGTTGTTTTGTTACTTTGTTTTTTGGGTTTGAGTTAGAGAAACTTTTATGGTTTTGAAAGGCTTTTGGGTTTTAATGTTTTCTTTTTTTTTTCTTTTTAAATTCTAAAGACTCCAAAGCAGTAAAATAAAATGTTAGTATTTCACCCTCTTGATCCCTTCCAACAAAAATAGAAATGCTTCCAAAATAACAGCAAACGTAAAGAAGAACTTACAGTTTGGGTACCTGGAAAGAAGAATTTACAGCAAAATTTCATTAAAAGGCTAACATCTGTGTAGCCTAGGCTGGAAATAGACTGTAATTGCTTTTAGGGACTATGACTTATGAATATTCTCTACTGAGAGTTCTGGCTATTTCTGGCTCAATTTCTGTTTTCAGTCCCAAATGGGCAGACTCAAAACAAATGTGCCAGTTACATGCTTAGACAAAATTTCAGCTTTGTCCTTTTGCAGATTTCTGCACTAACTTCATCAGCAGAAAGGAAACACAGACTCCATCGTAGCTCTCCTGGCACTTGAAGAAGGGGAAGAGAGAGATATGTAAAGGTCCCGTGGCTGAGCACCTGGATGTGGTCACTTGCTTCAAAACCTTGCTCTCATGAGAAATGTCTCTCAGCGTCCCAGTCTCCTTATGCATATGAGATTCAGTTTTATATTTTTGTACTTATGGTATGAAAACCATAGTATGTCTTAACATGTGTAGTATGAAAACCCTAGTATGTCACAACTTTTTTCAAGGAATCTAAGATTTTGATTCTTCTTTTTACGTGAACTACAGACTGCCTCTTCTTTAATTGTATTTTTGTTCTGGTGGCATTCATTTTAATAACTGGAACGGGCTCCCCAGGGAAGTGGTCACAGCACCGGTCTGCCAGAGTTCAAGAAGCTTTTGGAAAATGTTCTCAGGCACATGGTGTGATTGTTGGGGGTGGCCTGTGTTGTGCCAGGACCTAGACCTCATGATCCTTGTAAATTCTTTCCAACTCAGGATATTCTATGATCCTATGAACTCAGTCAAACATATGTCAAATATATTTTTTGTAATGGGCAGCTGGCTTATCTAGGGTTTTCAATTGCTTAATATTCAAGAAATTATAAACAGTGATTAATTGGTCTGGTGTTTGAAAAAAAATCCCTCAACATAAAAGTATGAAGCATTAAAATTAATGTGATCATCCATTTTTCTTTTACCCATCCAGTCACAATAATAGGGAAAATATGGATCAAATTTTACAATATTGGAAAGGTGTTCAGGAAACTTCTATTTGACAGATCACAGATCCCTTTCTTATAATATGGAAATGAATGAATGAAGAGTTTGTCTCTTGATGCGTACTTGGACATAAATATTTTTGTGTGTGTGTACATATACAAATATAGATGCATATTTAAGAACTTCACTGCCATCATATGTCAAAGGTGATCTGGAATGTTAATTGTGAAGAAATTGCCTTCATCAAAACAAATCAAAGAGAAAGAAAATTGGAGGAAAACTCTACTTACCCTGCCCATCAAGGCAGCAAAACTTTTGTGATTGCTACCAAACCCTGTTGACGGTTCCTGCAGCAAAGGAAAGGCGCCTGGGTCAGAGCAAAAGTCTACAGCTGCCCTGGTGAGGCTGAGGGGTGAAGGTCAGCATGTTTGCTGTCTGATCATACAGACAGTCCCAATCTGTGTATCCATAACAGGCTTGTGGAACTTTGATGAGATATTGTTTCTCTGGATCAGTATGAATGCTTCGTGCAGCTGCTATTGGTAGTCATAGGTGATCTTTCGATGTGGACTTCATAACTTTCTATTGGTGACTGGATTGTGCTTTTTGCTGCATTTCATTGTTGTCTGGGTTTTTGCTGTTCTCCTCTGTCCCTTTAAGGAATTTTCTAAAGTCTTATTTTTAGCCTTCTGTTTTTACCTTTTGTAATGGAGTCAGATACAATTTTATATAAATAACCTTTTGTTATTGTAAAATCTAATATTTACATTCTTTTCATAAGGAGGAGACTGTTGATGGACTGTTGAGTTGTCCAGTGTGGTTGAAGAGGAAGATTTTCTTTCTCCAATCCATGGTCACTGCTGGAAATCGATAAATGTTGAAGCTGTAAATAAACCGCCCTCTTTTCTGCCTCGGACACTGCAACGTGTGGGTGTTGGTTCTTTGTTTTGTGTGTGTTTTTTTTTACTATAGTTTTCTTGCCACAGCTACAGGTTGCTTACTCACAGGTTGTAAATTCTTCATGAGCAGTGGCAGAACAGGCCTTCAGGTAAAAGTTCAGCTATGGAAGAAAGAGTAGGAAATAAGATCAATTGTCCATCAGCAGCAGAGGTCAGCACCCCTGGTTCCCCAATACCAAACACAGCCCTGGGCTGGGAGCTGGCCATGGAGGAATGATGTTTGTGCTCCTGTGCACCAGGGCTTCACACTCAAAGGTGAGTGCTCTCTGCTCAGCTGCAGAGGTTGGTGTCATTGCTGTAGCCTCATGCATCAAAAGCTCTCTCTGGTGTCTTGCAGCACGCGGCAGGCTCCTGCTGTCAAGGCACACACACCCTTGCAGACCCATTTCCCTCACGCTGCTCTGCTCGTCTCCTGAACTTTGCTCCTAAACAAAACAATCCACTCTGCTGTGAATATAAGATTCACCCCCACCCGAACTAAATGAGCACATCATGGTATTTGGTCACTTATTATCATTAAAAGAAGAGTTGCAGACATATACATATTTGCTTCCAAATCTGGAAGGTATTTTCAAAATGTGCTTTATTAGTATTTATGGAAAAGAGAGAAAAAATTCTTAAAAAGATAAGATACAATTCTAGGGGTTTTTTCCTTCTTTTTTTTTCCCCTAGGTTATCTTATCTTTCTGATTCTCATGGTCATGTGAGTTATTGTTACAATGGGTCATGTCAGCAACCTCCTTTATTTTAGCTTTTTAAAAAGTCTTGTTGCCGTAGCAACTGCCATATCACCTCCTTGAAATAACATACACAATATAGAATTTGATCTTTTGCATTGTAGAATATTCAAGCAAAAATGTTCAGCATTAAACACTTTTTTTCCAAATTTTAATGAGGTTTCAATGATATTTTTAACTGTCTGCTTTTCCCATTTGAAATTCTTTATGAAGAAAACAAATGAATGCACCAAGATGTGCATCCATTCTTACTGACGCCTTCAAATTGTTTTAGTCACTGCACTCCACGTACTGAATTTCTCTAAGTAGTTAAGACAATAGAGTCATTAAGATAAGTCAGACAGAATGGTTTTCCCTAATCTCACATTTATCTGACCTATTTTGTTAAAAAATTTTTTACATTTTAAGACCAGAACTAATCATTGTGATCATCTAGTCTTGTGTCTTGGAAAGCACAAATCAAGGTATTTATTTCATCCAGCAGTCACTCAAAAAGCCACAAATTTCTTGCTGAACTTTTAGGAACATGTACTAATTTACCACCTTTGTGCAGCAAATGCAAGCAAACATCCAGGTTGGGATCAGCTTTTATTGCTCCCAGCTTGAAGGCAAAACATGTATCCCATATGTTCCAAGCTTTGACTCCTTCTGGACCTTCTCAGGTCTGGCCTTTGGAGTAACTTACTGTGTTGTGATCATGTGTTTGGGCTTCTGAAGGTGTAGGAGACTTAGAGATCACAATTGCCTCAAACACTATTAAGATCACATAATCAGATCTTAAACAGAACGCACATAAACCTTCTGGCTTCTAAGTGTGCTGAGGACAGAAGCTGGCAATGCCTCAACAATAACAACAAAAAAAATAGATTTTTACTCAAAAAATAACGACTTTTGTAAGGCACAAAATAATATAAAAGGCCAAGCAAAATACCTTTTTTTTCCAAGAAGTTATGATTGTCCTATTCCTGTTCTTGGAGTTGTCAGCAGTGCAACTCCTCTCTCCCCCACCACACACTCATTTTCTTTGCCCAATTCTGTTTGTTCTTAACCCTCATTGATTTCCTGTCAGTCATTAAGCTCCCAGTTATGTCTCTCAAAATCTCTGCAGACTGTACAAGCCATCTAGAAATTACTACTACTATGAAGGAGATACTGGTAATTTTAAACAAGTAAGTGTTCAAAACTTTTAAACAAGTTATCATGATAACAAAGATATATTTTTCCAAGAGTATATAATCCTTTTCTTTCCTAGGTAAGTCAGAAAGCTGGCAACAATGTTTGCCAAACCTGCCTAGTGAACATCTCAGTGCAAATTATTGTGGTCAGATTTCAAAGGAGAGATTGTTGGCATAGAAAATACTTGGAAAAATATTTCTTTGAAAAAGTCTACCCTGATTTTTCTTTGAAAAATGAAAATCCAAGAATTTTCTGTAATCACTTTTGATTTTTTTTTTCCTATCTGTGAGACAATGTTTTTCTTATTCTCCTTTTTACTAAAGGATTTTGGAAAGAATGAGATTTATATTTCAAATTTGCACTGTTAATATTATTTGCATGCATCACACAAAAATCCCCTTCTCTTGAATAATTTTCCTCTGACAGGTAGCATAAATCTGTTAAATTCAGTGAAGCTACACAGCTGGAATTCCAAGTTAAATGAGAAGAAATCCAGCTGTTTCTAGGAAATTTGAGAACACTAGGGGGTGAGTGTTTCTACTTTTTAAAACAATCATTTTTATGGATTTTAATACTTTTTATTTATTGGGGAAGAGAATCAAAAGAAAAATATCTGTTCATTTCTTCAAGCCTGGGTATTCTAAACCTGGCTGAAGCAAGTAATGCTAATAAGAAATGCACATCTTTCAGGGTTGTTTTGCTGGGCTGCATGAATAGTTATGGGAATTTTGTAAAAAGTTGCACTTTATAAAAAGAAAAACATGGTACTCAATTTGTTCATGTTTGGACAAAGTAAATTTTCAGCTTGTTTCAAGCAATGAAATAAGGGGGAGAAAATGCATCGTGCTGGGAGTGTAGGAGACAAACTGCTAATAAAGGGAAGTAGTGAAACAAGCCAAGTCACACTGTTTCTCCTCTTCAGACTGTTGAAAAGGGTATCATATGTCTGATATTGCAAACTCTGAGCTTCTGAGGGTCTAGGACTGGTTTTGTGCTAGCAAGTGAAAAATGCAGTCTGAAATGGACTAGGTTTTTAAAATTTCCTTCTCAGGGGTAGTGTTAGACCCCTACAATTATAAGCTAAAATTCATCTAGTTTCAAACTCCATAAAAATGAACAGATCTTAAATTGACTGCTATAATCCCAATAGAAGATCATGCTCATAAAGGTTTTACTCCCCAGTCCTCCAAAAATGGAAATTTTAATTTTGGTAAATAAATAATAAAGAACATCATATATATTCTTCTTTTTCCCCATTTGCAAGAAGGTATTGTTTTAATTTAAAATTTGTTCTGTACTTCTCTGGGGCTAGGAGTTTATGAAATCACAATTATGTTTTCAAAATTATATATCTTGAACACTTTTTCCTGGAGCTGCATTTTTAGAAGTAAATATCTATGCATCTCCTCTATGTGAGGTATAAACAATATGGGAACTATCATTGAATTCACTTGGAATATCCATTTTACATCAGCTAAGAGGCTCTTACGGGTATCTCAGAGTATCATGGTTGGGATCATGATAAATATATATCAGCAAGTTCTAACTTTGATCACTACTTTATATGTAGACATAACAGCCTGCTAAAACCAGGAAAGGCAGTTCATATTTCACTAAAATTTGCCGTCTGTCATACATTTGCCAGTAACCAGTGGAAACTGTGAAGTCCAATGGTGTTCAACCATGCCATGGATGTCTGTCCTAGTGGGCAAAATCCTGGAAAGCCCAACATGAACTTTAGCTAATTTGGTAGGCTGCATGATAACTGAGTGTGCTGCGATTTCCTCCAATAAGCATGCATTACATCATTTCATTTACATCTTTATATTCCATTTAGTTGCAAGGTGACATGCCTGGCCATCATAAAGTCTGGTATCACTGCTCAGCATTGTGCCCTTAGAAATATCTCTTCTTGACTGCCTCTTCTTCGCTGTCTGTGTGAAAGCTGAATTTGTCCTAAATAACCAAATACTGATAGTACATGGTTATGCTTACCATAGCTAAAGAAAGCAGTATGATTCAGGACAGCTGAGTATTTAAAATGATCCAGCACCTGGATTTCAAATTTGCCATCTTTCTCTTACTGCCTTAGTCTAGGTAATTTTGAAGTCTATTGTGACACTTCCTGGAGTATAACAAACAAATTAAATAATACCAGAGCTGTCAAATCTCTTGGGGTGTGAATACTGTAATAAAAGGTAACCTTTTGATGTCAAATAAATAAATAAAATTATGTATTCATAGAAGAGACACATAAGTATAGAGATAAAATAGCACAACAAGACTTGGTGGAGAACTGCTGTGGTTTAACCTGGCAGGCAGCTAATCACCATATGGTATTGAATATCCCTTTGGCTGCTTAGGGTCAGCTGTCTCATCTCTGTCCCATCCCAACTCTTTCTGCACCCCCAACCTCCTCGCTGATGGGTCATCATGAGAAGCTGAAAAGTCCTTGACTTAGTATAGGAACTAGTCAGCAACAACTAAACATTATGAACATTGCTGTCATGCTAAATCTGAAATACATCACTCTTCCAGGAAGCTACCAGAAAGAAAATTAACTCTATCCCAGCTGAAGCCAGGACATGGATATAGGATAATGGGGTTTGAATATGTATTTTAGTTCCTGAGGTTCAAAGGGAGGTGCTCAATATCATCTATAAGCCCATGGATCTAGATCCCTTGGAATGTTTTCATTTTTGGACATGGCATGAGTTTGATTCAAGCATGGTCTCCAAAAAAGGGTTGTGTTGTTGAATTTGGATATGTGGGAAATGTCAGTGTGGGCATAATATGAAGTTGTGTAGGGATTTCATAAATAGCTTGGCTTGCTGAAGCAATCTTGCTGATTTTGCTTGGTACTGCATATAGATTGATTCATATTTCTCCTTAGACGTGAGGGATGTGAAAAGTAATAATGAAAACAAGTGCCTAAAAGAAGCATAAGTGATAGGATCAATCTTCACTCCTCCAGTGTGGTAGCCAAATACCTCAAAAGCAGATGATCCACTGCTAAACAGATTTGGATATTTTAGGAAATGCAAAATACCGAGGAAATAGAGAAAGTAATTATCAAAACAAATATAAGACAATAAGATGGGTGTCATAAAAAATCAGAGGTGTGCTAAGATCCAATTATTACAATTGTTGGAGAGATGCCTCTACATGAATTAAGGTACCATCAAGACCATATGCTGAAGTCGATAGTATAGATTTTGTTTAACAGTAAATGTGAGCTAGAGAGAGAGAAAGAAGTAGGAGAGAGAGGGAAGGGAGAGAAGAAGAGTGAGAGAGACAGACTAAATAGAAAGATATCACCACTTCATGGAATCTGATGGCATCCCATTGGTTCTCTTCTTCTGGTCTTCTTTTGGTGAACCTAAGAGTGATTAAGATAATTATGATTTTTAAGTCTCTTCCAAGGTGATGCATTTGAGCTCAAGGTTCTCCTACCCCACATATAGTGTTAAAATATGAGTTTGTCACTCAAATAAAAGTCAGTGTCTGAAAGCTGTTTCTTACATAAACAACAGCAAAACTTCTCCTGGCTGCACTGTTAAAAGATTGGCTGCGAAAGGAAATATGCTGATTTGTCTAGCCACAGAAAGATATATAGACTTTGATTCGCAGGAACTTCAACCTCACTTGGCTAATAAAAGAAATATCAGATCAGGGAATATCAGAAAGACAAATTTGGATGAGGGCCCAAACTGGAAGCCCCATTAGTAAAGTGAAATATTATCCATGATGATTGCTAGTATTAAAAAAACCCAAACAACCAGGCCTCTGAAATGAAAAATATGAAAGAAAAGATGATCCAATGCACAGATTGAGGACCAAGACAAAAGGAGGAAAAATACTTTAAATTGAAACTTCAGACCCTAAAAGGCCTTTCTATGTCTCTTTAAACTAATATTATAGAAATATAATGTAATGTAGGCATTATTACAGCAATTATGCACCCACCACCAATCTGAAAACCAGACTCACAACAAGGCATCAAGAAACCTTATTGTAATATAAAGATGACAAACACTTTAATCTACTTATTTCTTTGTTATTCTGAAAGGCTACAGTGACACACATTAGTAGATAAAATTGCATTTACTACTACTACTACTCAATCCAAAATCACATGCAGTATTTCCTTCCAGGAAAAGAAGGGGAAAGAGAAATCCAGTATGTGGTTTGTTGGGGTGGTGTTTATTTGTTTGTTGATTTGGTTTTTTGGTGGTTTTTTTGGTTTGTTTTTTTTCTTTTTTGTTTTCCTGAAACATCATTTATAAGATTGATAAGAAGTTCATAGAAGTTCATTTTTCCAAAATTTGGAATGCCTTCTTTGTCAATGCAAGTTCCTTGTTTGTCTGAGATCGTGTTGCCAAACAGCTCTGGTTGCTAAGACCAAATGTTTTTCTAGGAGTCTGCTTCAAGAGGTTTGTTAAAATCTTAGCAATGTTTTTCTCTTAGTGAAACTGTTGAAACCTTAGAAGGTTCACTATGGTCACACAAACTTAGCAGAAATGCACAGTGACATAACTAATCATTGTACAGGACCTTAGTGGCATGAGCTGTTTCTGAAGATATCAGGTATAGGCTTTGGTAATATGCTTGGAAACAGAGGATGTTTTTCCCCTTTCAAAGGGGAATTATGACAACTCTTCTGATTCCAGAAGGAAGGAAGAACCTACAATCAGTAATCACTTGTTTCACAGGTGCTAACACTGGTTTTGGCGTTTAGTCTGTAGAATACTTTTGAAGGAAAAAAGATTCTGTGAAAGCTAGGCTTGGTCTTCTCTCATCATGGTCAATAGTGCTTTATTTACCACATTTCAAAGTAAAATTAATTTCATTTCATTGTTAGAGAAAGAAGAGTAAATTAATCTGTTCTTGCTTAACATGAAATCTGTGCATTAAATAAAAAGAAAAAAGAACAAGAGTTGTCATTTTGCTAACATTTCTCGTTTGTAGGTTTTCATATGCATCTTGTTCTTTGTCTAGGAAACTTCAAGGATTTTAAGGACAGCCTTTTATGAGGGAGGAAAATATTGTATTTTACTTTTAGATAGCAAACTGAGACATGAGGGATGAAAGTATCTATTCCAAATCCTAACTGGAAGCTACTGACAACTTTGGAGTAAAGATTTTAATAATCTTCAATAATCTGCCTTCCCAACAATCCTTAAAATAATTATCTTTCTATACAGCTAGTCTTTAATTGAACAGTCACTTGCTTATCACATCTAGTAATTAAATGACAAAGCAATGAGTTGTCATTTTCAGTCTGGAATATCACAAAGTTACGTACATGAGATAGCAACCTACCCAATTATTTTCAGGAAAGGCCTCTGGATTTAGTTTCTTTCTGAGTGTTGGTGTCTCTGGTTTATGCTTTTAATGCAAGGTACTCCATTCCTTATAGGATTCTGTGGAAGGAAATTTGAAATTCCTAGAACCACTGCTGATCTACCTAAAGCAATCCCATTCTGGGGTCATGACTGTAGGTTCTCTCAGAAGAGGAGCCTTGCTGTGGTTGCTTAGGAATCAGACAAAGGGATTCAAGAGAGAAAAAAGGTGTAATGGTAATGAATGAAAATATAATCTGTGTCAACATCTGACTCATATGGGTAACTGGAAGAGGTTTTGTGACTGTGTATACTTGATAAAATTATATTTTCATTTCTGTAAATTCATTCTTGTCAGATGAGTCCTAACTCCCTTAATTATAATTTAGTTGTAAATTATGCATCTATTCACAAAATCTGGTTAGAGTTTATACGTATTATCTGAGGGAATCAGAAATTAAGAAATTCTTTCTGAGAAAAACAAGTTAATGAGAATTGAAGCTTATTTGTAACTTTGTTTATAGAGTTGTATGTACTTGGGCAACATTTGTCATGGGATCTGTGATTACCGTCAGGTACGGTAGATTAAGGCTGATGATCTCAGAACCAGATAAATAAACTCCTGGCTTAATTGCTGCACTGAGCTGTCCATGGCTGGAGGGTACTTGTGATTCAGCCCCCCGCTGTCTCCTGTGTGAATGAAGACACACCAGCTGTGTGGAAAACGTCAGCGTGACACCACACAGGGCAGCGTGCTAGAGATACCTCCCACATTCAGATGTACATAAAACGGGTTTGGCAGCACGATGTGCTGGTCATTGGGTGTGTAACAGATGTACCCTGCTCAGACCAGGACAAAAGGTGGGTGCTGGTGGGCTGCTGAGCTGCCATCTGCCTGCCTCCCCCAGCTGCACCAGCACTGTGCCTGCTCGTCCTCTGAAACTTGTGTTCTGGGCTCGTGTTTACTTTGGAGATGGCATTGCTGAAGTGAACCTCTGCAAAGCCAAGAAGTGAAATAAAGCACACAGCTACAACTGCCAGTGAATGCAGTCGTGCCTGGGAGTGCACCTGGCAGTCCATGTTTCCAGTGCCACTGTCAGGATACTGCTCTTGGCCCTGCAAAAATAACCTGGCTTTGAAGCTAACTTGCCCTGATTCTTTTTTATGACAAACACCTTTCAAACACCATAAGGTGAGCAAATTTCAACTGCTGCATGTTACTCTTTATATCCACAGACCTGTGTGAAAGATCTGAGAGTGTACTACTATGTCTACCCCAGCAAAGACACTGAAGCTGATTGTGAAACCCTTGTGGAGGTGTTGCATAATGAAAAGTTGTCATTCCTGCTCCTGGCTCTGGAAACCACATGCTTCCCTCAGCAACCTCTGTTCTTGTGAGCCACTGTGCTGTTCAGATTTCTTCTTATGTTTCCAAATGTGGAAGGGTTTTGAGAATGGAGGTTTGACTCCTTACAGTAAGGGTTACATTGACTCTATCACAGAAGTACAGAATGGCTTAGGTTGAAAGAGTTCTCTGGAAGTCATCCAAGCCAATCCCCCTTCTCAAACAGGGCCACCTACAACTGGTTTCTGTTTTCATCTGCTAGGCTTACTTACTAACCAATTTATTTTCCTTATTTTAATTTGCCCTTATTTTAGTTCCTGGAAATTCTGGGAACCCAAATTCTTCAATTCTGTTTTCTTTCTGCTGAAGGCTTTTTTAAAAATTATTTTTATTTTTATTTCTATTTTTATATTGGCTTTTATAAACATATATTTCTCTTTTAGACTTTTCCTTTTTAGTAAAATTTACTTCAGCTTCACCTCCAGCTTCCTTATCCAGATTAAAGGACAAGGTATGATTTGAGTATTTATTACTTGCATCTCTCTGTTTTTTTCAAAATGAAGTTTTGCCTTATTCACTCACATGTTTTTATTCAGATAATTTTCAATGTCTTCCTATAATTTTTTTTTCATTCAAAAATATATTTTGCACATAGAAAAATGATTAAAAATGTATATATTCACAACTGTCCTAACTCTTGCTCTTATTTGCAAGTTCTGGTCCAGTCCCATCATCCCTGTTTTCTTTTCTTTCTGGGCTTGAAAAAAAGCTAGTCTTCTGTTTTGTTCATATCTTCAACTTCCTTCTGAATTCATTTGTGTCTTCAGCTGCTGACAATCAGTTTCTCTCACCTCCTTTTCTGATGCTTCTGCATTCATTAATATTTAGTATTGCCTTTGATCCCAGGGTCTCCTGTCAGCTTGAGTAAAGCCAGGCAGAAAAAAAAAAAAAGAAAGCCATCAATGAATCCTCCTCACTGTGTTCCCTTAAGGAGACCTCAGTCTATTGCATCTCCTTTCCCTTAAGTGCATTGTTTCATTTAATCCATTTCATTTAATTACTGGGATAGTTTCAAACACATAAACTAAGGAACAACAGAAAGTTATAAAAGAGAATTTTGTCTCCATTCCAAAAGCCAGATAATAGCAGAAAACTTCTTCATATTACTATATTCTAGCTCTAAGTTAAAATGAATACAATTTCTCATGACATTTCACTTCTTGGGGTTTTTTTTCTACGTGTCATTTTACTATTCATGCAGATAAACTTACTCATCTATGAAAGGACGCCTAATGGCACCCAAACAGATGTTTTATGTCTTCCTGTAAAACACAACAATGTCAGTCAGTAATATGTGAAAGTGGAGACTGTTACGACCTGCCCCCAGGAAGGCAAGGGCAACCCAGGTTCTTGGTAATAGATCCCTTGGGGCAGACTGGAGTGAAACGACACTAAATGATGGGTGTTTGTGAATATGCACATGTAGGGTTCACTTCAGAGCAATTCAGTTTCAATGCAAAGCAGCTATGTAGCCATTTTTGTTATTGTCATATTTAGTAATATAGCAATATGAAAGCATAAAGGTAGCATTTAGAAAATGTATAAGAAAAAGAAAGGAATAAAAAGAAAGGATAAGTGTAGAATGATACATGGATCACCACCCATGTACCTACATGAGGCTTGATTGTTGCAGCTTAGATGTCCATGAGTTGAAGTGATGATTGCCATCTTGATCTGCCTGGGGTGGGAAAAAAGCCCACAAAACATGAAGTCTGATGGATTAAAATGTGCTAAGGCTCAGGCGGGAACTTTCTGGTACCTTGTGTGTGTGTGTGTCTTTCAGTCCTTTGGTGGAAGGCCTCAGAAATGAGTCTGGAGGCACTTTGGGGGTATTTGATGGTTTTGGACACCTTCTCAGATAAGACAGCTGCCTCTTATGTCAACACAGTTGAGCCAGTTATTCCCCATCAACCTTCCTGGGAGGGCAGGGGGGAGAGGAGGAGTTTTACACCTGAGTGAGTTGTGTAAGGAAGGACAATTACCATGATAAAAAGCACCAGCCCACACTGCAGGATTTGCCTCCATTGACCTCAATCCCTGGCTTGTAGCTTCCAGGTGGTGATAGTTCACTCCTCAGGACAGAGGTTTGCCATTACACACTCAAACACTCACCCCCTCCTGGGGGTTCAAACCTGGCCTCAGCAAATGGGTCTGTGGGCTATGGCCTCCCCCCAGCTAGAGCTGATTTTCAATACATCTGCTGAGAATGACTTCCTTTGTGGATACATTCTACTCCCACCAGGCTTGTTTACTTCTCCATAGACCTGAGATATATAGACAATAGTGCCACCTTTATTTTATGGTATCTCAAGATCCCATCAGGAGGCTTAACTCACAGCCCAGTGCCCCTCAGGAAGCACACTCAGGGAGGGGTGGGCTTTGGTGGTCACAGACAAAGAGTTGCTTCTTTGCACAGTTTGCTACAGTGCACAAAAGTCCTTCGGTGATTTTAACAATGTTTAAGCCATTAACCATAACATTTCAGCCTCTCCCAGAGACTAATCCATAAACATGAACTCTGCAATTTGCATAGCTCTAGGAATTTGCATGGGCCTTAAGGGTATATGAACAACCCCATTGACTTCACTGAGGCCCTAAACAGACATGAAACCCCATGTTGTGTTCTTTGACAACATCCAAGTATTTTGAAATAGCATCACCAAATACCAGGACACCTATTTTTCTTTCCTTTTCTGTTATGTGATTAGTGTATTTTCTACAAAATATGTTTTTATACATGGATTTTCTTTGTGAACTTTGTCTGAAATCTGTGTCCTCCCAGGAGGTAAAAGTTTATAGCATTATTTGTCATATTATGCATTTGCTACAAACAGTTTAAAATTACAGGCATATTTATTGTAAGTACTGAAGCAATGAATTAGATGTTGCATGTTTCATCTATACTTGTCATGATGCTATAGAGCTTGTTAGCAGCCTAGGATATACAGTGATTTAACGCTGGGCTCACATTCAGTATTCTCTTTCAGGCTTAGGATTTACAATTATCTTGTCAGTGTATTTCAAAATGTCAGAATGCTGACTCCTTGAAAAAAAAAAAACCCAAACCCTCTGAAAAAAGGAATCCACTTAATGACTTAATGACTGTGTAAGAAGCAATGATCTTTTGTAAAGGGAAAGCTTTTTCTGTTCTACTGTCCTATTCAGATGTCTTCCTTATAAAACAGGCAGCAAGCTCCTCACCTGAAACAACAGCTGACACAAAAGATGTGAATTTGGTCCATGACTTGTGTGCCTACAATACATAAACTTCATGTAGAATTTTCTGACTTATTTTGGTGATCATTTTCACCACCTATACACTGTAGGGAGGTCAGAAATTTTACATATTCTGTAAATATAAATTTTGTAAAGTGCTTTGCTTTTCCTGGCTGTTACGTGTACAGAAAGGATGCTTCCGTACTACCATTTTTGTTTGCATTTGCAGGTTAGTTTAGTTATCCATTTCTCATACATTTTATAAAACTGATGAGAATATGCAAGTCATGCTTAAAATTAAAACATATTTCATTGACTGTTCATATCTCAGTTGCTTCCAGCCAACATTATTATTTTAGTAATTACCACCCATAAAACTGAAGTATCCCAGCACTGTTTGAGCAAAACCTCCAAATCTGCCAAGTTATCACTGGATACCAATGGTTCCTGTGGTGCTTGACTTAGAACATTCACAAGAATTTTAAAATCATTTTCTCTAGTAGACGAAAACCTTGATAACTACTAGGGCTTACACTAGATATATGAATGCCATGACTATACATGTAATCAATACATGAATACGGGAACGATAGCTAGAAGAGGTAAAATCATGACCTAGAATCCAGAGGGAAGACTTTTTAAACTTTCACTAGAAAAAAATGCTGTGGCTGCATGAAGTGGAATGAACTTGTGAAGGAAGAGTGAAGCAGAAGGAGTGGTTAGGAGATTTACTCAGAAGGTGTCACTTGAATCTGGGAAGGTTGCAAGTTGCAGAAAGGGTGGGCCAGCATGGTGCCATTTGAACCATACATGTATGGCTGAGATTGAGAGCAGTTTGTCAGGCCCCAGCTTCCTCAATTCACCTCCAATCCCAGTTTTCAGCGACACAGGTGATCACAGGAAGAAACACACAGGATAAAAATCGTGTCTGTGACGAAAAATAAGCCTGTGGGGTTAATAGGAGGAATAGAAACAGAATACTACAACCCTCAAATATCTGTGTCCAGCTCAGCCTTCTCCAACCCAAATCAGACAGCAGTCCCACCATTTCTGGGTGTGACTGCATAAAAAGCAGAGGCTTGCCCAGACTGGACGTGAAATAACTCAGCAGGGAGAAAGGCAAGGTGTGAGAGTCAGGAATGAGCACTGAAGGAGGACTTGTGGGCTTTATGCTAACCCTTGCCTGTGCTGTAATTCACAAACACATTTATGTGGAAACCTCAAGAAACTCACCCTTCACTTGTATTCTGGTTTTCATCTGCATTCATATGTCTTATAATTTGTTCCAATATGTACTGGTGCCATATTGTACAGGGAGATGAAAGGATGATTTATTAAGCACAGGATAATTATAAAGTTCTTGGTGTAATCACTTGATCTAAATTGTTAATATCTGCATCTTTTACTAGGAGATAATGGCAGGGTGTTTTGTTTTGTTTTGTTTTGTTTTTTTCTTTACTGCCCCTTTCTTTCAATTAATAATACATAAAGGATGCTTTGGGCTCTTTGCTTCTCATATATTTTACATTCTTCATGATATGCTGTGGGGGAGAGAGGGGAACATTATATAAGTTCTGGTGCTCTCTTTTTACATAGCCAAAGACATACCGGTTCCCCTCTGACACTCAATATTAGCACAACAAGAAGAATAACACTGGAAGAAAACCTCAGAGCGTAGACAACAGTTACAGTGGAAAGGTCAGCAGAGAGTGGTTTTTGGTTACAAATGTCAATAAATTCCCTTCTTGGTGTTTGTGAAAATTCCTTTCTGAGAACTCCTTTATCTGCCCACGTTTGCAGTCTTTGCATAGCAAATATGTAAACCTATACAAAAAAAAAAAAAAAAAAAGAAAGAGGCTGGACTTTCTCCCTTCCTGTAAAGTTACCAGCAAAAACATCAATTCATTTTTGTCTTTCAAGTATATGGTCTGTATGTTCTCAGTATGTTTAAGATAGATTACCATTTAACGCATCTGAATAAACCCAACTCATTAAATAAAATTATGGTTCAAATACATTTTATCATTTATCACAGAAATAAGGATAAAATGGTCAGATGTCAATATATATAAGTAGGTTTAAATATTCATAACAGGTTTAAGCAAGGAAATGCACTTTTAAAATACAAAAAAAACTTGAATATAAAAAAATTGAAAAATACTAGAAATACTTAAAAATTAAATACACTTCTAACTTTAAAGATTATTTTTCATTTTTCCTTATCAGCAATGATGACGCATCAAGTAAAAAGTCTCATTTAATATTTTACTCTTGGAGGAACAGGGCTAGACCCTGCCTAAAGTTTTTATAAAATATAAATGTGGTATTTTTATGACCCATTGTAAGGGTGGGTGACATGCACAGGAATGAATAAGCTCCCTCAATGATCATTGCAAGTGCCAGACTGTCAACTCTTATTTGCAAGCACACATAATGTATGTGAGGAAGAGAAAGCAAGAGACAAAGAAGGGACACTTTAGGCTCATATTTTCACATTTGGGCTTACTGGGCTGATGCCTGAAGTACCAACCCTCTCTCCCCCTCTTTGCTGGAGCAAGCCCCAGGAAGGTATCAACCTCCCCTTCTCTTTTTCCCTCTTCCTGAGGAAAGGATGGTGGCTGTGATCACACCTAGGCTCATTCTGGGTAAACCCAAAAAAGATTTTTTAGATTTTGCATGTTGAGCTGATCAGATCCCTCTGCCCTCTGCAAGTTCCCCACGCAGCCCTAACAAGGAAGGGACATCCTCTCAGGAATCAGGCCTACCTTTGGGTTGCAGAGGGGCAAGAGATGCTTGGTTGCAGGGACAGAAGAGGAGTGTGGTGATTTTGTCTTGTGTCATTTTTTTTCTTATCCTGGTTATATAGAGGATGTTTTCAGGTGATATCTCTGTGTAGGCTGTGATGAGCAGTAACCATATCTGTCAAAGGGAGGTCCTGAGCTCAAAGAAATTTTTCTGTTATGGGAACATAATTTCCAATTCTGTTTTTACCTGTAATTCACTCTTTAGAATCTTATACTGATGGGTAACAATTACTTTATTAAATTAAGGGAGGTGGGTAATGGGGATATTTTCTAGGAAGTCTACAGAGGACCGTGCATCAAAGGTGGATGATTGAGTGTACTTGAAATAAGCATAGAGAAGTGAATAGGGTAAATAGTATGGTTATTGTAAAAAATGCAAATATGGTGCTTTGGTGATTCAAACATCAGGACAACATGGATTAACTTTTTTAACTATTTTGGGGGTAAGCCTCAAAAGGACCATGGCTTCAATAACACAAAAACCATGCCGCTCTTTTTCCTACTGGATTTAGAGAAATTTTGCTTGATTCATCCCCCTCTGCTAACAATCCTCTTCCTGTCAAATATAAAATATGAATACTGGCCTTGGGTCAAATATGAATACCTCATATCTACAATATTATATAACTGGAGATGTACTTAATATTCTGAATATCCTCATCTGTTCAAGTAGAAATTGCAGAAAGTCTGGATTAGCAGAAGGAGTGTTCCTGAAGTGTCCTCAAGAGTGGCGGCAAACACCAACAAGCTTTATTTTCTGCTGCTTAAAGTTGTGTATCAAAAATGTAGAATCATGTAAGTTACTTTCATGAAGGTTAAATCCTCTTGATTCTTGGATTACAATAGTTTAGTACAGAGCAATGAATTAAAAAATTTAATTGGGAGGGGAGAGATTTCTAACATTGTCCTAACTGAAATATTTTCTTTTGAAAAATAGATTTCTTGCTCTTTCACAAATTAATCTTGAAACAGCATCTAATTTTAAATGTTTGCTTTAATCATGGAACATTTGGCAAAGAAAGATAATTTTGTTAGTCAGTTTTTAAGTAAGTGTATAATGGACCATTTTATAACAGTGGTATAATAGACAGTAAATTGTGATTTTGTTTTGTACAGCTCATTTGGATCTCACAACAGGATATTCTGAAAACTGTGTAGAATGACAAAAAAAGTCCTTTACGTCACTGCTTCTGTGATTCACATAAATAGTGAGGCTCTTTTGTGAGGGCAAAGCTCAGGTGGACTGACTCAGTGTAACTCGGTAGGAAACCATCCACTCAGTTTGATTAACAACAGTAAAAAATCTCAGGCTAGTTAAACTAGAAACTTAAATTTCTTTCCCTCAGAAAGCAGAAGGGCAATTTTGTCTCAAGCAAATATGTAACTTAAATTTATAAGTCCAGAAGAATTTCACACATGATAAAAACTCTAGACAGCTAATGAAGACAGGAAACAAATTAAACACAGGTTTTTTAAGAATCAACTTCAGACAGAATAATAAATCAGGGGGAAAGAAGTCTGCACAAAATAGGGTGATATTATATTAATTTTATGTAAACTATTTGTACTCAATGGATAGATAATAATTCAGGGTTTCGTTTTCGTGAAATACATTCTCCTGGAGATAACAGGCACTTCATTTTTGCTGCTTGATTCCAAACAACCAAGATTTGAAATTAGCAAAAGGGAGTACTTGGATGTTTAAGGAGATACATGGCAATTTTTTTCTTTAATCCTGCTGTTTGTTTTGAATCTTATGTTCAAGTGAAACTAAAGTTTAAGATTTCAACTTTTACAATTCTCTGTTGTCTTTCAGAGATAGTACTAGATCTCTGAAGGGAGGAACTTGAAGTCAGCACTAGAATTATCTCTGGCATAAAGCTATGTTTTATTTATATCACAGCAGTTAAAAATTTATAAAATTTGAAATATGATAATGAGAAAAAAGAGAATGGGTAAAATGGGAAAGCATCCATCAATGGTTTCAATTTTAGTTTCCTTTACTTAAGTATTTGGTTTCTTGTGATCATTACTTATATAGTAACTAATAACATACTAATAATTCTGGATTTGGCAAGAGATCCTCTTGAGAGGAGGATCCTCTGAGAACTTGATCCTCTATTGCACAGCTTAGTATTCAGCCCAGTAGAGTTGCAAGATGCTGATTCAAAGTGGTAGCATATTGCAGGTACTCCACATACCTGCAAGGGATGTACAAGGTGTGGGGCGTGTGGAAGATTTCCAGGTTCTGCTTTTTCTTTTCTGTGTTCTGCTTTTATTCCTCAAAACTGACCTTGGAAAGACAAGGAATCATTTCTGAGAGCGTTTAAGAAGAACATTCTTCTCTATTTTTTTGTTCCAGGTTATAATTTTGGCCCTGGTTCATGTGTGATGATGTAATGTAACACGATTTTCTGTAATTCCCTGTTTCTCAAGTGAAGTTGTCAAATTTCCCCATTATATTAGTTTTAGAAGTGGAATGGGTTCTCATTACTTCTCCTTGTTACTGGGAAAAGTAGGCTTTTTCTTCAGATTTCACTGTTTCTGGGAGTTATGTTGGGTTTTTGGTTTTCTTTATGATAAAAGACAAGCTCCTGAAGATGTTTTCTATCCCTGTGCAATATTAAATGTCTCTAGAATTATTAAAGCTGTGACTGTCATTGACCCCTTGGTTTAAATTGCTTGTACTCACTACTCTAGGGTTCTCATTAGCTGGATGTTGCATTACACTTTTTTTCTTAATTTGCCATTTGTGGCAGGCTGCATATCTGAGTCTAATTTGGAGGATTCAAGAGCTTTCTTTACCAGAGATTTTTCAAGATCTGCTCAGTATCACACTAGCACAGTCCATCTGTATAGGACATTGATCCCATGACATATCTGAGTAATATCTAAAATAAAACTAAAAGTGTTTACCTCAGGCATGATGAGTTCACAGGTGTTCTTTTCCTTCACTAATTCTTCCTGCCTACTGATAGTAGGATAATAGGATATGAGATACCTGAGTGAACAGAACACAAAACCAAAACACTTCTTAGTTGCAAGGAAGTATGAGGCAACATCCCTAGAATAACACCAGTGACACATCTTTGGATTTTTACTGTCTGTGACCAAAATCAGGATTGGGTCCATGCCTGTAGTGGGTATAGGCTGGCTGGACACCAGGCACCCACCAAGGCGCCTCTATCACTTCCATCCACAGCTCCCACAGTGGGGAGAAAATTCAATGAAGGGTTTGTGGCTTGAGATAAGGACTGGGACATATCACTCACCAAATACCATCACAGACAAAACAGACTTGAACTGGGGACATTAGCTGAATTTATTACTGACAAAATCATAGTGGGAAAATGAGATTTAAAAACAGACTTTAAAAACACCTCTCCCCACTTCTCCCTCCCACCCAGCTCTACCTACCACATGCCAGCAGCAAAGGGAGACAGGGAGCGGGGGTTATGATCAGTTCATCACCCGTTGTTTCTCCCACTTCTCAGGAAGAGGAGTCCTCACCCTGCTCTAGCGTGAGGTCCCTCCCAAAGGAGACAGTCCTCCATGAACTTCAACATGAATCCATTCCACAGGCAACACTCCTCCACAGACTGCTGGAATATGGGCCACTCTTACATGGGGTGCAGTCCTTCAGGCACAGCCCGCTCCAATGTGGGTCCCCTGTGGGGTCAAAAGTCCTATCAGGAAACCTGCTCCTGTGTGGACTCCTCTCTCCACAGGTACTCAGGTCCCTGATAGGAGGCTCTCCAGCATGGATTTCCCATGGGTTCAGAGCCTCCTCTCAGGCATCCACCTGCTCTGGGGTGAGTCTCTTCCACAGCCACGTGGATCTCTGCATCCCTATGCTCCTCCATGGGCTGCAGGGGCACAGCTGCCTCTCCATGGTCTGCACCACAGGCTGCAGGGGAACCTCAGCTCTGTTGCCCGCTGTCTCCACTGACCTTGGTGTCAGCAGAGTTGTTCCTCTCACATATTCTCACCCTATTCTGGTCAGAATTTCATCTGCACAATAACCATTTATTTCCTTCTTAAATATGTTATCACAGAGGTGTTGCCACCATTTCTGATTGGCCCAGCCTTGGCCAGTGGCACGCCCATCTCGGCATTGGCTCTGCTGGACACAGAATAAACTTCGAGTATCTTCATACAGAAAACACTTCTGTGGCCCCCTGCTACCAAAACCTGGCCAAGCAAACTCAGTACAATGCAAAAGGAGTCTTCTAAGTAAAAATTTTCAGCTGTCAAGAAACAGTTATTTGTGTATTTGAAGTAGACCCAAGCTACAGCGAAATTCTTTAGGATAGCTGGAGATCCATTCAGATCATTTCTGAGCAGCCCACAGGTATTATGGTGGAAGACAAATTCTTTTACCACTGGTTTCCTAAAGAGAGAGCTGCCCGCATACCTGTGGTACCTCTGCTATATTTTATAGAAGACTGGAAGGCAAGGACCTCTCAGTTTTACATATAGGGCATTTAGAGCCATTATGGTAAAATTGGTACTGTCCAGAACTGTACATTCTGATGAGGCAGCTTAAAGAAATGCAACATCTCACCCATAGTGTGAAGCTGATGAGAAGAACCTACTATCTTTCTCTGTAGGTAAAGGTAGCACATTTGGGCTAGCAGTAATTCAGTTTGTGAAAAAGCTGAGATGGATGTTTAAAGGAGAGGGAGGTGAGACTGCAATGCAAGCAGAAGCTGTGTTGACCTGGATGTTGTAATCTCAGCAATGAATATCAATATCCCATGATCATAGGTTAGTTGTTATCTGTTCATCTTCAATAAAATCCTCTTTTGATTGTAACATAGCGCTGAGGGTTTTGTGTGGTTTTGTGTGAGTACACTGACCTGGAAAAAGAGAATTGCAGATCTGGATGCCTTCTGTTGTTCATTATCTTAGTCTTGTGACTCTTACTGCCCAACCACATCCTCTGCACAAACGAGCACTCAATCCAGTCTACTTGGAAATCAAAATCTGTTCAGCCAGTTAGAGGATGGCTCTAACATTGTCATCCATGGTCACAGGCTAGATCCCTATATGAGCCATTCACTTAAGAGTTGGACTCCATGATCTTTGTGGGTCCCTCTCAACTCACAATATTCTGTGATTCCATGAAAACTTTTGGAAGTCTGATGACTGTAGGTAAAGACACATTCAAGTTAGCTTTGTATGTCCTGTACCAGAGAAGCTATGTGGGAGGGGCAATATGTCTGAGGCAGTAAAAACTAAGAGAAAGAGATTATGATTTGCAGCACTATTCTGCTTGGAGGCAGGTGTTCTGCTTCAAGATTTGACATATTAAGTCCCCATAGCACTGTAACATAATGTAATTCTACAATTATATTAGCTTCCTGATGGAGGAAAATGAAGCATAAAGATTGTGTAATTTTCCCCAGGCAAGCCAGTGCCAAAGCTAGAAACAGCATAATAATAGACAATGGTATTGTAAGAATTCTAGGAATATCCCAATTTGAATTGTCCACTGTACTTCAGGATGGCAGAATTATTAGATAGTGACACTATACTTAGCAACATATAGCAATGTTAGCTCTATGGCTGTTGTCCTGCAGCTCCCAGGGCTGTCCAAGCAGTGCTGCAGGAGGATGGCTGAAGCAGTATCTTGAACCCTGTTCTTACAATTGTTGCTGTTTATCTCGCTGTGCCAATGCTGAAGCAGGGTCCCAGGTGCTTGCACATGTGAATGCTGCTGGATGTAGATGGGAGAAGGAGGCAACTAAGCACAGGATATTTGAACTGGAGGAGATTTCAGCACCATTTTGCTCTCTGACTGTTTCCACCCTAAAGCAAGCCCCTCGGGGATCAGCAGAGGTACTCAAGAAGATCAAATTGTTGTGGTACCTAGAATGAGAAAAGACTGAAGAAAATACAACCTCACTTATCGCCAATCTTCTCCTGCCCACTGACCCCTTGTGAAGGGAATTACAATAGCTCAGGTGGCACCTGTCTACTTTTAGGATCTGGTCTGGTAAATTTTCAAGCAGCATTGTTTCTTAATTGCATAAAGTTCAGGTAGGCCAGACCTTTCAATCTTGCTGGCACTCTATTTGGTAAAGTGTCACATGTGCAACAAGTAGAGAAGGTGGTGAGATGTATGGGACCAAGGAGCTTACAAGGGATCTGCATTCCTTGATATCTAAGATTTGATCTAACACTATCCTAGTCATTAGGAAGGGACAGAAGAAAATGCTCAGAGGAGTGATGGGAAGGAGGAATAAAGAAAAGAGGGGAGCCTAGGTTTTTAAGAACATATTTGGGGATTTCATATCTCAGTTTCAGTCTCAAATCAATTTGCCAAGATTTGCTACTCGGGGAGTAGTTTTTTGGGGAGTAGTTTCTTGCAAAGTAATATCTTGGGGAGCAGCTTCTTGAAGAGAAGTTTCTTACAGAGTAGTTTCTTGGCAAATAGTTTCTCGGGGAGCAGTTTTTTGGAGAGAAGTTTCTTCCTGAGTAATTCCTTAGAGGGTAGTTCTTTGGGGAGTAGTTTCTAGGGAAGTAGTTTCTTGGGAAGTAGTTTCCTTTCGAGTAGTTTCTTGGGGAGAAGTTTCTTGCTGAGAAGTTTTCTGGAGAGTAGTTTCTTGGGGAGTAATTCCTTGCCGAGTAGTATCTTGCCGAGTTGTTTTTTGGCAAGCAGTTTCTTGGGGAGTAGTTACTTGCCGAGTAGTTTCCTGGTCAGTCGTTTCTGACCCAATAGTTTTTTGGGGAGTAGTTTCTTTCCAAGTAATTCCTTGGGGATTTCTCGGGGAGTAGTTTCTCAGGGAGTTGTTTTTTGCTGAGTAGTTTCTTGCTGAGTAGTATCTTGCCGAGTTGTTTCTTGGGGAGTAATTTCTTGGGGAGGATTTTCTTGCTGACTAGTATCTTAGGAGTAATTTCTTGGGGAGTAATTTCTTGGAAAGAAGTTTCTTGCGGAGTAGTTTCTCAGGGACTAGTTTCTTGCAGAGTAGCTTCTTGCTGAGTAGTTTCTTGGGCAGTAATTCCTTGCCAAGTAGTATCTTGCCGAGTTGTTTTTTGGCAAGCAGTTTCTTGGGGAGTAGTTACTTGCCGAGTAGTTTCTTGCCGAGTAGTTTCCTGCTCAGTCGTTTCTGTCCCAATAGTTTTTTGGGTAGTAGTTTCTTGCCAAATAGTTTCTTGGGGAGTAGTTTCTTTCCAAGTAATTCCTTGGGGAGTAGTTTCTTGGAGAGAAGTTTCTTGCGAAGTAGTTTCTCGGGGAGTTGTTTCTTGGTGAGCAGTTTCTTGGGGAGTAGGTTCTTGCTGACTAGCTTCCTGGGGAGTAGTTTCTTGGGGAGTAGTTTTTTGCCGAGTAGTTTCCTGGTCAGTAGTTTCTGTCCCTATAGTTTTTTGGGGAGTAGTTTCTTGGGGAGTAGTTTCGGGCCGAGTAGTTTCGGGCCGAGTAGTTTCTTGCCAAGTAATATCTTGGGGTGTAGTTTCTTGGGAGCAATTTTGTGGCGAGTAATTGCTTGCCAAGCAGTTTCTTGCCTAACAGTTTCTTGGGGAGTAGTTTCTTGCTGAGTAGTTTCCTGCCAAGTAGTTTCTTGCCAAGTAATATCTTGGGGAGAATTTTCTTGGGAAGCAATTTCTTGGTGAGTAGGTTCTTGGGGCATAGTTTTCTGCCGAGTAGTTTCTCGCAGAGTAATTTCTTGCTGAGTAGTTTCCTGGTCAGTCCTAATTTCTGTCCTAATAGTTTTTTGGGAAGTAGTTTCTTGGGGAGTAGTTGTTTGGGAAGTATTTTCTTGGGGAGTAATTTCTTGCCGAGTAGTTTCTTGGGGAGTAGTTACTTGCTGAGAAGTTTTCTGGGGAGTTGTTTCTTGGGGAGTAATATCTTCGTGAGTAGTTTCTTGCCGAATAGTTTCCTGGTCAGTCGTTTCTGTCCCAATAGTTTTTTGGGGAGTAGTTTCCTGCCAAGTAGTCTCTTGGGGAGTAGTTTCTTTCCAAGTAATTCCTTGGGGAGTTGTTTCTTGCCGAGTAGCTTCTTGCTTAGTGGTTTCTTGCAGAGTAGCTTCTTGGGGAGTAGTTTTTGGGCAGTAAATTTTGCCAAGTAGTTTCTTGCAGAGTAGTTAGTTGGGAAGTAGTTTCTTGCCGAGTAGCTTCTTGGGTAGTAGTTTCTTGCCGAGTAGTTTCCTGGTCAGTAGTTTCTTGCCCAATAGTTTTGTGGGGAGTTGTTTCTTGATGAGTAGTTTCTTCCCAAGTAGTTTCTTGTGAAGTAGGTTTTTGGGGAGTTGTTTCTTGACAAGTAATTTCTTGGGGAATAGTTGAAAAATCAATCACCAACTGATAAAGCAAGTCTCTGCTTGGAAGTACCAGCTAAACCGCAAGATGCTACACAACCCATGAGTGTCCTGCTAGAAATGCATGTGAGAACATGTGCAAAGAGACAAGGAGGAATGGCAATAAAATAAAAATATTGTAGTGCTACTACAAAGCATCAGATAATGAAGAAATACATAGAGTTGTGGTTGTCAGAGCTCCGCATTCACTCCAATCAAGGAAAAAGGCTTTCTAAGGGAAAAAATTCAGAGAAAATTCCTTGTCCCTCATTTTTCACTGTCACCCTTTATGAAAACCAGAACAATTATTGTTTAAGACATCAGTAAAGACCATTTTCTCCTTGGGCAGTATTTGAAAGAAGCAAAACAGAAGACCTGTCTTTCTGTTGCCATCTCACATATTATTCTTTTGTGATGATACAAACCTGAGTGCCAGTGCTCAGTTTAAAAGACAAAACACAATTGTCCACAGACCATTGCAGTTTTGATGGTCCTGTGAGGATCATTGCTTTAGATGTGTATTATCAACTGGAATTCTGTCATCTTCCCCTGACCTTTCTCATGGGGATAGCACCCACTGCACGTGGCTGAGCAGTTGGCTGTCGTTATTCCCACACTCTAAAACTTGGTACCAAACTCAGCTGGTGACTTAATAAGATGTTTTGAAAGAAAGAGTCCTTTGTCATTCTTTGTCGTATGTAATAATGAGTGTTTCTACGGCCAGTACAAAGTCAGAGGTTTAAAAGACTTTACCAGAATGGAAAGAATAATCATTCCCCTGATCTGAGTTCTGAAATGTTGGTTGCTACTTAGTTCTCTGGATTTCAATAATCTTTTTAAAACTTCAAGGTGTCTTTAGCAAGAAAAGGGATTAATTACCATGCTCACTTTTCTTTACACCTTCTTAAAATGTATTTTAAATGTTTATAATTAAATTAAGGCCAGATTCCATCTTTTCTTTTTTTTTTTCTGTTGAATAACCTTCAAAGCTCTATCTGATATTATGTAAATCAAAGGCCCAGTTCTTGGAATGAAGATGTAATTGATGTGGGAAATCATGAAGAAATTTGTTTTTCACAGCTTAATTCTGTATATGTAGGTTTTACAATTACAAATTCCTTTAAGTTCAAGGAAGTTTCTTCTGCTTGCTCTGCCCCGTCACTTTCAGACAAACGTGAAGGCTTTCGTTCCAAAACTTTTGGGCAGAAAAACACAACACACCCATATATTTCCTCTAGAAGATCTGGCTTTCCTGTGCAAAGGGCTTATCAATACCACAAGAGAATACTCTGAGACTATCCTTCACTTTGCCTGAAGAGTTTCATTTATGGACATACTTGTCAAACCCTCACCACAAAAAACCCAGACAGTGTTGCCAAAATTGTCTTACAAAGAAATTGAAGAAAGCAGTAAACAGAGAAACTGTGGAAAAATATTTTTTTTTGCTGACATCTGGAGTAGAAATGAGAACACTGAAGTGATGAAAAATGATTCAAACACAGAATAATCCCATGAAAATACCATATCTGTGATATAAAAACCTAAATGTTTCTAGAACATGAATTTCCAGTTTAATTTGCATTCCCCACCATTGCTATAGCTGACATATTCAGCAGTGCAAAGCAACTGAAAGAAAAGAATTACAACTGTATATATTATGCCTCTTTTAGTGATTAACATTATCAATTATTTTCTTTGGCACTCAAATTCCTAACATATACATAGTCATATAACATATACATAGTCATGAAAGAAATTACAGCACACATTTATTTTGATGGTTATATGTCACAATACAACACAAAAGAAACTATACTTGTTCATTGAGATGTCTAAGGCAAAAAAGGGGGCAGTTTATTTACAGACTTTGACATTTATAGAATTCCAACAGTGACCGTGGATTGGAGGAAGAAAATTGTCTTTTTCAACTATACTGGTCAACTCAACAGTCTATCAACAGTTTCCTCCTTATGAGAAGAATGTAAACATGAAAGAACAGTTACAATAACAATAGGTTGTTTATGTGAAAATTCGTGAGAAACTCCATTACAAAAAGTAAATCATCAGAAGGCTGTAGGAACTTTAGAAAAACAGAGAAGAACAAGGCAACAGTTATATATGTCGTTTCAACCTCTACAATACATACAATTTTCATTTAACTTTGGGTTCAGCATTGACACAATAACAAGTAATGCAGTCAGTTCTTCACTAATTACCAAATATTGGTATTACTCAATTAATCTAACTATCTAATTTTTGTTTTGGACCAGCTGTTGCTGTTTTCTCACAGCTTGTCTTTAAGCTTAGATGCTCAAGCCATGAGCAGGAATGCTGCAGGAAACATTTGAGAGACAAGCTTGTTGAGGAGCTGTTGATTTGAGAACACAGTGCAAGTGAATTTGCATAGTCAAATTAAATGACCCATATCAACTTCTAGTGCTAACAAATACTATTTGTGAGTAGTGACACAATGCATATTTCTACCCCTTAACCATTAATGAAGCTACACAAGTAAATTAAGTTATGCCATTCCATCTTCATAAATTGCTGATTCAATAAATCACACTTGAGAAACAGCTGGGTAATTACAGGATGATGCTTGAAGCAAGAGGGGTCTCATTTACATATTAACAGGCATTTGTTGCAATAATTTCTGTCCTGGACTGGTGAATGTTAAATGTGATTAATCCTGTGAGCACTGCAGCTTGACTCATCGCAAGGATTGCAGTATTTGTGTGCTCCACAACAGCAGCAATAAGGCACATGGGTCTAATTAGCACCAGGAACTTGCCCAGGTACAGACACCTTGGAGAATATTTATCTGCAACGTCTTGTCACGCAAAAGGTCTTGTGAAATAGTCTCAAAATACTGGAAGAAAGGGGAATACAGCACATGAAATCTTTCAACCACCAAGTAAGGCAAGGTTCCTGCTTCTCAAATGCTCAAATAGGTACAGAAATAAAAAGCTTTCCACACAGGTTTAAGGAAGGTTTTATTTAATTTGTAAAATCCTTGCAACAAACGAGCTTTTTACCTGAGGATTTTGCTTGGTCTTGTTTGTTCGTGCCAAAAGGAACAGAAAACTCGATGAAATTTATAGCACTCTGCTTTGTGAATCTGTGGGCATAACACACCTAATACACCTTTGTGAAAGTTAGTTTGCTCTCTAATGATTTTCTGTTCTTCATTTGTACTCAAAATTTCTTAGGAGGAAAATTCAATTCTTACCTAACCAATTTAAGTCTACACCCTTTTGTGCCAATAAATAATCATTTAAGAGACAGCAATGTAGAAAAAATCGTGGTTGTTTGAGTCTAAAGATATGTCTTGAGACTGGTGTGTTCTCGAGACACGTGGTTTTATTAGTCGTGGGGGACATCTTGACTAGGGAACAGCAGCAGGAAAGGTCTAGAGGGACAGGAATCTAAGCAGGCAAAGAGGCAGATTACCTGTTACAATCCATTTTAACCCCTTCCATCATGAATATTCTAATTAGCACTAACCAATCACCTCAGGATACGACCACGTGCTCAGAGGGCTGTGTGGGGGTCGGCGGGCTTGCAGAGACTGGGGGAATAGACAGAGTGGGGTTTGTATGATTTAAGGAAGGAGCAAATAACTCGACTAAGGCTCTACAAGCAGGCAAATGTTCTGCAACAGTAAAATTTCTGCGAGAAATTTCATTAAAAAGTTTGTTTCTAACTATTTCTCAAAAGTTACTGGTAAAAATAATTGATTGATCAGCGTTTGGAAAATTATGAAGAGTTTATGTTAAGAGACTTTTTAATTCACTTTTAGGTAGATCAATCAAGTGAGATTTTAATAAATGTTTTAGCTGCTTGTAAAAATCTTTATCTGAGGTTGAAAATCCCTGTCCCATTGTTATAGTATTTTAATACTTACCAGTAGTCGGTTGAAAAGAGAGAGAGATGTCCCAAACGGAACTCTAGCTGAGGTGATGGCTAGACACCTTTTGTCCTCTCAAGGACACTGTGAGAGATTCCCCTGTCGCTAGGGATTTTCACAGGAGTTCTATTCGCATGGGCGGCTGTTACTATGTAACTTTGCCGGGCTAGACAATCACGCGTCAATAGCTACGATAAAGCTGCAGCAAGATGTTGCTCTCAGCAACGACTCACCGGCTTCTCGTGCTGGCGTGATTTACTAATTTTTTAGAGAGCTCCAGGCCAGGTATGTGCAGCGCCTGCCCGTGCTCACCCTTATCAGGGCAAAAAGGTTTTAAGAGCTTCAAATCTCAGTGCTTTGGCACTGGATTTGCGCTCGGGATCATCTCTAGGTGGGGAAGCAGTTGTTTTTTTTTGTTTGTTTTTTTTTTTTTGGTTTTTTTTTGTTTTTTTTTTGGTTTTTTTTGTTTTGTTTTGTTTTGTTTTTGTTGGTTTTTTTTGTTTTTTTAATTACCGTAGATGAAGTAGAGTGGTGTAGAGATCAGGCTGCTTCGGCGTTTTCCACGGTGGGCGTCAATTGTAGAAAAATCGTGGTTGTTTGAGTCTAAAGATATGTCCTGAGACTGGTGTGTTCTCGAGACACATGGTTTTATTAGTCGTGGGGGACAGCCTGACCAGGGAACAGCAGCAGGAAAGGTCTAGAGGGGCAGGGATCCAAGCAGGCAAAGAGGCCAGATTACCTGTTACAATCCTTTTTAACCCCTTCCATCATGAATATTCTAATTAGCACTAACCAATCACCTCAGGATACAAAAACCAACAACATTTACATACAGCCTATAGGGACTATTGCATTACCATGCTAATCTACATACTAAAAACCTGAAGAACCACCTTCTCCCCGATACTTGAGACTACTTAACTGTCTTTTGTTTGGGGGGTGGGGTCCCTTAGCTACTAGAACTTCGGTGATTGCTTCATTGTTCTCTTGTTTATGGTTCGAATCTTGCTTTCATTTCTATTTCTTTTGTGGATTTTATACTTTTAGAATTTTTTGTTAATAAACCATTTCTGCAAGAGTTTGCTGCTTCATCTTTTCCAACACAGCAAGATACAAGAAAGAGGTAGAAATGTGTATGAATGGAATCTGGAAGCTGACTTGACTCATGGGCCAAGATTATGAAACGTTACTCAACCTCTCCATAAAGATAATGCAGATGAACTAAAATACATTGTTCTCTGAGCTGGTTACAGAGTCATGTCCTGTTTCAGTTCCAGCAGATTGAGTCTCCCACGTTAGTCAAAATAGCCTATTTTCTTTTTTTTTTTGAGGTTTTACCGAGTAACAAGGCATAGTGTGCAAAGCTGCTAGCAGAAGAATGTTAGCCTATCACTGCACTTTATGATCTTTAAGATAGAAAAAAATGCATGGCATATACACCTTTCATATGTCTATTGAATTTTTTCCTCACCCAATTTAGGAACTGCAGTAAAAGACGGTATTATTTTTCCTGTAAATGCATTAAAAACAGGAGGAGGGATGAGGAGAATCTCCATCCTTTATTTGGTATGGGGGGGAGCACAGTGACAAAAGATTATGAAAATACCAAGGTACCTAATGACTTTGCCCTAGTCTTTATTAATACTTTATCAGTACTTTATTATGGACTTCAGTGAAGACTTTGACACTGTTTCCCACAGCAGCTCCTGGAGAACCTGACTGTGCATGGCTTGGACAGGTGCACTCTTCACTGGGCAAAAATCTGTCTGGGTGGCTGGGCCCAGAGAGTGGTGGTGAAAAGAGTTACATCCAGCTGATGGCCAGTCACAAATTATGTCCCCAGTATTGGTGCCAGTCCTGTTTAATAACTTTATCAATGACCTGCACAAGGTGATTACATACAAGCTCAATAATTTTGCAGATGACACCAAGTTGGGCAGGAGTGTTGATCTGCTGGAGGGTAGGAAGGCTCTGCAGAGGGATCTGGACGGGCTGGATTGATGAACTGAGGCTGATTAAATGAGGTTGAACAGAGAAAAGTTCTGGACCCTGTACCCTCTGCAGTGCTACAGCCTTGGGGCAGGGTGGCTGGAAATCTGCCCTGGGGTAAAAGGACCTGGGGGTGCTGGCTCACAGTAGCTGAACGTGAGCCAGTGTGTGTGCCCCAATGGCCAAGAAGTGACATCCTGGCCAGCAGGACTTGTCCCCTTGTACTCAGGGCAGTGATTGTCCCCTTGTACTCAGCACTGGTACAGTGCCAGACATCAAGTGCTGTGTCCAGTTTTGGAAAAAGACATTGAGACACTGGAACATGTCCAGAGAAGGCAACAGAGCTGATGAAGTCTGAAGCACAGGTGTTATGAGGAGCAGCTGAGGGGTCTGAGAGGTGTTTATCTTGGATAAAAGGAGGGTGAAGAGGGTCTTTATTGCTGAAATAAGGCTGTAGTAAGGTGGAGATTGGCCTCTTCTCCCAAGTAGCGAGCGGTAAGACCAGAAAATGGCCTCAAATTGCACAAGGGGAAGTTTAGATTGGCATTTCTTCACAGTAAGGCTTGCCCAGAGAAGTGGTTGAGTAATCAGCCTTGGAGGTATTTAAAAGACATATAGATGTGGCACATAAGGACATGGTTTAGTGGTGGACTTGGCAGTATTGCATTAATGGTTGGACTCAATGATTTTAGAGGTCTTTTCCAACCTAAATGATACTATGATTCTAACTCTATTTTAATTCTTGTCTATTCATATTATGTCTCCATGTGTCTTGGGAGGTCCACCCTTCTAAGGAGAGCCACCTTTCTAGGTGTCTGCTGTGATCAGGATGGTTGGGGGATCCAGGTTCCTCCAGGAAGATTTCCCTTCCTCTTCTTTCACATGATGGGATTCATCAGATTTTTTCTCACTACAGATATTAATAACTATAGTTAACTGCCCAAAGAGTTATGGTATGAATCCACATTAGAACTGTAAATTGTTTTCTGGTCTTAAAATCCTTTTTGAGCAAAAGAGAAAAAAGGAGCCTCATTTTCATTGACTCAGTTGTTCCCCTATTGTTCATCACCAGAGCACATACTTAGGCACCTCCGGGCTGGAAAAGCAGCATGACTCAGACCACCTGTGGGAGCTCCTCTGCCTCCTTCTCTCCTCAAGAGTTCAGTGCTCCTGAAGTGCAATGTACATTAGGGGCTGCCTTCAGCTAGACAATGAGGATGTTAGGAAGAAGGGTCAGACCTCTCTCCTTCCTCTGAGGCATCACTGCCACAGGGAGAAGGCCTCTGCCCCACTGAGATCTGAACAGTGGTGTACTGAAGTCAGCTGTGAAGAACTATCCCCATCTAAAGAGGATGTGGAGACGCCTTCCTAAGTAGGTGTCTCATTTTGTTTCGGTGTTGCTTAATTCTTCCCTGCTCTGATGGAAAGACATTATCCTGTAATAAAAAATTAGGGCGCAAAATTGGAGTTCCTCCTAACGAGGGTGAGGTGTTACATCCTATCAATTCCTAAGCTATAATGCAATTACTGGTGCTGTCAATGCAAGCTCTCTTCATCGTCTCTCCAAAAAAAAAAAAAATGCGAGCTTGTTCATTTGCTAGAGAAAGGTGCCTTTTGCATAGGGCTTTTCTGTCTTCCAAGTGGTAATAGTGCAATGCATTCTGTAAAAGAGAACAGAGCAAATCAACTTGGGACCTAATTACCTCAAGAAAGCACAATTCCCTTACAGAGCAAACAATTTTACAAGGATACCTAACTCAAACATATAACAAATTGCTTTTGCCTGGTTTTTTTTGTGGGTTTTTTTTGGTTTGGGAGTTAGGGGGGAATTAAGGAAGGGAGAGGGGAGGTTTAATATTTTGGCTTTGATAGCAAAGATCTAAACGGTTTTCAGCCTCTCTATTTTATAATAACTATCACAGTAATAGTCATCAGAGGCAGCTGAGTTGGGAATATTTTGATAAATACAAATAACACAGAAATAGAAGAGGAAAAAGAATTAAAGAACATTGCAGTTTGAGACAACACCTTACATTTCTCCAGATGTATCGCTCTGCTTATGAAGATGTTCCTCAGAAGGCACCAGAGATACTGGTGCAGGATGAGAAGTTAAGCCTTTTGCACTATGAATAGTATCAAATAATGTTAATTTTCTAATGGCTAAAGTGAGTCCTGTGCTTCTCAGTATTTATATTTCACATTAAATCATTTGCTGTCTTATGAACTCAGAGTCATAAGTCAGAGAGTCCTTGAGCACTGGGGCTCATATTTAGCTCTTTTAATTACCTGAAAGATGTAAAAAAAGGCATTTGATGAGACAGCTTCATTTCACTCTAACTATTTGTTATTGAAATGACTAGACAAATGGCAGCATTATTTATTTATTTCTATATTTATTGTCTCATGTAGCACTAAGACAGAAGTACAAATGCAAAAGTGGATGCTAAACAACATCAGAAAGATTTCTGATGGTCCCCAAACAACACAGACTGGTGAGTAAAATATAGAGAAATGTTGTGGAAATATCAAGAACTGAGTATTAATCAAACTATCATGGAGTATTGCTGTCGCTGGATTACTTTCCCTAACAAAGTTGATTCCACAGACAATGCCAAGAGGAAAAAAAAAACCTCCATGTACTCTCTTATATCTTGGAGAGGTTTAGCATTTCTAACCCACAGACATCCAAAGATAAACATTTACAAAGATAGATAAAACCCTTTCCCTTCAGGAAATAGGCAGAAGTTCAGGGAGTTCAAACAATCTAACTCCCATTTGTTTGTGGCTTATGGAATATATATTTTATTTCTTGTTTTTAAATATAAGCAATGAAGCTTCAAGGGGAAAATTTTCTTCTACCAGAGAAAAAGAAAGGACCTCCAAAAATGAACAGAGTTCTTTGTTTTCTACTTATTACCAAGACTTCAAAAATACAGTTGAGTGTTAGATTTCTTTTAAACTCTATTTTCTTTGCTTCTTCTTTTTTTTTTTTCTTTGTCAAAAGTAACTAGGTAAAAGCAATTCTATTGCAGATGTAACCAAAGCAGAAGATTAAGTGTTCACATCAATTGAAACACTTCTGTGGAGCTTCAGTCACAATAAATATATGAACCACGCAGCCTAACTTCTTGAAATACTACTGACAGAAGGGTAATAGAGAAAAAATAAATTAAATTGAGTTTGGTGCATACAATTTTTTACTTTGTCAAATTACATTTAATGTTTTTTAGTCAACCGTTATTTATATATTAAAATGCAATAAATTACTATGTCACTGCAGATACTCGTTCCTATTGATGAGAATGCTGAACTGGGTTTCACAGTACCACGAATTTCTTGAGTTGCATGATACAGTTTTTTGCAGAGTTCATGCTGTTTCATGAATTGCATAATACAGTTTAAATGCAACTTTCTTCTTTTTTTTTTTTTTTTTGAAGGCTTTATCCCTTGAGATCCATATTTGAGTGTCTGTTGGGTCAAGATTAACTGAAAACCTATATAAAATATAGCTGCCTGAAATCACAGTCAGGGAAAAAACATTTACTGCTGCATCATACCTTTCCAAGTTGTAAAATTTAATAAGGCCATGTTGTTGCCATCTGCATCAGCTCCCCTTTACATCAGGAACGTTCTGCAAAAGGTGTTTCTGTAAGCAAGATATAAGTATGTAAAAGTATGTATAAGAATGTATAAGTATGTATAAGTATGTATAAGTATGTATAAGTATGTATAAGTATGTATAAGTATGTAAAAGAAACAGACCCAAGCAACAAAGGGAAGGAGTTTGATACAGCAGGATGGACGTAAGATGGATCAGTTACACTTGTAGTTTATCAGCTTTTGGAGGGGGCAGTGTCTGTGGCACTGTAACGAGCAAAATGTGTGATCCCTGTGTGTCAGAGGAGAATGCATTTCTTCCCATTACCATTTCTGCCTGATGAGCTGCCCACAGTGATTCAGCCAGCAGCTACCCAGCCCTCTGGCAGGGGGCACAGCACCAGGGACCAGGCAGCCACCACTCTGCCTGCAGGGCTGGGCAGCTGCAGCCTTGGTGCAACTGTGCGAAAATTAGGGATATCCTAGGAAAATCAGTAGCAAAGTTCTTCTCAAATGGGTTGCTGCAATGTTGTCCTTCAGTTTGGTGTCTTTTATGTTAGGGAGCAGGGACAAGATGACTGTTTATTCTGGGAAACCTAACTGTTCTGGACCAGACCATCCCCTTGCCATCACCAGCTTCCTGCTGACTCCAGACTCTTTAATTTAGCAATATTCTCGAGTTCACAAGCAGGTGCTGGAACAGGGGACATTAGTTATGATCACATATATTAATTCCCATCATTGAACCTAAACTGCATTTCCCCACCCACCTGGGCTGAAGCTGCCAGTTTTTGTCTTCTTTTTCTATTCCTCTTTTATGAATGTCAAGTCAATGGCAAATCATACCATCTTGCAATTCTCTTCCTTTCTCCCAACTTTTGCAAAAATGCATTCAGGACCATTAATTGCAGGACTTTGGATGCTCCTGGATAACCTGCCAATGGATTCAGCACAGTTTCCTGACTACCTGTTCATCACTACCAGACTAACAGGTGGGGACTCACCATAAGATATAGGTCTATCTGCCAAATGCTTCCCAGAGGGGATTCCTCCTCTTTGCAGCAGTGTTACATCTCTACTGTCTTTGAACAAGTACTTTCAAGTCCTCCAGAAGACTGGTTTGATTTTGTTCAATTTAAAGGCATCAGAAGTAGTTTGATGAAGACATTTAAGAAGCAATAGTACCCTTCAGTCGTTGGATTAATTCCTATTTCAGACTCCCAGCTTTTGGGGGACAGATCCTGGATAGACATTAGATGATTAAGGTCTATACCCACGTACTTTTACCTGAATTTCCCTCCTTACATTTTATTTCTAGTAATGCATAAATTAATGGCCATACATGTATACCTTAATTTTTAATAAGATGTTAAAGTAGATAAAATATCACTTAAAGATGTAATTAAATTACAAATGAACATTTTAATAAGTGAAGCCAGTAATTTACGTTGGTGGGAACTGGTCCAGAGTCTTTATTGCTCCAATATCTCCAGCTATTAACATTACCACTCTGTCTCATGCAGCCTGACATTTTCTGGTGGCAGAGGCCTAATGCCAGATACCTTGTTCCATTTTGCATACAATAGAAGTTTGGAGTAATTGAGACAAAAAAAGATGGTGTGCTTGAAAATGTAGATAATTTTTGTGTGTGTTTATATATATATATATATATATATATATACACATATATAATTCTTATGAAAAATCATGGAGACAAGCACTTCTGAAAGATAGGTGTGGAGTGGAAAAGGGGAAGCCTTTTTTATAGGGGAAGCCTATTTATAACAGATTTCAGAGGATTAACTCCTAAGCTCAGTACCTGACTCATTAAATATCTCTTTCCTATGATATTGTGAAAATGGAATTTGCCTGATTTATATGTATGCTCCAGATGCTTTGTTTGCTGCTGTTTTTTTAAAAATATTTGTGACACAGACTAAGTGCTGTGAAAAGGATTTAGCAAAAATCAGTGACTTACACACACTTCGGTAAAGAAAATATAGAGAGAAGTGGACCTCAAAACCAGGGAAAAGATATTTGATTCAGTAGGTCTCTTTTCTGAGATGGAGCTGTGTCTGTGAGAAAAAGAGAGCTGGAGATCTTTAAATAGCAGTCTGGAAGTACCAGTAGTTGTCACTTGTGGTGAAAAAGTTTGTGCTGTTAAGGATGACCACAATACTGCAAATTAAATCTTGGTGGTGAAGAATACTGTTTCCTACCTTACAAGGCAGAAATTAAAGGTTTTCATGAAATCTCTCTCCAAGCCAAAGAAAACATAATGGTCCTGTAAGTCCCAAGGGCTCTACCTATCTCTGAATGGAGAAGAACAAAAGACAAATATATTATATTTCTTTAGATTGAAGTGGGAAAATGAAGTTTGTGTGGCTTGAAAATAACAGAAAGAAAGTCTTGGTTTAAGAAGAGTTAGAGGCCTTAGGGAGGCATTTAAAAAGAATTACATTTCCAGGGCCATCCAACTTAATTAATCTTTCAAGCATGAAGGATTTTAAAGAGCTTCAGGTGCAACTATAACAAAGTTTATGCAGAACTAATGATCTCCTGTAGAAACTGTTTCTATATGGAGTAAGGTACACACAACAGAGCACCATACAGCTTTACTCCTCTGGGAAATTAAACACTGTAATTGTACAATGTGAATAGTTTATCAGTATCTCAAAACACTCTTGTAGTGAAATCAGGTCGAATAAGTACAATACCAAGCTTCTTATGCTTCTTATGTTATCCTTGGATTCATTTGCTACCAATTTCAGGTGGTTTTTGCAAATTAATTTCCTTATTTATAACAGTGAGAGATCTGGCTACTGAAAACTGTTTGTGGATCTCAGATACTGAGAGTTTGTACACTGGTTTTTTTAATGGAACTCAGTTTGTTCATGTTTCAGAGACTATCAATACGTAGATGTAATATATTAATGATAATATGATGCTATTTCTTTCCCTCACATAAATTAATATATTTCTATGAAGAGTCTGTTCATTCTGCTTGGCTCCACTCATACATTTTAGTATGACATATGATGATAAGTTGTAGAGATTTATGTGAAGTAACTCAGTATGACATGTGATGATAAGATGTAGAGATTTATGTGAAATTATTTCAGTCCATTTACAATGCAAAGTTCTAGTGGCATAAACACAGTTATACGTAACATAAAATGTGACAGATTTTGAAGGTAGGATGAGGAGTAATGGGGTCATTATGCTCATCACTGAAGCTGATCTCCTTACACTCTGATGTACACTTCCTAGGGACAAGACAAATACGTGAATTTTTCAGTGCTCTTCTTTGGGAAGACAGTGGCCTGCCAGATAAAAACTGAAAGAGACCGTGCAGAGGGGATGAGAAAGACCACTCAGCAACAGCATAGTGAACTAAAACACCTTTGCTAACTTACTGTAAAAGCTTTTATTCTTTGAAAAAGTTTCAGTAAACGTTAGGATTATTAAAAATGACTTCGTTCTCTACTGCTTTGGCGAACGTGAATGCCATGCAAAAAAGTGCAATTTGGTTTACAAGCCTGAGTATCTTTCCAGTCAGTGCAGAAAGAGGGCCCTAGTGCTGTAAAAAGCCTAGATTAATTTTTCCTGTCCTGCCAGACTCTTTACTCCTTGAATCGTGCTGCCTCATCTGGCATTCATCATAGTTACAAAGCCTTTTTTTTCTGAGGAATAAATAAAAGACTTCTGTCTCACCTCTTAGAGGACCAGAAGTCTTCTTTTAAACTATTTATGTCCTCTTCTTAATCTTCAGCCTGCTGCACAACATATAAATTTTAAACAACATTTCACAAATACCTCACAACCTTTCAAAATTATCTTGTAAAAGCCTGACATTTTTTAGCTGTTGACTTTACAAACACTTTTGTTTAACCATTGTTCTTTAGCTTGGTGGCAAATCTACTAGTTAAAAGGTTTCATTCCAAGAATAGATAATAGAGCTTCTTGCTACTATTTACATCTTCAGTTCCCTAAGGATTTTCAAAGAAAAAAGGATTGAGTATTACATTAGCATAAGCATGTCCTGACTTTATTCAACCTACAAGATGTTCTGTCTTTCTGCATGATAACTTATCTTTCCAGAAAAGAACAGCGTGGTAGTCATGGCAGATGTTACTGGTATGATATTCAGCACTGGGAAAATTTGCAGTTTTGCCATATACATCACAAAAATTCATGATGATTGTTTGTCTTTTTGAAAGTTTAAATAAACAACAATAATCATGGTAATAAATATTTAAAGTAACTTCTGAAAATGTGAGGCTGCATGTGGGAGGAAATAAGAAATCATAAAGGAAAAGCCTATACCAATAGAGAATGTCAGTTTTGTTTAACTAGAACTTCCACACAGGAATTTTTGCAATGCTTTTAGAGGCATTTATAGTAGGGAAATCTGCCAAATTTTGGATTTTGATCCAGAAAATGTTGGAACTCATTGGTATGATCTGTTTCTTTTGGAGAATATCCATCTTCTGTTTTTCCTTCAGCAAGCTGTTTACTTTTTTGTCGTCTCAGAGCTCCATTCATCTACTACATCTTAGACAGTGAGTGGGCAAAGTTTCCTGTTTAGAACTAATTTTTGGGAGGGCAACAGGCTATTGTTACAATGTCCATTCATTGCAGGATGGGACTGGTCAAGTGGTGTTTCTGAGCTGCCTCAAGTCGCAAAGAGCAGGACGATTTCTCTCTGCCCACAGCATTACACGTCCCACCTCTTAGGCTCCTTCCTGTCTCCAAACCTGAAGTGGGACGCCCATGCTTGCCACCATTATTACTCCTGTGCAAAAGTGAACAGTGGCCCATTGCACATGCAGCCTTAGCATGCTAGTACTGTACTGCCAGGTGTGTTTTCCTGGATTGTGACGTACATTGATCTCTTCCAACATCATCAGGCTGGAAGGGGCATCATTATTTCGAGTTTGGCAACCCTGACAAAGAGGTTGCTGAGTCTGCATTAGGGGGTGAAATAAGAGCTCTTTTGTGTGATCCTAAGGAGGCAGACAATGGTGGTGGTAAAGGTAAAAACAAGGCTGAAAGTTGTCCCTTGATTTTGGGTGGGGCTTTTTATCATAAAAAAGGGAGAAAAAGAGCAGGCATTGTCAGAGCAGTTGACTTTTCTGTTTGAAAAACCACATATTGTCTAATAACAATATAGCTTGGACAGTGGAAATGCTTGCATATTCCTCTATGATGATAGAGGATATTTTCATAAGACCATTTCAATGTTTGTTTTCTTTCTAGCATTGTTCCTGAGTGATACGCAGATGTGATACGCAGATGTAAATTATTATTGCCTTTAAAAATAATAATGAACTATTCCTTTAGTAGTGCTTTCAGAAGCAAATTTATGGTTAGTCTTTTGGTGTATTTTACAATGTTGAAAATGGAAGCTTTTTTTCTAAAGCCTAGAAGATGTTTCCAGTCTTCCTGGCTTCTGAACCAATTCCTATCAAATAATGATAATGTAATTTAATCCTGTGTTTATTATTAATTTCCATTAATTCGTCTTTCAAGCTTCTCATTTAACAGTGTCTTACTATTTTTATATGCTGAGTATTTTTTAATGACTAAATATTGATGTACATAATTTCTTCTTTGTACATGTGTTATTACACCTAGCAATAGTACTGTGATATTCTTCATTTGAACTGGGAGAACTTGCACACTGAAACCTTTCTGGGTAGAATACGGCAAATTTGAGGAACCTGAATCCACTAATGTTTCATTTACAATTCAGGGATTCTTCAGAACAGCATGGAAGTCCAAGACTGCAGGGAAAACTGCATCTACTTCTCAATTCTCGTACTTCCTTATTTGCAAAAATTTTTGCAAAATCTTCTTTCAGTGAGACTGAGGAGTTGCCAGTATGTTGGACTAAATGAAGGCTATGGTAGGTGTGGGCACTGGTTTTTCTACCAGCTTTTGCAAGTCTGAAGCAGCTGAACTTAGACAGGCAGTATTACAGGTAAAAGGAATTCTTCAGTGTTAGTATCACACTTCACCTATGGCTGGAATTTGGAAGAATTTCCAGACTCTCAAGTGCACATTTGTTGCGAAATAACAACACAACAGTTTTAATTAACACATCCACCTCACAATAACATCTGTCAATATCTGCATGTGCTTAGACAGAGAAGCATTTCAGCTGTATGTATGCTACAGCTCACTCCTGGAGTCCAGCAATGTCAGAATATCAACTTGGTTTTAAAGTAGAAAACACATCTGACATATGTAGTTAAAAGTTATATTGTGTGCAAGCTAGTGAACAGCCTGAGGATGAGGAAGGACTTTTCTGGTTACTGAAATGAGATGATTATCCTGAGGGTGTTTTCCATTACTCTGCTCACAGGTGCATCCCAAGTCATAGTCATGGAAACGCCAAAATGATCCTTTCTCAGCTGAATTGAAAGATTGGAAGGAGTAAGTAGGGCGCAGTTTGTGGATTTGAGTGGAGGTTTTAATTGTTTTGAGTGGGGCTTCTTACTCCTTTTCCCTCTCTCTCTGTTTTGTTTTTTTTGTTTTTTTTTTGTGGTTTGTTTTGTTTTGTTTTGTTTTGTTTGTTTTTTGTTTTTGGTTTTTTTTTTTTTTTTTTTTTTGGTTTTTTTTTGTTTTTTTTTTTTTGGGGTTTTTTTTGTGGGTACTGGCTGAAAAAATGGTAAATGTCTTTATGAATTAATGTTGTAGGTTTGGCCTTTTATATTACTATTGCAAAAGGAAAGTTTCAAAATGAGTAAGTAAATCATTAGTGAAGTTGAATAAGCTGTCGTGTGACGAATTGGTAAAATAGCTGCACGGATTAATTTATTCTCAGCATTGTCATTAACATCAGCCAACAGAGTAAACACCTGCTGAGCTGGTAAAGATCAGAACAATACCAGTCTATAGTGCAAAAGGAGGTAGCCAGCCACCCAACATATATATAAAATATTTTTATACGAGGTAGAATTGGATGCTATGAATAAATAAATGTCTTCATTTGACATTGGTGATACATTGGCATATTATGTGGGGGTTTTTTACAATGAAAAAAAGTGAGGTACTCTGAAGAAGTTATGTACTGGAAGGGGTGACATTTGAACAAAATAACACTAGAGTGTGAATCAAAACATGATTACTCACTTGAAGAATGAAATCAAGAGGACTCCTGCTCTACTTGATTACAGGTTAGAAGACACTTTGTTATACAAAGGGTTTCAAGTCTAGACCACTGGTAATGATAATTACATAGGATGGTAATTCCCATGTAGAAATCCTTAATGAAATTGAATCCTGAATAAGATTACTGATTTCTAACCAGAATTTAATTTCAGTTGAACACATTTCATTCACCATGTTGACACTAGAGGCAGAAATAAAGGGTCAAAAACTGCTTTTTGAAGGATTGCAAAGTCTTATAGCAGCAGGGCTCTCTCACATGACAACACAGAAAGCTGGCACAGAGCTTGTTATCATCTTTTCATTTAATGAAAAAAAAAATTGCCCAGATCAACAAAGACATATACTCTGGTTTATATTTTGCTTTGTACTGTCTCTAGCTATTAGCAAGATAATAATTCATAGCCAATTCACAGTCATATAATTTTGTGTTAACACTGACCTCCTCTCTCTCCTTAATATTTACCTCCTGAAATATTTATTGACTGCAATAGAATCTCCTCTCAGCCTTCATTTTTTTTAGGTGAAAGAAGTTAAGCACTTCCATTGTCTTGCATAAGATAGGCTTTTAATGCTCCTTTCTATCTTCATATCCTCTCCATGCATCTGTTGCAGATGGAGAAAATTTTTTTGGGAGGCGAATAAGACCCATCATAAATGATGTTTTACAAAAAATTTACACTGAAACATTGCTTTTCTCTTTTTCTCTGGAAAACACTTGACTTCCCACCTTAGAGATTACAATTTTTGGGCTCAGAGTTATTCTATCATCCACAAATCTGTAGAGATCTTTTATTTTTCTTCCACTTTTACTTCCAACAGGTGATTTCCCAACTTGTAGCAAAACTTTCCAGTTTGCAAGTGTACCTCAACTAGACATTGGAAGAAGGATTAAAGGAAAGTGAGGTTTCTGTGGTTCATGGCTGTGAATGCTTTTCTCAGCTTCTTTCTAACTTTGTTGATGTCCAGTCTCTCAGTATCTTCTTCCTCAATGCAGTTTAGTAGTCAAAATCAGATTCACCACCTGCCCAGGAAGGGAACTGGAAAGTGACCTCTCAAGGACAACATGCAGAAACTCTCCAGGGTCATCCAATTATCCCATTGCAGGGCTCAAATGGTTTTCTGTGGGGTGTCCTGAGGATATTTTAGTGCACAGATTCTACATTCCTGGTAACTCCAGGAGGTGGGGAACTGAGTGAGGGCACACTGTTCTTATCACCATCCTTCAGAAGTGATCAAGAAGTAACCAAGAGAGGCTTTTTTGTGTTTACCATGGAGGGGGGGTTTGGAGGAGACCTTGGCACTGTGAGCAGCTACTTTCCTTTCAAACACCAATGGAGAAGCTCTTGGTTCATTGCTGATGTGCAGTAGTTGCCTGCACGTCACCTCACTTGCACGTAACCTGGGAACTTCTGAAGTTCTTGATTTTCCATACTTCACACCTCAATAACCAGAATCAGATAATCTGTTTCCTGCTTAAAACCTTCCTGAAATTCAAAAGCGTTTCCCTGAAACTGAGACTGAACAGAAACCTAATGAGTCTTGATACAGCTATCAAATGCAGATCAATGGGTCCAAAATATAAGATACTGTGATTTTCTTCAAAACAAAGCTGATTATTAAATCCACAAATTGTCCTCAGATACTCAAGCACTAAGAAACCATCCATGTTTCTTATCAATTCAAATAGAATTAGTCAACACCACAGGTATTTCCAGTTTCAGATTATGGACATTTTGTAAACAATCTCCATTATTATTTATAACATGTCTGCATTTTGCCATCTCCTAACTTGTCACATTTTATATTTCTGCACTCTAACACCTATGCTACACATTAGGGTGAGAAGAGTATTCACTGTGGATCATTCTTTCAACTCCAAATAATCCCGTTGATATGCATGACCCTGACTTTAATCATTTGGTAATGTTCTTTGAAATAGCACACATATAAGAATGCATGTATAAATTAAAGAGGAAGAGAAAAAAGGGAAAGGAAGGATAAAGAGAAAGGAGAGAGCAGGTCTAAAGATCAAGACACTTCTGATACCATTTAATGAGCATTACAGAAAAATAAATGCGCACTGGACTAACCAGACACAGGCAATGGATACTTTAAGGTCTTGCAGTAGCTTGCAAGATATTGTAGTAACAGCTTTGGATCAGCTGCAATATGATTATCTAAATGAACAATGGTATTTCCATTTTCAACATATTTTTCTGTTGTTGCTGTTCATGCCACTTAACATGAATTTCACCTTATTTTGCAACTTTTGAAAGTGTTTGTTATCCTTAGAAGTCTGAAATAATAAAAAAGGCAGTAATGGTATGGCTCTTAAAATAAGAGTATCTTGAGAAAGAGATAAGAGAAAATATTTTTTTCTTCCCTGAGGAGATTAGACACAGACGAGGTGTGCCACAGGTGTCAGTTTAGCTCCTGTGCTTATATCCATTGACTGCTGCTTGTGAAAGGCTTATAAGCATTGATATAGAGCAAGTCGGCGCCGGCTTACTGGCAGGGACAAAGGAAGAAACAAAGTTTGCAATCACTATGGAAACTGACTCTCCGGTTGCTGTGTTGGCACATCTGTCAGGGGCAGCAGCTGTTCTAGAGGATTCCTTCCAACAAAGCTTTTCCTGAGACTTGTATCTGGGACTGGGCCCAGGGCTGCAGGGTTTCAACAAGGATCCAACAGTCTGCACAAGCACAATTTTATTCTTCACTTTGCCCTTGTAAGGCAGGTCTGTTTTCTTTTCACTGTTTAGAAAACTTGCAGAATGAAGCACGTGGAGAGGTGACATGTAAATCCCTTCTACAGTGTGGTTCACAGCCTAGGTATTGTGGCAAATGAAGAGAGAGTCCATCTAGCAGATAATGGAAAGCTTGGTTCTCCTTCAGCCTGGTGTGTGGCCTCTTAAAAAACCTATGACTTCTTAATCTAAAATTTGAGCACAAATTATTTTTATAGCAGGATTTTTTTCTTGCATGGCTATTATTTATAGTGTCACATCAAAATACTTTCTGTCATCAGCCTCAGCAGAATCATTCCACATGAAAGAGGAGGACAGGCGTGTCTGGGGATGGCACCACCTTAAGGAATCCAGCCACCAGCAAAGGCTTGGATACTCTTAGGGCTGACACTTGAGGGCAGATTGGAATTTTCATAAACCAGAGGCTCTTGTTAAGATAGTATTTTTCTTTAGATAGGCAAGTCAATTTGAAGCTGGTTTTGTTATATGGTACCTTCACTAAATTAGTGTTTAGAACACTGCATAGACTTGTTGAAAGGAAGGCACATTCTCAGATGTAATTTTCCAATGCCAATGACACCTATGAGGCTGCTGAAATATATAGTGAATTTTCATGAAATCCTGTGTACTTAGTAGACAATAGTTCAGCCTTTTTGTTCTGGGAACCCTTTCAAAGTCTGGCCATGTTTTTTAATTCCTATGATAACAGGCTATGGAATTTTTTGCATCACAGAAATTCCTCATTTGTAACACTTTTAAAGAGAAAAACTCTTAAAATTTTCTTGGGCATTAAGGTATTCCTGCAACAATTGCAGTAATTGCCCATTAAAGAATGGAAAACTACAAAACAATTTGAATTTAGGCTGGTGTATACCAGCCCAGTTCAGCTGTCTTGATTGATACTGTTAAAAGGTAATGTAATTAATGGGTGAAAACAAGACAAAAGAAGAGTGACCCAACCAGCTGATTCTCACAGACCTCCACAAAATTCTTAGTAATTTTCCTTTCAACTGGTGTAACACTACAATCTCTTTCAGTATTTCTCTATTTCAAACATGCATTTTCTTTCCAAGAAAGCAGATTACTGAATTTTCTGATCCTGATGTATTTTTCTAATTGTACACTGAGCCAATATTTTAATAAACTTTTAAGTCTTTTCTTTTATGACTTTTATTACACCAGAATCCCTAGTCTGCTATAAAAAACAATTACTTGTTACTTTTGTTTATATATAATGGACTGTAGAAAGTAGATTATTATTAATTTTTCAGCTAAGAGTTTATGTAATTAATGATGCATTTATATACAAATAGTAGCCTTCTCATATTTAATCCTTGAAAGCTACTAGGCTAGCACCTTTTGCAGAGGTTAAAAAGAATTCAGACATGAAGATCATTGCATTTTTATTTGATAGCCAAATTTTTTTAAATACTTCATCACATTTATTAAAGTACTGAATTCAAGTGGAAAGCCTATTTCTTTGGCTTTAATAATCATTGGAAAGAAAAAACAGAGGGAAAAGGATATTTTTGCCTGACAGAATAGTACTTTGGTTGTGGAAGAAGGAAACAAGGAAGAAGGTGTGTTGTGTTTGGCCCAATACTTTAGTTGCAAATATGTTTGTAGAATAAAATCAGTCTTTTCTGACGGTCTTTTGCCATTGCTGTGGGGGACTATTCAGATGACACACTTCATGAAGAAAGACTGCACCTGCTAAATGTAGTGAGTCTGAAAAGAGTTTTTATCCGTGTTCACTATTGTTGCCCTGGAGTGAGTTGAATCATTAGGTCAGCAAGACCTTCCTGTTTAAATTCTGTTTCTCTGTAGTTCCAGACCTGTGCTTTGATTCCATATGCGAACAGATGCATGGAGACACTCCACAAACATGGTGCTGGGCTGGAGCACAGGCACACAAAGGTTGTTCTGATGCGTTTATTTTGCGGTGGAATGAGATCAAGATCTGAAGTGCTGCAGGGCATGGTCATGCTTCACTCTCAGGAACAAGTACTGCCAAAGAAGGTTCAAAGAGCCATGTTTACAACCATGGAACAAGCTCCCTGTTGATTTCAATATCTGACACTACACAGATATGCAAACTCGATATAATTTGTTCCATCTGTCCCTCCTCATTACTATCTGTAGCAGCAGCACAAGTATTCCCTTCTCCCAGCATGTTACAGTTCTACTGTGTGACTGCAGTGAGGACCAAGCAAGGACAGAGGAGGAGCAAATAAAAAACATTATCTTGAGCTTTCTTACTCACCATAATACACTGGAGTACTGTTGGATTGTGTAATGTTTTTCCCTGATGTTCATTGCTTCAGGTGAATGCAGTTGAAAAACAGAAAAAGTATGTTTTCCCAAAGCTATACAAACAAGTGAGTGTTACAGGTATGGCTTCAGCTTAGGAGATCCTGGAGTCCCTGTGTCTTCTGGACAGTGCCATGCTCTTCTGTATGCTGACAGGTACAGCTGGCTTTTTATTAGTCTGCAAAGATATTATTATATTGTTGTGAAGGCTTTTTACAGCTAGTTATATTAACCACTGCGGTTAGGTCGCTGTAAACACCACTGCTGGAGAACCAAAGTGTCATAAACTTGTGTTGTATTCTTTCTTTTACCAGCATTTTCTGGAAGTGTTGCTCACAGGAATGAAAATGTCCCAAAACACAGAAGTACATTTATTCAGAGAGACTGGAAGTAATTTGGTTGCAGAATTTCAGAGATGCTGCAGGAATCAGACTGCCCAGAAGGAATTGACTTATCACATTTTTTAGACCTTTGGGAAAAGAGGAAATTAGCTATCAACCAATTGAATTACCATGTTATACCATCCTCTTTCCCTCATTCAGTTTACCTTCAGGACTACTCAAAATTGCAACAATATTAATTTTCTGATAAGTTTGATTACAGAATAAAACCTGCCATTATACACAAAAAGATCCTTTCCTTTGGACTGCTTGAACCACTTTGTAATCATGGCAAGTCTTACCAGCACATTATCATCTGTCATTTATCACATATCTATAACTCTCAAATTGCTGCATTTCAGATTTGGCATTCCACTTTGATTCCCTGCATTGACACTTCTCAAAAATCACTCAGTTCTGGTCCTTTTTTATGAGGTCTTTCATTATACACATATTATTTACCAGACTTTTACTAGTGCTTTTATTAAAATGTAAACAGCATGTTTTCCTCTTTGTATTAAACACACTCATGCTCCCTAGTTTCTTAGTAAGAGTGTTCCTGTCAGAGAGGTCTTCACTCTCAATTTCCTCCCCTTTTTTTTCTCTTCAAGTTTATTATCTCTCTGTGCTGGGTATTTTCATGTATTGACTTTTAGTGGATAATGAACTGTGATTTTCTCCTGATGAAGGTTGTATAAACCTTCCCTTCCATGGCATCTGCCAGTTAGAAAATGCTTAATGGATTTTTTTTTTCCCCAGTAGCACTTAGACTGTAAACTACCAGCAAAGACATTAACTTGCAGATACAGAAAGAAGTGAAAACATTATAAAGATACTGTGCCAAATTTGTTGTCAGCAATTCAACAGGGTTGTTAAAAAGTTGCAGGAGATGTAGATAAAAGCTGTAAGAATAAACAAAGGGCTGAAAACCATGCTTTATAGAGAATGGTGTGAGGTGTTCAGTTTGCCTACACAAGGAAGAAAGCTGGAGGTATATACTGAACTTAGACCCACTAGGTGCAATTAACTCAGATTATTTGATCTATGAATCAGAAGATATTCAAGTTGCCCAACTTCCTTAAATGAAGCATAAAGCCATTTTCTAGCTAAGCCAGATAATTCAGTCTTCAAAAGATGTGTTACAGGCAGGGAATAGATGAGTCCATTTTCTGAGCAGTGTGTGGGAAGGAAGGTGAGTGGGGCAGCTGACATGTCTGAAGGAGGGGATGCCATCCAGAGGGACCCGGACAGACTTGGGGAGGGGGGCCAGGAGAACCTCCTGAAGTTCAACATGTCCAAGTGCAAGGTGCTGTACCTGGGTTGGTACAATCCTAGACATGAGTTCAGACTGAGAGGGGAACTCACTGAGAACACCTCTGTAGAGAAGGGCTTTAGGGGGTCTTGAGGATAAAAACCTGGACATGAGTCAACAGTGAATGTTTGCAGCTCAGAAAACCAACCATGTCCTGGGCTACATCAGAAGCAGCGTGGCCAGCGGGTTGAGGGAGGTGATTCTGGCCCTTGGCTTTGCTCTGGTGAGACCCCACCTGGAGTGCTGCATCATCTCTGGGGAAATCAGCACAAGAATGACATGGACCTATCAGAGTGAGTCCAGATGACGGCCACAAAAATGATCAAAGGGCTGGAACACCTCTCCGACAAAGACAGGCTGAGAGAGCTGGAGTTGTTCAGCCTGGAAAAGAGAAGGTTCTGGGAGAGGTCTTATTTCAGTACCTTAAGGGGGTTTATAAAAAGAAGGGAGAAGGATTTTCTTATATGGACAGATAGGGCAAGGGGAAAAGTGGTTTTAAACTAATAGAGGACAGGCTTAGAGTAGATGTTAGGAAGAAATTCTTTACTCAGGGGTGATGAGGCACTGGAACAGGTTTCCCAGAGAGGTGGACAGGATGCCCTGTCCCAGTAAGTGTTCAAGACTAGGCTGGATGTGGCTCTGAGAAACCTGATCTAGTGAGTGGCATTTGTATCCCTGGCAGGGGAGCTGGAAATAGATGATCTTTGAATCCCTTCCAACCCAAACCATCCTATGATTTTATGGTATTATTATTCTATGAAATGATCAGATAAATTAAACCAAGATAATAACAGTGGATGAGATGTATCTTCTAGTGCACCAGAAAGCCAAGAAATTGAATAGATTAACCTTATGCTCCATCACCATGACAAGGAAAGAAAGTGCTGTCCAACTTGTCAGACTTGAGTATGCCAGCAGACACACCAATGACACAAATTTACTTCAGAGTAGTGGACTAAATGTTCTGGTTTTTTGTTGCCAGTCACTGATACTTTAGAGGAAGATAAGAAAACAAATAAACAAAACCAGCAGGAAGTTTTCTCCTTACCCTCTGTAAGTAGTTAATTGAAAACCGTAAGCTCTGATTAACATAATTATGTTATAACTTAAGCATTATGAGAAGAGTATTGAGATAAAAGAAAGGATTCTGAAGTCAGATTGCAAAAAAGAAATGGAGTGAAAAGAGAGAAATGGGATGAGATTTCATAGTTCATAAAGAAGAGAATGAAATTTGGATGTATTGACAGAGAGGATGAACAACTGTACAGACAGGTGGTCCTGAAACGAAAAATGTCTCTGTGAGGTTGCATAAGAAGTGAATTTTCAAAAATATAGCCTGCAAAGCCCAAACCTGTTTTTTGATAAACCTTTCCACGTTATCATAGAGTTGATTTTTTTTTGATTTCTACTGCTGGATACTGATCCTTGCAATAGCAATAATGACAATATTGCTAAAGGTCTTTTGCTCAATATTTGCATCCTGTATCACAAGCAGATTGATGAAGTATCTCAACTTGTTTAAGGCATAGAATATAGCCAACTACTTCAACAACATCACAATCACAATAAGGGTGATTTTCAAGTTCTCTGATCACATTTTTGGCTCTTCATTTTAACCTTCTCTTCACCTTTCTAGTTGTGATTACCATATCTGGAGGTAGCAACCAGCTATGAATGAATGTAGTGCTGTATTTGTTCTTGCTGGCATATGGACTATTTTATCAGCTACTGTCAGTCTACCACCTAAGGGTGAAATGTGGATCATACAGTTATTAGTGTAGGAAAAGTTGAACTAATTGTTTGCTAAGAATGATGGTATCTGAACATTTCAACAGTTTAATTGAAGCTGTGATAAGCTTCATCAGCAAAAATAGTGTGGTCAAGGTTCAATGAGTGTCTCCATAGAGCACTCTAGTTCCCATTGCACTGTGGAGGAGGAGATAGCAGTGGAGCTTTCCAGCTTTGTCATTTGTGAGACAAAACCTTCAGGACCTTGTACTGCTCTGTGCAGATGGCAGCCCTGTCCTCTGGCATAGAAGCACAATGAATCTCTCTCTCTGTGATAGGCAAACGAGGCTGAGGTCCTCTACTAGATGGAGGGGAGCCCCCCTCCTCTTCTGCTTTCTTGTAGACACATTTGTAGCATTTTTGTCTGTGGGTCTGCAAATTTTCTAAAAATGGGTGATACTTGGACCTGTATAAGTGAGACAGAAACTTATTTTTGGTTGGTTTTTTTTTTTGTGAAGGTGTCCTGACTGATTTGTAATCACTGTGAGCACTGCACAGGAAGAACAAACTAAGAGGTTATCAAGAAATGAAGAGGAAAGAAGAAGACAGGCGACCTAGTGCTTCACTGAATGTTTGTTGATGTGATGAATACAAATGAAAACTATTTGCTTTACAGCAAATCATGCTCCAAGCACAACCTATGTACTTTGCTTGCCTGTCACTGCAGCTGGAGCTGTCAGCCAAGCTAACTGGTAGGTAGGATAGTTTCGAAATATTTTACTTCAATAAGAATCTAGTCTGTGCAAGGTAGACAAAGAGCTGACATGTTCAAGGAAATGCTGTGATGAGATACTAATTTCCAGTGAGCAACAGAGACTTAAAATCTTTGAGAAGATATATTCTTCAGAAACCCAAAAATTTGGGTACTCTTTCTCTGCCTCCTTCAAGACATACAGTGGGTATATTTCTCTACCAACTGTCTTCCAAAACAAGCCTATTTTTTAAAAAATTGTGCTCTCAATTTTATATACTCCTTTCCTCCTCAAGAACAGAGTACATGAGATTCCCTGCCTCACATGGGTTTTACTTTCAGGGTCTTCTGCTTCCAAAGACTTGTGCATGCAGGAGACCACAAGCACTCATGTTGTTCATTCAGGAAGCTCCACTTATTTCTCATTTGTTTGGCTTAGTCAATAGGCAGTAATTATTGGGATTTTTTTTTGATCCAAGGCCTCAACTTGCCCTCACTTAGAAGGTTTACTTTAGAGAGTTATACCAGGATTCCTAAAGTTTACTTGTTCTGCTTCATCCTACAGAGTATAGAAATACAGAGAAGGAGAATTAAGAAATAATAAAAAACCTGTCAACAATATTCTGCCTTTGAAATGAATATGTATACACAAGTTACTTTACTCTCAAAGTAACGGGGCATAAAGGTTCCATCTACTTCTTTTTCACTGTCAAAATGCTGCCATGGAGGCCTGGTGTAGCTAATAGTCGGGCTTTCCAAGTATGTTAATTCAGTAAGTTTGGAAAACGTGTGATTGTAGGAAAGCAGGGAGAGACGTGTGTGGATCATTGTTACGAAGTTGAATATTTCATATTTTGATTTATTTAAATTTAATGAACCCCAGAAAGCACTTTTAATGTTTACTTTTTCCTCATTTGACTCTAATTAACCTTTCCCATGATTCAGATGTCTGACAAATGTGTAGGGCTGCAGGGCTAAGTGCTTTTTTCCATGATTGACTTTAATTAAGCTTTGTCTAGGCTTGAAACCCTTGTAAACTCAGAGAACTTTATTTTAATTGCCTTCTGCCAGATTTACTTATGCTAGACAAATATTATAAATCAAATACAACACTATTAGAAGTATGATGAACTGACTTGCAAAGCAGTAGCCTGCCATGGTGAAGTGCATTACACTCACCAAAAGTGCTGTGATGAGAGAAAAAATGACTTATTTCATGAAGATAACTTCTGGAGCATAAACAGCTTTTCCCTTTCTGTATTGTAGGTATGTGAAGACACCAAGTTTGAAGGTATTGTTATTCTTCTCTAGTTTTGGTGGTATTACATCATATTCATTCATACTAGAAATTATAAAGTGGATCCTCAGAGAACTTATTTTATGCTTGGACTGATCAATAGGTCTCTTGCAGCTGGTGGAATGAGTCAGTTCAATCCTAATTAGGGGACTTTCTCATATATGCTCCCTGGCTCTGTCCTAAAAGGGTCATCAGGAGAACCAGACAAACAGGCACCAATGCTTCTACAAGTAAATGCTGATGGTATTTTTCAAAACACTGCACACAGAAGCACAGTTCAATGGCTTTTTGCAGAAATAAATGAAAGATTGTACATAAATTTTAAGTTCAATGTAAGTTGTATCCAAACCAAAGTTTGTAATCTTTTTTTTAGTACTTCCTGTCAAAAGGTAGCACGTTAAGTTGGCTCATGGATTGGAAACATCCCTTTTATTCAAACAAATGCAAAGCCTAATTTCATCCTATGTTGTACTGCTATAAATCGAACTGTGAAAGAGTAATTGTGATAGTACCAAGGTAGCATGCTGCGCATTTTGGCTGCTTGTCCATCGTATATTATGTTCTGAAGGATTAACTGAGCTGCATTTCCTTTGTTACACTGCTCCTATACCATCTCCTTGTGCTTGATGGGAAAGGTGTGGCTCTCATGCCAGAATGCCCTCCTGAGAAAACCTTTTGCATTTGCTGCAGCTGAAATGCTTATCCTTAAGAGAAGGAGTTCTGGAGAGCTTTTTTTAGAACGAAGCCTGCCAAAACTGTCTTTGGGCTTAATTACAGCATAGCACTGGTCTTGAAATAAGGGTCAACCTTTTCCTTCAGTAACCAACAACATGAAAACAGATATCCACAGAGGTTAACCATGATGTCTCAACTGTGATAGCTCTGTGTTTGCTTCCAATTTTTAATCCTTTTCTAACACAATGTTGGATCTTCTTAATTATAAACAAAACTACTATGAATATGGCTTAGATGAAGATAATTCCCAAAACTGAATCCTTACAGCTGAGCCCACAAACAGTGCAAAGAAATGTCTGAATTTTTAATATTATATTAATATGATTAACGTATGCATAAATATGTGTGTGCAACTAAACATTTATATATGCAACAATTTTAAACAACTACTCTATCTGAATTCTGATCCTTCACAAAGCAGTAGACTGACTGCTCCATTAGCTGTATTTATCCAGCTAATATGTGTTGCTAAAGCTGTTGCAGCAAAAGGGTCTCCATGGGGACCAGCTTTGGCTTAGAAAGAATAATTAAGTTTCTGTACCCTGTTGATACTCAGCTTCCAAAAGTGCTAATAAAAACACTCTACGAAGGTGGCAACTTTCAAACCCCAGCCCAGGACAACAGAACTCCTTAAGCTAGTCAAAAAGAAATTGCCATAGCCCGAACAAAGCTGTTAAGTGAGGAAGATAACTGTTAGCTTTCCTAGATCCTGCAAGGATGGTGTCAGGCTCCTGAGTTTGACGTATTGCTGGTCCTGTTGAAGGACCTTGGAGAATTTTCAGTCTAAGAGAGGATTCGTGTAGAGAGATGCCCAATGAGGAACTGGTTCACAAAATCATTTGTTTGGAAAGTATTCCTAGCCCTCTAAATAGTATTGTGGGGTTTTTTTTAAATGGAGATATAAACTATTTGATGTACTGAGGCTCTTTTTTATTCTTGTGAGTCTTTGTTTAGTCAGAGTCACAATTATCCATAGGAAAAATATCTACAGCCATTTCCTAGATTTAATTAATTCTATTTTACATCCTGACACTTTAACTTGCTCTTGATCAGTTTCTAAGTGATCTGTTTGACATGTCTATCTTTAATTCAGAATAATTGTCAAATCGGTTTGCAATTTATCAGAAATGTGAAGAGTAAGTCTAGCCAGAAAGAGCTATTTTTCTTTTTAGAGTGAAAGTAAGCTATTACAAAGGGCCTGGGAGATTTAAGAAAAATGGTACTGTCATCTGAAATTTCTGAGTGCAAGAACCCCTTCAGATTTCTAGGAAGAATTTTAAGTAATTTCTGTATTCAATAAACAAGACAACTGTCTGACTTGAATGAAAAATGTTGGCTAAATTCCACTGCCTTATTTAGATTAAGCTGAGAGCTCTGCAATCTATTACAATCTATCCCATGTGCTTGTTCTGTGGAGCTGTTTCGAATACCATGCTTTTACTGGGTGAGAGTGCTGACAAGTGGTATTGTTCTTAAACAATGCTTGCAATTACAAACCAAACAGTAACATGTGTGACTCAAAATTCCCTTTACGTATATTTAAAAAACTCTGCTAAACAATTATAATATCCAAAAAAAGAGATCTTTCTTTCAGCTTTTTTGCTGAAAAATCCCAGGTACATACAGTCATATCTCTTCTCTATTGACTTATTGTTACTTCTGCATGGCCCTGCTTCCAGCAGTGAGAACAAGGACCTTACATGGAAATGTCCTTTTCTAAAACTTTTTAAACTACGATCTATACACACTTATGTTTCATCTCCTGGGTCTGTGAAATTAAACTAGAGTTGCAGATGAGCCAAACATTTTCATGAATTGCAGGTGTACAATAGAAAATAAAAAGGGCAGAACTAGGATAATTTTGCAATTTAGTGAGACTGGCCAAAACTGGCATGAAGTTTTGGTTCAGAAGAAGAAATGAAGGAAATATTTTCTATGAGTGTTTCATTTCAAAATGTACACCATACAATGTGAATTTTCACAGATTTTGCTTGGAATTCACTAATTTCTTTATGATTATTAATAATTATTTTTAAAAGCACAAAACCTCACTGGCATAAAAACAGAACACAGCAGATTTCTTTAAATTATATCCTTCACATTTTGTTTGGGACACTGAGTAGAAAATCAATTAGTCACACAGAAGCTCCCTGGTGGGCAGAGTCTGGATATTTTCAGGGTTATGAGCATTGGTTATCACTTAAAACATATAACTCAAAAGTCTGCACAGGAAGGATGAGACTTTGTATAGTGCTATTTCCAAAGACTGAGCAGAGCTGAGTAGGTAGGGCCTATGAGCAGTGTGTTCATTACCCATCTGGTAGGCACTAAGAATATAGGCAGGCAGCAATTCCCTGTGGCACTCACAGTTTGACTTAATGATATTTAGAGGTGATGGGTATCGGTGCTACTCCCTCTGCTTCTGTGACCACCATGCTTACTCCTTCAGTGTAGACTGTCTGTTCCCCTTTTCAATGCTGCCAGCACAATCCCTGTTTGATCCCTGCAGTAAGGTCATCTGTACCCTGGTATACCTCCCATCAATATGAAATATTGGGCATAAGGGCTCAACAGCCTTACTGTGAAAAAGAGCAGTGAAAATGGATCTCCTCACACCCCAAAGCCATGTGTTTGTCTTTCATCTACAGTACTCAGGGCTAGATTGTTCCTTTCTTTCCAGAGAAAAAGCAAAAAGCAAACCCAAACAAACTCCAACCAATCAAATAAACAAAACACCCAAACAAATAAACAAAGAAAAAAATAAAGGAAAGAAGAAACACTAAAATAGTGGAGGATATAAGAAACCCTACCAAAGGAGGACATGGTGGCTACATTGTTTCCAATTACAAGGATTTTGAAATTTCTTCCTGAAAGCAGTGATTATTTGAAAAAACGCAAAAAAATATGAACTTGTTTAATTCATTTCCTTGTTCCTGGATTAGTGGGTTAAAATAACACTGGTTGTTGCTCTGCTTTTGCTCATATGAAACTTACCTTCATAAAGTAACTTGCCATATTGCTGCAGCTGCTGGATAATGTCTGTTCCTGTGTTTGTCATTACCAAGCAAAGAGACCTGCCAAATTATTCAAAAGTGTATTGCAGTCCCAGCACCTCTTATTATTCTGTGCGCTCCTTGCTCCCGTTCCTTTCATGTTGTTCTGATACACAGGGATATAATGAAGAAGTTACATAACTAATTAAAGCAGATGTATTTTTAATAAAGACTTTGGATTTGATTTTTGAGAACTAACAAATTCAATTCTCAAGTGTATCACAACACTATTTTAAAAAGGGCTTGATTTATTTATTTTAGCTTTGGGGAGTGCTGCTCCCATACGGATTTTTCCAAAGACTTAAGGTCTTACCTTGGGTTACTTGGACTGAGTGTGGATAAGCCATGACTGTTTAAGCATGCTGTCAGATCAGAAGCAAAGGTGTAACTAACACAGCCATCAAAGGATCTCTAAAACTGACAGACTGCCTCTGCAGGATTTTGTAATCTGTTTTATTCATAACATTATTAAGATGTAAGCATAGCTTAATTTTTATCACAAAATGTATAAACGAAAGCAGTTGCAATTCAGGCATGGGCCTTTGATGGAGAGCTCACTGAAATCATTGAAAAGGCTCATGCTGGTTCCACTGATCATGGATGAATATCAAACACCACATGATATCCTGCTGTTATTTCTTGTTTTAATGAAAAATTTGTGATTAATTTGTGAAAAAAAAAAGTGAATATTTAAAGTGTGCAGAGGAAAGAAGGGTTAAGAAAACCAGGAAAATTATTTTTTATATAAATAAAGGTTTTTCTAGTGTGGGAAGTGGAAGAAGGGAAGACTTGTAAATTTTCTTCTTTCTAAAGAGAGATCCAAAGTAAATAATCTTAATTTTTCAGGTTGGATGGCTGGCGGTTTCTTTTACCAGTCTGTATTTCTTTACCAGATCTTGATTTCTTTTCTCTATCTTGTTCTCCTATGAGGTCAGAAGGGAATAATCAAGGAGAAAGAAAAGGAAATTTGTATCCAGTTACATTTTGGGATCAGAATTCAAAACCAAAGAGAGAGCTCAATACATTTTTTCTTGCATGGAAATATTTGTAACAAAGATTTCCATAATCATTATCTACATAAAAAATCCTTATTATTAATAGCAGTGGAAGCAGTGGTATTTGAAGAAAAATTTTCCTCCCTAATGACTTATTCAAAGATAAATCTTTACAAAATATTGAAATCCAAAGTCAAAGAACAGTAAATATGCTTAGTTTTGAGTTCCCACACTCTGAATTCTGAGTCCTGTTTCTTTTTTCAAAATAAATGCATTGGAAAGCTTGGTCTCAAATAACCAGTTTTCCATAAAATACACTTTTTAGATTGCACAGTTTCAGATTTGGCAAATCGACCCCAGGATATATTCATTTTCCCCTCTTTTAAAAACTTACATGTCACTCTGCATCCCTATCCCTGCTGTGTTTGTTTGACTGGAGCATTGAATTTCTTCCTCACAGATTACTGATCACAGGGAATGAAGCTGGAAGGATATTAAACTTGATCAGTAGTGACTGGCGATGTGTGGTGGGACACAAACACTCTTTTCCTCTGTGTGAATAACTTGCTGACATTGCTTGTATTGTTGCTTGTACTGAGCAAGGATTTCCACTTTTTGGTCATGGAGTTGCCTTTTCTTTGACCTGTGGTTGTCTAACCTTGGAAATACCAGGTGACTGAGTGATGAGCAGTGGAGACTGCTGCAAGCAATCTCTACGTACACACGTATGTATGCGTGAGTGCGTAGCTCCCATTCACAGTCACAGAATAAAAAAAACCTCTGAAGTTTCAGGTATTTTTACTGGTAAAATAGATGCAGGATGACTGAGATGAATCAAATTACTTGAAAGAACAAAAGTTCAGGGAAATAGGCACAGCAATAATCCCTGTGATTTATGGGCATCGTGAAGGATTTACCACATTCTTGCATCGGTTCACATGATAATTTTGCTTTGGTCACTGCCTTCTGACTCACCATGAGAACTAATTTGCAAACCTGAGATATCTGAATCTTAAATCATTCTGTTTATTATTCATGATGAATAGAAAACCATTGTACTAACATTCCCTTATTTTTATTTAAGATTTGACTGAAAATGAAAGTTGTTAAGGTAAGTGGCCAAGTTGTCCAAAACTTGGCATATATTATTTTCTTCTGTTTCAATACCCAACATTGTCTTTCAGCCTTCCCTCATTTTAGCTTTTTTTTTCCCCAGCTCTTCAGATATTCAATTGCCTAATTTCCCAAACAAAGGAAAACTTCAAATTCTTTTAAAATCTGGTGTCCTCTTTCCAGCTACAGATGCAATTTCTCCATTACCTATATTACTAAACATTGTCCCTTTTTCTTTTTTTTCTGTTCCTATCTACCTTTGCCTTCTGCTGTTCCTTGCACCTTGAAAGGTGTGTTGATTACCACAAAGACAGGAAAAATGTTCAGGGAAATGATACAAAAAAGCCACTCAAATGTCTCTGGAATATTTCGGAAATTCTGTAGCAGGAGCACGTATGTCACCTTCTGCCATAAGTATAAATTGCTTCAGCTCATTTCCTAGTTGAAGTGTGAGTTGTATTAATAAGGAGTGGGTTTAAAATTCTCGTTGTTATTTTAAAGGTCAGCCAGCACGTACAAGCAGCATACCAATGACAGGAGTTAATCATTTAGCTATCAGAAGATAAAAGCATTAACTCACATGAAGGACAGGGACAGCATCACATTGGCAATCGTTTTCCTTGGGAAAGCAATATTAAATTTTCATGTGGATCCAGCTACCACAATCAAGAAGTTGAATCAGATGTGAACTTGCAATCATATAAGACACTTCCTGATAAGTTCATGTGCATCCTGTGATAATTTCACACACTTGTGGTAAATGACAGACACATCCTTTATTAAGGGACGGTAGCCTTTAGTTTACCAGTATACCAGAACTGTGATGGCAACTTCACAGCTCAGTTTTCCTCCTGATAATTTGTTATTCTACCTGTATTCAAAGAATGTCTTGAAAACTCCTCCCCTTTGGTAAGACAGGATTGAGTAGATGCTGCCATTTTGTCAATGCTTGGACAAAAGTGAGAAGACCTCTTAAGTCACATAGCTCTTGGAAAAGCAACCATGAATTACTTATTTTCAAGTTCTTTCTACTTCAAGACCCGGTCTGAAAGACTCAGAAGAAACATCTTTGTGCATTAATAGTACACTGCCTGTTTGACTTGCTCAAATGTTTTCTTGGTCAATATTTTAAAAATCAGCCAAGCAACCCTCTTTTCGGAAGGTGCTAAATACTGGTTGAAAAATAGATCAAGAAAGGTATTTGAAGTCATAAATGTCCAAAATGAAAAACAGGAACCCTGAAAAATAGTCTTCTGGAGCTACCTCAAAATCTATGTAGCAAACAGGAGATTTGATTTTTACAGTACAGGGCATCACGCAATTGTCATTTGCCTGCCTGCTGTCATCTGTTCCAGTAGTGAAACTCATTCCTTGGATGGGACAGGCAGCAATACCGACATTGCTCCCTACAAAAATAGTATCTTTAAAATCTAGCTGAGACTTCAAAAGAGTCCTGTCATCTTCCTGAAATTTATATTCCCAGCCATCCTTGGCAGTAGCAAAGCCAATTCTCTTTTCAGGGGTAATAATAATAATAATAATAATAATAATAATAATAATAATAATAACAAAGAAACACTAATAATCATCTTTTTTTTTTTCAATTCAAATAATGACATAAAACTTGCCAGAACAGTCAAAACCCTTGCAGAAGTTATGACTTCAAGGAACTTTATTTGGCATGGAAGTTGAGACTACATTGAGAGGTAGACAGGATGGTAAGAAAATGAGAAAGGAATTCAAAACACTGCATGACAACCCAGACCTGTGCAAAATGCACCAGTGAATAATTACAAGTGTGAACTTATACAGAGCAAGAACAAAATGAAATCTTTCCCTTTGGTGATTTGCTTTCATGTGTGAGTGGAAGGACCTGGCTTCATGTTTCCCCCTGTAGTGGTCATTTAGTCCTCAAAGGACTGGGTCAAAATCCTCTTCCCACTCTGGCCTTGTGCCACTGTTCACCCACAGGCACTGGCATATGCAGTGGGTGCTGCATTGAATGGACCTCCTCCTGTTTCCCCCCAAAAAGCAATCTGCTGATTCACCCTGAACTCTGCCCAGGGGATGAGTGTGATAACTTCACTATAATGTGCTTTTCCACACCAAGTACTATCCACAGTGGAAAGAGTGATGCAAAAGAATGGAGTGGGAAAGACTGTGTTTCATGAAAACAAAAACCTGCTGTGAAGAAATGCTTAAAATGTGTAGAAGGACACCATCAAATCACCAAGACTTGCTATTGCATCTATTATAAAATTATAATAACTCAGAGGGGATTCCTTTCTGCTAAGGAAATTACTTGCCATATTGCTAATAATTAAAGAAAAATAAAAACCATATGACAGACTCAGCAATTCAAGCATCTAACAAGCTTTGATAAACAGCTTCTGTAGAGCTTGTGCAAATACAGATTAACTTTAAAAATGCTATTATCCCCAGCAGACAGATGTTCAACTACTGAAGTCGAGAGACAATTACAGATAGTAGATTGCATGTTGAGTGGTACTGAAGGGTTGTCAGTGAAGATACACGTTGAGGACTTCAAATAGCTCTCTCTGGCTCTCTCAGTGCCAGAAGCCTCTTTTTGACAAATCTGCATTGCATTTGAAGGAACAGAGAGGAAGTACCTTACCCAGTCAGTCTCTCCTGGGACGTGTTATGCTCCTGGGAAGACACACAGTTTGCTCATTTGTTCATGAGGTGGTCATGGCAAGCTATACCAATGCACAGAAAATGATCCTAGAGTCACAGAATTTCTTCTGTCCAGGGCAAGTGTTCAGTCCAGGGACCAAGTTAGGCAACAAAACCCATTTATCTGTTGTAGTGAAAAACCTTATAGCCTTCCTATATGCTTAACATTATGATACAGACCTTGTGGTACTTTCCCTAGTAATAATATATATGGTAGGTCACTACAATGGCTTAGGGAAAAAAACCCCAAAGTTTCAATTACTTCTCCTGGTTTATGTTTTTGCAGTTTTTAAATTTTGTGAACTGGAAATAGTTAAGTCAGCTCTCACTTTAGTTTACAGTCTTGTCTGTGTGCTTTGCAGTAGGCACAGAGGCTGACAAAGTGTTCTGAAAAGCTAGATGAGGAGATTAATTTGCTAATTACTAATTAACATATTCTGTATAGGGGGAAAAGGAAAAAGAAAAGTCACGTATGGCTGAAATCCTGTCTTAAACACTACATTTTATACAAAATTAGCCTGTTAACATCCAGGCAATTGCAGTATTTAAAAAAAAGCTAAAACTGGAACTATTTGTCCCAGTCTTCAATGTCCTGAATTATTAGTGGAAGCCGAAGAAGAATGAAAAACTGAGCCCCAGACGGTGATGAATATTTCTATGAGAAGTGCTAGGCAATTGGAATAAATCATTATGAAAAGTGGGGAACGTGTGAAACAGGCAACAAATAACCGGAGGGCACTTTTTTGTTACCAGTCTGTATGAAAGTCTGCTCGTAACCATGGTAACTGAAGGCCACATTTACAGCATTACTACCAACAAATATTGAAGAGTAACTTACAGGACTCTTCTCATTCAAGCAATATTGGCTGCTTTCCCTGCTGTGCCCTACAAACATCCCCTCTGACCCCAGGCTCCTCCCCTCAAGGGGACAACCTGCAATAGGGCCAGTTAAGCCCTGCAAGTCTGCATTCCTCACTCTTGTCAAGTGGACTGGCATGCAGCAATCCATTTTTCTCATTATTTACTCTATTTTCACTAATAACATTGAAGTTTTACAATGTGGTCCAGCTAACCCACATGAGACAAGGAGGACAATTCTGATTTAACAAAGAAAGAGTGTCATCTAGAAGAGCAAAAAAACAATGTGATAATCAAAGGCCAAATGATGCACTGAGATGCTCATGCACACCTACTTTTGATCACTGGACTGAAGCATTCTGGAATGTTTTGGAACAAACATTCTTTAACAAAGGTAACAAAAAATTCAGTTTCTTTTCATTTTTTGTCCATAGACTCCATAAGTGATGCCTGTATCCGAGTCTTAAATAAACTACTATAAGTACTTTGCATGTAAACGTACACTTTTTAAAACATATGGAATTATTTTAAATTTTGCCTTAATTCTGAACTCCATATATATCTGGATTTTTTGGTGGTGGTGCTGGTTTTTTTCCTTATTGGCCTGGAATACTGTACGTCAGAAGCCACTACTCGTTCTCATCAAACAATTCTCCAAACAACAAAATTATGAGTAGAAACCATGTCCCTGGCAATCTGCATTTAGAGATTTTGGTTAGTAGAGTGGAAGTAATAATGTGTTTCCGTGATAGATAGATAGATAGATAGATAGATAGATAGATAGATAGATAGATAGATAGATAGATATCTTGCAGCCAGCTGTTTAGGTCAGGAAAAAAGCCTGCCCTACACCAGACATATGTGCCATAGGTACTCTCTTTTTATTTCCAGTGATGAATAGAAAAACAGAATTTTTTACAGGTAAATAATACAGATTCTAATACCATGTTTTGGGAAATGGAGGATCATAGAATATCCTGAGTAGGAAGGGCCCCACAAAGATCATTGAATTCCAGCTCCAGTCCCTGACAGGACAGCCACAAGAATCACACCATGTGACACAGAGTATATAAAGGATTGTTTTCCTTTTTCTGTCATAGTACACTGAAATCACCTGTATTTGAGTCAGTATGAAGTCATAAAAGCAAACTAATATAAACAATTGCTGCTTAGTACTATCATTTATTCTTCATAGTGAATTTTAGATCTTTTTGCTGCATGAACTGTTAATAACATTAAATTCTTCATCCATAAGAAAATTTCCTATATTATAAAGCTTGTTTTTCTTCTAATGTGATAGTAAAAAGAAAAATTAACAATTTTTCTGATTTTTCCACTAATGTTCATTAATAGGCATGATACTTCATTAGAGATCCAGTGCCTAGTATTTATCCTGCATGGGTTCTCAAGACTTGTTACTCTGTACCTATGTTTGCCTCTGTGGTATAGAACATATTGCTTAATTTTGTGAGAAAAAAAAAAGAAAAATATTGTGATGTTTTAACAGATATCAAATTCACGATCATTTGTGGGGGATTTTTTGGCCTGAATGGCAAGCAGACTCCATAAGCCCATATCTCTCATTTGCCTTTGTGCTCTAAGAGTTTCCTCAGCATCATGAAATGTTGATATTTGGCATGAATAAGAATCTATCAATGAAAAGTTTTCTTTTTTAAAATCCTACTTTGAAGAGAAATTGCTCTGAGTTAGGAAGTGCTTGGTTCAACAGCTGGCAATTCCACCCTCCAAGTCAAATATACTAGTATGGAAAATTCTTTCAGTTCCTAAATGTAGATTTGATAAAAAACAACATGAAAGAAGGAACTGTGATTTTAATTTTCAAGGAACTGAGGCCTCTCAGTTGGTGTGGATTTAAATTAAAATATTGAATTTTCACTACTTTGGGGGTCCAGGCTGTGCTGTTTTCTATAATTGCCCTGATGAACAATTATCTAGAACTAAAGAATGCAAAATACTTGAAGGAAGGCAATGAACCCAAGTTAATGTCAAAATCTTTAAATCCCCAGCTGGGAGGAAGAATCACTCTTTTCCAGGTCATGGAAAAGAAGTCAAAGCTGCCACAATGAGCAAGTCTTCCAGTTACCTGAAACTATTAACTAGACCTTTGTCATGTCAAGAGCTCTGAAGACAAATGCAAGCCATATACTCCCTGAAATGTTTGGATTTGGGAGATGGCCACAGTTGGTATGGTGGAGGGGTTTTTTTTAATCTGTTTTACTGCTAAATGGCCTAGGAGACACCCTGCTGGGAGACACGCTCACTCCTTTATCCCGAGCACTGCCCACCTCCCATTGTGTTCCCCTGGTTCTTCTTGGGAGTTGGCAACAAATTTAAGCAGCTCCTTATAAATGAGCATGAAAATGCTGCAGGTGCACAAAAGCACTGCCTCAATGGATATTATGTGTGCAGAGACTCCAGCTCACCTCTTAGTCAAAAACAAGCATAACATGAAGAACATAGTGAGCATTGGGCTGTTTGTTGAATCAAGACCCTTCACCATTAGATTCAAAAATACATTTTTTTTCTTCCGAATACCAAGTCTTTGATTCTTACTTGTAAGCCTAGCTCATTGAAAGGATATGCCCCTCTATGAATAGTCGGGTGGCTTGACGTCCTTTTGTATCATTTTTATTTTACTGTTTCTGAATGGGAGCTGGCCAGGGTATTGCGCAAAAACATTTCTGTTTCCCAGCTTCCTATTTCATATGACTGAAGCAATGAGTTCAGCACAGCATGATGGAAAAAGGGCAGATTGAACAGATGATTCAGAGGTGAGATGAGGACAAACGTATGCTTGAATTGGGGGATGGGGATTTAACTTATTTAACTTATTTAACTTATTTAACTTACTTAACTTTAACTTAGGCTTTCACAAATAATGAATTTTTTCTTGTTTTCAAACTCAGCTTGTTTTTCTGAGCATGAAAGAATTGCTGGAAAATTTGCAGCTATTTTAATAGTTAGCAGCAAGAATTCGTTATATTGACTCCACACAACTACTACTTTTTCTCATCAATGTTAAATAGTTCAGTTGAACACATGCTATATATGTTGATTTCAATATATTTACTATATCCTGTACCAAAACAATATGGAAAATGCAGCTTTGACTCAGCAGACAATTTAGTAGTAAACAGCTCAGAATAATTAGGTTAAGGTTTTCATCTGCTTGATCATGAAATATTCATGGTCATATGTAAGAATAAATGTCAGTACTGCAACATCTTCTTTTGATATCTAGGACATTACCTATGAATTGTTTGAGCAATTATTTCACTGCGCAGGCTTAAGTAACCTTTCTGTCTCCAGTAATGTGCTAAACAGCTTTGTGTGTGGTGTTATTTTGCACTAATCAATCCTCTTTGCTGAGGTTATGATTATTATTCTCACCACTGGCTTTTGTAAAACAGGGGTAATGCTTGCTGGTGAGCAGGGACTTGACATTTGAGCCCTGTAAAAAAACTTGCATGATACTCAACATCTTACACTCGCGTGTAAACTTAGTACAAGACAAAGCTCTTTCTTGCTTTAAAGGCAGTCTATTACACAGGCAATACCCTCAAACTAAACAGAACAAAGTTAAAAGTTTCATGAGGAAAAAAATATTTAAAAGGCTACCTAGTTGTCGGAAACATATTAATTCTGGATATTGCTTTTCGTTGAAATTTTTATGCAATATTAAATTGCGTGTTTACCTCCAGATGTAAATAACACACTCAGTAGGCAGTGAGATTTCATATAGAGAGCATGGAGGTGTGCAGTGGGCTGCTTAGCGATAGTGGGCCAATTCCCAGCTGGAATAAACTGGAGTAAATCCTAGTGAACTTCACATCTACTGCATGTGTCCTAGTGATTATACAGCTCCAAGCATCTGCACAGACCAGTGTCAGGAGACAACATGAGTGTAAAAGAACCTTTGTTCTGATTCAGTGCAGACATTTTTATATGAATAGGGAAAATTACTATTTTTCCTATTTTTATATTGTTATTATTGGTGAATTATTGCTGTTATTATTTTTATTGTTATTATTAAAGCAAAAGCCAAGGTAGACAAGCCTAGGCACACATTATGACCCACACATCAGCTTCTGCCAGGGGGTGAGTATCATGGCACCACTGGGACTGGGCTTAGCAAGTACAGAACAGCTTTGCCCTGCACACATGCATCATTGACCTGTGAGGATGCTTGTGGCATCCTCACCCTTTGGAGTACCAGTGAGTTTTTAGTGGCCACCCATCTTACATCTTCTTGATGCAGGAAGTTATTTGATGCTGTTCTTGCGGGCTCCAATTAAACCTACTCAGATGACACAGAAAGTAAGGTTTTACATCCTTCTCAGCCCAGGCATTGCAGGTATGACCCCCACCTGAAGGCTCAGTGTGAATAATGCACTCCCCTTCCTTCTGGCCATCAACTGGTGAACACAAGGGTCAGAATAGAGCCCAGTGTTTCCAAGTGGAGTTTGTTCATTTGGTACATCAGCGAATTGTGAGCCTGTTTATAAATGTGCTCAGGGTAGCAAGCTGTCATCATCAGCCTTAGTAAATATCAGAATCTGATGTTCTAACTCTGGTAAGAAACACCTTTATCCACCAGTGGGTTTTGCTAGAATTCAGAATTTTTTTTTAAGATACAGTATAAATTATATACATCATTCCTCTTACACAGGTAAGAATATCAGAATCTAACTCAGGTTTTGCTAACAATCTGTTGATAATGAAATAGAAAATCACTTCTTTCAGATCTACATTGAATTGTCTTTTTTTAGGTGAAACCAGTTGGTCACATATCTGTATAATGCTCAGGTCTCATGGGAGGCTAGAAACATATTTTGTTAAATACTTCTACATATGTCAGAGGAGATTTGTGCTTATTAATTAGCACCTTGAGAAGACTATTTCAAGAACGTGTGTGGGAGTGGTCTACTTAATTAGGGACTATCAGAAACCTTAGATCAACACAGTTCAGACGTACATTAATTTTTTGATGTCTATTATTTCATCTAGATGCAGCATTTATTGAAATACTTGACCTAGTTCTCAGATTCAGAATCTGAGGCTACAGGGACTCTTCATATCTCAGCCAATTTGGCATGTTGGATATTACACAGTTATCAAGAGCATCAAGATTAAAAATAGAAAAATAAATAAAAATATTAAGGGAATATTGTGATCAAGTAGACTGGCTAGCAACATCATATTTCCACTATGATTATGCAAATTAATTAAGAGGAAAGTAGATCATTAATACTGACCACATATTTTCTTTTTACTGTTTTATTTCCTTTTTCCCCCCATTTTAATTCATTTGCTATAGCTATTCCTTTTGCTGGCAGTGAAAAATAAATTTTAGAGTGTAATAGCACCCTGGCATAAATAAACCTTCTATGTTTCCTGCCTGCCTCCTGAAAAGAGGATATTTCATACAAGGGATTCCAACAGATAGAAAAGTATTATGAATGAGACTGTATGTTTCTCAAGTTAGACGGATCAAGGTCTCTATCTTAGTGATCTAATTTTTAGGTTAGTGTCTCAGGTGATGGCCTCAGAGATATGTCACCCTGTTTTTTCATGGAAGCATTCAGAGCTGTGAAAGAAATTGCCCTTTTTATTCACCAATCTTTTCATTGTTCTCCTTGATTGCTTCCTATTCCATATTCTGTTTTCATGCAATCATTTCAATAAAAGCAGTAAAACACAGAGTAGTCACTATTATAATTTCTTCTTATCTTGATAAATAAAAAAGAAATTTAATTGTAGAATGGATTAGACACCTGAGCAGGAAACTCTAGCCCAGTATAAGCAAGCACAGGCTTTTTACTATACCAACACCACTGTTATAATAAATTCCCTGCTCATGTATCCTGCTCCAGTATTAGACCCCTGCCTCTACTGTTCCCTATTTCTGCTCCCAGTTGTGTTGGTTCTGTGCAGGTCCAGCATAATTTGTTGTCAGGGGAAGGGTACTTTTGAAGTAGGATGGATCATATGAGATGCACATGATATGTGTGGAAGGATGTTATTTTAAAAACATTCTCCTTGCTAGTGAATATCAGGAAATTATCCTTGAGACATGGAGGCAACTTCAGATGGAGCAGATGGGGAGACAGGAGAGTGGAGTGGAAGGGAAAGAAGATATACAGGAAGGATGTGGAGGCTGATTTCTGGCTTCCCGACTCTAACATTCCCAAGGAAAAGGATTTACTCTGTCTGTGTCTTACTGTATGCAACAATTTAAAATTCTGTGTTTCTCTAAAATTAAAGCATTTTTGAACATCAAGTCTGGCAAAAAAACTGTTTCACTGTACATTTTCTCAGATTCTTGACACTGGTGCTCATGGTTTCTCAGTGGAAGCTTATTCTTATGTGTAGTGTTTACAGAGGAAAGTTTTTACCAAAACCACAAACCTAAATCTTTAATTTATATGACAAATCAGAAGATAATAGATTTTTTTTTATTATTTCTCTTAGTATTTTCCAATTAGTTCAGTGATTAATTTGGCTGAATGACATATCCAGGGATATTTAAGGAATCCTGCTTCCATCCTTTGGACAATTTCAGCTAGAGGGACTGGAAACTGATCAGAAGATATTTCTTCCCAGTCTGGCTCTGCACAACATAATGTCATGAACACACTTTTTCTAAGGACCAGGTTCAGACTTTTAAGGAAAGTTTTATTCCCAGTAAGAAATCATGTTCTTAACAGCCTATTGGCTTTGAAAATTTCTAAGAATTAATCAAATGGGTTATTGGATGGACTTAAATCAAGAGAAAATTGGTTTTGATTCAAACCCAAATCATTTTTGTTCACACCAGTGAGTTGTTTTTAAACAAGGATATGATTCAGTGATTTTATAGAAGCGTATGAAAGATCAGTTGACTGCATAGATATCTGTGAGGTTAATGTGCTAACCTTGACTATCAGCATGTCATTAGAATGAAAAATTAGAGAAGTTCTAATTACTTAAAAAAAATTATAGAATCATAGGATCATTTTGGTTGAAAAAACCTTCAAGATCACTGAATCCAACTGCAGACCTAACAGGGCAAAGTCCACTACAAGAAAGATTCCAAAAAATCTTGTAAACATGAAATACATAATTGATAAACTTATGAAAACTTTGAATAAAATAAATAAAAAATCACGAGAATGTGGTTATTTGAATGTTAGTTACATAGAACAGGAAAAATATTTATGTGTTTATTCCTAGCAAATAAACATTGCAATCTCTTATGTGTTTTTATAATCATATATTTTGTAGTAAAAAAGCCCAACTAACATAGTGGAACTTTTTTCCTTAGTCATATGTGCTTCAGTAATAAAAAGATAATACACAGAATGTGGAAATCAGGCTAAGGGAACAGCAAAGAGATACAAGGGGACAAACCCCCAGGGTGAATATGTTCTAGAGAAATATTTATTTTAAAATAGGTCACCTTTGCATCAATTCTTTGATAAATGTTGTCATTATTAAGTGTTTATGATAGTGCTTAAGAATACCAACTCAGAACTGAAGTGCATGTGCAGCTTTTTATAAAACTCCTGTCCTTTCTTCAAGGTGTTTACTATCCATTCTGCCAGATGGTGTGAAGAGTAAAAAGACAAATAGAATGGAAATAAAAGAAGAGAATGAGGTCATGATATCAAAAGAGTTCAGCAGAAAGGGGGTGTGTCAACACCCATTTCACTTCTTTTGTACTAACACATTCAGTTTATACATCTACTTGTTTGCTGGGTAGTACTCAGGAGGAATATTTTCTGTTGCCACATCTTCTCTATAAACCTATACAGCAAAGAAACCATTTTATTTTTTTTTTTTGAATCTCCTATCAACCTAGATATAAGCGTTGACAGAAAAAGAGTTGGTTTTTTGAAGAGGTTCTTGTCCTACAACTGGAAAGCATGTAACCCTATACTGTGTCCAGCTGTTGGTCCTCATAATGTGAACAGAGAATATTATTGTATAGCTTCCAAACTAGCAAAGCACTGTATAATATATTATTATTACATATTATTATTATATATTAACATATGCAGTAATATATGTAGCAATGCATGTGTCCATAGAACATTATGATATAGATAGATCACAAGAAAGCATTCCTGATAAACATAATTCTTTGCATGTATCCTCAGCGTGATACAAGCAGTTTGAAAAGAGTTCTAATGCAATGACTCACTAAAGAATTTGAAGGAAATGTACTAAAGTCGTGCAGCATTGCTGTAGAATATTTTACAGATAGTTGAGTATTGGTAAGTTATCCCATTGAAACAATATCTATAAACATATCCTAAACCTATATCAAATTAGAAGTAGGCTATCTGACCTATACCCCATCAGATGCAGGAAAAGGGGCACGTCACATGATACTCTAAATATCCCCACTGAAAATTGTAGACATTAATTTTTTTCCCAAGCCTCCCCCTTTTTTAACCTTAGCAATGACAAAGTGGAAAGCATTTTGATGAGAGACGTATTTTTCCTGCTGACTTACCACTTCCTCCTGAAAGGACTGATCTGCTGCATGCTTGCAGGCTTGGAATTAGTGAAAGGACACTTAGGGTAAGAACTGGGGATGCTTTCTGGTTTTCTGTGCCTTTGAATTAAAATAAGTAAAAGTTCATCTCATATTGTCCCCATTTAATGACTCTTGGGATGAGACACAGGTAAGAGGTATTTCAGACTGAAATGCCTGTGCCTAATACAAAAGACAGCAATCTGTTTGCTGCCATTTCTTTTTGAACTGAACATTGAATTATTTGCACATCCCCGAGAAATCCAATCCATCAGACTGCATCATACCATGTATGCTTCCCTTGGACTAAACTGATGAATTTTTCTCTCTCCTGCTAATTGTGACATGTTTTATCTGGACACTTAAGATATTACATCTTTAATTCAATGTTTATTATTTGGTCTATGATTAACTGAAAGCAGATCCTTCTTACAACCAGAAGAAAATGTTTCTTCTATTTTAAATGAACAAACGTCTTCTTGGAGTAGTCTACCTCAATAGCTCACTGACTGGGCATGACAAAGAAACTCACTTTAGAAGGAGATTAGATTAGATCCTTAATCAAAGCAGTGTGAAGGCAGTGATTGAATCAATAATGGAACAAGCACACAACAGGGTTTAGATCTGAAGAGGCGAGGAGCATGCCCCTTGATCCCACATCCTTCTCATACATTTCATGAGGACATGTGTGAGCCTAAGGGGGTAAACAGTCCCCATTTACTCTGGCCATTAGAGGAGAGGGTGAGACATGAGGGAACCCATGGGTTCCACAAGTTCTTCAGAGGTGGGTGACGGGTAAACCCTTGTACGGCTCATTAGAGAAACAGCCCAGAATCACGTCAAGGATTTGAACCTCCACTGTGCATTTTCATCTGTCTTCTCATTCCTCCTCATAGCAAGGAGTGTAAGATTCATTACCAGGGTGACTCATACACTGACTGTCAGGGGGTTCATTGCATGGCAAAAGGGCACTGAGATGCCTAAATGGGAAAATTAAATATTTTGGGGAGATTTCTCTTCATAACATCAACACTAACAGAAGTGTTGACCCACCACTTGGGATAAATTTCTGTAACCTCTTTGTTTGTTTGTTTGTTTGTTGGTTGGTTGGTTGGTTGGTTGGTTTGGTTTGGTTTGTTTGTTTTTGTTTTATTTTCCTGCACATTGCCATCCTTGATTCTGTACTACGGACATGCCTTCAGAGTATAGGCTATTTTAATAATATTCTATTCTGAAATGACTGAGTATGGAAAACTGTAACTGGAAGAAAATAAAATACCTTAGAATACTAAAGAATGTCTTTAAAAAACTGTGGACCAAAAGATGTTTTGTTTTATGACAAACATGATGCGGTCTACAGAAACTCTGGGATGCACAGATGAAATGACAATTTTATTGTTTCCGGACTACTTTGAATACCTGCAGCACCTTGGCTAGTAGATGATCCTATCAATTTCACAGATACAAGGTATTAAAAGCAGTACTTGGAGCACAAAACTGGAAGTCTCCTTGGATTTTTCTGATAGTTGCCAAAGGATGTTTGACATAATCTTCATAACTTCTGCTCCAATGAAAGAAGAATACTTCATTAGGTTTTATCTCAAGTACCAAGGACCTGTCTAGAGTACTCTTGAATTCCAACAATAAAATCTTATTATGAACAGGTACCAGAAATTTGGTCTTGATCAAAATAACATTTTTAGAGGATTTAGAGTGAGTATAAGTCTAGGATTTAAAATGGAAGCTGATTTGTAATGTTTTCTGTATCAATATTGCAGATATTGTCTGCTTTTATAATAATGGCCCTGTTTCATACTTCATTATATATATTGGGTTGTATAGGGTGTTAGACACTTATACACTAAGTTCCACAAAGATAAATACATTTTTGTATTCAAAAAATGTTGGATGCAATTCCAAGCTTTGAGCATTTTTCAAAGCTTTAGTTGCCATATCAAGTTAATAGGTAATAGGGGAGGATGACAGGTATAAGAAATGGATAACAGAAAGAAAAAGAATCAGAGTTATTAAAAAGAAGAATTTTCTCATGAATCCACTTGCAAAAAGAATCTATTCTGTAGGAAGAGCATCTGTATATTGGCAGAAATAAAACATATGGCAATGTATTTTTAAGATAGTGAAATACATATCCTTTTAAATATGTTGAAAAATATGGCAGATAATATACACTCTTTATAAATGACTATAAATATTTATTAATGAAATATATTGAAACATATACTTGTCAAGTGTATGTTTTGTCTTTGAATAAAGAATTCATAACGTGAAATGCTTAGCAATCTTACTAGATGACTCAGAGGAACAGGACATCTGAGCAGAATGTTAAACGTGTGACTTCCGTTGACTTCAAAAAGAGAAGGATTTTCACTTTAAAAGTACAAAAGCAATACTGCAACTTATATTGAAAAGCATCATCAGTTAGTCACCCTCACGCTGGCACTCTTTATTAGATCTGGAGTCTCAGTAACTATCCAGACAGACAAAAAAGGCTCTTTTCAAATTTCTTCTGTATGTATCCAAAACTACAGCGTTCCCAATCAGTTCTGACCAACATGTCCCTTTTCTGCTGGGAAACAGACAGTTTATCTTCATCCCTACCCAAAAACAGAGGAGAGTGGCAAATGAAAGGAGTATGGAGAGGTGATTATTTACCAATTTGCCACTGTAGTGGGGAAGTGTTTTTCTGTGAGATACTGACAGTCAGTGTGATTTGTAGATTAAGTTAATTAGTCTATCCTTGATCTCCATAGAGACTGCTCAGAAATAAATGGCTCCTCCTTTTCACTCAAAACAAGATAAGTAAACATGTTCCTCTCTTTGTGGTTTCTCAAGGCTGAATGTAAGAAAAAGACCACCAAACTGTCTTGTCCCACATCAAAACAAAAAAGGCATTCTGAGATAATTGTCCCTTGGTTTCACTTTCTGTCTGGATAGGAAATATTCGAATCAGATACACATCAGGCTTTATTAAAATTTTCTAACTCTCACAACCAAATTTGAATTTCTGAATTTCAGATGTCTCCCTTTAAGGTGATCACCTCAGTTTAGTAAGTAATAGAAAAAGGATGGTTGTTAGCTCTAGATCTATCTTTTCTAAGACACGTAGATATCCAACTATACTACTTTTTATTCACTGGTTTCTGTCATTTTATGTAAGATTCGGGAAGATGATAACCGCAAAGACCCAGAAGCAAATAAATAATATGGAGACAGAGAAAAATCCTCTAGGATATATGGATTTCTACTTTTTAAGTTACATAAAAAAGATAAGAAGTTGAAATTGGTCCAAGAACTAAAGCATTTTCATGAAAAATATTACCAGGGAGTGTTCAGTTAGACTTATCCACCAGAGTAGCTGGAGCACAACAGCCTTAGCAAGTCATCTAGAAGCTTTTTGTTAATTACTTCTTTCACTTTCTGCTGTAAACTGGGGTGAGAGATATGCACATACAAATCATGACTGACTTGTATTCTGTTGTTAGACATGAAAACTTGTATGCATTCAAGTGCTTTTAGGTGAAAGATGCCACGTAGCAATGGAAGACACTGGGAAATAGGCCTAACAACAAGAAGAAGAAACTCCTTAGTAATCCGGCTTCCCTTTCCCTTATTCTCCTTTAATTTTTATTTAGATTTACAGAAACCTTTGATATCTGTACTGCTTTTGGATGGGACAATTTTATCCATAGTATTTTATGCATGATGTTATATTTCGGACTGGTGACCAAAACAATATTGATGTTTTAGTTGTTGCTGAGCAGCGCTTACACTGCATCAAGGGTTTCTCTGTTTCTCACTCCATCCCATCAGCCAGCAGGCTGGGAATGAACAAGAAGTTGGGAGACTGATGAGACAAGAGACATCGACTGATCAGAGGGGTATCCCATGCCATATGATGCTGTACTCAGTGATAAAAGCTGGAGAAAGAGGAGGAAGAAGGAAAATTCAGACTGATGGTGTTACATTCCCAAGGCACTGCTAATGCATGATGGAGCCTGGCTTTCCTGAAAATGACTGAAAATACAGCTGCATATGGAATGTACTGAAGGAATTCCTTGTTTTACTTTGCTTGTGCATGGCTTTGCTTTACCTATCAAACTGTCCTCATCTCAACCCACAAGTTTTCTCACTTTTACACTTCAGATTTTCTCCCCCATCCTGGTGTAGAGGAATGGGTAAGTGGTTTTGTGTGGCTTAGCCACCTTCCCAGGGTTGACACTCAACAGTGTCCTAATCAGACCATCTTAGATGGTGGTTTATCAACATAAAAAATTCCTAATTATTTTATTTTATTTTATTTTATTTTATTTTATTTTATTTTATTTTATTTTATTTTATTTTATTTTATTTTATTTTATTTTATTTCAGGAAAATAACTCTCTTGAAACTTAGTTTGTTTTATGGAATTATACTACCATCTATAATTTTAAGTATTATGAATATTGCATAGAGTAATATTCTTTATGTTCAGCAGTTAATTTTGAACTTCATTATCTTGACAGATTTAATTTTCAAATATAATTAATTAATCACTTGCCAAAGACAAGTGATTTTTAGTTTAAAGCCATTAGAAATCAAAAAATGTGTCCAAGGTCAATATAGCATAGTAATTGATCTTACTTTTATGTCACTTAAAATACATACTAAAAGAAAAAACTTCTCTGGGGAAAAAGGACTGCTTTCTGGCTATAACAACATGCCACCATTAAGAAGTTTCTGAGTTGATTTTATAACCTTTTAAAAGAGATCATGGAAATGCTGATACATCCCCAGTGATTCAAGCACACAAAACCTTAAGTGAGTGGTGCTGCAACTCTCTGGGGTGGCCTTTGCTTCCTCACATGTCACTGTTAGCTGGTAGTGACGGTTGTCATGTGGGGAGCAGTGTCCCAGAATAGAGAGGAGCCCCATCACAGAGCTTCAGCCCTTGGAAGTGGTCCTTCCTGGCAAAGCAATTGCTTATGAGATGCTAAGAAGCAGGAAGAATGCATAGCTATGACTGAGAGCATCTACTGCTAACTGACATAAAAGATTCTATTTCCTCTTCTACATCAGGTGGGTTTAGGTGACAGGCTCCACATGACAGCATGAGTCAAAAGGAAATATCTCTGACAAGTAGGAAATAAAAAAGTAGGAGAAAGCATGGCCAGTGGAGTGGGTTGTAAAGGTGCCATTTCCAGCAGTGTCCTAAACGAATAACAGCAATATCAGCTTACATTTGTCAAGGCACGATTGAAAAGTGAGGCAGAGTGCACACAAATTTCAGTTTTGTGTATGGTTAGAAAAGAGTGCATTTGAGGCTGAAGTTTCATTGGAAGCACTCATAGAGAAGTGTAATTTAGTTTGTTGGAGAGGTACATTACACCTCAGCCAGCTCACTGAAGTGCAAGTGGTAACCTTCCACGCCAGCACAGAGATCAGTGTGTGTGCACTGACCAAGTGTTTGCTGTACCTGACACATTGCAATTTACTCAGCTATCTTGGGGGGAAAGTTTTGGTCTCCATATTGGGCTGAGGGAAAAGAAAACCAGAATGATATTCTGCAACTGGTATTTTCTGAATCTCTTTTCTTTCACAGTGCCGAGAATAGGGATTCTATTGCATCTGTATTTCAGGCCACCTGCTTAACAAATTAAAGGGTAAAGGCTGCTGTGTATCTTGAAGAAAAACTTTTTCATTTTTTTCCTTTCAAGTACTGCATCACACATTGCAATAAATAAACAGTAGAGATTTTTTTATGTTCTAGTGATCATGGCTTGTGATTAGGAAGACATGGAGAGTATGGCACTCTTTTCGTACTCTCTGTAACCGTGTCCTGAAAGCCTTCAGAAGCCCAGGGATTTCCCATGGGCTATTCCACATCATTGGAAACAACTCATCAGGAAGGGAAAAATAAATTTACAGGCTGATGGGTTCATGTGTCTTCTTCATTTGCAGGAGAGGGCACAGAAATGTGGCTGTAGAGATATGAATGTATGTGGTCATGGGTTGTTTTAAAATAAGTCCACCCCACAGGAAAAACCAACATTGCTCCAGCTGTGAGATGGTGAGTAAAAAATGTATATTTTCACGTGCTGCCACCAGATTGCAAGCACAGTACAGGCCTTGGAAAGTATGTAGACCATGTTTTGAAAGGAGGTAAAGCTGAATTTACAGTAACATGGGGCATGGCCATGAGGATTGACTCTGTTTTGTCTTCCATGCTGTGAAAAGAACAAGGGTGATATAGATACATGCAGCAGAGGAAGGTTTGTTCACAGAGATGTCGTCACACAGTCCCTGCTTCCCTTTCTGCTTTGTGATGTCACTGCCAGATGAAGACATCTTGGCAAAGAGGTGCTGCAGGCTCTTTTCTAGAGATTTTCACCTGTACTGTGTTAATCTGAACCCCAAAGCACTTCAATGAAAACAGAATATGTATCAATACTACAGGGAGGTTTTGGAGCACAGAGCCCTTTGGTCACATATCCTTTTAAAGGTAGCTTGGACTCCTCTGCTACAACACAGCCCACTCTTGTGCCTTCTGATACACTGAGCTTTATCATGGATTTGCCCTATGCTGGGGGATGAAGTAGTGTGAAAGTATTTCATTTTCCCTGTGGCAGTGGTTGATAATGCCTTCCTGGACTTCCTACAGACTACTGAGTTCTGTAATATGTCTTTGCAACTGTCAAAAGATACCACTTGGATGTTCGTGGCTATGTCACATTTGTCTCCATAGACAAATCCTTACTTCTGTTTTAGATAGAATCTTGCACACATACATACAGGTAATACAAACAGGATTCCAGCCCAGCAGCTTATCCAAAAGTGGAGGATGCAAACTCAAATTTCTGTAACTCACATCTTTTTGACGCTTATTGCTTGTATGTGCGTTTTCACTCCTCCGCTGTCTCCTTTGTGCTCTTAATTTTATATTTGTAGGTAAAAAGTTTGTTTTATTATGTTACATAGAAACTGAGGGGATAGACCTGTTTAGCCAGGCCAGTGCTGTGCTAGGATGTGCAGAAAGTATCAAAAGACCTTGAGATAGTTTATGCACAATAGCTGTTGCGTTTTATTGCTTTGCATTTAATGAGGTACCATTGAAGAATTTGGAAGCATGGCCTTGAGGATCATTTAACGTCATGAATCATCCAAATTTAACCTAATTATAGAAGTACACGAAGAAACTAAAAATGTTCCACATTGGACTGCAGAAAATAGTTTGCAATTTAACACAAGATGAAATGTCCGCAGGTGCTTTATGAAGAAAGTGACTCAGAAACTCCGCAGAAGAAAAGTTAAGACGCATTCCAAAAACTGGATATCCGTAATGATGTTGGCTTTAACAATTTCCTGAAAAAATTCAAACAATTAATACAATTACTTTCTTATATATGAAAAAATATTCAAGATGACATTCCATTCACATTCATGGGTAAGGATGCATTAGTAGATTAGGCAGGCTAATATAATTTTTCAATATAATTTTATTTTTTACATGATTTTTGGTAACACAAACCAAGCTTAAAAAAAAATCTCAATTAAATATTTTGTGATTATATCCTTGGAAGAAGACTCTTCATTGTTAGTGTATAGCAATGACCTTCAAGGCTTCTTCCCCAGATGCTAATCACTGGGTGAGAAGCCTAGAAGAAAACTGCCTGTTATGTTTAGGCAGTTTCTACTTTTCCATAACTCCCACTATGGGTCTACTGCAACAGCCTGAAGAAGCTCCAGGGACCTCAGCCAGAACCTCAGGGAAAGGACAGTGGTAGAGCAGGAGAAATGGAGTCCAAAGCACTGCTGAAATAAAAGCATAAATAACACATATTTTGATGTGGAAGTGGAAGTGCCGCATATTGGATAGTTGAATCCTTGCACAAGGGTCATGTCTCAACTGTATCCTTGTCTGATTTTCAGTTTTGTCATTCAAGATAATCACAATATCATACAGATACTTCAAAGGGGAATGATCTAAAGTGTTATGAGTTTCCAAAGGAAAAGATGAAAAAATCTGACACAGTTCAGAACAAGATTAAGGTAGAACATACTGTAGTCTTTAAATCTATAAATGGATGCTGCAAAAAGGGAAACAACCCATTCTTCATTATCCATGGGGAACAGAGTAAGAAGCAATAGGCTTATTTAAAATAAGGTACATTTCTAATTTAAAGGACAGTTAAGCTCTGGAACAAATTTAAGTAACTGTTCCATACAGGAGAAGTTTTCAGTAGCAGCCATTTGTTAGATAATAGAAAATCCCTCTGGATGAATTTTACGATACCTGAAGCACTGCAATTCAGTCTTCACTATCTTAGAAGGATGCTTCTTGTCTCTGACAGCATATCCTTATGAAAAATGTTTAAAGGTATATTTTAAAGTCATGCATAACCAGTCAGAATTATATATATATGCTACTTATTTTTGCCAATTTTTTTTCTGCAGTGTCATTCTCCATTCCAAGGGGGGCTTTTGCCTTCCCTAGCAGACACCTGTCTTTCAAACTAAGACAATAGTGAACCATTAAACTAGACAAATGAATAATTGATTTGACTGAGAAAGGAGAACCTTCTGGATTAATATTTTGCACTATTACAAGCAAGAGTTTTATGTTTAAATGAAATTTAAATATGTTTGTGACAGAGTCAGGGGCTAAGAATTGGCAAGACTCACTCAGTATTTCAGAAATACTCAGATTTCTTAGCTCCATGTAGAAGCCTTCTGGGATATGCTGTCAAGACAGGAGGAGGCGACTTTAACTTTTTTCTGAAGAAATACTCTTCTAAAGTGAAAATAAATATCATGGAGAAATCATAACAGTAAGTTCATGTCTCAACAAAGTGTATGACCATTGACTCAGCTGTGGTCAGAAAAAAGCACAAAGGAGGAAATGTTGCTAAAAATTTCCAGAAACATCAGCAACATCTTGCAAAGAATTGAAGCAAATCAGATCAAAAAATAAATATTTCCATATTATGAATGTTTTCTGTGAATATTATGTATATTTATCCTCAGGAGTGCACAGAGATTGTCTGTAAAATGTCGTATGTGTAATAATGCTAAAGCAGCAGAAAACTATTAAGAAAGCTCAGGCAAAATGGTGAGTCATGTGTTTGCCTCAACTAAAAATTTTGAATCTTTGAAAGTGCCTATAAATATTTAATATCACAGGAATAGAATTCTATTTTTCCACATATTTAAATGAGTCAAGTTTCGGAAGGTTAGCTTTGAACTTGGGAACCTCCAACTTTACCCCTCCAACTTCACAAATAAGTGTGCTGCAGCACACACTGGATTCCCTTCAGCATTAAAGGATGGCCTGTATTTGTGGAAGGACTTCTTTCTAAGGCTGCTTTCTCTGGTGCTTTGGACCCTCTTGCTTGTTAGAAGGTGAACTGCTTGTAGTCAATGTTTTTCGCCTATCAGATGATTGGTAACTTTGGTAACAACTGGTTATTGAAGAACTTGCAATTTCCTCATTTATTAGTCACCTCGTTCTGGTGGAAGTTCAGTTTCAGTTTTCATTAATAGATCTGATTCAAAGCCTAAGCAAAGAACATACAGAAAAACTGTACATGTGTTTCCTTCTCTTAAGCTCACCGCTGGTCTTAGCTTTGTGAAGTCAGAACAAGGCAGATGTCTTTAGGGAAAAGCAATTAAGAAGCAACTCCAAATGTACTTTTGCTTGCTTGTTTGTTCTGTGGGATTTTTTTTTTTTTTTTGAGGTTTTTGTTTTGTTTTGGTTTTGGTTCTGTTTGGTTGGTTGGTAGGTTGGGTTTTTTTTGTGTAAGACTTCTGCAAAGCAGAAGTGTAATCAGTGTAATCTTTTCTCACATATGAAAGAAGAAAAACAAAAGGCTGGAATCAAGCTGAGTTAACAGCAGGATAAAAACAGTGTCTTCTCATCTAGTATTTATTGTTGGGTTCTTTGTGACCTCACATCCCTGGAATGGCATTGTGTCAGAGGTACAATTCTTCTAAATATTAGAAGTGAGTGTATTTAGCTCTTTTTACTACTGCATTTTTCATTGTAGTTGTATGATGGAGATTTTTTCCTTGAGCGCAGGAGTAAATAATTTTAAACTATACTTATATTTGGGAAAGAGCAGAAGAGTGTAAGTCAGACTGCAGATTGTGGCTCTCCAGTGTTTAAGAAATCTCACCTGAACCCAACATTTTCAGGAACTAAATATTGTTAGTTGAAGGAAAGCTTCAGATCCTGAGAATGTGTTAGTGCAAGGAAATATTTTGCAGGCTTATTCTTGTGTATTTGGTGGATTTTTTGCTTTCACTGAGGGTGACCTTTTAGTCATAAACCAAACCAAACAGGACCTACAAGCTGAGAACAAAATCCTTTTGATGGAAGCAGTGGCAGATCAGTGTTCAGGTACCAGAGTCCAGAGTTCAGTGAGTATTCAGTAGGAGATATGTGCCTAATGAAGATCACCGGCTAAACCAGAAGTTAACAAGACTGATTACACTCATATCTCAGGAATTTGTGGTTCTGTTCCACCTTTTTGACAATAAAAATATTTTTCAGAAGAACAAAGCTGGGAAATCAGTGCTGAGACAAACCTGTTTGTTGCACTAAGTATATCAGTCATACATAACGTAATCAAGAGGCAATAATGCTATATGTGTTGATTAAACAACATCCATAAAATAAAATAAGAACAAGACATGTGGACCAAACCACACATTTTATAGTAAGAGTTAAGTAAAGAACTAGTTTTAGCTTAATTCCTGGTTCAGATAAATCTTGTGACTAAATAAAATGTTATGTCAGAAGTGATGTTTTGGGTTATGGACAAGTGATTACGGAGTGGAGGCCTTCTGAAAAGAAGGATAGTTAAACCATTTTCTAGTTCAATACTGAAACCCCAGTGGTTTTCCCAGACCAGTACTGGTCCCAGATGCTCATATCTGTAACAGAAACACTGGAGGAAACCTATATGTTTACCCTAATCCTTAAATATTAGAGGTGACAGTGTACTGCCTGGGGAGAAGCGAAGGGCTAAATTTAAAATGGGACTGAAGAGTACCTTTGGTTTCCTCCAACCTCTAAATTCCAGCCTAAAATCAAACATAGGTTGAAGATGAATAAATTTGTACTAGGCGTGTAGAGGCTGCCCACACTGCCAACCACTACTGGGTCCTGCATTGAGTCAGAAGTGCAGTTCTGGTAATGAATCTCCCTCCCGTGGATGATTTTTTGGCCAAATTGATGAGCAGTCTTGTAGCATTCACATGGGATGGCTTCTGGATGAGGGTAAACTGAATGTGCATTGGGAGTACATTAATTATGATCAAATGGAGTTGTTTTGAAGGACTTCCCAGAAATGCTGTAGCTGAACCATCTTCTTGTACAGGAAATCACCAGTGCTGGGGTTTTTGGTTGAAGGCTCCAGAATAACAGCTTGGTTAAATCTGGTTCATGGGTCAAGTTGTCATTTGGACTAGATTTGATTTAAAACCACAATAAAATTAATGCTTTACATAATGGCAGACATTGCACTCTATATGTAAATGCAATACTAGATACACATTCTGAGTTATTGTTTTACTATTATTCTGATCTTTCAAAATACATATTTATGCATGAAAACAAAACAAACCTGATTTCAGCTAAAAGCATCAGACATTTGAGCAATTATTTTCTTATTACGGAGGCTTTATACCATAAAGAAACATTAGCAAGTCATCCTGTGGAGCTGAATAGTGATCAGATTTAATGAAAGGGAATATTAGGTATTTTTGTCTCAAAATATATCTGCTTCATGGTTTGACTTGCAAAATTAATACTTGAAACAAACTTTATGTCCTTTTTTCTAATGATCCTGTAGATAATAACGAAGAAATTGTCTCTAAAACTTTCTACTGCTTGGTACTTAATTTGCTATGATGAAATCTATAAGTTATTTTAAAAATATGAAGGAAGTAAAATATTCTAACAATATACATTATTCTATTAAATTAATGTTACTTTGAGATTGGAAGTAAATAGTATTTAAGGTCTAAAACTGTCAATCTAATCTCAAACAAATTTTATTTTGAATATTTTCCACTTTTATGTAATTAACCTTGTGGTTTCTCTGCCTCAGAAAAAACATCATTATCTTCAGCACTCAGATGCAAGGAAAGAACAAAACTAAATTCTGACAACCACAAATGGGCTCTCATCTTTAGTAGTTTTGAATGTATCAAAGAGTTTTTCTTGCAGAGAGCATAGCCCTAATGGCAAAGTAGTTTATCATTATAAGGCAAACCACAGTAACAAACATAAAATGTACCTACAATATCCAAATTAAAAGACTAAAAAGCTCAGTCTAGACTGCTCTACCCCTTCATAAGAGATCAATCTCCAGAACCTTACCGAGATATTTCTCTTTGCCCATGTGTCAACTTATTTCCCTAATGGCATTGATGCAAGCCGTGTTTTACTGCTTGCATATTCCCTACTTAACCCAATCCTTTAAACAATGGCGTGACAAAACTTTAGCTTTAGGTTTTCATTCACTGCTCAGAAGAACATTATTTGACTTAGCAGATGCAAAATTGGTCTGCATGTCTAACAGAGATTTTCCTGGTATACAGAATACTCCTAAGTTACTTGTCTAATTCTTCTGTCTGCGGAAGGGGACAGCAACAGCCATGGCCATGCTATGCCTTGTGTTTCATAACAACAATCTTGCACATGAGTGTAAACCCTTTGAAATACTGCACCAGCAGTGGTTTTCCTGTTTCTCAAAATACAACTTGAGGTATGGGAGACATTTTCTCTTGATCTACAAGCTGGGTAAGAGAATAAAGCTAAGCTAGTGCAGAACAGGGAATAAAAGCTTGGAAAACAGTGTTTTTATCAAAGGACGTACATAGTCTGAAAGCCTGTTGTATGTGAAGCAAACATTAAAACTCTCATTCTGCGGTTAATCATGTTGATACTTTGCATTAGCATGAAGAGGGTACACTGGCATTTCTACATGATCAAGGTGAAAACAACAGATTTTTTATTCATGAGATGGTTTCATGTGCTTTAAGGTTTGGTCTTGGTCCTTTGCCTAGCTAGATTTCTGGTTTTATGGAAGTTTATTTTCTCCTGATTATTCAGTTCAGTAGCATTTGAAGTGCGTTGAAGATTATTTCAAGAAAGCCTGTTTATGAAACTTCACTGGAATGAATGCAATCCTAGCTGGTCTCTGCAACTCACTTGCTATACAATGGGACACTCTTCTGGTACTGGTTAATAATGTAACTTTTCAAAGAGCAAGGAGACCACCTTGACTCTTAGCTTGAACATTGATTCATGAGTATTAAACTCACAGGAAAAAGGATGGCATTGAGCTTTTTCATCAGTACCTCACTGAATGATGGTGCAAACTTTCCACATTACAACAATACCCTTGAAAAAATACTGCTGTGTGTTTGGCAAAAATGTACATTTTGCCTTTGCACTGAATTGTTAAGTACCTTTCTTTTTTCTTAGATACAAAAGAAGAATGTAGGGATGAGATTTAATGATGTACAGCAAAAATCTTTCCTCTTCTGTACCTTAAACGAGACTATGCAAAGGTCACAGATTATATAAGTTTTCTGTAAACCACAACACCTAATGCAGACACTGTGGGTGGAATTTATCTCACTAACTGACAAAAAGTTAAACATCTTGACTTTCTCTGTAGTCAACGGTGAGAGGCAAGCACCTTTAGATGTGTGACTCATGTTGTCCTTAGTGTCTAGAGAAGGAGGATAAATTGTCCCCTGAAAATCCACAGCTCTCTCCATTGACTTCAGAGGAAGCCTAGGAGATGGACTAGTTGATATAACTTCTAGGTGCCTAAAGTGAAGTGAGATAGATCTGAGGTGAGGGATATCCAAAGCATTTTAAAATCAGCAGCAGTAGATCCTTCATGTCCTTGAAAAAGCACACAAGCTTCAATGCTACATTGTCTAAATGAGCATCTGGGAAGACAGAAGCACAATGCAAAACCTCTTCTCTTACTATGGTGTGCAGCAACATTCAGGATTAACATGGGCATAACTCAGACTTCTCTTTCACAAGTTTAGATCAATCCCTTTTCTTTTTTAGTGTTGAGGCATTTTCCTCAGTTGGTTATTGCTCACCAAACAAACATACTTCCTCTGGAGAAGCTGAGACATGCACTGTAGGTGCACGCTTTAATCTAGTGGTTAGAATATACACTTTGAAAAATATTGTCCTTCTTTTAAGACTTGTCTTAAATGTATTTGCTTTTCTTTTGGATGATTTACAAAGTGCTTTCTAAGCCCTGCTGCAGTAATACAGTTCTTTCTACTGACTTAGAGCACACCAGTGTTAGGAAGAGAATACATTTCTGCCTCAATCTTATTGCTAGGGAAAGGGCTGTGATTCCTGATGATTAACAAACTGTAGGGACCACAACCAGAAGAACACAATTAGAAAGACAATGGATTCCTTCTCAAAAAATCCCATAGACATCTTCAGTAGCCATAGGATTCAGTTCAGAAGCCAGGTGGCCCAAAAGAAAATTTTCCATTTACAGTTTTTAACATGAAGCCCATAGCTGCTCAGAACAGATACTTGTACCAAGCTATGAAACATCTGACAGGTTTTATTGTCAAGATTTGCATAAACTTCTTCACCTTTGAGCCTGCAGCATGTTTGAAAATATTTTCACAATAATCAGCAGCTTTATATGTGTCCAAAATTATGGCCTAATTTTAATTAGAAGTGTCATTAGAGAATCTAAATCTGCTACTTTTTTTTTTTTTTTGAGGTGATTAACTTTCCCCTTCCTATACCTGATTTAAGGTAAGAATCTAATTATCATCTCTCCTGATTCAAAGCTCTGAAATATCATATGTTCTTAAATTACTTACCAGGGAATGTGCACAGTGATGGTGCTGAATGACATATTTCACAAGTGTTATACTTGCCATATAAATTATTATTAAATTATATTCCCTGGAGTGTGTGCTATGACATCTGGGGTTGCTTCAGGCATTTGGAGTTCCATGTCTGTTACCAGATCACTATGGTTTCAGGCAGCTAGAGTAATACCATCTGTAAATTAATAAATGTCACCCTTCTGTGCTACTTCCTTTCAATCCGCACTCATATCACGGCTTTCATAGTTTGCTCTGCTTCCTGCAAATGTATCATATAAATACATAAAAATTCACTGGGTTTTTTTTCTGTTTTGGTAGGTTGTTTTATTTTTAATATACAAATGCCATATAAGAAAATTAAAGCTCTGCTCAGAATATTAAGCAGGTATAAAGAGCTATTTCATTATATCTTTTTTTATAATGTAGTGATTTTCTCATTTGTGCCAAGTTCTAAAGTAAGCTGTAAGCTGCTGATTACCTGATTAAGCTGTTTCAGAGATAGTGTTGCCTTCCTGGAAATAAAAGAATTGACTACTTTTCTGATACGAATGAGGGTTTCACAAGTGCTTCTCTTAGCCAAAAAAAAAAAAAAAATTAAGGGAAAAAAAGGCAGGAAAATAATCAGTTTCTTTGTGTAAATCTGACTAAAGGGAAATCCTGCTTCATGTTTTCAAGAAATGTGCTGTTCCTTTAGCAAATGCATATTGGCATGCATTTTAATGAAACTTTACAGCACGTGGCTTCATATTTAAAGTGTAATTTTAGCACAGTCAAGATAAAATTTATTCTTTACTTATACCATAAGAGGAAAGGCTTAATGCTGCCATAGACACACAAGGCAAAACCCACCCCTTTGCAAAATCTTGTAGCCATGCTTGTGCACACATTCTCTGTGTGTACACATTCTCTGTGTGCACCCATCTCTGTGCTGCACTTGGGCACAAGCAAGCCATCATTTCTGCTTGTGCTGGAAGCTGCCACATGTCCACACTATGTGCTGAGGTTAAGTTATGATTTGGATGAGCTTCAAGAAGCCCAAAAGGGAGAAAACTCTGGCCCGAGCTATTCCACAGTGCAGACTATAGGGTTGTCTTTTCCCCCATATGCAGCTACAGGGTTGTCTCTGTGTGCTTCACTTCCTGGAAGTGTATCATGCATCCAGAGCACCTTCCAGAGAAGATAGCTGCTGCAGAAGCAGTGTGAAATGGGCAGTGTCCTCTGGCTGAGGTCCCCCTACATCCCTTGGGCTTGTGGTGTAAGTTTAGGGGAAGCTGTAATTTTGAAGACCTCAGCTGTGTTGTTTGCCCTCATCTCCTTTTCAAAAGAGAATTACATTTAGATATAACCCTGTTCCCCCAAAATTTCTTGTGCACCTGGGCCTCCTCACCGGTGGGGTGGTATGAGAAGCAGAAAACACTTGGATTCTGTGCAAGCTTTGCTCAGGATTAACAAAAACATCTCTATATTATCAACCTTGTGTTCAGCATAAACTTACACCTTCCCCCCACCACACTTGCCAATGTGAAGAAAATTAACTCTACTCCAGCCAAAGCCAGAAGAGAGGGATGGAGGGTGAGCATGAAAAGAAATACAGAGGGACACCATTTATAACCTAGGAAGAGGTTTTTTGCATATTCAAAACATCATACCTCTTCAACTAGAGCAATCTGCAAGGATTTTCCAGCACACTGCTCTGATTCTAATTTTTTAGGCCCTAGAAGTGTTCTGATTAGGTCAGATGAGAATAGAAAATAAGGTCATCATAGCCTTGTTTCGTGAGCTCCATGTGAATTTTCAAGCTATTATTTGTGCAACACCTTTGCTATTATTTCACTCTTGTTGCTGCCCTGGTTTGTTTGTTTGTTTGTTTGTTTGTTTGTGGTTTTGTTTGTTTGTTTGTTTGTTCGTTTTGGTGTTTTTTGTTGTTGTTGGGGTTTTTTTTACTGAATGCAAAGATACAATAAGAAACCGTGGATTAAGAAGCATCTCAGTCAGCAAATATCTGAAGCTGAATACAATGAAAAGTAAAATTATATGCTTGTTAATTTCAATTCCTTTCCTACCGACCTCTAGTCTAGACTAGTCTAAAGCTGGCCTAAGATAGCCATTTTTATGTTCAGGCATCCTTTCCTCTTGCCTTCCTACCCTTTTCTATTTTGTCTTTTCTTCAGAAAAATCCACTGTAGCAAATCAGAATGATGTCACCTCACAATACACTGCTGTGAGGAGAAAGCCCAAGAGTCCTATGCTTGACTTCTCTGTTTCCTTGTCAGTTCCAGCTGAAGTTTGGCTGAATTTCACTTTGTAAATAGTTTCAGCATACCTGAGGGAATCTATATTAGAGACTCTAAATTATATAGGAATATGAATCAGAATAACTAATGGAAAACCTTTCTTAAAGTGAATTAATTCTGGATTATATATATATTTTTTTGCATGTCATACTCTTCTGTCGTATTGAACCCATTCACTAGGTCTTGCTTTTGGTTTTATTCATAAGCCATCGCCAGGGCTCAGAGCTCTTTCTTAGCATCAAAGATTAGGCTGCTTCATGATTCATGAAGCAAACCGCAGGACCTAGCAGAAATCTGTAAGCAATCTGGAGTCAACAGGGACTCTACACATCATCTAGCTGTGGTACCCTGTTCCATCTGCAGTGCTCAAGAGAAAACTGAACCTGGAAACAGCTCGTGTTAAAAAGACACACTGTTGGAGAAGGTGAACAGAATACTTGGAGGCAAGGAATGAAGTGCTCAAGGAGACACAAGGTTTGCTGGAGCAAAACTTCATGAGCATAACAGGAAAAAAATTGTCAATTGGAATTCATCAAGCCCTAATAGATCTGATTCAAAGGGCACCAAGACTAGTAGGATCTTTCCCATTTATCTTGATAAAATTGGATTCTATTTCAATGCAAGCAACAAGAATGAAAAACTAGGAATATGTTTTAATAGAAGGATGATTTGGTGTCAATTGTCCTATTGCACAGCAAGAGTAGCTCCTAGGTGTCCCTGTAAAGTACCTGCACCTACTTTGAGAAAACATATGCAGCAATTAATGGCCATAGTCAAACAGACTCATCTGGGGTAGCCTGAGATGTAATTTTTTTTCCCAAAGTTCTCTACTGTTTCAGGGGCTAAATATGTTGTTTGTGCTCCATTGAAGTTACACAATTTCTAAGTGTATAACTGGAGAAGGAGTTGCCAATTTCTAAATTTAAAAAAGAAAGAAAAACAGTTTATTATGTGATGTTCACAAGAACAGTATGCCTTGCAGACAGCATTGTCCTTCATAAGATTGTTCCCTACAATGGTGTCTTTCAGTCTCAGAAGCTGACAAAGCCTCTATCAAATTCCTCTTATATGTTACTTCTGCGCATTTGTTCTCTCGAAGCCTGTCCCTAAATACTTATGCCTCAGCAAAGAAATTCAATTTGCAAGCCAGTTCTTCCGCTGATGTATAGCCAGTATATTTCCAGTGAAAATCAATGGTGTTACTGTGGTACAAATTGGTTGATAGTGACTCTAATAATATTTATGTAGGTGTTTGTACAGGCTTAGTCCTGATCATGAGATGGAGTACAGCATGCATCAGCCAGAAACCTTTGCAGCAGATGTCTCTCATTGTAGGTGGAAAGTATGTAGCTGTTCGATTTGTCTATCCCAAAAGTAAATTAGGAATCCCTTGAACTAGCCCAGCTGTCTTGAACGGTGCTTTTCTGGAGGACAAAGCCCAACACCACCTCAATCTTCTCACCCACTCTCCACCAGCATCCTTTTAGCCTTCTGGTTTGTGGATTTTGGGGTGTAGGAGATGTATTTCAAAGATCCATAAAATCTGCTTCCCCTTTAGCACCCTGTTCATATCCAGATGGCCACAAAGGAGATGTGAGAATTTCTGCCTCCCTTTAGCACTGTGAATACACACTCTGTCCAAGTCACAGTCCAGAAATAATATAGGCTCCACGTTAGAGCAGCTAGAAATACATGGCAATTTTTTGGCTGGTTCTTTGTCACAAGGGTTTTTGAGGCTATGTTTCCTTCACTTTTTTTTTTTTTTTCCTTAAATATAATTTATTCTTCTCGTGATAGAAAGCAAATTAACTAATTCAGCCAAAAAAGATAAAGCACAAGATCTCAGGACAGAAGCTTCTACTATGCATGCTCCTAGTGAGTGATATCTTACTCTTGCATAATCTGTAGACTATCAGAATTGTTAGTATTATAGTATCGTATGTATATAACATACAATAAACATTTTAAAGGTAATTTGTTATATAAAATATAGTAGTAATAATGGAGAACTCTGGTGATAGCCATTGCTTTGAGATGAAAGAAAAGCTAAAATCGTTCTTGCTGCCTCAAATTAGGCTTGTCAGTGAAGATTTATTCACTGTTATACTGTTTTCATAAAGTTTAGCTGTTTGAATCCCAGTATGACTTATAGCAACCAATTTTTATTTATTACATTATCAGTATGTTTATTTGCTGTGTCTAACATATTTTCAAAACTTTTTTTTAAAGTGAGATAGCTCACAGTTTTTGACAATGCTAAAAGCTTTATCTAAAGCCAGTCAAATGAAAAGAAAAACTCCCTTTTTCTTAAGTGGGGCTTTCATCTAAGTGTGTGTCCAAGTGCTCATCAAAGTCTCATTGATGCTTGTCTTGCAAGATGGCATCAAACTGAATCCATGGCACTTTAGCAGAATTCTCAGGGGTCAAGGATAAGGCTTCGGCAGGCAATACAGAACTATGTATCTTGGGGAAAATATTTTGAAAATAATATAATTGAACCAGCTAATTAAACTCTTGCAGTTTCCTGCAGCTTTTTGCCAGCCCATTTGTACTGAATAGAAAGGAATTACTCATATGCATGCCCCCAGCAGAGCAGAAACTCCCTGAAGGAAAAACATACACTCCTGTGTAATAAAACACCTAAGCTAACACTGGGTGAAAGAGACATGGAGACAGGAGTAAATAAGCACTTGGACTCTATGCCACATTACCACAACTCTTCAATTTCAACTCCAAACCAATATATCTGTTCATCTCTCTCCTTAGAGTTTCATCGGTTAATTTGGAGATAGTTTATGGATCCTTGTCACACCATGATAGACACTTCTGGTGGGATCATCTGTTGTGAACTGGTTTACCTAAAAAAGAAGAATCTCCTGGCTCTTGATGTGTGTTTTCCTTGTAGCAAACTAAAAGTTATTCTTTGCCTCAGCTACTTGAACTTCATCATATATTAGGCTAAGCCTCACACCCTACTCCTCCACACTTTCTGGGTTAGAGCCTGCTCCATGGACTCACCACTCAGAGTAGCATCACCATCATCCAGTCCAGCAGGAAAGATACTGAAGCATACAGCAGCAAAATTTTCATTAACCTAATCTTTTAATCTGTGAACATGGGTTATTCATGTGTCTAAATGATGAAGAGGATGGTTATCCATCACAAGGGATAGGTTGCTGGTCCCCTGTGCTATCCCAATCCAGTCTGGAAGAAATAAATGCTGGAGCCTGCCTTTCCTCTAGCAGAAGGAAAGGAGCCAGGGACAATCACTCTTTGTCATGACGTCTGAGTGATGATGAAAACTAAGCAATTAATCTAATCCCATTAACTGAGTCACAGAAAGGTGTCCTCTGAGTTTATTTATCTATCTTTCTGTCTCCACAGAGGCAGAAAGGAATGAAGTCAAGACCCCAGGTTTTACTACACTGAAGATTCTACATATGAGTCAATCCAATTGAGATGATCTACGATTTCACAGGACAGGACACACTCCTGCAGAAAATAGAACAAGGAAGGGAAGGAACATAAGAAGAAAAAACAGGACGAAAGTACGTACTGAATAAAGCTGTTCACTGTGAATCTGTAGTTGTGTAAGGGTAGTCCTATGCTTGAGCACCTTTATACATAATTTTATACAATTAGCATTAGGAAGTCAAAGAAAGCAGGTAAAAAGTACTTTTTTCCTTTTCAGTGTCATGCAATTTAGTTGTTGCATTGATTTGTTTTCTGAAAAAGTCTGCTGTCATACTAGAATATTTAGTGGAAGACATCATAACAATAAATACTTTCTGCTGAATGTTCTCAATTACCTTACTAACCAGGGAATCAGAGAGTATTCAGGGAACTATTAATCTGTTGATGCTGAAGTCAGATATGACAGTACAAAGTATTTTAGTGTCTCCAGGTTTACCTCTCATGACTGTGGAGACAACCCTTGATTGCAGAGCAAAGCTACTTTGGGCAATATTGCTCATGTTTTCATAGTCCCTCTTTGAGAAATCTCATTGCTGAGTTAAAAGGAGACTGACCAGTGAACTTCAATAACACATCATCTGAAAATAATGAACTTATGCTAATGTTTCCCAGTTGGTAGAGAATTTTTCTAAAGTGGATTACTAGACATGACTGATAGGTCTGCTCCATGGCTGGAGCACCTGTAGGATCTGTTGCCTTAGGGTGTCCGAGAGAGTATTTCAGATAATATGCAGGCAATGCACTTTGTCCTTCACTAAAGCGTGGGCTGCGCCCCAAATGGTCCATATTTGTAATTTTTTCCTCTCTTATTTTTTCTCTCCACTTCTTTGTCTTTCTCTTGAGGAAAAGACCCTATGTGTAAATTAAAATCCTGGATTCTTTGATTCAGCTAAATGCGGACAAGGACGCAGAGGTGAGCAAAGAAAAGAGAAAAACAAAACTGTCTTATTTTGATGATGATTCATGAAGAGAAAGGAATTCATGTTGTTTCTTAGACCTTTACTATCAAAACAGAAGCAGGAGGAAACATGAGTGAATAGAAATGTTTGTTCTGAGTTTGCAACTACGCTGTTCAAGCATTTTCCCCCATCTTAAGCTGATAACAGATTGACGTCCAAGGCAAAAAAGTATATCTGTGTGGAAAAATCTAATGACTTGAGTTTATGACTTAGCTTCACATTTTACTAGGGATTCCTACCTACACCTAATTTATATAATACTCACACTTGAGAACTTTTATATTTTAAATGTCTCTGTGAAGAGACTGAGTGCATGATCAGGGTATGAATGTTGTCATCTCCCTGATTTTATGTTTTCACATTAATGAAGAAATGTCTCAAATTATTGGTGAGAAATGTCAGAGATGCCAACACCATAACTCTGGAGTTGTTTGTCCCAGTTAATGACACTGTTGTTCCAGTGTCCTCCAAAGTTAAGCACCTTCATATGAATTTGACATTTTTCTCTAGTATAGTACATTAATTTGACTCAAAATGAAGAAATGGGGGACTATGACAAGTTGTTCTGAATCAGAGCCCTGAAAGAGAAATAGGGGAAGCCTTGTGGTTATTGAGAAGATCTACATTTTGAGGACCACTGGATTGTAAAGATAATTCTATTATATTGCACATTTTCAATCTATATATTCAGAGGACTTAGCCTGCTGCATGCTTTATAACCTACATCAGATTACTGTAGGTGCTCAAGTGAAGTTTCCTAACTTTGCCTATGAAACAAAACCAAGACACAGTGTCTTGGTTTTGAAAGACAGGTATCTGCCAGGGAAAGCTGGAGTTTCCCTTGGAATGGAGAATGTAAACCCCTCACCCCCGCCAAATTATAATTTTGCAATTAAGGGCTTTCAGGCAAAGATTTGGGAATAGGAATAACAGTTCTTTACTAGGAATATTAATAAATGTAGTAGTAAAACAAACAACCAAGCAAACAAACAACACCTAGAAACCCTGACAGAGTCAGAGCTACAACCTGACACCCTGTGGGTCAGGGTGTTGGACACAGTCCCAGAGTAAATCCTTCTGGAGTGGCAAATATAGTTCTGTTGGAGCAGAGATGATCCTGTAGATCTCACCAGTGATGGTGAGAAGGGTCCAGTCTTCCTCCAGGAATCTGGTGGAACCAGAAACCTTCTGTTCCTACATCTCAGTTTTTATCTAGGTAGGAATGGTTGGCTCCCCCCACTGGGTGGAGCATCTCACAATGGGATGATGGAATGTGTTGTGCCCTTAAGTGAGCCTTAATGGCCCATCAGCAGAAAATATTCCCCTGGAGGGAGGACAGGTGGTGAAAGAGATAAGAAACACTGCCCCAGCTGGTTTTAACAGTTGGCCCATTATCAGGAGGCACCCGCCCCCCTCCACCCAGAATAACAAGAGATAAAGAAAAAAAAAATCTCCCCAACTGCTTTCAACAGGTGAAATAGAATACACATTTTTGGTTCCATAACCTAAGACACACAATTACGAAGCAGTTTAATGGCAGGCCTGAATTACTCTTTTCTCAAGTCAAGCCTCAAGTGTTTAATCGCAAAAATAGTGAATTTCAAAGTAAGATTTTAAAAGCTATTCTCCTTCTGGCAGTTCTTTTATTTCCTAGAGGTGTGTCTGCAAACTATGAGAACACTTTGAGTTCTAAGAAAAATTTCAGCAGTATTATTAGCTCTGGCGTGATTTCTTGTTTGCCATTTCAGAGTTGAATGTTACACTTTCAAAACACTCCTTATATGAATGAAACCAGAGCGAGATTTGTCCAAATAAGTGATTAAAAAAATTAGGTTAGGCAAGTGATAAATTGCCTTTTTTCACTTGAACATCACTTATCCATACCTTAAAAAATGTTTTAAATACTTCTATATCCTTCTTAATTAAGTCAGGCCATTTATTACTCTATGGAAACAGAGAATTGAACGGCAAGCCATAATAATATTCATATAAAGTAATGGGGACTGTGAATCGTGACCGTGCCTTGAAGGCAAAGACAGCCAGTGGTACCCTCTGAGGAAAAGGGTCATCAGACCATGGAGGGATGTGATCCTTTACCTCTACTCAGTACTAGTGACATACACCTGAAGTGCTGGGTTCAGTTCCGAGCTCCCCAGCAGAAGAGAGACATGGACATGCTGGTTTGAGTCCAACAGAGGGACACAGAATCACAGAATTGGTAAGGTTGTAAAAAATGTCTAGGGTCATCAAGTCTGAGCATCAGCCTAGAGATACTATCATATTCACCAATGTCTTGGTTTGGAAGGACGGGTATCTGCCAGGGAAAACTGGAGTTTCCCTTAGAATAGAGAATGTAAACCCCTCACCCCCGCCAAATTATAATTTTGCAATTAAGGGCTTTCAGGCAAAGATTTGGGAATAGGAATAACAGTTCTTTACTAGGAATATTAACAATACAAATGTAGTAGAAAACAAAACCACCCAACCAAACAAGCAAACAAATAAACAAGCAATCCTGGAAAACCCTGACAGAGTCAGAGCTACAACCTGACACCCTGTGGGTCAGGGTGTTGGAAGCAGTCCAAAAGTAAGTCCTCCTGGAGTGGCAGATTTGGTTCTGTTGGAGTAGATGATCTTGTAGAACAAGGGTCTAGGATGGTGAGAAGGGGTCCAGTCTTCCTCCGGGAACTGCCTCCTGTTCCTACGTCTCCGTTTTTATCCAGGTAGGAATGGTTGGCTCCCCCCACTGGGTGGAGCATCTCACAATAGGATGATAGAATGTGGATGTACTATTTTGGGGAGGGTAAGTTTGGGGATGTGTGCTTTTAGGGGTGTCTTAATGGTCTATTAGCAGAAAATATCTCCCTGGAGGGAGGACAGGTGGTGAAAGAGATAAGAAACAATGCCCTACCTGGTTTTAACAGTTGGGCCATTATCAAAAGGCCACCCGCCCGCCTCCTCCCAGAGTTACAAGAGATAAAGAAGAACATTTCCCCAACTGCTTTCAGCAGATGAAATAGAATACACATTTTTGGTTCCATAACCCAAGACAACCAATAAACCATGTCCTCAAGTTTTCTGAATGCTTCTAGTGACTCCACCACTTCCCTGAGCAGCCTGTTCAAATGCTTTACAACCCCTTTTATGAAAGACTGGATCCTAATGTCTAATCCAAACTGCTCCTGGAATAACTTGAGGACATTTCCTCTTGTCCTGTGAAGGTGTTTCTGTTTTCCGTAAAGGTGCTTCTGGGACTGGAATCCTTCTGGACTCTTTTATATGAGACTGATAGAGCTGGGACTGTTATGTCTGGAGAAGAGAAGGCCCATCAACGTATTTACATACCTGATGGCAGGGAATGAAGATGAGGGAGCCAAACTTTCCTCACTTATTCCCAGTGGCAGGATAAAAAGTAATGGGTACAAAGTAAAAAAAAAAAAAAAAAAAAAAAAAAAAAAGGCACTTTCCATATTGTGGAAGTGGTCAAACATTGAAAGAACTAGTACAGAGAAGTTGTGGAGTTTCCATCTTTGGAGATACTCAATAGCTGCCTGGACACAGACCTGGGAATCCTGCTCTAACTCTGCTTGAGCAGAAGGTTGCACCAGATGATCTCAAAATTTTCCTTCCAATCGGAATGATTCTGTGATTTTAGAAAATGTTTTACATTAATTTATGCTTTAGCTTTAACTTGCACTAAAAGTTCTGACAAGTTGTCTCAAGCAGTTTCTTTTTTAAATATATGTCATTAGAAATGTGCTGCTTGTAAGCCATCTGATGCAATGCAAAAAATCTGAGGATGTCTCAACATCTCAGGTTTTCTGAATGAGACAGTTTAAAATTAACTACCACTTTCCATTGCTAGTCACATTCACATCCCAGAAGAGATGGACAACTTTGCTCTGACCATGGAAGAAAAAACATTGTCCCCTTCAAGACACTGTGCTTTGCATGACTAAGATGACTGGAGAATCCTGGCCATTTGTGCAACTATTTCACACAGATGATGCCAAAATAGCTGATTTGAAATGCATTAAATGTGAAAAGTTGGAGAAAAAATACAACATGAATATTAATTTCAATTCCTAATCATAATCAGTAACAATCAAATCAAATCCAGTAACATAATTTTGGCAGACTTCCACAAGCTCCTCTTTTTTTAGAACTTCCTGTGAATTGAATGTGCCAATAATTAAAACCAAAAAAATCTGGCACCAGCACAGTGATTGAAAAGTGTCTCCTACCCCCAGACATTTAGCATATAGCAGCAGATCAGTGTAGCATAATTTTCAAGGGAAGCAATCTCTTTTTAACAGCCTCAGTTATGAATCTGAAGGATATCTAGAACAATCTGTGTTTTCATATGCAGCATACAACTAATTTCTATTAGATTTAACAACATTTTATTTTCTCAGACTGATATAAATGAACTTATCCAGTACATAGCACCACAGTAAGGATGTTTGTATCTCATCCAGCCAGGCTGAGAAGGGACAGACCCTACTTTATGGGGTTCACAGTGATATGGCATACCAAACCCTCCCTTAACACTGTTACTGGTGTGTGATGACTGAAACAAGTCTTTCATATGTTTGAACTAAGGCTTTAATACTTTGAAACTCACAAGTCTGGTCCCCTACTCTGCTCATCCAGCAAGCCCAAGTATGTTCTTCCAGAGCCTTTTTATTCCTGGCACTCAATCATCCAACAGGGAAGTCATTATGGAGCCCCAAAGTACTTCACCACCAAAATCTTCATTGCTCAGCACTGGGGCCATCACAAGCATTATGGCTGAGCATTAGAGGCCAGGGAAAGAGCTAATGTTTCTGGAGCTGGACAGTGAAAGATGAAGTTGAGAACATCAGCTTTTGAGCACAGGATCTCAAGTTTTATGTGGTCTTGTAAACCTGAATGCCTGAAGATGCTTGTTGGCAGCATCTTCAGCCTAGATCTATTTAGGAAACTCTAGCAAGTGCTTGTTTTAACCTCAGAATGCAATGGCACCCTATAAAAGCTTTCTGTAAGAGATACAGGTGGCTCTTGTATGACTACTCCAATGTAAAAATCAATTGATGGTTGTTATTCATCCTATTTAATTACATTTTTAAATAGCAGCTTTATTTTTTTTTCTGTGACAGGACTAGTTTGTATGTATAAGTGTCCTGGCCAGTCTGGGCTCAGGAAGGGGGATCAGTGGGTCAAGTGGATGGTGAGAAATTGCATTGTGTATCACTTCCCCCTCCCCCTCCTTTTATTGTTATTACTGTATTTTACTTTTTTTTTTTTTTTATTATTAAACTGTTCTTATCTCAACATACAAGTTTTACTTCTATTCTCCTTCCCAGGAGAAGAATCCTCCAGGGCAGGGTGGGGAAGAGCGGGGGGTTGAGCAAGCAGCTGTCTGGTGCTTAATTTTCAGCTAGGCTTAAAACCACGGTAATAAGCTAATATATATTGTAAAGACAGTTTAACAACACTTTATATCAGATAATTAAAATAACATGTTTTGAAAATGTTTATATATTCCCCAATGAACAACCCTGTTAAATCATCCTTGTTTACATAATTTTCTTCATAATTAGTATGTTTCATCTCTCTTTTGAAAAGAAACAGTTTTGAAATTTAAAAAAAAATCTACAGAAAGATTCTTGCTTTCCCCATTCCCTTCTGGAAACCTTCGAGCATTATGTGAAATCTTGAACAAGTGAATGGAAGCCAACCACACTGACACACCCACTATGATCTACTATGGTTTTTCATTCCTTTTTTTTCTCCTGAGACAGGTTATGATAGTGAGTTCCCAAAATGCTAACAGATGTGTGGTGTGAAGAGGCAATATGAGATAGAGGGTGTCAATGAACAACAGATTTGCACGTCTGCTTCTTAGCCCTCCATGCAAACACCTCCTCATACTGGAAAAGCACCCAGAATGTGTTACAGAACCTCGTTTGAGTGGCAGCATGAACACTATTTTTTTTTATTATTTCATGTTATACTAGAAATATTGCAAGAGGAGTCTGACTCATCGTTTGTTACAGATGTGGATGTAGCTTTGGCTGTGCCTTTAGCTACCAATATTTCCTCCAGATGTCAAGATCTGCTGTGATGGGAAGCCAGCATGATTGTTTCAATGCAGTCACAAATTCTCACAGACGTTAGCACCACAATGACACTGCGAAAGACTTAGTTGAGCTGTGGGATCTGGAACTGCCAGTGGGAAGAAACGAGCTGGTGAAAGCTACAACTGACTGCAAATCTTACTGCAGACAGCTATACCCTGAGCACCTCCTCCCTCCACACATTTCCTCACATGCCTACACCATATGTCAAATGAGACTCTGGGGTGATTAAACCAGCAATGCCCGAATGCACGAAGTAGACCTAAGTAACTGTTTTATAAACAGCTCCTGCAATCTTGTGCCTTGACCTGAAAGAAACTAAGAAGTCTTTTAATTTGAAGCAGATGATTTCGCTCAGCTGCCCATTGTCATGTCTGTCTTTGTCTTGTATTGTCACAGTTAATTTTCATAACATTGACAAATACGAGTCCTGCGAATTACTGGTCCCACTGTCCATTACCATGCTTTTATCCTGTCAGTGTGATCTGCTGTCATGTTTACCAAATTCTCTGCCTTTGTTTTATCACTTCATATTTCTTCAGCATCCTGATGATTTTGGCTGGGAATAAGTTACCTTCACCAAGAAAGCTGGCCATTTTGCCTAGACAATGCCATGCCCTTTTGGTTAACACCATCTCAGTGCCACTCACTGATGCATGGACAGCAAGGTACCTTTGCTTAACATCTTCCCAGTTTCCTCTTTGGACAGAACTTTGCCTGTCACCACATATTTCATTTCCCCAACAGCCCCTAATGAGCTACACTACCAAAGCTGCTGTAAGGCCCAGGCAATATTTTAAATTCATTTGCATCTGTCTTAGCTCGCCATACCCAATATTTTGCTTGGAAACACAGGGATCACATTTACTGCCAAGGGAGTGATCTATCATTCTTTAAATGAAAAGTTTGGTTGAACCTGTATTCACAATGGCAGTGAACCTTTGTGGTCCATTTGAGTAGTTCCTTTTGAGACGGTCAGTGCATTAAATTACCAGTGAGAACTTGTATGGCAAAACTCCTGTGTTCCTTCTGTTGGCCAAGTGAGTGTCTTGCGGTAGCTAAGTGGGAGCCCAAGCTTTTGTGTTCTCATGACAAATGCCATGCCTTAAAATTTTTCTTCAAGATTTTGTACCTCAGAGACAGATCATCCGCACAGCATCTCTGAGAAGACCAGCTTAAATCATCTGAGCCCTGAAATAGAGAGATCCCTTACCTGGACAGATCTTGCTGTCTGAGTGGCAAAAATGTCTTGGTCCTGTGATGATTTTCCAGGTGTGTGTCCTAGGGTGCTTTATGATGCTTGTACCCCTAATCATCTGTTCTGTATGTGCTGTATATTAAAGTTCTGTACCTTTAAAATGGTTCTGGTAGTGAAGGAGGAGAAAGAAGCAGCACACAGTTTGTTTTGAGAAAACTGCCTGACTCCCACACGGCCTGGTTCCAGCATTTGTCTGAGGCACAGACAGCAGTGGGGCAGAGATCTCCTGTGCTTGTAGTTAGTTTTAGCTAGCTAGGGCAGAGAAGTTCCCTGGACTGGTTTTTTTTTTTTCCTTTTTCCTTGGGACTGTTTAAATCTGCTCTGGACTGAAAAACCCAGAGGAGCAGCGAGGGCTGGCACCTGCGGCCACCGGGCCTGGACCTGCAGAGGGAGTGGAGCTGGTGAGAGACTGAGGGAGCTGAGCTACACCCACAGCAAGGACTGGCTCAGCTTGCCATCTCTCTTTGGAGCAGCAAGAGGTTTTATTGGTTTGTATTATTCATTCTTTGTACTTACGGGCATCTTGTTTGTTAAATAAATAGTTTCTTCCACTTTTCTCCGAGGAAGTTTTTTCCCGGACCGGCTGCAGGGAGGGGCCGTTTGGGTTTGCTTTTCCAGAGGAATCCGTTTAGAGGTTTCCTCCCAAATTTGCCCTAAACCAGGATAGTGTGTTTATCCTTTTCCTATGAGGGTGCTTCAGAGTTCAGCAGCAGGTTGCACCTGCACATGTTGGGGTCCAGATGACAGAAACATTAGAATAAGATGGTCTTGAGTACAGGCTTAGGTCTGGTTTTGGCAAAAATCAGCTCTCACACTGAAAATAAAGCACGTGTAACAATAAACCCTATTGCAAAGTTGTGATGGCTAGTTCAAAAAAGATAAGCTCTTTCATCAAAACTATAGAGTGCTTTTTGATTTTTTTTTTGATGTAACAGCACAAGTATTTATTATTTTTAGTCACTTTGACATTGTATTGAAACTGGCATAATCAAAACTAGTTTAATTACCTTGTTTATGTAATTTATTTATTTACCTTGTTTAATTAATCAAATTAATTACCTTGTTTAATTAATCAAAACTAGTCATAATTACCTTGTTTTATGCTTATCTGACGTGGTTGTGATAATTAATTTACAGTTAAGAATGAAGTTTTCCTTTAATTGAATGCCTGATTTTCACAGTCATAGGGAGATTGTTTTCCAGAATGTCTGTCTCAGCTCCTACTATTGTTGAAATTTTCTAGGAGGGCTAGGAAAATGAAACTAAGAGTGAGTCAATCTCTGGGATAACTCAGCCTGCTCCCCTGACTCCAGTAAAGGACATAGTTCAATATTTGTCCCAGATTAATTTTCTTAAAAGTCCAGGTGATCTCAGATTTAGCATTGAATAACATTGGATCTCAGAAAGTGCTTTTTTTTTTTTTTTCCCCTGAGCTGGAGAAAGACAACTTGCAAAGGGCAAATAAAGAGAACATAACAAAACAGTGGAAACAGGAACATATATGGCCATATACTGGGGAGGAAACCTGGGTTTGCATAGAGATGTGACCTGAACCACTACTTCTGTGTAAGAATACTTTAACTGAAGTTTAAACACATAAAATTTGTGCCATATTGAAGAAAGGATTTTAGAGAGGGAAAAAAACCTCTCTGATCCTCTATTCAACTGAGAAGTTCTTATTTACATCAGCTGATTATCTTGTCCTTACTATTGATTCACTATTAATTTAAAGGATGTTTTCAAAAAAGACAGAACATATGTTAAAAAGTACACAGCTAAGAGACACATGATGAAATTTCTTTCAGCCTCCCCTGAAATGTGCCATTTTGTTACAGCAAAGAGCAGAAAGCAGCCTAGAGATGAACCATTAAAGGATCCAGGCAGCTCTTCACTGCCATATAATCCTTCATGCCTCATTAACCTCAATATCATTTACATAAACTGCTGAACCTTAACACTGCCTCCAATAAAATTTGCAAAAATACATGTAAAGGTCAAGATAACAAATTACAAAACTATAAAATCAATTTCTTATTTAAAGGATGCTTTGCCAATCATCTCATGGTAATTCGCTTGCCAAGGGAGAAGAAAATTATGACATGGACAAAATTATCCTGCCCCTTAATTGTTCACTTACAGATTTCCATGCACTTTGCTTTTGTATCAGGGAAATGTTCTAGTAAGCTGGCATATATTTTCTAGGTGTTGTGCAGTCTCCTTTACAGCTTAACTCCACTGTTAGGTACTATCAGTACCTCTTCCTTGGTAAGAAGTGAAAGGAGGTGTCTCATCAGCAATTACTATAAGATGCTTGTCTTGGAATGGCATCCAGTTAGTGATATTCAAGCCAGAGTTCACCTGGTGGAAATATATTAATCTAAATATTTTTCAGCAACATAGCTAAAAATAAAGTTTTTCATGTTTTTATACTATATTATCATCTACATAGGATTTGGGGGAAAAAAAAGAACAAGATTTCTCGGTAGATAATTTACCACTCTATATGGTTCTCACTGCATTGATTTTGAAATCCAAATCCTGTCATACACAAATACAAAAGTAAATGTCAAGTTATCTTTAGAACTTTTCTAGAACATTCTGGGATCAGAAAAGAAAAGTGACTGTTTTTCAGGCTGCAGATTTTGCAAATATCAGAAGTTAAATTTTCACTAAGGTAATGACCTACTGTTTAGCCCATATGTTTGTTGTTTAAAAATGTTGAAAAATAGGATTACATAATGAAATTTTAGACTCCACTGCCTAGTCAGGCTGTTTATTTGAACTGATATTTTGAAACAGTTTCTTAGGGACCAGCCTCCTGTTGTTTCCTGTTTGCATGCAGTATGACTCAGTCCTCATGCCAACTTGAAGCTTTTCTACTTAATTTGGAAAGTTCAATATTAAGACTGCTCTTTTGAAAAGGCTGCATGTACCTTATATTCAATGCTTTCTTTATTTTTGAGTTAGCACAAAACAAACAAGTGTCAAACCAGTTGCTGCTGCTGCTGGATATTCTCGAGGCACCCCTCTATGCCCATCAAAAAGAGTTACTTCCCACTGCACTAACAGGACCTGGGTGGTTTGGCTGGGTGGAGAGTAGAGCCTGAAAAGACATGCCTTTATCTGCCAGGAAAAGTGGTCAACATTCTACTAAGTATACAGAGCTGTCTGACTTCTGAAGGACACTTGACTTCCTCTAACCATCTCCAGCTAAACGCTGATGGCACAGCAGACCCTGGCATGCTATCACCAGGGAGTCAGGATACAGCTCAGAACCTTGCCAAACCTACAGTGTAGAGACAGCCTGTCTTCACAGCCTTGCCCAGAAGCTCCAAGCTTTACACAAACCCTTTTTCAGTATTCAGGGCTTCCATAAATACTTTGGAAATGTTGGCACCTAAAAAAGTGAGGAGTCCTGCTCTCATAGGTGCCAGTGAGAGTCCTCACCAAGGCCTGAGAACACCTTGTTTTCAGTGAGACACTTGTTTTCTCCACTGCTTTCATGCTGCCAGGTGTGGATGAAAGGAGCCAAAGGGCTGGAAACAGGCAGGGCGGAATCAGGAGTGAGACAGACTTAGACAGAGTTATGCAGGAATTGCTTTTTTTATAGCAAGCATCTGTTTATAGGAGGCAATTTATAAAATAATTGAAGTAAAAACAAAGCAAGGTAAGTTGAAGTGGGCTAATGCGGCATAAAAACCTAACCAGTTCTTTGTGTTTTGAAGGAAAAAATGTCAGGTTGTGGTAAGACGGTCTACTGAAAAATATTATGAAAGTATTTAATATGAAATTGAGTGCTCATTCATTTTACAGTGAGATAATTTTTAATTGAAGGGGGTTTTAACTTTGTAAAGTAAAAAAAAAATTCCAATTACAGAAGAAAGTTATTTAAAGATTTCTCAGAGTAAATTTTTTTTGTGCTTTTGATCATCCTTATTCTGAATCCTGTGTGGTGAAATTTTAGGATTTCATAGGGAAAATTATTAGAAAGATCTGGTTTTCCAGATGTATCAAACTGGACTCTAGAAAATACAAGAAAGGAACTGCATATCACTACTCTGTTCCCTGGGGGGACACTGTCTTGTTCTGGAAGCAATGGTTTGCTAAACTACCTTTACTAATGTTAGAATTAGTGTCCCCAAAAGCCTCAGTTTTCAGTTGATTTAAAAAAAAATCTATTTCAAATGGCTTTATTTGTCTTTATACTGTTTACACAATACTGTCTTGCAATGGAACATGATAGTCAATTACACCTGGAACTCTAAATATTTCTATTAAAGCTTCTCTAAGGTTTTTATTATTAAACAAAGTTCATAAAGTTGGCATAAACAGAAGTACTGTTATCCCACACTTTATTTATCTATTCTAATAGTTGTCCTCAGACAGATCCTCTTTATTTCTGATCATCATTTTAACTTGTGTTAGTGTCCATCATCATTTTTTTTTCTACTCTGCATGAATGGAAGTGGGTATTTTTGTTTGGTTGTTTTTTTGGGGTTTTGGGATTTTTATGGAGAAGCTAACTTCATCGTTCCATCAGGAATGTATCAAGACCAAGACTTTAAAAAAATGGGTTTTGTCTTAATATTTTCCAGTACAATGTTTCTATTTTCAAAATCCTTTCTTTAGCTTTTAGCTGGAGAAAAACGTTTGCATGTGTTTTTCCTGAACTAAACTGAAAGCTGAGCCAGTTAAAAATTCAAAAGCTTAGGATTCTTTTGCCTTCTTATCTTAGAGCACTATCCTGCAAATAAATTCCTGTCTTCCTTCTCCTTCCTAGCTCTCTGAGTTCTGCCATTGTCACCTTGTTGCCTTCTCTGACAACCACAGCTTGGAAGTGTGGTATAATTAATACATTTTGCTATCAGTGAGCTATTTAGTGAAGTAGAGGGTATTACAGATACAAGAAGAGCTGTATTTTACAGTCCTTGTTTAATTTCCTTCCATACAATGAGGTTGATGTCTCTTCAGATTAAACATATGCCTTATGAGGACTCATAAGAAAAAAACATAAAAATGATCAATTTAATTGTAAGTAAATAAAATTCAAAGTGCACCAACATCTAATTCAGACCACACATGCTTCAACCTTTTTTTCATATACCTCAGAAATGTGAGTGATTAATTGCATCTCAAAATTTTAACAAGATGCTTTATAAACTCTTATCCAGAATCAAAGCTATTTCTCTGGTGTGCTTCCTTAGTGGTTCAGATCTTGGAAAGGCAGACATGGAAATGATGAGATTTTCTCTTACTAGAGCTCGTTGTAACTGCTGTCTGCCGCATGTGTGGCCTAAATAGCTGAGCAGTGTTTTCTGTCCATTTTGTGCTTGCAGATAACATACACCCTAGTGAGCAGGCATGTCCAAAAATACAAAGAACATTGTCTTATTGTTGCACTGTTAATTTCATTCTTGATTAGAGTCTTGCAAAGGCTGTAAATCAGCACTAGAGACAATCAGAGCTTTCTTTCATTGCAGTCATTTCATAGTGGTTTTAACTCTTCTTTAGTCTCCACGGTATGCAGGAGATAAAGATTTTTTGTTTTCGTTTTCTGTATGAGAACATAATGTTCCCTCTGTGTCTATCAGCTGTTGTGATAACCAGGGATTAATTAAAGAGTCACTTGTTGCTTCTTCTTATATGCCAAATAGCTTTAATCCCTAAAGTTCCAAAGTAATAAAGACGGCAATAACATCCTGCACACATGGGACGAGAAGAACAGTCCACCTTTGTTCTCATGTCATGTTAAACCACAGAAAATAATAAAATCATAACTTAGAAACTTCCCTTGTGAGCAGTAGTGTGTATGGAGATATACTGAAGATTCTCATTCTCCATGGCTTCTCCACAAGATTTTCTAGCTATGGAGGGCAAACGGTTTACTGCAGAGAGTGGCACAGACCCAGCAGAAAATCTGGTCTCAGCAGCAAAACAAAGATCACTGATCAGCAATTCCAAATAGCTTGTCTTGGAAAGAAGTCATGCATATTTCAGCCAGCAGAAAGAATGCAAGCCTAAAATAAAAAATAAAATTAAAATAATTTAAAAAGCTTAAAAAAACCTAAACAAAAAACCTCCACCCAAACCAAATGAAAAACAACAATAAAACCTAGGAAACACACAAAGCGAAAAAACAAACAAAGAAACCAAAAAAAAACCCACCCAAGCAGCTGAAAATTGTTAAAGACATAGATTTCTGAACCTTGGGTGAACAAGTAGCAGACTGGTAGTCTGATATTTTCACAGTGGTGGCCATTTATGCACAGTGTTTAAACTCCTTTCCTCGTCCTGCTGCATGAAGGTACCACCACAAGAGGCAGGACACCTCAGGGCATAACTGAGCTGTCTCAAGAGTTGTTCTGACCTAAGTTCAGATGCACACACCGGGTGTGACTCGTCTGTGGCTCCCTGTCTTCTCTCTGCCATGGGAATAAGAGCCCAACCAACAAGTTAGAAAAAAGCTTTGGCACCCCAGTTCCCTGATCTAGGCACCTGTGTGGCCGAATCTTCATGCAGCACCTCAAGGTATGGCTGCCTGTATTTTGTTTCAGATGTACCCTGAGACTTCAAGACGCAGAATTTCTTAACTTGTGGTCTGGAGACTATCAGAAAAACTGTGATGATTCAACAAATGCAAGACACTGAGAAGAAGCAAAGGGAAGAAGTTAAAATTCTGCAAACAGATCCTCTTTCCATTGGTTTAAAAGCAATTCACAAGACCCTGGAGAATCCTGTACTTGCAGAGCTGACCTCCTTCAGGTGTGATGACACAGCATTTCAGAATGCTGTGTAGGCAAATCTTTAGCACCAAATTGGAAATAACAGAAGGAGGAAGCAAGCTAAATAAAGGAGGATAATTTGGTGTCTGAGGTAGCATTATGCCAAGAAGTCATAAGGTTTTTTACAGTTACATAATCAGTAGCAAATTATGTTACTTAGGTTAATGGCTTTGAAAATAGTTTTACTAATAGAGCATTCAAAACCTCACTAGAGGAGCTTTAGATGAAGATAATTTATACAAAATACTTGCCAATATCCCACCTCTTTTCAACTCAGGGAGAAATACTTCAACCATGACTAGAAGCAGTGTGAACTGGGGTAATTTCCTGCACTACCCACTATTCGTTGTTCAAATATTTTAACATGAGGATTGACACAAAAAAAGTCCCTCTCTAGAAATAGACAAGAACACAATATCTGGGAAAGATGTTCATTTTAAAGACAGAGAAGAACATTGTGAAATCTTCTAATTTTCCCATCTAATACAAAACCTTTAACCTTTCTATGATTTTAACAGAATCATAGAAAAGGTCTATATCTTTTGGCAAATGAATTTGTCCTAAATACATTAGACTCAAAAGGTTCTAAGCCAAATTCTCTGTACATATAAATGGCCATTGTAATTGATTGGAGAGTGGAAGTTTGGCTGTCTCTAAAATTAAATCAGTTATAAAGAAATAGTACCCTGCACCAGCTTACGCAAACCAAACCAAGGACACAATGCGGGAAGGTCTTTTAGAGAGTCTCAGTCATCAATCTATACTTGTAAATTCCAGTGAAACAAACAACAACAACAAAAAAATTGAAGGGGATTCTCAGAAATTGTTTCTGAAATTTCTCTGAAGTCGTTTCTGTTTACCAGAGGATGCAGCAGCATCAGAAAAAGGCCAATTCATCTCCTTCCAATTTAGTGGTGATGCTCAGTTTTCCAGTGCACTAGTGCTGTCATCCAGTGTTTTGGTAGCGTGAGGGGTGTTGATGAGTTTGCTGGCCTAGGATTTATGTTTGTCTTCTCAGCAGGTAATGTATGAGACAGTCACTTCTAGATAGACCTGACCAATACTTTCTATAGAAACATTTTTATTAATGACTTCAGAGCTCTTTCATCATACTGCGTACCCAAAAGGAGACCTGGCAGGACAGAACATTTAGATTAAATTATGTCAGTTTGAAGAGTCAGACCAAGAGGGTTGAAACCACTGCTGCCTAAACTATTACTCTTGCAGAATGATAATATCTTTATTTTTAGAACATTGAAGCATGTCTCACCCTGGAGCTCAAGCAGCACTTTAATAGTTATTAATGGCAGCTGTCAGGTATGCATCTATTGACCAAGAATGAGTCACACTGGCCCTACTAGAAGACCCAGTTAGCTGGAAATCTGTGGGGCCTTTTTTTTTTTTTTTTCTTCTTTTATTTGTTTTCTTTTTTTCCTTATTTTTATTTTAGCAGCTCATTCTTCTGTAGGCAGTATGATAGTGAATTATCAGAGTGTTTATCTGCAGTAGCCATTAGGACAAACTAAATGAACTTGTTTTGGAGATACAAGCAGGTCATCACCTGCTTTGTCAGTAAATAATAACGTTATGGAGGCAATTTCCATCACTGTAGGTACTCACAGGTTAATTTAGAAACTACCAGCATTTAATTAGTAGTGCAGCCAGCATACTGTGTGGCAAAATCTTATGGAAAACCTTTCAATTTGTTAGGAAGCTAGAGAAATAAATTAAAAAATACTCTTGTTCTCCACTAAAGAGTGTTTTGAAGGTGTCTATTACCAATATGATTGACATTAATGGTTAAAAGGTAACAATTTAAAATTCTACATTACTTTTTCTCCCCAAATTAAATGACTTTTAGACACATTTCATTTTCATCAGGCTGCAATATTTGCATAGGTTTGACAAATCAGCTGCTGCAACTGTCTTAGAGTAATTAGTACAGGCATTTAATACGTGCTTTCCCAGCCAAATAAGGCAACTACAAATAGCATAAAATCTGCAACAACAGTGCCTATGAGGCCTCATGATCAAGCAAAGTCTGCTGTTAGGTTTTTTCGGCAGGAAAGGTCTGCAAGGGCATGCAAACTGCACAGAAAATCCAGCCCATAGCTGCCTGCCTGTTGATAAAAGAGACAGATACAGTGTAGGTCTTCATCCTTTATTTCAGAATGCAATTAAAAATCCTGGCCCTTGCCTAAAAGGTCTCTCAGAGAGAAAGTGCTCTGAAGAGATAATGACACTGACAGAGCCAAGAGGAGAGGTCTCAGGAGACCAAGCTGAAGCCCAGAGGGAGTAGACTTTTGTGACTGAAGACGCTCCCGCCCATGCAGGATTTGTCTAATATTGCTGTTTTCAGGTCACCATTTAGGCCATGCCTTTGCAGTAAAAAAAATGGCACTTTAATGAGCGAGAAAAATGGAGAAAGAGCAGGTAAGATGACAGTGGAGGAAAATAGAGAGAGAGAAGATAGAGAGAGAAATAAATAAATGAGGGAGTATGAAGTCCCTTCGTTCAGTATTGTACTAACCTTAGTACAAATTCCCTACTAAGGTGATCTGATAGATTGTACATTCCCAAATATCTTAGCAGAGACAAAAATCTGCCTGAGCCACAGACCAGCACATATTCACTTATTATATGCTAGACAATGTCCAGTAAAGTGTAAATAAAGTGTACAGGCCCCTGGATGTGAGGATATGCTCTTCTCTCTCCTGATAAACAAGGTGATGATCAACTTTGAATGATGAGCTCTGCTGAATGACCATATTGGCTTCTGCATCTGGCCTGTCCTCACCCCTGCACTGGCACTGCTTGCTATTGAGCCAGCTTATTCTTTGAATATGGTTTAAGGCAAAGCACTCTCCCTCCAGTCTATGCTTCTGCCCATTAAGCCAGAAGTCCCAAATGGGATTCACTTTTCCCACTTGAGAGCTTTGGAAAGAATAGGCAATTATATTACATCTGTCCTGCTTGCCAACTTTGTTTTTGTCTACATGCATGCTCCAATCTGTTTGTTTTAGCTAGCCAGCTGTTTCGTTTTACCTATCTGGAAGTTTCTTGGTATTCCACATCCAGAAATACAACTGCTGTGTGCACTTCCGGCCTCTGCCCCCTTTTGCTTCAGTATTATATGAAAGTTAATATGAAAAGTAGTGCTTCTACCTTGGAACAGTCTTTGATGAATTACTAGTAATAACCCAACATTTAATCCTAAAAATTGGGCTACCTGTCAAGTTTGTCTGCAAAGCAATTTCTTTAATTTTCACTGATAGTCCTCTTCTAACAGGGTCATCTCCACCAGATCAATATCAGCTTAAATGCGATCTGCCTTTGGGATCTCTAGGGGCATTAGCTTGTCCACTCGCTGTGCTCAGGATATTCCATCTTGTTCTAACATTTCAGCTCAACAAAAAGCGTCAACAAGGTAGGTGTTATTACTGGCTTGCCTCTGAAGCTGCATGCTGGATGGCAGCTGTGGAACATCGGCACACAGGCAATCCTATCTTCAATAACTTGTCTTTCCAGTGAGTCCGTGGTGTGCCATTCCCATATTTTGCAGAAAAAGGTCTCTTGTCCGGTACATTGCTAGGTCATGCATTCTTCCTGCCATGCTGTGATTCAATTATCTTTTTCCAGGAATTCTTGTTTACAAAATTTTTCCTTTAAGCAAAGATGTGTCTGAAATTCTTTGGGAAAAGGAGACCGTAAAATGCATTCCTTACCTCTTCATTGTGTGGGATGGTCTCCTGGTTTGTCACAAATCTCTGTGCAGATCATCTGCTTATAAACTCAAGAGGAAATGCTTGTTTTCCTCATGTAAATACCATTTTTTCAATGTAGGAGAGTTTCCCCACAACAGCTGTTACAGTCTTTGGAGTTCTTAGCTGAACAGGAGATGTATTTCGTTCTTAGGTTTATGAAGGCTTGAATGAGTTTTTGTGCATTTCATTATTATTTCAGTTTCCTTTATTCCATTTGTGACTTATGGACAGGTAGCTGCTCCTGGTATTCATGTATATTGTCAGGATTTTGGGCTATTTATTTATTTAATTTTGTAATAGTCTCCAACTTGGGCACAAAGGTCTGATCCTCTTATTAAGAATATATCTGAGGTATCCTGTGACAGTTTCAAAGAACAGGGTTGCAATATTTCCTAGACAATGGTAATTAAGCACTAATTCCTTATCGGAATCAGGAATTCCTGATTTCTTACTTCCGTATAGTGAATCAAGAAAAAAATTCTAAAAAATCAGGACATCAAATTTCAGGAAAAGTCAGCAATCCTGTTAAAACTCCAGAAAGAAGATGCATAGTTCAGCATAATGGTGACTGATAAGTAAACATGGAGAGAGTGAAAGAATATGCTCCCAATTACAAGAAAGTTGGGATTTCAAATTATCTCAAAAATTAAAAGATGAGAACAAGTTTATCTTCAAAGCTGAAAGAAGATAACAGTTCCTTTCCACGATATTTGATTTTCCAGATCCCTTCCATGAAAATATTTGATTTTCCAGATCCTCTTTTTGTTCCTGAGTGGAACCTTTGTGGTGCTTTTATGGAGGCAGAATTGTGCTGGACTATCCTGAGATCCAAACGTGTACTTCAAAAACATCTGGAAAATACATATGAAACTTGAAATCTTTTTGTCTTGTGTGTTCTCAAAGTGATTAGAGTGTCAAGTAAATTCTGATGACCCTGGCTGGGAGCCTTTGCCTACTTCCTCTAGGGCTGAGCATCTCCGGGTAATTCTCTCTGAAATGGAGAGAGTGAAGGTAAAGCCTCAATTTACAATGACTAAAAATGTGAGTCTCTTGCTCTGGTCATTTCTGAGTTGAGAATCCAGACTAAAAAATTTCCTGTTAAAAGCGTTCTTTTCAACTCTTATACTGTTATTCTGTAAACTGTTTTGGCCTCAGAGCAGTGAAATTGCATGAAAAATGTTTCAATCAGTTCTTTTCAGGAGCACTATGATGTAGTCTTTAATTATAAATGTTCATTTTTCTGTTCCCCATAGACCTGAAACATCCTGAAATTACTTGTATTTTATTCATATTTTTATTGTTAGAATGCTTTCCAAGCTGAAAAGCATCTTTTTAAAGAAAAACAAAATAAATAAAGAGAAATGGCTCCTCTTTGTTTAGCGTATTTTACATTACAATGGTTTGTGTATTTCAAAATAAAAATAAAATACTGGCATTTTTCACACAGACAGAATTACAGAAAAGTTGCAGGTTAACTTGGTGTATGGGCTCAAATTCATAAAATAAAATAAAATAAAATAAAATAAAATAAAATAAAATAAAATAAAATTTATCCTTTTCCTTTTGTTTTTACAGGTAGAGGAGCACAATAAATCACAAACTATGTTTGAAAATTATAAGTGTTTCTAGCAGCACCTCCATTAATTTGAAATCATTGGATTTTTACTTTGTTGTAAGTATTTCTCTTGTGATTTTATATGTCAACAGCTATCCTTTGAGTGGGATAGGAAGCATTAGTCAGTTTTGCATTATGCATATAAATATGCATATGTGAAACGTATGTATACATCTGCTATAGTTAGGATGATATTAATCTATGGTCTCACCTACACTTATTCTTATATGTTTATAATGTATATGTATACTTAGAATCTGCCCTGTACACACACAGGTGTGTATATGGAATTATGCCTCCAACCAAGATGCAAAACCCAAATGCTATATTTTTTTTTAATGATGGTCAAAAAGACAATAAGCAAGATGTAACCATTAATATAATTTAAGGTGCAAATACCCTTTCAGAAAAAGCCTCTCTGCTGAACAAGAATTTCACAATATAAGTTCAATATTAAACAGATTTCAGTATGATGATGATGAGAGGAATGGACCTCTTCAATGGGGACAGAATGAGAGAGCTGGGGTTGTTCAGCCTCAAGACGGCTCTGGGGAGACTTTACATCACCTTCCAGTACCTAAAGGGGTCTGCAAGAGAGCTGGAGAGGGACTTTTTACAAGGGCCTGTAGTGATAGGACACAGGGAAATGGCTTTAAGCTGAAAGAGAGTAGGTTTAGGTTAGATAGTAGGAAGAAATTTTTTACTGTGAGGATGGCGAGGCAATGGAAGAGATTGCCCAAAGAGGCTGTGGATTCCTCATCCTTGAAAGTACACAAGCCCGGGTTGGATGGAGCTTTGAGCAACCTGGTCTAGTGGAAGATGTCCCTGCCTGTGGCAGGGCAATTGAAATGAGATGATTTTTAAGGTCTCTTCCATCTCATCCCATCCTATGATTCTGTGGTTCTGTGACAGTGTGTGCATTGACAGTAATCTTTTGGTAGTGTTAAATGTGGCTTCACACTGACAATCCCAGTTGAGTTTATTGGGCATGCTCTCAGATCCATGCCTTCAGTGCCATGTCAGTTCCAGGGCAAGGAGGATCTGGACAGGGAGATCCCATTCTGGATCAGATGGATGGAAAAACTCCAGGGACTTGCTGGACCTCCAAATACAGAGGTTTGGATTCAACTCTCTGAAATGGTTCACCACAGGGACTCAGGGGTTTTAGAATCAGTTAGCCACTTGGGAAAGGCAATGGAGTTGAGGTAGTAAAGCTGGCTAAAGAACCCAGGGATTGCTCTTATTTTATTTTACTGACTCACACTGGGTTTGAGGGGTTGCTGACAGTACAGCCCTCATCCTGCCAGGCACTAGTACTGTATTCACCTTCCTCCTTCTGCTTCCATGCCACTGTCAGTCCATATGGAAAACTTCTGTGTTCCTGGGCTTTTCTATGCCAGTTGGGTAAAAACTTCTCTTCTCCTCATGGTGTCAAGTAATTGGTATTTAGGTCATCCTATCCACCATGCAAGAAGTTTTTCTGTGTAGATATTACACAAGGGGTCAAGATTTCCTGAGGTCTTCTAGAAGAAATGTGGCACTGTTGCTATAGCATAAAATACAGAATGTCCAGAGAAGTAGGGTACTGTGGGAGGATGGATCTATTGGTAGCAACACAAAGTGAGAGTGTAGCCTTGCAAACTCAGTAGACAAGATAGCTCTTATCACAGGTGTGCAACCAGGGAAAAGACGGCCTATGGCACCCTGTGAGATCATACATGAAATATGATAGAAATAGGATCCAGAGTCTGACTGCTAGTGTTTGATTACTCTTTGCAGTAGCAATATATTTTTGCATTTATACTAGAAAAGGAAAGGTATCAAACTGAGAAAGAATGGATTCCAGAACAGATAAAACAGCAAGAAGACCCTTTAAAAGACCCTGAGGAAAGGATACCTTTTCTCTCCTTTCTTACTCTTTGCTGTCAGAAAAACACGATTTCATGAATGACTTCATGCTGATCTTCCCTGCAAACTCTTATGTTGTTTTTCATGCTCTGGGAGTGATGCACTTTCAGTCTGGGACCAGTGATCCCTTTGAACTCACTTGAAATGAGAGATGACAAATGGAGAAACAGATTTTAATCTTGGCATCTTGGCAGTAGATGGTGATGAGTATTCAAAAATGAAAGATGAACTATGAAAATGAGAATTGCGTTTTCTTTTGTCTGGAGCTCCTTGGTCCCCAAATTATTCATATTCTGAGGCTGATTCATCATCTTCCTCCTTTTGTTTAATTTTCTTCTGACTGTCTGAATCCAGTGGGAAAGAAAAAGAACACCTTTAAAACTTTTCATCCTTGATTAATTTTAACTTGAACGAGATAGAAAGAATGAGGCAGTTTTCCCAGGTGCCTTCGTTTTGCATTCTTTCCCTGGGAGCAAAGACACACTGATAACAGCTGAGCAAATTTTTTAGAATGAAAAAAGCAGGTGCCATGTGTGAGATGTTGGTCTCCAGTGAGAGTGGTCATCAGTGCCATGAAATCATTCTCTTGAAAGCCCTTGATCCTGCTGAAAGTTTGATTTTTTTTAATACATCCTTGAAAATATTGCAAAATGTGTTGTGTCCCAAATTTTTCTTAAGGAAAGAAAGATAGATCTGCTCAAAAACAACCCTACCATACCCTGCACATGCTCTCTAACTATGGTTTCTACTTTATAGAACTAACCATTTCTACCATTATTTTGTCAACACATTCACTTCAGGAATTCTAAAATCTGGGTCATTTGAAGTGTGATTTACTGCCTTCTTACCAGGCATAGAGAAGAGCAAAAGGGTCACATCTATCTCTATAAATTTTTTTGTATCTTCTTCATTCCAAATTCTGGTTAAAAACTTCCCCAATTAAACCATGCCTTCTATGGTTTAGCTCTGCTTATTAGAAAAACAATATCACTGTTGACCAACTTCCTTACACTTTCGAAAAATCAGTAATTATTTGTATTGGTTTAGGATAAATTAGGGGGAGAATCTCTAAAAGGGAGTCCCCTCAAACAAACCTCCACCACCCCTCCCCCCCAGCCCGGGGTTGGGAAGGAAATTCTTTGGAGGAGGAAAAAAGTGGAAAAAAACGGTTTTATTGAAAAAGAAAATTCTCCCCACCCCGAGTGGAATGAAAGGCGCAGGTTTACTCAGGGGGAGGGCTCCAAGCTTCTTTGGCAGGCTCCGGGTCTTCTCAGACGTCTCGGGTCAGATCAGTTCCAGAGCCGGTCCTGTCTTGTCAGGGGGAGGGGGCGGGGGGAAGGGAAAAAAGAGGGGGAAAGAAAAAAACGGAGAGCAGGCAACAGAGGCAGCAGCAGCAGCAGCAGCAGCAGCAGAAGCGGCCGTGGCAGCAGAAGCCAAGCAGCAGAAAAAGCTGAAGCAGCCGAAGCCAAGCAGCAGAAGCCCAGAAGCAGCTCTGCTCGGGCAGCAAAAGCCCCGCGAGCAAAACAGTGCTGCTAGACATAACAAAAACAGTCCACTGATATGGGATAGAGGCACTGTCAACCCAGAACATTCCACCCCTTATCCCATATAGTGGACGCACAATAAAACTTTCATGTTACTTACTCAAACCTTGGACACTTACACATTTCCATCTGTCTTACTTGCTCAGACTTTTGACACTTATACGTTTCCTTCTGACATATGAGTCTTACCCCACATTCAGATCTCCCTGAGGTACACATCGTGTTGTTCCATCTTTCTGCATTATCCACCAGGTATAACCCGGTCCTTGAGCAGAGACAACTCCACGGATGGGTTTGCCTGTACTCGAGGTAGGGTTGATCCACACTGTCTTTCCCAACAAACCTCTAACATGGGCCACTGGGACTTTATCTCCATCTACTACATTAAGGAGCTGAGACTGAGCAGGACCCGCTCGGTTGGTAGAACCTCGGGTGTTGACTAACCAGGTGGCCTTTGCTAAATGCTGCTCCCGGTTCTTTAAGGACCCCCCACCCAATGCTTTCAGGGTGGTTTTTAACAACCCATTGTACCTCTCCACTTTACCTGCAGCTGGTGCATGGTAGGGGATATGGTACACCCACTCAATGCCATGCTCCCTAGCCCAGGTTTTAATAAGATTATTTTTAAAATGAGTCCCATTGTCTGACTCAATTCTCTCGGGCGTACCATGCCTCCAAAGGACCTGCTTTTCAAGGCCCATGATGGTGTTGCGGGCTGTAGCATGAGACACAGGGTAGGTTTCCAACCATCCCGTGGTGGCTTCTACCATGGTCAGCACATGGCGCTTGCCTTGGCGCGTTTGAGGCAGTGTGATGTAATCAATCTGCCAGGCCTCCCCATACTTGTACTTAGACCAGCGCCCTCCATACCAGAGGGGCTTCATCCGCTTGGCCTGCTTGATGGCAGCACACGTCTCACAGTCTCGGATAACTTGAGAAATGCTGTCCATGGTTAGATCCACCCCTCGGTCCCGTGCCCACTTATAGGTGGCATCTCTGCCCTGATGACCTGAGGCATCATGGGCCCATCGAGCTAGGAACAACTCTCCTTTGTGCTGCCAATCTAAGTCTATCTTAGACACCTCTATCTTTGCAGCCTGACCTACTCGCTCGTTGTTCTGGTGTTCCTCATTAGCCCGACTCTTGGGGACATGGGCATCTACATGACGGACCTTCACATGTAGTTTCCCTACTCTGGTGGCAATGTCCTTCCACTCATCAGCAGCCCAGATTGGTTTTCCCCTACGCTGCCAGTTAGCCTTTCTCCACCTTTTCAGCCAGCCCCACAGAGCATTAGCTACCATCCACGAATCGGTGTAGAGGTAGAGCTTTGGCCACTTCTCTCTTTCAGCGATGTCCAGGGCCAATTGAACAGCTTTGAGTTCGGCAAGCTGGCTTGACCCACCTTCTCCTTCAGTGGCTTGTACAACTTGTCTCGTGGGGCTCCATACGGCTGCTTTCCACTTTCGTTTCATCCCTACAATGCGGCAGGAACCGTCAGTGAAAAGAGCGTAGCGTGCTTCTCCTGCTGGCAGTTGGTTATATGGTGGAGTTTCTTCAGCCCGGGTTACCTGCTCTTGTTCTTCTTCCTCAGTGAGACTGAAGTTCTCAGCTTCCGGCCAGTTGGTGATCACTTCCAGAATCCCAGGGCGATTCGGGTTTCCAATACGGGTGCGCTGAGTAAGGAGGGCGATCCATTTGCTCCATGTGGCGTCAGTGGCGTGATGGGTGGAGGGAACCTTTCCCTTAAACATCCATCCCAGCACCGGTAGTCGAGGTGCCAGGAGGAGCTGTGCTTCCGTGCCAATCACCTCTGAGGCGGCTTGAACTCCTTCACAGGCAGCCAAGATCTCCTTCTCCGTGGGAGTGTAATTGGCTTCAGACCCTCTGTAGCTTCGGCTCCAGAATCCCAGTGGCCGGCCTCAAGTTTCACCTGGCACCTTCTGCCAAAGGCTCCAGGACAAACCATGGCTCCCTGCTGCAGAGTAAAGCACGTTCTTTACCTCTGGTCCTGTCCTGACTGGGCCAAGGGCCACCGCATGAGCGATTTCCTGCTTGATCTGGGTAAAGGCGTGTTGCTGTTCTGGACCCCAGTGGAAATCGTTCTTCTTGCGGGTAACCAGGTACAGAGGGCTCACAATCTGGCCATACTCAGGGATGTGCATCCTCCAAAAGCCTATGGCGCCTAGGAAAGCCTGTGTTTCCTTTTTGTTGGTCGGTGGGGACATGGCGGTGATCTTATTGATGACCTCTGTGGGGATCTGACGCCGTCCATCTTGCCATTTTACTCCCAGGAACTGGATCTCTCGGGCAGGCCCTTTGACCTTGCTCTTCTTGATGGCAAAGCCGGCTTCCAGGAGAATCTGGATAATCTTCTGTCCTTTCTCAAAGACTTCCACTGCCGTGTTTCCCCACACAATGACGTCATCAATGTACTGTAGATGTTCCGGAGCCTCACCCTTTTCCAGTGCAGCCTGGATCAGTCCATGGCAGATGGTGGGACTGTGCTTCCACCCCTGGGGCAATCGGTTCCAGGTGTACTGCACCCCCCTCCATGTGAAGGCAAACTGGGGTCTGCATTCGGTTGCCAAAGGAATGGAGAAAAAAGCATTGGCAATGTCAATAGTGGCGTACCACCTCGCTGCCTTGGACTCCAGCTCATACTGGAGCTCCAACATGTCCGGCACGGCAGCACTCAATGGTGGTGTCACTTCATTCAATGCATGATAGTCCACAGTCAATCTCCATTCTCCTTCAGACTTACGCACCGGCCAAATGGGACTGTTGAAGGGTGAGTGGGTTTTACTGACCACCCCTTGGCTCTCCAGCTCACGGATCAACTTATGGATGGGGATCACAGCATCTCGAGTCGTTCTATACTGCCGGCGGTGCACTACTGAAGTGGCAATGGGCACCTGTTGCTCTTCCCCCTTCAGAAGTCCTACTGTAGATGGATCCTCGGACAGTCCAGGCAAGGTATTCAGTTGCTGGATGCCCTCTGTCACTACAGCTGCCACCCCAAATGCCCACCTGAGTCCCTTTGGGTCTTTGAAATACCCACTTCGGAGGTAATCTATGCCCAAAATGCATGGGGCCTCTGGGCCAGTCACAATGGGGTGTTTCCGCCACTCACTTCCCGTCAGGCTCACTTCTGCTTCTACCAAAGTAAAATCTTGTGATCCCCCCGTCACGCCAGCGATAGAGACAGACTCTACCCCTACATGTCTTGATGGAATTAATGTACACTGTGCACCTGTATCAACCAAAGCCTCATATTCTTGTGGTTCCGATGTGCCAGGCCAACGAATCCACACCGTCCAAAAAACATGATTTTCCCTAGCCTCTACCTGGCTAGAGGCAGGGCCCCTCTAAGCCTGGTTATCCTTCTTTCCTCGGGCATATGTCTTAGAAGTTCCTTCAAGGGGCTCGGACACGTCATCATCATCACACTTGGCAGTTCGGCTACGGGCAACTGGAGCTGCTTCCCTTCTAGTGGAACTTCCTCTCTGAGTCTTGCCTTCCTTCAATTCACGCACCCGTTGTGCCAAAGCAGCAGTAGATTTTCCATCCCATCTCCTCATGTTCTCTCCAGACTCACAGAGGAAGAACCACAACTCAGCTCGTGGGGTGTACTTCCTCTCCCCATCAAAGGTGCTCCTGTGTTGGATACCAGGGCCTCTAATTTGCACTGCTGAGATTTGGAGAAGGTCCTCTCTAATCTCCTCCCTAAGTTTCTTATGATTCTCCTCCAGCTTATCTTCTAATTTCTGGAGACGTGTTTCCACTGCTGCGATTCTGGCATGTGTTGGGCCATGCACAGCATCTGCATATGCTCGGAGCTTCTTTGCCATATCAAGTACAGTCTCCCCTGTGTCCTCCCGCTTCATTACTGCTAAGGCAGAAGCATATTCTAATGGCCCAAGCTGTATAAGTTTTCGCCACATCACAGACGTACACGGTACCAAGTCTGGGTTCCTAATATTTATGTCATCGGAGAAGATCATCTCTGCCACTGCCATTTCCCTCAAGCGTTGAATCCCTTGTTCTATGGTCTTCCATGGGGTTTGCTGCATATAAAGATCATCTGCACACAGGTATCTTTCTGCCACACTTCCTAGGACCCGTACCCAGAGGCTGCGTGGATTAGCCTCTCTCATCATCTCTTGGTCAATGACTGGATCAAGTGACAGGGATCCCAAATGTCTCGCTTCAGTGCCATCCAGAATTGTAGCCTCTCCTGCGGCATCCCAAAGACGGACTAGCCAGCTAATGATAGGTTCATCAGGTTGTCGCCTGTAATCCTTTCTTAGGCCCCGAAGGTCCTTCAGGGAAAAGGAATCATTGTTGGCTTCTGATCCTGTGCCAGATGCTTTGGCGTCGGATCTTGGTGAAGATGGTCATCTTGGTGATGACCCTTCTCCTGGGTCATCATCGTCCACTGGTCGGTCAGTTTTGTGTGTATGCTTCTCTGCTGGAGCAACTGCCAGGGGCTTAGGCTTACTGTCAGGTTTAGCTGCTAACTCAGGCTCAGGTTCTAGCTTAGCTGCTGGCTTCACAACTGGGGTGCTGGCTGCAGACTTAGTGACTGGGGTAGCTGTTGATTTACGTTCCTGCCCCCCTGCCTCCATCTGCTGCCCTACAGTATCTAGCAGTGTACGATAAACACATGCCAAGGCCCAGCTCACTGCAATAATCCTTTTCTCTTTAGTATTACCGTAACACTTCTCTCTCAAATACTTGGCCACCTCAGCCGGGTTCTGAATTTGTTCAGATGGGAAGTCCCAGGCTATAGGATCAGAGAATTCTTTTAAAATTTGGCCCATGTCTTCCCATTTTCCACTCCAATCAAGATTTCTTCTACTTGGCTTTTCCCTTACATCAGAGGTCTCATTAGCTCCTTTGGAAATCTCAGCTTTCAATTTACATAAACTGCAGACAGTATAGAGGAAGCTTACTAAATTAAATGCCAGAAAGATGGTTTCCTTAACGTTCAGGGAGAACCGAACATTCTCTAATAGAGATATAAACAATTCTGAGGAGAAGAGGGAAAACAGAGGCTGAAAGAACTCTGCCCCTGCCCCTGCTTCTCCCCTCACAAACTGAGTGCCTAACCATAACAACGAACCATCAAGTGTATTTACAGCCTTCCTGTAAATCATTACAAACAAGCCTAGCCCAATGAATATTCTGACTAGTGCCCCACGGCTACATAAACTACGTATTAAGAGCAATACCAGAGCTATTTCAGGATAAGGAAATAGTCCTAGGTACCACAAAGGTAGTAACACCTCAAAAAACCCTAGGGACCAGAAATATTGGCAGGCTTTCACCCCGAATGACATTATGAGTTCAGAAAAAAACCATCCCGATACACCCACAAAACAATCAGAACCACCAATATTATTATTAAGGTTTTTTCCACTTTCTTGGGTTCGTTTCCCAGGCCAACGCACCAAAAAGTGTATTGGTTTAGGATAAATTAGGGGGAGAATCTCTAAAAGGGAGTCCCCTCAAACAAACCTCCACCACCCCTCCCCCCCAGCCCGGGGTTGGGAAGGAAATTCTTTGGAGGAGGAAAAAAGTGGAAAAAAACGGTTTTATTGAAAAAGAAAATTCTCTCCACCCCGAGTGGAATGAAAGGCGCAGGTTTACTCAGGGGGAGGGCTCCAAGCTTCTTTGGCAGGCTCCGGGTCTTCTCAGACGTCTCGGGTCAGATCAGTTCCAGAGCCGGTCCTGTCTTGTCAGGGGGAGGGGGGGGGGGGGGAAGGGAAAAAAGAGGGGGAAAGAAAAAAACGAAGAGCAGGCAGCAGAGGCAGCAGCAGCAGCGGCAGCAGCAGCAGCAGCAGGAGCGGCTGAGGCAGCAGAAGCCAAGCAGCAGAAAAAGCTGAAGCAGCCGAAGCCAAGCAGCAGAAGCCCAGAAGCAGCTCTGCTCGGGCAGCAAAAGCCCCGTGAGCAAAACAGTGCTGCTAGACATAACAAAAACAGTCCACTGATATGGGATAGAGGCACTGTCAACCCAGAACATTATCTTACTCTTATATGTATGTATGTTCACAAATGTATCCTGTTCACTCTGTGCTCTAAATATCTTTTCATGTTTATCTCTAAGTGCTCTCTATGAAGTATTTTGGATATATTCTGAAAAAAGGATATTCTTGTTATTTTTCTTGTCCGAAAAGAAGGTGTCTGAAGTAGATGATGCCATTGATAGATATTGTTGCTTTGCTTTCAGGACAAAGCAGGATTGCGGAAAGAAATACACAGAGAAGTAATGCAAGTAAACCTATTAGTGAACTTATTCCAAAGCTTTATAACCAGTTAATCTATATAACTTCAAAATTTTTCTCACTTGCAAATTTACTTCAATCTTTAAAATACTCTAAATCCCTATCCATAATACCCCTTTTGTTTATTGATACAAAATTCACATCATTTAAGACAAAAGAGGAACCAATGTCTAGCTTAGTGTCCCCCATTTCCTCTTCAAAGGCTTCCTTGTCCATAGCATGGTTCATCCATCACCTCTGCTCTATGTCACCTAGCGACCAGCAGCACCTTCCCCACAAGGGGAGAAATAAAAATTGTGTCTGTTTTCTTCAGAAGTCCGTGGGGCATTTTTAACACTCACCATGTCTGACACCCAGGAGCCTGCTTTGTGAGTGGCTGCACACAGCTTTCTCTGCTGCTCTCCATTATCACGCAATGACCTGCACGAGAGTTTAATATCAGGCAGACAGAAACTTGAGCAAGAATTGTTTGTCCCAGGGGTGGCTTTGTGCTGACCCTATACTAAGACATGATGGTGAAAGAAACAGTCCAACACCTTTGGTGTTAGGCAGCAGGCAAGTACAACCCCAGAAAAGGCAAAGGAGCTTAAAGCAGATATCTAAAAGTTTTACATCTACACTTAGATGCAGTCAGGCTTCCAACATTTCCTTCAACATCCCCAGAAAGAAATAACAACTTCTAAAGTACTATTTATATGGAAGTAAACTGGGTACCTGTAAGACAGATCACTTTCTTGAGTTCCCTGTGTCTTCTTATTGAAGGTGATTGGCTTGGGTTTAAATGGCCAGTCTGACAACCTAAAAGTGAAGGAAGATTCCCCCCAGCTCACACAGCTTGGAGGTAGCTGTACCCATATGCCCTGTCTATTTTACAAAGTGGACTTACCTGTAGCAAAAGGAGGGATTCAAGGTTTTGCCCTAAATTCTTGCAGGATTTGTGCTTTGAGAGTTCTGTAAAAGCAAGCATAATTAAACTATTGGAAGTGGCCTGCCTGTACATCAGCTGAGCTGTAGAATTTCTACAGGGTGACATGTTTTATACACTCAGTGTTTTATAGTCTAACATAGTCCATAGTTAATTTAATAAATAACACACGTAGTATCAAGTTAAACACATTTAAAATTTTGTAAGTTAAGGCTTTTGGTATTGTGTGATGTTAAAAGTTGTGACAAATCCAAGAAAATAGTTATTAGGAAAAGGCAAAGAGAAAGCATGTGGGAAAAACCTAAGCCAGTGTTCTCCCAGATAGCATGTTTAGATTTTGTTTGGCATGTTCTTTGCTGCAGTATACCAGTGCATGATAGATAGGGAGAAAACTTACACAGATTTTACAGAAAACTGAAAAAATTTACATATCTTTTTTGGATACCTAACTACATTTTTTTTGCTGCATCTTCTTTTGTGGCAAATTTAGAGAGTTCTGTTATGAGGATATCCAGCATGCTAACCCTGATCCTCCCAAATCTCTGCCTTTCATCACGTTCACCAAGTTGTTCTGCCTGTTGTTCCAGTCACTGCATGTTTCAGTGTGAAAGCTCCCCATTAGGACACGTATGGCAGACAATACAAGAGGCAAACAGCTCGAGATCATTCATACACATGATATTTATTATAACTAAATGAAAAAAATGTCACTACTGTGAGAAGATGGACTGAATGTTTCTTTTTCCAAGATTTTGTATGCTCTGCTGGGCATGAGACATACTTAAAAATGCTCACCTTGAAACAGAGAACTACTGGTCGCTGATCTATGCCCTGCAGATCACTAGGAATTTTCATTGAAAAGTTTTGAAGTGGGAAACTGATTTTCTTCCACTTACCAGCACATCAGAATGTTTTGTCCATATGAAAAGCATCTCAATTAAGTCAACAGCTTTTCTTGAGATTTTGGGTGCATAGTTAAGCAGATTGTAAAGCTGATTTGACAAGTGGCAGTACTAACATCAGTTTATTTTTTTCTTCACTTGAATAAAATTCATGGGAGATTTTATGCATAACCTGTTCAAATCCAGTGGGAAAATAAATTTTCTCCTTTGCTTCGTATTTGTAAGTCTAACTCACCATTGCATGCTTCAGTTTTACATTTCAAAAGTCACCCATTTTCTTCATGTGCAGTATTTTTGGGCTATGCATCAAAGCCTATAGATTTTAATAATTATGCACTTAATATCTGCTGCAGCTCCAAAACCCATCCTGGTATCTTGTTCTGCGGTCTTCCAAAACTGCCTTTAAAATCAGTGCCAACTTGTCTACAAATTCTGTGCTCTCAAAACATTTTGTGTGGCTTTTTTTGGTGTGTCTAATTTTAAATCTTATGGTCTTTGATGGATGTACAAATTCATTTAATCAGTCAGTTATCCTGCAATATAGGCATCTGAGTCATATGCTCTCCACCAGCCTTTGCTTGGTTAAACACCAGATGGATGAAACAGCTGTATAAATCTTTAATCCCTGTGACAGCCTTTCTTTCATTTATTTTTTGACTTATGTGGTTAGTTTCACTTGTGTGTTCTTCCAATTAGGGAGTTAACTAATCTCTGTCATTCAGATCTATTTAGCAAGCTTTGTCTTTAGCTTAGAAAATTTTACTTTTACATTGATTCTTCAATTTATGCATTAAATATTTAGCCCGCATTTGAAGTAATATTGATGTAGGTGATATTTCTGTTCATTATCTGTTAATCTATCAATATTAGAGATATAATAAAATCACATATTATCATGACAGTTTGTAGTTACGGTCTCTTTCTTTGGAACAGAACTTCCTTGTAAGATAATTCTCTACCTCAAAACTATTAATTTTCTAATCAATTCTGCTTTTTTCACACCGTTCTGGTTTGCAGTTGCACTATTTTTTAATCTCACTATTTCAACATAATAATATAAATCTAAACTGAGAGACAGTGGCAGAACTATCTGTTGAAGTGTACATCTTTTTAAAGGGTTAAACTTAGCTTTTTTATAGATTACTGTCATTTATGAATATAAATTTTGAAACACATTTGAGCACTCTCTAGAAGAATAAAATAATACTTTGTTACCATGATTAAAGGAGATGCTTGTAAGAAAGCATGCATAGTACTAAACACTGAGGAGAATTCCTAAATAGATTTAAAGAGACACAATGTCTCTGTGATCCAAAGACTGCAACATGGGAAATTTCATGCAAAGGCAAAGAACTGTTTAATGCATTTGAATATTGAGGAAAACATAGGAAGAGGATGTAAGCTCCTTTAACCATGCAGCTTAAATAGACAACAGAAAAATTACCCTGTAAGAATGAATTTGGGTTTTTTTATGGAAAAAAAGCATGCTCAGATGGTTGGTGTAGTTAGAGTAGAATCAAAACTAATTTGTGTATTTCCCCCACCAAAGAATGTCTTGTCTTGTCCAGGATTAGAGTAACACTGTAATCATTTTTCTAATAAAACAAAAGAGAATGGGAGGCAAGTGGTGAATATCAATGCTCAGTTAGGAAAGGCTGTCAAGGCACCATCATTCTGTAGAGTGCACTAGCAATGTTTTGGCTAATTTTACAACTCCACTTAGTAATTTAGTTTCTGCGTTCCAAAAAGTACAACATAAAAATCCTGAGATTTTGCAATCAGAAAAGAAATTTGCATAGGGAAAGGAGTGGGAATAAACAGTGATAGGAAAATTAAAACTTTCATAATGGTTATGAAAAACATGTCTCTAGAACATAATAAATAAATCCAGAGTTCCAGGATATCACTCGAGATGCTGAGAGGACAATGAGACTCAACAAGCTATCTCATGACCCTGAAATTCTTTAATGCTACTAAGTCCTAAGGGATGCTTGAAATGATTTAATTCTTTATGTTTGCTCGTGTGTTCAAAGCCTGCGGAATGGGATAGGAGTTGGGACCAAACTATTCATAGCCAGCCCTCTTCTGCATGTGAATAATACACTGTCTAAGTGATGTAAAGTGAGTGCGGCTGGGAGGACATGTGATGTTTCTCCCTTCACCTTGGTATTTCAAGGATATGATTTATAATAACCTCATCATTTCAAGGTTGGAAGTTGACTGAATTCATGCTCCCTCCTTAATAGCTTTTCAGCCCTGTGTGCTTTTGTTATCATGTCTCGTATCCACACACGCGGGAGTTTTTATCAAAGTGAGAGGAATCAGAGTGACCACAGTGTAAAGTAATTTTGTTCAGAGAAGAGACTCTTGGTGATTTCTTCTTTGCAAGGTAGCCCAAAATACAGAGTGGTTCATGCCCCTGTATAGAAATACAATCTCACATAACCAATGCTTTGATGTTTTTGATGTGTTTCAACCATTTCTGAAGTATTTCTAAGCATATTAGCTGTGATATATGAGTGCATTCTTAATGTAGGGAAATAACCTTGAACTTCAACTACATTACTGGAAGAAAGGATCTATTCTTCATTCCAAAGAGATGTGTAAGAGTATTTAATGTAAGGAGCATTTCTCATTTCAGCTCTGTAGAAATATAAATTGCCTATACCTGTATAGAAACCCCCCTTTGAACTTCCAGCTTGATATCAATACTTATTTTGCTTGCAGTGTGATGCCAGTTACATGTCCCTTGTTTATTTTCCTCTGCATCTGCATGCAAAAAATTCCTTCCTATCAATATCAGTTACTCACATGTAGCCAGAAGAGATTGGATCTCACCCCATTCCAGCAACATTTTTCAAACTGTTATAGCTATGAGTTGAAATCTCATTTATTTTATGACCACAAATTCCAAGAGGGAACACGAATAATTTCTTTCTCATGGAAAGAATTTCTAAGCCTCTGAGATGATGCGACACTGTCTTTCCCAAGGGAAGTAGCTTTAAAAGCTACTAAATTCTCAAAGAACTTAAAAGAGGTTTAAGTGTCTTTTAAAATTGAATATGTTGTAGATATCAACATATCTGGTCTTCTGTTGCTATGGAACTAGGAAGAAACTGAAATCTCTTCCTTTACTTGATTTCACTGGTATAAGACAGATAGTGACACATAGGAACACACTTTCTGCATTAAGATTTCTAGAATTTTCCTCATATTTTATCTGTGCAGTTTGAACTGGTTACTGCTGTCCTGTCATTCTAAAATAGATAGAATGACAATTAAATATTTCGTAAGCTTAAGGTAATCCTCATTGAACAAGACACACTTCTGTACTTCTACTCCACACAGAAAGATGTACTTGATATTCATTAATACTTTCTCTGTGTATTTCCTGCTTTTAAATCTGATAACTCTTAAAACCACAATGAAGGAATCAACATTAAATATATTTTTAATAATCCCATTGTGGTTATCTTTGGATAACATAATTTATACAGCAACTGTATATCATTCTTGGTTTTTTTACCCTAGAGGTGTGGAGGGCTTCATTTCAAGAAAACTAAAATCCAAAACGCTGATATTGTGTCCAAACAGACAGGAGACTCAAAACCATTTTTTTTTAGGGTTACATTTTGTAGGAGTCAATCATGTTTATTATTATCTACAAGCCAGTGGCAGGTGTCCAGAAACTGCAGTCTGTACTTTTTTATTACAAATGTGTGCATCTACATATAGGCATTTTAATTTCTACATGCACGCACACACATCTAATGCATGCACCTACTGGCTTTTATGTGAAAACATTCATGACTATGACTTGCTGATTGTTTTCAAAGACAGTGTAAAAGATTCACACCAATATTTTGCCATATTTTCCTGAACACATGCATGTGTTCAGGAAAAGTGTTGCTGATAGCATCTTGGAGAAAGCCTCTGAGCCACAGACATTTCAGTATGTCACAGCTGGAAGAATAGTTTATGTAGACACTCAGCATTAAAATAAAACAGTTTTATTTGGAAGATGGAATAAAGCATCATATTCCAAAGGAATTCCTCAGAGAGGCACTCCATATTTCAGTTTCAAGGAAGTAAGCTAGCAGACAACAGAACATCTTATTTGATAACCTTGTGCATCTTCTCTGTGAATCTGAGAGCACTGCAGTTCAATAGTGGGACAGCAAGTGTTTCATTTGCCATGAAATGTAAGGCGGAAAATTCTGTATTAGTGGGGGGGAAAAAAAAAGCTTCAGTGTTAGTTGGGTCCTGGAGTTTTTTGTTGTAATTGAGAATAGGTTGAAATGAAAGACCTTAGCAGTCCTAGGATTGTTTCAACACAGCTGATTACCTGATTGTTTTCAACTGCTTATTGCCAGAAAATAGCACATAGCACATAAAAATCACATATTTATACATTGAACTAAACTTCTGTTTTGTCTGAAGCTCTGTCATCTTTTGCTTGCTTCCTTTCCCAGAGTTTAATGATCAACCAATTTAAGCCATTTAATATCCACTTCTTATGCTAAGTAATTCAATTCTCTATTTTTTTTTTTTGTTGCACATGTAAAGATAATAATATCCACCTAGGCAAAAGTATCTGCCTTGTACAAATATTAGTCATCCTGCTGCAGGAACATGATGTGACAAATATTACTGTTTACCTACAAAAGACACTGTTTCCCTATGAAATCAACAGTCTATACATTGAATTTCTTGATACATGTGCAAATTATTACGATAGACTATCCCTATTTGTTATTTTCTCTTCTGTTACTTAACATTTGGTTCTATAACTATCCTAAAACATATAACTGAGATCAGCTTGATCAGTATTTTGAGAAAATGTATTTTAAGATGAAGGTTGATTTGTGAAGGAATGATTCAGCTAGAAACACACACGTGGTACAAGTGCACAGAATTCATGGAAATGTGGTGGCAAATGCTCCCTAAAGCCCCCTTGTAGTACAGCCAAATGGAAGGAGTACACAGCGTTGTGAGACCACCTCATAGAAACTGACTAGGCATTTGAAGATAAGCATGGCTGGTCCATATTTAGCAACAGGAATCTTATCCACACCCCCTTTCCCACAGCCCCACCACATTTTTGCAGTTTGCGTTTGGCATAGCCAACAGTGGACTTGTCCATGGTACCATACACCTGCCTTGCCTTTCACTCTGGCTCCAAAGAGCTCTCAGTGAGGATAAGGAAACTGAGAGTAATTTTTCAGTAAGTAAAATATCTGAAACTTCTTTTAAATAATTAATATTCTAGGCTACAGTGGTCAGGCTCATCTTGGTCTCAGTTACAGTTCCTCAGACCTGCTGAGTCAGTGTAGATAAATCTCTTCAATAATCAGGGTTTCATGAAAATAAGGTAATGATGTTAATTTGGTTTGAGAGGCATTTTTTGATCTTCTGATGAAATGTATTCTGTAATAAGCAGAGAGTTTATTACTCAGAAAGTATAATAATCTTTCCATGTGGCAATATTCTTGAAAATCAAAGAAACTTTCAAGACCTGCCTTTCTACAAGTTGGGAACTGAAAGTGTTTCTCCTTTCCCTTGTTTTATCTTGCCTTTTTGAGCCTGTAAGAACCAAAAAAAAACCAGGGTAGACCATGATATCCACAGATGTTGGCAGTCCATTTACACAGGACAAAGCTGATGAAGAAGGGAAACAAAAGGGCTTCTGGAGAAGCAAAGTCAAAAGTCAAAGAGATCAAATAAAAACAAACTGCTGCTCAGTCCAGCTAAATAAATAATAGCAATACATATGACAGATGATACCAGCCTGGATGAAACAAAGAGTGACATTTTTTCACACCTTGTTTTTTTAAAACTCACTTCTCAGCCAAAGTAGATAACACTCCAACTGAGAAAAAATTATTTGCCATGAGTCTTGGCAATATGGAAAGGGAATTTTACATTGAGAAATTCTTGGCAGAATCTTCTATTTCCGCTTAAGGAATATTACTTGGCTCTAGACTGAGATGATATGGATGAGGGAAAGACAATGAAAGAGCAGATGATAAAGAAGGAAAAGGAAAAATATTTTTTTATTATAAATTTAAATTTACATTTGAATTTTAGCATTACTTATATGTTTGCAATTGTGCAAGTTGTCTGCTTTGTAAGTAACACACATGCATTAAATACACTTTCTATGTAAACAAACTAGTACTGATCTGCACTTTATCAAAAAATATCTTCATGATTGTCCATTTCTAAAAGGGAGGAAGTGTTAGTCTGTAAGGTCTTTAGGCCACAGGCTGGTCTCTCTGACCTTGCTGCTTAGGGAAAGCCACACAAAAGCCAAGCACTATTTACTGTGATAAGGTCTCTGAATGATACAGAAGAAATTGTTCACTCAAAAAGAAACAAGCAGTACATACACAGGATTATTTTGTTACCATTGTTTAGGCTTCAATTCAGCAAAGCACTTGAGTATGCTTTAAATCTATTAATTGTTGTTAATTAGTTGAGAGACTCGTGTAATACTGACAGCTTACCTTTGAAGATACACTATTCAAATTCTCCACATTGTACAATGAATAAGACTTTTTCATGGGCTTCATTTTCTGTCTCCTCTGGCTTTTCTTCTTTCATGCCCAGAGTAAGGACTGTTGCACTATGCTAGAGGTAGAAAGAGTCTATAACCTGCACCTTTTAGCAATCGCCTTCAGTTTTATTGTTGAATTTCTGGTTTTCAGTTCTGTGAAGTGCCTGTGCTGGGCTAAAATTAATTGTGACTGAAAAAGAATGGCATTTTCAAAGTTGTTATGACAATCTGCTTCCTTCATTGAGATGCATAAGGCCTAGATATTCCATTTTTTTCCAAGGCCACTTGCGTAACTCTTAGCAAATATATTGGCTATGTGGTTGATGACTCAATTGTCCTGGAAAAAAATACTGCATTGACAAATCTACTTGTACTTCTGAGTGTCACCAAGTAAGAGATATTCATTCTTAAAGCAGGCATTTCCTGCCAAATCCTCAATCAAAATTATTAGCTACAGTTAATAAAAGCAGTTCTATGGGGACTTAGTTACCATTCTCCATTTTCAAGTTAGGAAGACTTTGAGTCAAGAGATCAATTTTATGTATTCCTGAGCACCTAACACTGATAGGTCAGATTAACATACTGGTTGAATGTTTCTAGTTCTTCTGAAAGAAACACAGCTCTTTCAAAGACTAGCTTTTCATCCAATTCACTTTTTTTCCCTTATTCTTTGAAGGAAGGGAGCCCAAAGAAACTCTGTTAGTGATTTTCCTTTCCTCACTTCGAGCACATGTGAATTGAAACCTTAAATTTGAAGCATTCACCATGAACAAAAAGAAATTTGAATTATTTCTCAGTGCTATCTATTAAAATTCAAACTTGATTTCTATCAGCCACGGTTTTCGGGGGGAGACAGGCTTGTCTTTGTCCTCTTTTGCACCAGAACAGGCATGCCACAATAATTTTATAAGCCCTGTGTTTCTTCTAAAGCTAGATGCAAAGCAGTGCTTCAGTAGCTCCTGTGAAAATATAAAGCTACTGTTTGTTTGTTGTTTAACTTACTTTTCCTTTTTTAATTTTTCCTTTTTAATTTCTCCTCCTTCATTGAAGTAATATTTTCCAGACAATATAGTAGACGTGGGTGGATTTGGACTAAATGATGCTCACATTTAGTACTTTAAATAGCAGTCAGAACTGGATCCATTGTTAGAATCGATGGGAAGAGGCAGAAAGATGGAGAGTTTCACTAGGCTGCAGCAGTCAAACTAAAGAGGTTCAGTCAACCAGGGAGAACAGAGGAGGGATTTTTGGATAGACTGAACAAGAATAGCCAGATAAGGACTATGTCAAATAAGGCCACAGTGTGAAGAATGAGAATGAGGACTGGAGGAATGCAGAAATGTGGAGAACTTGAAGTTATTGGGTGAGCGGTCAAGTCAAATAAAGACATGGAAATTTGGATAAGGCTTGGAAGGAGTCAGAGAGTGAACTTCAGAGCTGCAGAGCTTGAGCTCTCCAGGATAAAGGAGGGCTTAGATGGGAAGGGATTTGGAATTGAATGAAGCCTCTCTTGTCAGGACAAGTCTAAAATCAGAATGAAACAGAGGATAAGAAATCTCTAAGAGGCAATAATGTGAAAAGCCTGTGTTTGCCTGCTAGCCAGTTTTATTAGGTCCCTAATACACAATGACAACTGTTACCAAAGCCATAATATGTACAGAGTACAGTTGTCTTTGGAGAGATACGGGCATAATCCTGACATGTCTGAGATGAAAGGTTAAATGTTGGATGGATTGGTGAGCAGGTGCCATCATGTACTGGGAAATGTAGAATCCTCTTTTTGTGGTTTAAAACCAAATGATAAAGCAGTGTCTAACTAAAATTGGATACAAAAACAACTTAATCATAGATAAATGCAACTGTACAAATTTTTGTACTTGTCTGCTCTGCAAGTGGGATGACATTGTCCAGGAGACAAGTTGGCTGAGTTAGGCTAGATGCTAGCCATGCTATGCACAGACCTTATCCAGGCTTGGAGTTCTTTGGGTCCTCTCCTGATGATAATCTCATGACCATGAGTTATCTGATTTGATAGACAAAATCAAATTCTTGGTTGTGTCATTGAAATTTGCACAATGCCCAAGAACTGTCACCGTTGCTTTGTGCTCGCAATCTGCTTGTCTCAAAGACTACACAACAAGCATTAGGTTGCTTACTCTCTTTTGTCCTTAAAAGTAGGTTACTCCTTTATCCTGTTGAGTTAACTAAAGTCCATATGTTAATAGTATGTCAACAGGACCCAACCTGTGTGAACTGCTAGACTTCCACTTTTTTTTTTTTCTGTTGACACACCCATAAATATCCATAGTTCCATGCATTGCCATGTGTGAAACTATATATACACATTGAGACATTCTCCAGATCTTAATCTCTGAACTGATTTGTTAATGCCACTGATATGAGAATTTGTCCAAGTAAAATTACTCATTACAAATGTGACATTATTCACATAGTTACAATTGTCCAGTTACTCGCAACCTCATTTATCATTCTCAGTGCTGTTGAGCACCAGGGTCAAGTTTAGGTCTTTTGTGGAAGGCACTGCTTGCCATCTAGTGCCTTGCCCACAGGTTGTTATACATGTATTTTTGTACACCTGCCCTACTGCAAATCTCCTCACCACTCATTTTCCAGCAGTCTGTTGTGAGAGTCATGGTAGCAGAAGTGTTTGTGGGTGGATGGCATATGCTGGCACTACATGTAGCACATAGCAGCCCTCTAAGCACAGCAAAACAGATTTGGTATGTCATGATGTCTTTTTTTGACCTTGGTGGCCCAGATGGGTTACCCAAATATTTCCATCTGCGTTTTTTCCATTGTTTAATTCATTCCCACACAGCATTGGCTGGCATCCAGGAGTTGATATGGACATCCAATGTAGTCCTGGAAATTAAAGCAATAACTAAAGTGGTTATTCTGTTCCTAGTATTTCAGTTGCTTTAGGGACTCCAGCACAGGTGTTGCAGTTCTCCTCCTTTTGGGCTATGTGGCTAGCTTCTCATCCCCAGCATCTTCAAAATCCCAGTGATTTTCTTCAGTTTTCATCAGCAACCTGCAGGATATTTTGTACTCTACCAGCGTCTCAGATATGGCGCAGGGTCACTGCTGCACTGCAACTTGCTTCACTTGTTGAAAGGCTTACTGTTATTTAACTTTGATTTGTGCATGGAGCACTTCATCCTCTCTTGTTACTCTCGTCCTTTGGGGATAACTAAAGGCCGTATCCTAACACCTTTTTCAACAAGGCGAATTTTACTCTAGCTCTTGTTTGGTGAAAAGTAAGAGTGATTTTCTGCTGCGTGCAAGGATGAGGGTTCTTGAGACATCTGTAAGGCAAAGAGAGGGTTTTGAGTTGAGAGGAGAAGGTTAGATCAGGTGTAGTGCCTCAAAACATGGCTAGTTACAGTCAGGACTCTGATTTCAGGAAAGTGGTGCAGAGGGGAATTCTCCCATTCCCTTCCTCCAATCCATGTAGGATAACTTCCAGTTTCTTTACCCTTTTGAAAACATAATTGTAACCCTGGAAATACAATAGGCTAATTACCATAAGTCTGTTAGGTAATATGATAATTCTATTAGGTATATAGCATATTTTAGGCTGTTTGGTAAATAGGCAAGTGCATTGAGGGTGGTTGGGCACTGCAAAAGGCTCCACAGGGAAGAGGTCACAGCACCAAGCCTGACAATGTTCAATAAGTGTTTGGACAATGCTCTCACGTGTTGTGATTCACTGGGAAGTGACAGTAATTACTGGCCAACGTAAATCATCAGCCTGCTTTTAAGAATATTCCCTTCAACACACAAAGAAACCAAGTAATTCGCAAGGACTCTGTGTGAAGATATTCTTACACTGAAATGTTACCTAATAATTTAAATACGAGTGATAACATTTTGTTTACTACATTGGGTCAAAAGTACTTGCCTTTAGTCAATGATAAATTGATCAGTCCTACACACAGGGAGAGTATCTCACACTTTAAACCAAGCTATACTGAACATGTGGCAAATATATGGGTTTACAATATCAATAATGGAGAAAATTTCATCATTTTCTCATCAGGTTTTCTCATCAGGTTTTCTCTATTTTCTGCACTTTAAAAATCTATTCTGACACACTGAAAGCTATATGGTAGCTGAATCCAATAAACTATTCAATCTTTTTTTTTACTACAACACCATGACTCTGGGAAGAAAAGCCTGAGAAATCTAATTGAAATTGTCACTGGCTTTATTGAAGAACAAAACCTCCCGTTTTTCTGATGTCTAATAATGGATTGCACAAGTCTGTATTTTTAATAAATTTTGGACTACAAAGAAAAACTCACATGAATACTTGAGGAAATACTGGAGCCAAAACTGAGCAAAACTTTTCTTTACACACGTGCTTAAAATTCACCAGGCAAAATTCCTTTTGCATTTCAGCTGATGAAAACAGTACTTTTTTCAGGTTTTTTCCTCTTTTTTTTTTTTTTTTTTTGTCTTCTCCAACTATATTCAAGTGAGGAAACCTCTTTATGGCAGGTACTACAACGATGTTAATGGTGATAAATTGAATTCCCTAGCAACCAGCTAGGGAATTCTGTACGCAACATACTACAGGACTCCCAGCTCAAACTGGGAGGCAAAAATGCACACTGAGTATGTGCAATAGCCAAGGGCTCACAAACAGCCTTCTGCAAAACATATCTGCACCTCTCTGCAAAACTCCAAGTGCATTCAACAACTGCTAAAATGAAGCTGTTTATGCTAATTTTTTCTAAAATATTATCTCATATTTTATCAGTCATTAAATAGGAAAAATATTTGAGATGAGAATGGAAGTTCTTATTAACATTTTGTACTTATATATGCCTCCCTTATATTGTACTTATATATGCCTCCCTTTTTTTACAATCTTGTGTTGTCTTTGGTATAGAGAATATTTTTTCAAGTTTTACACTTTCTGTGGTCAAAAATATCTTCAGAGCACTGTGTGAACAAACATAATGGTATGATGAAGGAAGTTCCTGCCTGCAGTTCATAAAAGCTCACCAAAACTTCTTTTAGTGATCAGCTGATTTTACTTGGTGATAGATTTATAGAATGGAAAACCAGCCATGGTATAATATAATTCAGATTAAAAGCTGCTAAACATCCCATAAGAATAGAAATTTGAAATTGAGGACATTTCTCTTCCACAAGAACAAACATTCTTCAAAACTCTCTGCCCTAAGTAACTGCTGTGGTTTAACCCCAGCTGGCTGTTAAGTACCATGCAGCTGTTCACTCATTCCCCTACGCTGGCACACTGGGGAGGAGAAGCAGAAAGAAAAGGTAATCCTTCTTGGTTGAGATAAGAACAATGTAATAGTAGAAACAAATCATTGTTGTTAACATTATTATTGTCTTTGTGTATTTGCTAATAATAGTAATAATAATAATAGTAATTGCAAGGAGAGGGAGAGAGAATAATAGAACCCAAGAGAGACAAGAGCTCACAAAACTGCTCCCCAACCACTGACCGATATCCAGCCTGTCGCCTCTTCAATCCTCTTCCAGGTAACTCCCCCAGCTTACATATATGTCCTATGGTATGGAAAATTCCTTTAGCCAGTTTGGGCCATGTGCCCTGCCCATGCTTCCTCATGGCTTTTTATGCAGCTCCTCACTGGAAATTCATGGGATACTGAAAAGTCTTTGAATTCAGGCAACCTCTAGGCAAGAGCTGAAACATTCATGTGTTTTCAACATTATTTTCATACTAAACCCAAACCACAGCATTGTACCAGCTACTAAGAAGAAAATGAACTCTGTGCAAGCCAAAACCAGAGCACCAATCCATCTAACCTGAGTTTACTTTTCTTACAAGGCATTCTACAAAGATATTTTGACTGAAAAGTTTTAGACTGCGAGACTGATGAAGACTGTAAAAATTTATATCCACTTTTGAAAGCCAAAACTAGTGAAGGAAGCATACAACACAGATGTACTTGAATCTGAGTTTTCACATGATACTATCACGAGTTTGTCATGTTACTTCCTTTATGAAATACTTATTTTATTCCATCATCTACCCAAAGACCAATTTCAGCCCTCCTGTTCTTGCCCACACAGTAACCTAAAAAACATCTCTGTAGGATTAAATTAATTATGTTTATGTACAATCTTCTCATTATTCAATTTGTGAGTTTTCTAAAAGATGAAACAAGTTTACTACATGGGACAGACCACTCTTCAATCATGATAAGAAGTGCTAATTAAATCCCTTACTGCAAATGAACATTTGTATTTCATTGTCTTTGCAAATGTTACTGTTAGGGATCTATACCTGCAGTACTCAAGATAGATGTTTCTAATTCTTCCCTGCTATTTATAACAAGGCAGTCTGTGATCTTACTTTCCTTACAGCCTCCAAGATGAAATTATTTTTTGGTCATTATGAGTCAAGATGCATTATTCACCTGGAATTTAGAATGATTTTTTAATACTGTTTAAAGCTCCTATAGCTTTAAATAGCTTTTCATTTATTCTGTACTTTTATTTGGATAGGTCTTAGAGCCTTTATTAAGATTGATGCTCCAGGTTCTAAAAATTGGCCAGTCACATACAAATCTCCAGCAAAGTGTAAAATATCAAAGACACTACCTCAGACACTGGTGATGGCCAATAGAGCAAGAGAATATGCAGAAGTTTCAATTCCCATTTCCTGAACACATACAATAAGATACAGACCAGGTAGATAAATGAGAACCTGTGATCCACACAATACCAGTAACTTCACTCAACAGGTCCTTCTGCAAGAGGCTGCATGTTTAGGAATGATATTTTAAGAATTTAGATGAACAAAACTTGCTTCATTGAATGCTCGTTCGTTCCACTGGCATCTTCATTAGAGAATTGCATTCTGTTCCAGATAAAATTGTTTTCCTTTCAATTTGAAGGGGGACTATGTGTGCAGAATTATTCCTTTTAATTAATCCTTTTTTCGCAGTTAAAATACATTTTGCATTCAGGATTTCTGAAACGGTTTGCATGAAAAAGAGCCTAGACAGTGCTTACAACCTGGCAGATGCGGTCAACTTTTCAAATCTTTAGTTTCTGTGTCACAAAGCTGTATGTACTTGTAACCTGCACTTACAAGCACCTGATCTAAAAGGAAAATAGTATTTTTTTTATTATTTTCTTGAAGCTAATGTTCTATGGCTTTTTAGACTGTGAGGGTTTTTTCCAGATTTTAGAAAAGGTAAGCATATTTAACTGATTATGGTGGTTTTGCTGAATGTCATGTGAAGTTTATTACAAAAAGTGAAATATTTTCTTCAACTTAGAATCTATTTGTTCAGCAGTACTCAAAATACCTTCTTTCTATTAATTAATTAATTATTTCAAAAGATAAAGCAGACAGATTGGGCAAGATTGGTATCTGATCATAGGTTAGGCTTCAAGAGTACTGGCAATCTGGATTCATATTTCTTTAGTTTAGAAGTGCAAAATGACTCAAATTTTCCACAACTGCAAATTGAAAGTCTTAATTCAGCCCTATTTATTTAAAAACTTTGGATATATAACAAAATTTTAGCTTTAGAAGTCATGTAATAAAAAGCTTATTTTGATGGCAACCAGTAGAATGTGTAAATCTTCAATTAAATATCCAGATTTGATATGCAGCCAAAAAATGAATATTTCATCTGTAAAAATATACTGTATTCTACCCTTCTTAAGCATAAAAATCATAACAGACAAAATGAGACTTAAAATAGATTAAAATTGATGTGAGAAAAGACTTGAAATTACAAATGTTGCATTGCCATCCACATAAGTATTTTCTTTTAATTTAATTATAATAGCGATCTCTGTATTTATATCAAAAGTTTATCTGAACAGACTAAAAATATATGGTATGGTTATGGTATACAAAAATAGAGTCTACGCATTTATGGAGACTAATGATAAAGCTCATAAGTGAGGAAGCTGGAACACATGGAGTGAAAGATGTCCTCCCACTAGACAGCTAGGATTCAGATGCCCATTAAAATCTCAGCAACACAAAGGATACAACAAGAAGTGATTTTCTTCCGCTATTTCACCCTGACAGTTTGCAACAGCATGGAATATTCTGAAGTGTACATTATAGAATGAGTCACTCCCGTTGACAATTTTGGCCTGGTCTCCCTTTTGATGGCTTCACCACTCAGTATTTCATTTAAGATCTACCCATAAAGAGTTTGATTCATGCATTCCAAGCTACCTGACCTTGGCTTCAAGCCATTACGTATCATACTTTACCTGTACAATTGAACAGCAAATAAAAGAATCTTCAAAAATCAACATTAAAGGGAGCTGAGGAAAAAGTGATGAGATTAATTAAATGAAAAACTGTTTACAACAAAATATGACAAGAGAGATAAATGAAATACTGATCATTAATAAGAGATTTATAAGAAAATCTGGCATATTTGGAAAAATCCATAAAATAAAAGACTAAGCTATCTTTTCATGGCCAGAGTAAAAAGGAAAGCAATCAAACTAGGAATGCTACATGCTGTGGAATTAATTACCCACTTCTACCACCTTGTGGAGACACAATATTAAATAATATGACAGGTCTGTGCAGGAGAGAAGAGCCATCAAGTGACTATATAATAGGCTGACACCTGACAAACATGTTTAATGAGCTATTATAACCTTCCTGTGAAGAAAGGACTCTTCAGGAGTATCACTCTGAAGCATAAATGTGGATAGCTGTGGGATCTTTATGCTGATTAAGTGCTGTGGATCATTCAGCATACATTTTATTTTCAATAATATCAGCTTTGCAACTAAATAAAAAGATCTTTTAAGGGAGTGCGGACACTTAATTCTCCCACATGGAATGAAAAGTCTCTGCAGTCATCTTAGTATCATGATTGTACCTGGAAGAGATAACAACTATGGACACAGATAACAGGATTGACTTTTGTTTGTAAATTGTCAGCAGTCACAGACAAAGTCCTGAATTGAGAATGAGGGAGATTGCCTCAAATGGTAGAGCAATTATTTAGCATGAGAGAGGCAGCAGGGTCTATGCCCACATTCTCCAGTGTTTTTCCCCTATACTCAGGACCAGTGAAACTGCAGCTCTAATCTTATCTTCAGTTTTCAGCTCCTTGATACAAGAAAGACATTGAGGTTCTGGAGCATGTCCATAGAAGGACGATGGAGCTGGTGAAGGACCTGGAGAACATGTCCTATGAGGTGCAGCTGAGGGAGCTAGGAATGTTTAGCCTGGAGAAAAGGAAGCTGAGAGGGGACCTTACTGCTCTCTACAAATACCTGAAAGGAATCTGCAGCGAGGTGGGGTTGGCCTCTCCTCCCAAGGAACAAGTGACTGAACCAATGGAAATGCCCTCAATTGGACTCAATTATCTTGGAGGTCTTTTCCAATCTTAATGGTTCCACATCTCAGCACAAAGCTTGATGCTCACACCAGCAACAGAAAAGACAACAAAATTTTGTGTGATTTTGTGTTTTGAGAGCTTCTATTGACAAACTGGCTTCTAAACTCTTGCCCTGAGCTTGTCAAATGATATTATGTAAATATGAAAGCTCAGAAACTGAATCAGTGGGAAGAGGAGGGAAAGCTGATTTCTCTTCCTCATTTCTGCTGTCTTATGTCTAGTCCATTACCCAGCATATGAAAAGACCTCATGAGCTTAATCCAAAGTTGCATCTAATACACATCATACTTCCATGAACCTTTTCTGAGGTTGGTGCTGACTACGCTATTACACAGAAAATCCGGACTGTGTTGCAATAGGAAGCAGTACTGATTTCAGGATGGGAAGGTGGATGCTTTTGTTTATTTGGTTTTTAACATTGGGCAAGGTTTAGTGTGGTCCCACGGAAAGAATGTGCTTTGATGAGAGGTGTGCTCCTGAAAAGCATCTGGAATGAACCCAATTCATGATATCTTAGAAAACACAGTGCTGTGAACCACAGCATGGTGAGCGGGAACAGTCAGCTAAAATGTACTACGGAAGGGCATTCCTGAGTGGAGTAAGAGCTCTAGGCAAGCCTCCATATTAGTCTTCTGGATGCCAGGAAGTTTTCAACATCAGAGGAAGAATGTCATCACTACAGAGGCAGTTTCCACACAAAATTCAGGCTACCCCAAAATGCAAATACCCTAAGGATGTTAAAGGAAACCTAAATATGTTACTCCAAGCTTCTAATAATCTCCAGAGCACTGGTGTTGCAGCCAGCAGTATGAGTTCTCATATCAGTCCCATTCCATCCATTTTTAGTTCAGTTAATATATTTTTAAAACCTACAGGTATTTCTCAATACTGGGGTTTTTTTCCATGTTCATTATTAAGATTTTGCTTCTGGTATTTTGCCAAAAGTATTTCGTAAAGCAACTGCACAATATGTTCACATTCAGTATCTCTCACAAGAGATCTCCCCGCCATGGCAGCTTTAATATGATTATGTCTTTTCTTAGATTAATTAATCTATCATCTAAGGCCAACATCATCTGCATGATCGAAGTCCTTTATGCTATCTAGTTTTCATTCTTCAGTCTTGATGTATTCCAGCATTGTAATAGGTTGTGAAAATATCCATCAAGGATTTAACCAGCAGATAGGTACTCTTTGTGTCATGCCTTTCACTCTCCTTAGGGTCTATTGGTCACGTGCTGGAAGAGCCGGATATTTTGAAATTACCTTCTTTCTGACCTTTTGTTTGTTTTTGTTTTGGTTTGGTTTGGTTTTGGTTTGTGTTTGTGTTTATTTTTTGTGGGTTTTGTTTTGGTTTTGGTTTTTTGTTTTGGGTGGTTGGATTTGTTGGTTTGGGGTCTTTTGTTGTTCCGTGAAGTTTGCAACTATGTCAAGCAACAAAAATTCTTGTAAACCATAGTTTTCATTGTTCTTTTATGCCTTGCTTCAATCTCTGTGTAGAATTTTTATGAATAAAGGTCTATATTTGACATCCTTCTGACAGTAAGTACAAAATCCCTACAGCAGAGCTAAAAGTCTGTGACTCAGTGAAATTGCAAGGCTAAATGTTTAAGGCATTGATCACAACACCAAGCCTGCCTGAGTTCAAGAAACATTTGGACAATGCTCTCAGGCACATGGTATGGTTATTGGGGCTTCCCATGCAGGACCAGGAGCTGGACTTTGATGATTCTTGTGGATCCCTTCCAACTTAGGATATTCTGTGACAATGATTCTGTGAATTTTAATCACACCGAGACCCTTTCAACTCCTACACATTCTGGGGTTGGAAAACCATGTGAATATCTGCATCTCTGCACCAGGGAAGATAGCGGAAAATGATATTAAAGAAGAAAACAATGGGGAATCTTTTATCCTTCAATGTGAAGCACTCATTAGATATGTTTTGCATAACACGAGCTATTTATTAAATTCAGATGTAAATCCATATTGACACAAATTGAGATGTATCGCTGTATCTGTATCTTTCAATGTCAGAAGCCAATTTATTTCCCTAAAACTGATATTCTACTTTGCTTAATGAGAATGCTCTTCTTGTGGATAACAGCTGACAAGCTGGGCTAATTTAAAAATGCTTTAATGTAAATCTATCCCGGTGAAAGCTTACTACAAGATTTTTGTCATGGAAACTATTGTAGAGAGAGCTGATAAAGTTTTAAATAATATTATACAACAAAATCACTTAGATCACCTTAGGTAATTTCTTCATTTTAACATAGAAATTAAAGGAAAATTAAACATATTTCTCAACCTAATAATTTTACTACAATCGCAAATTTCAGTTTAGCATTTTTCTTAGCAATAAAAAATTTTGATTTTTTTACAATCATAGTAGAGCAATTTTATTCCGCATGTGAATTGAATCGTTGCATTGGTGTAATTGTCACTCTAGAAATTTTGTGAAGAGAGTAGATGTTCTTTTAGATATGTCTTTCAACAATCATATCCTAAAGATATGACTAATCAGACTAAACCAAAATAATTTTTATTTCATTTTTCATCAAGTATACATAATGTGGCATATATCCAGGAAATGATAATTTGTTCAGAGTATATCTACATGAAATAGAGCTGTGAATAGCATCAGTTTTCCTAGGTAATATAAAAAGGGGATTCTTATTGCCAACAGAAGATTGAAAAAAAAAAACCCCTTAAAAACCTGGTTATAAACAATTTGTTTGCCACAGGGAGGTTGTTGTTGTTCCTGCTCGTGCCTTACAAACCAACTATATCCAGCCTTTATATATTGACTCAAAATTTAAGCAGCTGGTCTTAAAAAGATTAGTAATAAAAGTTATTCTATTCCTATTTACTTTATCTTTTCACCAATTAGTTTTCCATTCTGAATTATTCCTGATACTTGTAGAAATAAAATTTGGGAAACAGCATCATCATAACTTACTTTGCTGAAGTAGCTGTGTAATTCCCCTGTTGTGCTGCTGTCTCAGGTGGCTGTTTACAAATGAATGGCAACAAAACTGCAAGCCAACGGCCTATCAGTGGCTATTTCATCGAAGACAGTGTGAAAACTGACTGTGATTTAAGAGTGAGCAATTAAGAAATGGAGCAGGCAGAGATCAAAAAATCTACTTGCTTACAGAGTAGCAGACCCCAGAATAGCTAAGCAATCACACAACACAAAGATGTCTGACCCATGTCTTCATGCAGCGTTTTAATTTCCAGGGTTTTCAGCCCTAAGCCCTTACACCTGAAAAACAGGACTCCTATCACATGTATTATTTTAGCCTGGTGCTCACAAAAACAGTTTTTTAAGGCTAGCAGATGCAAATTGGAGACATATTTAAAATTGCCTGCTAAAACCAGAAATGCCAACCAGGTGATAAGAGAATTTAAAAAAATGTAAGCACTCTGAAGTGTATGATTCAAGTCCTGATGAAGTTTTGGTCATCAGTTCTTGCTACTCCCAGCCCAGTAAGATGTGCGAGTGGCTGAAAAAACTCATATGTCAGTCCAGTGCACTAGCAACCATTCTGCCATTCTGTGATGGTTGAAGAGCCCAGTCAAGCCCACAGAAATCATAGCCCACAGAAATCATAGACAGCCCACAGAAATCCTAAATTTTCTGAAGCTTTGGGGTTTTTGGGTTTTTTTTATGTGATAAATTCTATGGCAGTAACTGTCTAAGCAGTAACTGAAGGAATGTTTTAATGCAAGTTCAGGGATCACAGAATAACAGAATCTGCTGAGTTGGAAGCAACCCACAAGGATCATGGAGTCCAACTCCTGCACAGCACCATCCCCATGTGCCTGAGAGTACTGAGACCTCACATATAAAAAATCCAAGGAAAACAGTAGAGATGTTGACCAGGTGGGTTTCTGCTTGGGAACCTACACAGCTGTAGTGGGGAGACTTCTAAGGTATTCAAGGTATGTCACCTGCCATCCGACCTTACCAAAAAGTTCAAGAGAGTCATTTCCTCCTCACAGTGAAAACGCAGATTTCTTTGATAGATGTTACATTTCTGATTCAGAAATACCTACTCTTGCCCTGTGCCTCACAGTGAAACTTCCTCTAACATTCTTAATGCAAGGGAAATTTTGAGCTCTTATTTGAAGCGTTGTTACTCACATCTTTCCTCTGTGATGGGTAATTAAAGAAAATAGGGACTATTCTACACACGGCTAAAAGTTGTTGAATTGAAAAGCTGTTTAAAAGAATATAATTAACTGCTTGAAATCTTGTACTGAGTCAGTACAGAATTTTTCACTTTTGTTACATTTAATTTTCATTCAAATTGAGTGTGTCTTCTTTTCTTTAACAGTTTTAGGTAAGATGTGATAACAAATGGTTATTTAGAAATGTATTAAATTACTTTAAGAAAATGTTTGGATTTTTGTTTTATTTCAGATCATATTTTACCCCATACCATGTGTCTCTAATCACATTACACAACCAGGCTCATTCCGTGTCTAAGCATATTATGAAGTGGTATTATTTTGTCTCCAAAATAATCTTGTAGAATAAAACATGAAATCTTGGGATGCCAGAAGAAATCAAGTAGGCATATTCAGCCTGAATGAAAAGTGAATGGAATGTCCAATTATTTACAACCTGCATCAAGCAATGCACTCTGTAGACCTTCTAGTGAAGTTAAACATTTACACAGCTCAGATGATTTTTTCATTAGAACTGGGGAGTATTTTTGGATGACTCAGTGTACCATGGAGGGCAGAAGCCTGAGAAGTTTCTTTCTGAAGTAATAGTCAAATAATTCTCATTTGAGGCTGTGTATAGTTCAATATTATTAATGTCTACCAACACAACCCTGCAGAGTATGGATGAGGGTTTGGTAATGGAAATTGAAATTAATTTAGACTTTGAACACTGAGCTATTTTCCTTACTCTATGGATAGATATACAGTAGAGATGCTTGACGGGTTTCATATATTTCTTCGCTATGGTCGGGTTCTTGGTGAAGTCAGAATGCATAACATAATCAAACTAGGCATTACAGAACAAAGGTGAGACCAGTTCCTGCCCAAAGAACTGGCAATATAATTAAGATAAATTAAGATAGATAATACAATGTATTCTTGGTGTCATAAATATTCTTACTTATTGACTTCATCCCCCAACTATGTAGATTTGATTCATGATCCTAACCATGAAAATGCAATTTTGTAGATCAATAGTAGCAGGATAAAAATCTGGATAAAGGAGAAAGGAATATGAGTTGCATCCCCACTGCATCTTACAATCCAGAGAAGGCAACACAGAAAAAAAAATTCAATGCAGTTTTGTCATGCCATAGAGATACAGTTTAAGAAACTAACAAAGTTTGCTTGTGAAGCCATTCTTACAAAGTGAATTTTCCTCAGCCTTTCATAACATTGAGCTTTTAGGCAGTAAAGCTTTTTTAAAGGGTCATTACACTAGCTTCTGGGCATATGACTGGCTTCACTGTCACAATGAAAAGAAATAAATGCAGATCACCAAGGTTTAGATGTTAACGTACAGCATGTCCTTGGGAAAATCAACATTCAAAGTACAAACTAACTACTGTAACCCAGCTTTTGTAGGAGTACTCCATAGTTCCAACACCACTGTAGAGGGTTTTTTTGCATTAATTCACACAGCTATTCAAGTGCCAAGCAACAGTGCCTCCAAGCAGATTTTTGACACTCTTGAATTTGGTTTAGTAATGTACAGCAGAGTAAAAAGATGTATCACAATAATTTTTTTTAATGAAGTAGCTCACTGAGTGAGTTACTCTTTTGAACCTCTGCAAGCTTTTTTATTTGAGAGAGGTGGGAGTGTGCTCCTCAGCTGAACAGAGCAATGCGTGACTCAACTTTGCTTGCAAATTGTCAGATACAAAATTATGTGTCTTGTTTGCATTATTGTGCAGAGGGATGTTTACCACTTCAGACTTGTTTTTCCTAAAAAAACTAATATACATAGTATCAGCTGTGCTACCAACAAATGTCTCACCAAAAACTATAGTTAAGACAAAACTAACACACAATATTTAAACTCTGTGTTTTTATATATTTACATTTTCTAGCAAGATGTTTTTGAAACATTTTGTGCAAGTTAGATGTAAATGAGCAATAAAAGTCTTCTTGTTCTTGTGAAGAAATATCTCCTATGACACATGCATTTTCTCAATTGTGAAAACATTTGCTTACTGAGAACAGCTCACATTTGCCAACTTCTGTAAGATTATAGATTACCCACATCAAGCCAAACCCCGGACTCTCATTCACTGGGCTACACTTTTCATTTACAGCAGTAAAAATCTAGGGAAATTCCTTTATAGAAATTTACTCTGATGACAGCTTTACAGTGCTTTACTGTGAAAAAGATTTTTAAACCTTTCAAGCCTCTCTTCTAATCCCATTACCAAAGCATTTCTGAGATTCTGTTGCACTCAGAGGGAAAAGAGTATAAAATTATAACAAATTGTAGGTATTCCACATAAAGATATTAAGCACACTTATCCCAAAAGGTTGTGTGAAACAAACAGAGTTAGAAAGACTTACCTAGAAGATCCCATTATTGACTAATTTACTTTCCCATTATGCTAGACAAAATGAAATACCACACTTTATTGATTTGTCTGTCTCTTTTTTTAAGGAAGACAAGCCGGCATTTTTCACAATCAATCTGAAGTGGTTTGACCAGAAATATAAGTGCAACACAAAATGGTTTTCATACCTAGACACCGTAAAATATTTGAATCTTATGGAAAAGATTTAGAAAGCAAAAGGATCTTGAGCTCTTGGCATGTGATGACAAAGTATTAGCACTAAGCAGAAAGCAAAATCATGATTTAAAGTAAAGTCAATGGTTTACACTAGTTGTAATGGGCCAAATCTCCCCATCCTGGGATCCCATAGGTAACTGGTATCCCAGACCTGCCCCAGGTTCCCTGTGATCCTGACACAGCTCAGCATTTGTGATGGCCAAAGAGAGGACAGACTGGGACCGTACCACAACCATATCATGGCTTGTTCACAACACCGGGGACCATAGCACAAGAGAGACTGTCATGGCCAAATTCTCCATTTTGAGGCAACTCTCTGAATGGGCTCTAAAGCCCATTTTCGTGTCTCTTCAGTTCTGGCTGTAGTTTTAAGCACCAGTTTGGGCTGGTGGCTGATTTAACTAGGTTTCAATGAAGACAGCAAAGTTAAATCTAGATTGCAGGGGGTGTCAGCCCACAGGTGCCAAAGGCATTCCCTAGCTGCCAATGAAGAGAAGAGAAGGGAAAGATCAGCCTGCTGGAGAACTGCAGGTGTTTGTTGTCACTGTGAATTTTCAGGAAAGCTCTGAGGAGTTGAAATGTCAGAGCACATCCTTACTCCATATTCTCCTTTTTTCTGTTGAACAAACTCTTAGATTTCTTAAATAACAAGGTTTGTACCAAGAGGGAAGGTCAGTGATGCAATTTGGGCACTGCAGGCATTTGCCATTTAAGGGGAAAAAACACAATTAGAACATGGAAGAAACAGAGACATAAAAAAGTCCCATTATCACAAGGACAGGACAGACACACTAAAAGGACAATACCAGATGTAGAGGGCAACTATCACCCATGCAAATATGAGTAAAGAAAAAGCAGGATTGTCAGAGTTAGTGAGAAATTAGGGAAACTTGAGGCTGATACAGAAAGTGGTGAACAAGAAAGCTGAGATATTCTTATTGCTATTCTTTAGTTTAAAAAAAAGGGGGGGGAAAAACGATGGTATAACATTTATACGTGTGCATTTGTTCACATTTAAACAAATTCACATCAGAAAGACCCTGCACAATCAAATCCTGTTCTGGGCTGCCACAAATACCCACAATTTTATTCTGGCTTTTGGATTTTTCCACACACGGCTCCTAAGAGAAAGCAAACTTTCTCTTGTCAGCTTCTGTGACCTACTCTTAGCTTAATTGTAGGCATATTACCTCAGATCAATTGATCTTGTATTGAATTTGTTATTTAGCATTAACAGCTTTTATTTCTTCCTAATTCCTTTCTCCTCCTTTACTCCCAGCTCTTTGTATGCCTGTGTATATATACACAGGAATAAAGATCCCACATTGTCTATCTTTTAGGTAGCTAAACAGGCCATTTTCTTTTTATTTTCTCAAAAGACTGTAAGTTTCCTCCTATTCCCATTTAACTTTTTCTCTTCTGAACACAAATGTCCCTCAAATTAGGAGCTTTGTTAGATCCCTGTGACAAAACTGAGTTTCCCTGACGTTACTCCTATGTGATCAGTTCAAAGTGAGAGTGAAAACATTTTTTATTAAACTGTGGCTGTAATAACTGTCTCTTGGGTCTCAGTCTAGAGCTTCAGCCCAGGTAGTTTCTTGCCAAATGCACATACAATCTCACCATGTCCAAGAGGTATCCGCAGATACTCATGGTAAGCCATGGGCATAAAAAAAACCCCCAAAAAACAGTGAGAATATAGTCAGACAAGCAGCAACTGCTTTAGCTGTGAAGAATCATCTCATAATGTCTATAATCTATGCTTTTGGAGTGAGATCAGCACATATTTGTAGGCAGTTCAGTGGCAGCTTATCTTGTAGCACAGGACAAGTCTTTCCTCCTTTGGCTTACATTTTGAGATATTTTATTGTGAGTCATCAGCTGGGACGTAATATAAGACTGAAAAACTATATTTTATTATAATTTTCACATTATTCCCATCTCCCAAAGGTTTAAAATTATATCTGTTTCCCAAAGGAAAAAAAGAAAAAAAAGAGAGACAGCACTTGCCAGTGAATGGAGTGTGTGAATCACGGCTCAGAATCAAATGTTACAACTAGTAGCTCTCTAATGGTATGATTCTCCTTGGAAGAAGTGACTCAAAAGAGGATTTTGGTTCAGTTCACATGAAAACTAGTGAGTGAGGTTTCTTAACAAAATTTCTTTTGTTCCTCACAGCTAGAAAAACCATCAATGCAGAAGTAGCTTCTGAAAATAATTTTTAGGATCAATTCTAGGTTTACAGAATGGTAAATACATTAAAGCAAATTGAATTATATGAATAAAGACCTCTAACAAAATATCTGACGAAGATCTCAGACTAGCAGAAATGTGAGCAGTTCCAAGAAATTTTGAAGAAAGAGAAGGATGGGAAAAAAAGATGGTTCCAACAGTTAGTTAATTGAAACCTGTGTGTAGAATGTACAAAATACAGATTCTGTATTTCATACTGTTTTCATTTAAGTTGGCTCATCATTTTTTAAGTGTTTTCTTCCTTTCATATTAATGTAGCTGTGATTTCCCAATCAGGCACAAAAAAGTATTCCCCCCTTACTGAAGGTGCTTTGGTAAAATTCAAGCAAGTGTTCGACAAAGATGGGCTGAAAGAAGAATGATAGAAGGAGTAAGGGAGATGTAGAGTGACTTTAATTGTTATCTGGCATTTCTGCCATTTTAAAACAATAAGATAATTAATTAATAATAATAATTTATTAATAAGATAATTAGTTATTTTTTATTATTATTGATTAAAATAGTTTGATTTCTAAATATAATCAAAGACGGAAGAGAATTTTGTGCCCTTGCTCAGCTGAGCTTTTGTGACTTCAAGCTCAGAGAGAGACAAATAGAAAATACTCAGTGTATTCGACTGAAAAATGTCCAGTTCCAATGCACGAATTTTCCTTTAATAGTTTTAAATTTTAATAAGGGAGGGATTTTTATCACTTTGGGGACTGCTCCCATGGCACTTCTAATGTTACATCATATAAAGACTGTCTTCATAAGGAAATTGGCCAGCAGAACTCTAGTGGGGGAAGTATATCACAGAGCTGTGGTGATGTAAATCCCTATGCAGGCACTTTCTGCATGAGTACCAGTGCTTCTTTAGTATACTCCATCACTTTATCAAGTCATACTGAAATTCTGCTGGCCTTGCTGTTACAGTACAGTAACACCTTGGGAGGTCTACTGCCAATCTGTCCATAAAAATAAGACAAAAATACTTCTACCTTTTTGGTGATGCAGTCCCACCGGGGAACCCTGATTTTGGCACCACTTGTACTAATCTACAATACAGAAATCAGTATAATGAAACTAATGAAGACCCTCTACATGCAGGATCCCAACAACTCTCCTGTTACTTCCTTTATTTTTTATAAGTCATTTTTGTTATGTATACTTAAATATAGATGCTTAGAAAACCAAACTATGCTGAAAGTAATTAGCATCTTCATGGACTAAAATAACTTAGCAGCAGAATAATCCATACTTCAGTCAGATGGTTCACTTAAAAACCTGCCATTAAGCAATGAAGCAAGACGAGATACAACAGTATACATTCATAGGAATAACAAAAAATAGTAAGGTTTTTCAAACAATAAGTGATTTTGTCAAGTTACAGTGGAGGCTGGTGAAGGCAAATAATGAATATATGGATTAAGTCAAAAGAAAACAATTGAAATACAGTTTTAGAACATCTGAAAAGAAGTAGAAATGCATAAGATGGACAGCAGGAAAAGAATAATTGACCAAGTTAGTGAAGCAAAAGGAGAAGTGATAGATCTGGACTAAGGGAGAATGAAAGCTGTCTCCTGCTGGGACACACTGAAAGAGAAGTGAGAACTTTACTACAAACAGAAATGGAATTAATGTAAAAGCTCTTTAGGCAACAAGAAGCAGAAATTAATTTCTGCTTTGAAAACAGAAAACTGAAGAAATTTGAAAAATAAACCAACTGCAGTGGAAAAAAAAAGCTATTGATAAAGTGAGCAAGGGATCAAAAGTGTGTCAGAAGAGGCAACTGAAGAAGGGAATCATACGAGTAATGCTCATTCTTGGAAAAGAACTCCAGAAAATAGATAAAACTACACTTGCTTCTTCAATAAAGTTGATAGAACTGCGGCATTACTTCCTAGAACTGAAGAAACAATAGGAAATAACAAGTTGTCCTTCCCTGACAGATTCTGATTGTCCTGTAGAACTTAACTACCACGTAAATTAGCTAAAATTCGGGCAGTCACAGTAACATCCTTTGAAACTGCTAATTATTTGTACTGTTCATGGCAAGTGTACTCCATTGGGTGCAATTATGATTGTTTATTGAATAATTGCTATCCCTGTCAAATGTTTTCTTGAATATTTGCCTGTGCTGTATAACATTTTTACTGAGTAACTGTCTGCTGTGGATAATAGCTTCACTCAGTAATTGCCTACTCGGAATAATGTTTTCACTGAATCATTTCCTATTCAATGTAATGTTTTATGGCATGATTTTCTTTTCTGAGTCATGTTAATGTAAGTTAGTTGCTGAATTACATATAAAGTTACTGTTGAATCAGATCCAAGTTCATCTAAGTGCAGTGCATTTCGATAATTTCAAAGCCTATGGTGGTCATGGGTGTTATTTCCCTTTTAGATAAGGTAGAAAGGGGTAGTAGTTCGAATTTAGTATAGGGATGCTGGAGAAATAATGTGCTAAGAGGAGGAGGTTGCCTTCAAAGAAAGAGGAGGAAAAAAGAGCAAAAGTGGGCAAGAAGAGTAAGAACTTAGGGGAGGTAACTGAACTTTGAGAAAGGAATTCTAGGAGAAAGAAGAAACAGACAAAAGGAAGAAATGAAGACAGACTGTAAAGGAGTAGGCTAAGATCTAACCTGAGGGAACACTAAAAAGCAGAATTAAATGAAAGTAATACATACCAATGATGCAGACATAACGGTCAGCCTGATGTTCTCTCACTTTGCCTCTGCATTAGAGTAACCTTATAAAATTAGCAGCTAATACTTTGCACTGGAGAGAATAAAGGTGTTAAACACATCCTAAGGTACAAATGCCAGTGTTCCCATAACAAGGTTCATTCTTTCTCCTTTTTCTTTACTCAGCCTTGGGCTCCACTTCTGCAACATAAAGAAATTGACTGGAAAACAGTTGGGCTACTGTGGAAATAGTTTACTTGCTGAGGAAATTTCCTCTCAGCTTGGGAACACTGGGCTCTGACTTGCCTCTGTCCATGTTGGTGGTCAGATAGGAGCCAAAGAAGAACAGAAGTTAACATCTGAATATCCCTCCACCTAGGCTGATGTGTGCTTATAGGAAACTTCTGTAAATTCTACTAACTTGTTACACTTCATGTATTTGTGCATTTATTCCCTTCTTCCCCTGTAATTTTTCAGATTAGAGTGGACTGAATCTGCTTCCATAAATACGTTATTCTTTCCGGTTCTTTTCAAGGAGTGGAAGAATTTTCCCTTCTGATATATAAATCTGCATTATTACAGTCCTTATTAGTTGGGATCTAGATCAATTGACCTTAGATGACCTTACATGAGATAAAAAGGAAATTTGTTCATTTCCTTCTCTGAACTTCTGTTTCGTATATGCTTTTGTAAATGAAGTCTACTTGACAAACAGTCTAATAGTTATTTTATAATTTCCATGTCTACACACTTTTATTATGGATGTTCTGTAAACACCTTTCACAGGAGAATGTTTTCATCGTATTGCAGAATTTAAAGATGATGGCTGTATAAAACACTGAGAATTGGAGGTACCCAGGATGTCCAGTTCTTCCTCCACTGTTATCATATTTCTTTATAAATCGCTTCCATAACCCATATGAAAAGAGAACAATGGCAATGTGTCTGATGACAAAGGAGTTGCACTGATATTAGAACTCCTGCCTATTTCTACCTAATTCACATTTTATGCGATGAATTCAATATGCTTATTATTTTTGAATGACATTAATAAGTTGTGAAAGCAAGTCTAACAAGACAAGCTCTGAGAGGTTTGAAGCAGTAAGATTTAAGACAGAATATGCAATAAGTATCTCAGTATTTCCCACTTAACTATATAAGAACACCTGGTGCTGTATTCAATAAAAGAAATTACATCAGTCTTCTGTACATTGGTCTTCTGTGCCAAGAGGCACAAGAAACCTTCTGAAATATACATTATGAAGTTGATTATGATTTTGGTCTTCCTTAAAGTTGTTGGATAGACATCAGTAAATGTAAGAAAAAAAATGGTGCAAATTTCTTTGAGTTTTCTCTGCTTCCATCTCTTTGGGATAACTCACTGGAAGTCAGTCAGGTTTGTATGCACAGCTTTCAACTGAATATTTCTTTGTGTTATGTAATTTTTTAATAAATAATGATAGCCACAGAACACTACCTTTATAAGCCATGGCTTAATAGCAAAAATGAATGTTTAGAAACTTGTCATTTAAAATCATGACAAAACTTGCCCTTTCTCGTGAACTTGACCAGAGGTCTGTGGTGGGTGGGCACCACATGCCCATCAGGGAGCTCTATCACTCCCCTCCCCAGGTTGCACAGGGGAGAGAAAAAAGGATGGAAAATCACTTGTAGGTTGATATAAGGATGTTAATGAAGTGCAGTCCTCCTTGTACCACAGTAGGGTCAATACAATAGTGAAAATTGACGTACAGTGCTTCTCCAGCAAGGTTTGATCTCCACAGAGGAATAACAGTAAAATAACATTTTATATTGTTGAAAGGCAAAAATGGAAATGGAAGATGCCAGAATATTCCTTCAAATATTATATAGTTCTCTACCTCTCACCTAATCCCATCATCGTCTGTGAGGTGAGGGCATTAAATGAACTTTTTGCAGTGTTGAAAGCCAAGAATGGAAACAGAAATTCTAAAATGCTCTTTCAGATCTGCTACAAGTCCTCACCCTCATGCTACACCCACATAATAATTCCTGCTGGAGTAATTCAATGAACAAATTTCTTTTCTTCCAGAAATAAGCGTTTCATTCCCTTTGGGAGATAGCCACCACTTCAACTTTGAATTATAAAAAGCAAGGAAAATTTATACATTTAGCCTAATTATGTATTTTTTCAGAACACCAGATAACCTCAAAGCCTATGTTTAGGACACAGAGGCACAGTGCATGTAATGATTCCCTTGCTAAGGGCATAGGACAGAAACAGCATCACCTCTACCTTGGGCACAAAGGCTTTACTTCTAGCTCAGGAAGTCCATGACACACAAGTCGTTGAAGACTAGAAAGTAATCCCAGGCAAAGAACCACTGTATGAGTTTCTCAGCTCCTGTTTGCCTAAATTGAATCTGGGTTGGTAAAACTATTCCGGCTAAACACTTTCAGTCCTTCTTGTAGGACCAGAAAAGAACCACATTTCTTGGCTAATTCCTGCCATAGGAATTGGTTTCATGTATTTGCCAGATATGTTTAATTTGCACTTGTACAGGTAGTCTGTGTGTCCTGAATAACTCTGTCTCCATACAAATCAGCTGTTCACAAACCTCCTCCTTTTTTTTTTTTTTTTTTTTAATTTAAAATAGTAACTGTTGGATACCTAGGTTATATCCTGCAGAAAAAAAGAGTAGTTTAAAGGACCCTACAGAGCCCTGTTAGGCACTTTCCTCTTTTATTTTTTTTCTTCTTTGGTATTCAAGCTTTCAATGTCTGGCTAATGAACAAGACTTCTCCAAAAGTGTTGGTACCAAAGAACTCGAATTCAAGTCTTTGGAGTCTGCAGAACTGAGGTGAAGTCTAAGTACTTTCCTCTCCTTCCCTTCTTTTCTGTAGAGTCTTCTCTGTTTTCCTGGAGATATAGGTATGGTGCAATCAGCTTTTCTCCCACATTATTTCAGTGTGCTTTTGGTTCTAGTTAGAATTTGCATATGAGTGAACAAAATAAGAAAACTTTACAGTAATAGGATAGTCACATATTCTAAGCTTCAGAACTTTAGTTAGTTTTTTTGAACCTGCTGATCCCTTAAGTTACTTATGAAAATTGGTTCCATTTGAGACTTGGGATGTGTCCTGTGACACAAGTCTGTATGGATAATTAATGCACAATGTGGTAATGACACTTTTGGGAAATTGCTTGCAAAAAACCTGTTTGTTGACAGAGAGTGTTAATTGAAGTGCTTGGTGTGTTCACTTAAAATTATTTTACTGTGGAGCTTCAAGAATAGATAAAGAATTAGCAGAACTGCCAGCTGATCATAGAGCTATGGCATTGGCAATTGTGGTAGCATCTCCAGTTATACAGCCACTCATCCAGGTTATGGCTGGATTCAGCTTTGCACGGTCCTAAAGAGAAGAGAAGACCCAAAAAGAGGAGAGCTTTGTAGCCTTGGTCATCATTTCTTCTCTGATACCATGGCTCCAGGAGTTACTTTCACAGTTGTTTTGAAATACACTCTTTCTAAAATTATCTGGTCCTCAGAAGTTCCTTTCTGATAAAAATAGATGGCAATGATTGTCACTGGGCAAGTTCTGACTTTTTTTACCATCTGTTAAATTAAAACAAAAACAAAAAAGAGTCCTGCAGAGAAGTTCCCTGCTTTTTTGTTTGGAGATTCAAGACCAGTTTTCTCACCAGCTTTGGAGGCCTGCTGTGCCACTCTAATAGTACAAGGAAACCATGGAGCTTGTGAACCCAGCTGGCAAAGGATTTTTCAATCTAAGGAAATCTCTTACTGGCTGTCAGCCAGTGTACACAGAGCAGAAAGCAGCATCGGACAGAGAATGGTAGAGTCACAAAGGATTTTGGTATCTTGTGGCATTTCCAATTTGTAGTGCAAGACAGTATGAAATTCTCTGCCAAATAAAAGAGTGCCCTGGATCTAAGGCAGCCCATCAGGATTGCTGTAGGGGAGCTGGGCCAAGTGCTTGATGATGTTTGATTGGAACACCATCAAGATTGCACCATCTCATTTCAAGTTTGATAAATCTACTTGATAAATCAACTGAGAGCAAGTTATGCTTGACTCTTGCCAAATACAGCAAATGTAGAGCTTCCTCTTCCTTCGGCAGAGTGGGAGTGGGGAGTGAGGTTGTTATTTGGTATTTGGAGCATCTTTTACACAGAGTTATTAGGAAGCTTCTTGTGAAACCTTATTTGAAATGCTCAGTGTCCAATGACAATGTCTTACTAATAGGTCTAGTTAAGGTTAAGGCTTTCCATGAGGTGTTACCTCTATCTCAGTCAAGACCTTCTTTTTATCAATCAACTTGGACTCATATATAGAATTTATTAGTTTCACAACCTCATCCACAATCTGTCCTCGAGGGAAATGTCTCCACTTCAGGGAAGACAGATTCAGCAGCAGATGGTTAAGTGTTATTGCCATCCAGCAAAATCACAGCCATGCAACCCCCCCGAGAACTGACTGCTGAACCAAGGCTTTTTCCTAGGATACAGCTGACCTCTGTATTGACATGTCTGTGGCAGTACCAGCTTTCCTCTGTGTTCATATAATCCCTAGCCTGACCAGCTCCTGATCCTGCCTGGAACATTTCTAACCCCATTAGTAACATGTAGTGGGAGTAATTTAAAATTATATGGATTCAATGAAGGGGGGAAATAGTATAGATTTCTGACTCCACATATCTACCCACATGTTCTAGGTAGAAAATTAATGTTAGTTTCTCCCAGAAAAGTTTTATTTCAATCAAATTAAAATTTCTTGTATTCCTCCTTATTGTTCATCAGTAAGAAAATTGTGCTGGTATTACACTTCTACTTGAGAATAAAACATATTGTAAATGGCCATCACTTTATTATAAGCCACAATAATGATGTTTCCTTGGTAAAGAAGACCTGCATTTAAATATGCAGGAGCTTGTGCCTCCTAAGGCTATATTTAAATCTGAGCAGTCTCAAACAACTGAAGCAGTTATCAAACTGACTATATGACCATTTTTCTTAGAGATTAAAATGGCATATTGATGATGATTGCTGTAATCTCATTTTAAGTACCTCATAAAATGCTTGAGAGGTTTGAAGCAATCTTGACTTCAGAAGTTTTCTTCTAATTACAAGCCCTGTATACAATTTGCTAAAAATGATCTACTGTTGTTTCACTCTGCCTGGAGAAGGACAATGTAAAGCAAGAAGAGTACAGGAGAAACATTCACAGGCAGATCTGGATTCAGGAACAGAGCATCAATATTCATCTTTCATAGAATCTCGATATGAATAAGGGTAAAGTCCTCCACTTTTCTAAGATCTGGACAGCTCTTCCAAGATCTGTGGTCAGAATCCCTTCTAAAGCTGTCTAAGATTCCCTGAACTTATTCTCTCAGTTCAGTGAAAAGATAACTGAATAATATTCAATGGCCAGCATCCTTGCCAGACATGGTGATGGTCATCATTTTTCCTTAGACTATCTGTGTTAGCAAAATGCTACTCTGTGACAGTTACCACTGGTTTTACCTTATCCTTTAGTTTCTGCAAGTCTCCCATGATAAGAGCTGTTCGTGTAAATGGGTCAATTTTCCTTGACGGGCAGAAAATCTGGGAATGTGCATGGCCTGAAGAACATAACATAGCAGATGTTAAGCAGCACAGATGAAAGTTGACCCTGGTCTTTGCATAATACTACTGTATCAGTAAAGAGGTTTTTGACTTGCTCTTACATGGTTAAATTCAGAGAAGTCCAATGGAAATGGTAAATTTTTCAACTTCTTCATCCCCTGCCCACCACAAGACGGCCATTTGGTGATATGAAAGTCCCCTTTTGGATTCAGAAAATAGATTATGTGATGAGACATCTGGTGTCGTTCCCTAGATAAAGGAATAATACTGATTTAGAATAGTATGGCTGTTAAACTCTGTTAAAAGAATAAGTTTGAGTTCCTTCTGCCAGCTTACATTTCCAATACTTTTAATAAAAACACTTAATCTTGTGCTGTCAGTCTCCAAACCACTTCTGCTACATGTATTCTTCTTCCAAACTATCAGTTTTTCATGGTTTTTTATGTTTCATTTTGGGGGAGTGGGGGACATGCTCTCTTATAACTGCATTTTAATCTTCAAATTCCCAAGTTATGAGTTCTTTCTGTTCTGGAAATACTTGAAAAAAGATACATGTACTAGAGACTTATAAGCAAAAAATAACAGGACTATGGGTTTGATAAAATTATTTATTCTGGACACGTTAGATCTTATAGCTTTCATTACTCTCAACTTAAACCCTTCCCTTTTAGTTTCACTGTTAAATTTGATCCTTTTCAAATTAAAGCTTTCCCTCAAATATATGAGTAGGGGGAGTTTTGTTTGTTTTCAGTGGTCAGACTGTGTATGATTTACTTGTGCTTTTTCTAAAACAGATGTTTTGAGGCGTATAGCAGATTTACAGACAGCAGGTCGTATGAAGACAGTCCAGATATGGGTGGCATAGCTTCCAAATCCCTTTCATTTATGATGGAATGCTAGGCCCATTTTTTTTTTTTTCCAGAGTTTTAGACTGCCTAGTTTAAGGATGAACTATGGTTCTATCATAGCACAGAGGCATAGACTCAGCTGACTGCAACATTGCAAGTGCGATGATTTTAATTTTGTCTGTGGGGAGACAAAAGGAGATGCTGCTGAAGGTAGTCTTCCCCCGATATGCTACAGCTGTGCTAATTATCCTAGAGTAGAAACAGCCTTGCCCTCACAGCCATGGGTGTGATAAAGAGTGAGTTAGCTGGTAAGGAGTCAGTTGGAGTCTGCTTGCCATGCTGAGAAGGGCTAGGAGGTTGTGTGAGAGACAGAAAAGGTAAGATGCTGTATGCAGGATGGACAGGGTTAGGTGGCCTGTGCTAGGGACAGGAAGAAGCGAGCCAGAACTGAAGAAGAAAGAGAGCCAGAGCTGTGTGGAGCTGCTCCTGGGAGATACAGAGAAAAGGTATGGAAGACCCTTTAATAACAAGATGCTGATGCTTGAAGCTTTCTGATGATTTTTATGAAGCACCCTGAGTGCAGTGTCCATCTTGACCACCACATATCGACTGCGACGTCTGGTGACCCCAATGTGAGGAGTGACATGAGGAGTGATGTGATACAACAGCCTGAACTACATACCTGGCCTGGACCCATATGAGGTCCCAGTGACTGGCAATGTAGACCCACTTGGGAATGGAGTGGGGAGGCAGCATTGGTGAAGCTGAGAGCGGTGTGTGGAAGCCACAGGGAGGTCTGGACCTGATTTTCTTTTATCGAGACACCTGGAAACAGGTGAGCCACCAACTAGCAATAATAGGACATAACTTCTCTAGGGAGGTTGTGTTGTGACTGCCTCAACAGTGATATTCGTGTCAAGTTTTTATGCCAGAATGGAAGAAAATGGCCAGGATGTTAAATGGATTAGTCAATGTAGTTTGGGGGGCTATCCTGGAATCAGACTGTTTTCCCAAAAAATCAAACATGGCTCATTAATATTACAGCTACAACGGAGAAGCAGAGAGAGGAGAGAAGAGGACAAAAAACCAGAAAAAATAGAAATAAAAATAGAAAAAAATTTAAAAAAAAGGAAAATTTAAAAAGCATTGAAAAAATGGAAATAAAATAGAAAAAAGAGAAATTGAAAAAAATAAACTGGAAATAAATAGAAAAAATACAATTGGAAAAAATGAAACTGATATTTATCAAGCAGTGTTATCTGTGCCTAATGCATCCACTTACAGAAAAAACTGGAGACAGTATTTGTATGTAGTGTTTGAATGTTATAATGTCAATTTATCTACAGTATTTGAATGTTATAATGTCAACTTAGCATGTGTTTCTAGAAATGTTTAATTAAAAAAAGAAATGGGGAATTGTGGGGAGACAAAAGGAGATGCTGCTGAAGGCAGTCTTCCCCCTGATATGTTACAGCTGTGTTGATTATCCTAGAGTGGAAACAGCCTTGCCCTCACAGCCATGGGTGTGATAAAGAGTTAGCTGGGAAGGAGTCAATTGGAGTCTGCTTGTGGTTCTGTGAATACCTAGGGATAGGAGATTGTGCAAAGGGACAGAAAAGGTAAGATGCTGTATGTAGGACAGACAGGGTTAGGCGGCCGTGCTAGGGACAGGAAGGAGCGAGCCAGAACTGGAGAAGAAAGACCGATCCAGAGCTGTGTGGAGCTGCTCCTGGGAGATACAGAGAAAAGGTATGGAAGACTCTTTAATAATAAGGTGCTGATGCTTGAAGCTTTCTGATGATTTTTATGAAGCACCCTGAGTGCAGTATCCATCTTGACCACCACATATCTACTGCGACACTTGTCCAAATTTGAGAAAAACATACCCCATTGGGTGTACTATAAACATTGAAAATGACATTCCTTTTATCCTGTTAACTATTGAGTTGGTGTATCCAGTCAAAACTTCTGTTCCAGCTTGTGCCTGTTGTGTCTCCTCCCCCCACCACACACCACTGTGAAGACCCCAGCTCCATAACCTCACTGCAGGTACCAGGGGCTGCTGTTGGGTGCCCCCAAAGCCATCTTGTCTCCAGGCTAAGCCACTCCTGGAACTACAACCTCCTCTCACAAGCAACTGCTTAAGCCCTGACTGAACTGATGTCTCTCCACTGAACTTGCTACAGTTTACTGATAACTTTCCCATATTTGGTGTCCCAAATCTGGGCGTAGTATTTTGAATGCAGTTTAACAAATCTGGAAAGATGTGAAAAGTATCAGGCATCAAGATAAAAAGCAGAAGAAAATGAGAGACTGTCAGCCTGTTTCTTTATCTGATTACGCTATCTTTATTAGTATAGTTATTGCTGTATTCGAACCCTACTACGACTGCAATCAGTTGCTACATTCATCTTAGAATAATGCCTTAATCAAGAAGCTACCATATTAGGATCAGAGACAAAGTAGAAATATTAAAAGTAATTTTAAAATCCCTTCAAAATACTGCTCAGAAACTCTAGAAGTGTTATGATTTGAAATTTTGACACTTTTCTTTCCTATCTTATGTCAGATTTTCACAGATGATCTTGTGGGGGTCATCTCAGCAATAGATAGTAAGCTTTGCACCTAGACAGGTTGTTTTCATATTTCTTTAGAGCGTCGCATGGTCACCAGGCTTGATGTCAAATCTTTGGACTTCTGGCACTGTTTCTTTAATGAAAACAACAATTATTTTGTCTGATGGAACTCTAAATTCATGTAATGTATTTAAATTGTGAATAAACTGAATTCTGTTTTGACATTGCTGCATTGTAACAAATTTAGTTTGCTGTACATTTTCCCTGACTGATAGCTTGAGAAAACTTTTTTGACATTTTGAAGGGTTTACTCTTTTATACGTACAGTTTTATCACTTGGGGGAAAAAAAAACAAAAACAAACCCAACAACAAAGAAAAAGCCAAGGTCATAAATCTCTCTCTAAAATCAATAAAAGCAGAAGTAATAAATGATTCTGGACCGTCATTCATACTAACATGACACTATTTTCTAAAGAAAAAAGTTCTAAGTTTCATTGGAATTCTGGCATGAAAGCTGCAGCATCATGGAGAGTATTACAATAGTATAGAAATGCTGAGACATTAACTGCAGGATCTTTATTCAGCTTTTGGAATTATTATCCATTCAGGAGCTAGATATAAAGTATTAACTCCTGCTGGGGAACCTCCTTAGTGCAATCTGTCTCCATGGCTTCAGTAAGACCCTACTTGTACAGCCAACTTTTTAACTCTCATGAATGCAAGGTCCCCATTACAACACTTCAAAACCAAAATCTCATGAGCACAGTATCTTGTTATGAGTTAAGGTCATCTCATGTGGATTTCTCTCCAAATGGGATCTGGGCACTCTGTAATCTGACAGCCACTTCTGCCATTCAGGCTTTAAACCCTGTTTCTTTGGTGTTTGTAGATTAGTGAGTGCTGCCCATCTTCCAGGCTTTCCCCAACCATCCCAAAATAACAGTGGTTTTTTTCAAGCCACTGTGAGATATGTATCTGAACAGTATGTATATGCAGTTGAACTGTGTTCTCTACATGAAGACCAAATAGCTAAAAGTACAGAGACTCAGGCATGAGCACTGAACATAGATACCAGATTCAGTTGAAGTCATGGATGACTTCACAGCATATCTGTTGTGTTGTGAAGTCATCTGGCAAGTAGTTCTAAAAAGAAAAGACCAGGGACTTTAAAATTCCTCAACCAGTGCAAAGCAGAGCTAAAAATATTCGTCTTACGTAAATACGTTGTCAAAAGCCTGACCGTGGATACATTACATTCCTACACAGCCTGATGCATAGACCTTAAAGGGATTGTTCAGCATGGAGCTTAAAAGCTGAGTGGAAATTCTCTCACCAATCTTAAGAATGAGAATGGAACTGAGAAGAGAGAATGTAAAATAACTTATGGGATTGATATTCTAAACCCGCTTCCCTGAGAAGACATTAAGCTACATCATATATTACTCTTTGCTTGACCACATTCGAATATATCCCTAATATCCCCAACAACAGCCAAGAGGATTTGCCACTTCTCAAAGTTAGAAGAGGCTTTTGAAAACTAACCCCTGTGCTGGTAGCTGCTAAAAATGTTCACAAGAAGAAAAATTCCTGCCTTATTCCCATATCTTCTTGTCTCTTTGTGGGTTTTGTTTTGGGGAGGCCTTTGTTAGTTTTTTTTTTTGGTAGGTTGGGTTTGGGACAGTTGTTTTGCTTTGGTTTGTTTCGGTTATGCTCAGCTGTGTGAGCTACCTGAATTGTGCATAAATCTGAGAGGTAATAGAAATGACTTTATAAATGTGAAATTTTTTCTATGGAGAAGCAAAAGCATATAAGGAAAAGATTCTCAAAAATCTTGCAATCTGCTGAAAGGACAATAAAAAATAATAACTCTCAAGGGCAGCCAGTATTGGCAAGGAAACTGAATGCAAGGTTAGGCTGACTTAAAATCTGATCCATGGAAGGTAAGGTGAATTTAACAATAATGTTTTTTTCCTTTCATTTAAAAAAATGGACTGAACAATATAGCAATGGCCCACCCAAGCTTGCTCAAACATAAAATTTAGGACAGTATCTCTGTGATGAAGTTCATCATCAGTTTATCAGTCCAATGTGTACTAAAGTGCTTCCTCTTAAGATTCATCTCAATGAATTAATCTCATTAAAAGTTAAAAATTAAATTTAAAATTATTAGCTGTAGATTTCCCCCAAATGGGACTAGAGGAACACTGGGAAGTGCAGCTGTGAAGGTGATGAGAGAGAGAGAAGAAAACAGCTCAAATCTCTTTCCTATACTCAAAAATCAGAGAGAATTCCAGTTATCTGGGGTCATGGGAGTGTTCAGAGTTGTATTAGTAAAGAGGTAAAATGAAATAGGTGGAGACGAAATACAGTTTTATCTAACCAAATCTTCACCTGAAGAGCTATTCTGGAAACCTTCCATAACTAACTGCTTGCCTGTGTGGGGAAATTTTAAAGGAGGCAGAGAGGATATTAGTAACACATGGCGTGGGTGGGGCAGTGGGATTCTGGGGTATTGTGTGTGTGGGTGAGAGCACAGAGTCCTGCACTAGTAACAGGGGTTGATACAGTGAGATGTCCTAAGAAGGTGAGGAGGGCAGCAGTGCACCAGAACACAGCTTTTGCCTTGGTGTTTTTTCTTTCAGGGGAGGGATGCTTTTTTGACACCTGTAGTTTCTGAATCATTCTAGAGATTCTGATGGTGGGAGAGGAGAAAACGGGACAGGATATGCCAATCACAACAAAAAAAGTAATTTTCCGTATTGTTTGCACGGTGTTGGTACTCGCTGATGCCATTGTAACCTTTGCTAGAAGATATAGAACAGTTCTAAGGAGTGTCAATAGATTGATCAATTATATGCCTAAAGATAGACTGATTTGTGTCTGTACTGTCTCTAGTCATGAGTTAGGAAGGCACTGTTGCTAGGAAGCCAGGAGCATTGAGATTTCAGCTGCTGAAGGAAAACCTGGATACACTGTGCTTCACTCTCTAAATCTCTTTTAAGTCCTCAAAGAAAGCACACTTGTTTTTCCAATCTGTATATTTGTCTTTTTTCTCTGACAGGTATACAGAAAATCACCAAGGTTAATGCATGATCTTATAATATAATCTCTCAGCTTCAATTTCTTTTTTTAAATTATTTTATCTCCCTCTGGAAAGAGCACTTGTACCCTTGTTCCAAAGATGTGGTGAACCTTTTCAGCCTTACATCTGGCAATTATTTTAATAAGCTGATATCAGAAAGAAGAGAATAACCTGGGGTCTTAAACCTACCCTTATGATCAAAATAGGGATATAAATAAGCAGCTGCACTATAGGTCTGAAAATGAAAGAGCTCTGAAAATGAAACCATTCATGTCAGTGCCTAAATATGAATCTGAAAGTCAATGCAATGTTTGAAAGTCAATAATAAGAATATTTTAGGTACTTTTAGCCTTAAATCTTTAACCTTCAGCTCCTTCCAGATATGACCTGTAGAAAAGCAGGTATCTGAAAGATAAGATCTGAAAGATCTTGTGTTTTCAGAGCTTCTGAGCACCCATTGATCCAGTTGGCCATACTTTAATTCATGGACAGCCAGCTTTCCTCAGCAGAAGGCCAAAAGTGTCACAGATCAGTGTCACAGAAGGACACTCTTATCCTGAGTTTTAAGAGATTTTTACATCGACTTGGAAATTGTGGTTTTTCTTTTGGCCATGATACTTCTTGCTGCAGCATTGCCATGGCAATAAGTGGAACCTGATAATACCTGAAGAGGATATGAATTCTGGCAGAGGAACCTGGACAAACTGCAAAGGCACAGTAGAGGTCCCACAGGGCAAATCTGTAATTTCCTGCAGGAAGCATAGATTCTGGCCATTTCCAAAATCCATTTTCCATTGCAAAACCATTTTCAAAGGCAAAGATTTACCAGTCGTAAAATATTTTTCCAAACATTCCTTCCCAAACGTCTTCATTATATTCACTGTCATTGCCCAGAAAATCCTGCAGATAATCTTTCACTTCTATTATCAAACCCTTAGCTGGAAATCCTCTATAATCTACATTTCTGCAGATTATCTTGGAAAACATTAGTCTACATCTTTATTTACTCAGAGGCTCTAAATATCACCATTGAAAGAAAAAAAGAAAGTGCCTGAGCAAATTAATTGTCACTTTTGTTTTTATTGTTTATGTTGTGATACACTGGGATGAGTACTGTAAAGAAGTGGGAAGGAAGGAGGGTTTGGATTAAAGCATTATTTCAAAGATATATTAATGTAGGAAAATTTTTTAAACTAAGCAAATGTAAAATTTGCTTTGAAGAACCTACAAGAGAACGTGCTATTGTATTTATTTTATTTATAGAAATTTCTAAACCTTCAAATAATGCTCCAACACTAACAGAGAATGTCTATATGTCTTCTAAAAGTTTCTCTGTGGAAGTTGGAATGTTATTATTGCATCATTTTTAGAGCAAAATTATGAGAAACTAAAGCTAAGGCAAAACAAATCATGTATGACTTCCACAGAAGTTAATTTGAGTCTGTACATTTATATTTAAAGGATATTTTGTGGCTCTTCTGATCCAGATGGGCCATAGGCCAAGCTGAATCCCTCAACCTGAACTGAAGCCCAATTAACTAAGATAAATTGTCAAATACTCTGGAGAGGTGATCAGCATTATTTGATCTTCAAAGTTAATTATGTTGGCCAAAATAGGTGTTCAACAGAGTATCATAGAGCGTTTGCTATCAAATCCAACACTTCTTTAGCTGAAGTATTTTGTGCCGTAGACAGATCCCTAAAAGTTGGGAAACTTCAAAAATCCCAAAGTTCAGATCAAATCAAAACAGCCTAATAGCTCTCTATACAACATGCACATTTTTTTTTCTCTGAGGACTTATGCTTTCCAGCTAACTTTTTAGTCTTTCTCAGACATATTTAACAAAAATCCCAGTCCTGTAGCATTCCTATTCCAGCCATTTACTTCAGCTGCATCAGTGGAACTATACAGAGCTGGGTAGAACAATGTTTTTATTTACTTTTCCATGCATAGTTTTTCATGTTCCCAGACTGAGCTGTTGAATACAGGCAGTTTGACAACTGCACCCCTGAGCCCTGAGCCTGCCCCTCCAAGAGCAAATTTTTAGCCAACTTTCTTGCCCAGCCCCAGAGCTCAGGCCAATGCTGAGCTACAGGAAGCTGTGAGACTCCTCAAACTTTGCCACTCAAACCTCGATGGGCACTGAGGCACAGGCATTGCCCATCTCCCATGGCACACTAGGGTATGTCCAACATTAGTCACTGTTAGAGGAAAGGGACTGAAGGATTTTAACCATCCCAGTGTCCCTGCCTCTGGCTGCATCACTCTTAAATATTGAATACTTCTAGCCAACTGTGAATAGAAGTACAAATTTCTCTGCATTGTTTCTAGAAATCAAAGAGTTAAATGTCAACATCTCAAAACACTGAGGAACTTTAAAGATGGTTTATCTTTGCCACTGTATCTCTGACTATACTACCTCCCTTTTAATTTTAGTTCTTGTCTCATATTTCCATTATAAACCCACAAAGTCATGAATATCAAATACTGTAATTGGGATTTTTTAGGTAAAAAGAAGCTACTGTGATTCAGAGCTATAATCTTAGCTGCTTATGCTGTTTATCTCTGTATCTATCAGGGTGAGAAGAATGTTTATCAGGATTATCTGTAGTACGGAAGGTATCACAGCTGTCCATCATGCATTTCAAATGCAGTCTTCTCAGCAGCAAAATAAAAATTCTGCAAGGAGCAAGTGGAAAACAATGAAAAGCACCTTTGAATTTAACCCTTAAAAATCAGATTTCACTAACATCTCCTTATGCTCCTGCAGGACTGCCTCTCATTATACAAATATTCACAGAAATGTTGTGCTCAAGTTATTCTTCAGTGACATTTAACAGGAAAACCTATGAATCTTTTGCTTTTTCAAAAATTTTCAAAAATTGACAAAACCATGTATATTGGACAGGATTTCAAAAACTCCTCAATATTAAAAACCAGGGCCCACATTTGTGTACACACGGTCTGTCATGGATTTTTACACAGAGGATTTGTTTAGCTCAGGCTATAGAAAGGATGCTCTTGAGCTCTTGAGTGAGGCAGAAAGGATGCCAAGGACAATTTTTTCTCTATGAAGATAGAAAAATGCTCTTAAACTTGCATTACTGATTATGTGTATGGAGCAAAAGAAACCCATCAAGTTATGAAACAGTTCTGTTCATTTAGTAAGAATATTTGCTTTGTGTGGAGAAGGTGGTAAATGACAGCTGAAGTACTAATATCGATTTGGATGTGCCCTGATAGACTAGAAGAAATTCTGAAAACAAAATATAGTGTCAGCCTTGGTTAAAAGTTATAATTAAGTGAAATGTTTCCTTTTCTCTTTTTTTTTTTTTTTTCTGCTGCAGCAGTGGGATTCCTTTCACCTAGTTTTGCCTACTAGGAAGTAAACAGCTCATTTCAGCTAAGCACCCACAACTTCTGATTAGAAGCCTTTTCCTTCATTGGAGGAAAGAAGGCACAATATCCTTCAGTTGCATACATTTAGGATGGAGTAGTCATCTTTTGCCTTTAATGAACACAGACGAAGGTTAGATGACTGGCTTAATCTATGGTGAGATGAATCTTATTTTCAGTGTATAAATACCACAGCCCGGAACAGTCACTGAGAGCAAAGTAAGTTGCAGATGGCTTAGCACTTCTTGCAACCTGAGGTTGTACTGTTCAGATTAATTATTTTTTCTGAGAAGCAAGTATACACACCTGTTTTGAGAGACTAGTTCATCATATGATGTAAATAAAATGTCTAAATACAACAATAAAAATGTGTCAAATAAAAAAATTATTTTACAGGAATTTCACCAGTAAAAACTGTACATTAACTTTTCAGAAGAAAGCTAAAACTTAAATTTAAGAAAAAAAATGTTGTATTTAAAGATAAGAATTCAAAGGACCATAAGGTCATAAAGTCAATGTGAAGAAGGAACATGTTCAAGGCCAACAAGGTAGGAAATAAGAAGGCTAAGGGTTGAAAGGGCAATAGAGTGCTTTGTATTAACAGAATAGTTATTTGGACACATTTAGGATAAGGCTGGTAAAGAGAACAGAGAACATAAAGGGTGACGTAGGTAATTTCAGAGATCTGGGAAACGACAAGTCATAAAATATGATAATGAGAATGACATATGTAAGAGAGCAAATGTTGCATAATGCAGTGCAGTATTAGAGAATTCTAAAATTCAAAATTTCTCACCTTAATAACTCTTCTATTAATAAGGAAAGACACATCTCAGACTGGTATATGATGTGGGAAGGGAAAGAGCTGCTTCATTTAATATGACTTGCTCTTTGCGAAGAACAAATGCCTTTTGCCTTTATGATTAAATATTCTTCTTTTGACAAAAGCAGCCAATCAATTGCACTTATGTGGTATCCTACTGACAAAACCCAAATAGAAAATGCTCTCTGGGCAGACACTTCATGTAAGAGGAATAAAGGGTCTCTTATATATGTAAAGACAAATGACTTCAGTGTCAACTTCAATTCAAAACAACTTTTCCAGGGATTGAAGGCAATCATGAGTCAGGGAATGGAAGGATCCAAACCCCAACAAAGAATCTTATTTGCCAAATGAGAGATGTAATACAAATGTCTGGAACTGAAACAAAAGACATCAGTGGAACTTGCCTTTTAGAAAGTAAATATCATAAAAAACTTGTAAATAAGAAGTATAATTTTTTTCCCTTTGTCCAGACTTTACATCAACAAGGTATGCTAACTCTCTGTCAGAATTATGAAAGTCCACCCTTACTTTCTTCTGGACCTCAAGTGGGTGAGTACTGATTCAACTACTGAGAATAGCAAAAAGATTGTTTTAATTAGCTCCTTTCTGCACCTGTTCAGGACATAATTCTTATTAAATTTATGCACATTATTTATAGTCTATTGCAGAAAAAAAGAAATCTAAAATCTGACTGAAATGAGAGGGAAGAGAATGGCGTTTTCCCATGCCAGACTTGAATGATATGGAAGGCAATGCTATTCAAAATGCCAGCAGCATATGCCAGCTTCAATTAGAACATGAGAGGAAAATCTGTTGCTAAAATACAACAACATGCTTTGAGGACCTTACATGTTCTTATTTAGAGCTTATAGGGTTGAATATCCTTAAAAAATTCTAAATTTTGACATTTTGTTGAAGCTGTTTTTAAGTATTGGTCTTAATGTAGGAGTCTCTGAATGAAATATGGTGTCCTGTGCTTTGCAGAATTTCAGAACAGATTATGAATGATCACTTCTGGCCTGAGAATCTTTCAGAATAGTCTGAGAAACTATTCATTAAAGTTATTTCATCTTGTCCTTCCCTATCACCTTTCCCAGATAATTGCCTACAGAAGGAATGAGATATCTGCTTTCCAAGTGACTGTATCTGAGGGCTACCGTGCTCCCTCACACGCTGGAAGCACAGTGAAGCGTAAAGAACTTTGTTCCCCAAGAGCATGAGGTCAACCCACGTGGCATGACCTGAACAACATCAGGCAAGAAAAGGTTTTCCCTCTAGTTTCCAATGCTGCTGGACAGTCCCCATATTGTTGCTAAAAAAAGTCACACAGTGCTGTATAATCCTGTTATGGTTTAACCTCAACCAGCAAGCAAGCACCAGGCAGCCACTCATTCATTCCCCTCCTCGCCCCGTGTGGGGAGGACAAATGGAAAACAAAACCAAAAAACTCTTGGGTTGAGATCAGAACCGTTAAATGATTAAAATAATTATTTTATTAAATAAAATAAAAATAATTGTAATGAACAGGAGAGAGAGAGAGAGAGAGAGAGAAAGAGTGATGAATAAAACCCAAGAGAAACCGGTGATGTACTCAGCACCCACTGACTAATAGTGGCAATCAGCAATCAGGAGGTCCTGGCTAAGTCCTTCAGTTTATATACTGAGCATAAGTTCTGTGAAATGGAATGTCCCTTTGGCTGTTTCTTTGAGCTGTCCTGGCTTGGTTACCCCTCAGCTTCTTGTGCAGCTCCTCAATGACAGAGCATAGGGAAATGAAAAGTCCCTGACTTAGCGTAAGAACTATTTAGCAAGAACTAAACCATCAGTGTGTTATTTTTTTCTGATACTAAATCCAAAAACCAGCACTGTACCAACCACTAAGATGAAAATTAACCCTATCCCCGATGAAACAAGGACAAATCCACAGATTAAACTGATGTATGACAATCTCACGAGAAACCCTCGAGCTGCCTTTTAAGCCAGGGACAGCTCAGAAGTCTTTGTTCCAGTAGTCTGGCACTTCCATTGATAGTTTCCATCTATGGGAATTGGTCAGGAGCCACAATCCATGTATTTGAACATTTATTGTCTTAGATACCAAAAGTGTCTTTGGAATAGGCTCAGACTTCATATCTAGGATCAGTACCTGCTATCTAGGATATTTTCTAGGAAAAGTTTTGGCTGATCTGCACAGCTTCCAGAAAGTTTGTTTAAAAGAACTAACAGCTGTCATAGACTGTGCTTAATTCAAGCAGCCCAGTCCTTAATAGAGTTTATAATGCAAGTGCCTCTTAGTTACAGATCTTTTCCTGTTATTTTTATGTAAAATACACACTGACCACTTTCTCTGTGGTGCACTAATGTTTTGTGATGATAAAATGTCATTTGTTTTTTAAAGGCCCCAGAATAGTCAAAGTTGTCTTAGTTATCCCCTTCCTGGTATTATAGGAAAACTTTCATAAAGTTGCCATTAATTACTTAAAAAAAAATCTAGAACAAAAAAATCAAATTGAAAGTAATTCATGACATACTTTTTCTCCTGAAGAAGTTTTAAATGTGTCAAATTACAGAAAAAGTTATTTCTAAGACTTTGGTTTAACATGACATTGCAGATTCCCTTCTGGCCCTAATAGGGAGAGCCTTATTCTTGTCTGCTAACCTCCCAAGCACACCTTCAAAGACCTGTTGGACAGTAAATATGAAGAAATACTAGTGGAAATATAAACAGAAGCTAGATATTCTTGTCTGAATATCCAGAATACTTTTAGTTAACATTTAGATAAAATAAGCTCATTAAAAGATTTAGATTTTAAATAAAGCAATCTAGTTTCCAGATCTCTGGCAAACAAGACTTTTTAAATATTTACCCTTTCACATAGGGGCTTAACACTCCTTGAGCAGAAGCTGCCTGACCTGCTCTGGAATTGAAAAATATGTGTGATTTCTCTCCATCTCTTTCTCTATGTGACATCAGCAGTGATGCTTTTCCCCCTTTCAGTGGTATATTCCATTTGTCTGGTTTCATTTTATTTTCTTATTTGCAAGATGTGTGTGTCATGCTAAGGATGCAAAGCTCCTGCTTTTGCATCAGAGACATCAGATGCAAAAATTATAAATGAAGCCAATCAAAAATCATTCAGAAGTCTTTTGCCTTCCCCAAAGAAAAAGGAGCTTTGAATATAATAGTCTGTAGAGTCTGACTAATGGTGCCATTTTTCTTCTTTCCAGTAGAAATAAAAAAAAAAAAAAAAAAAAAGAGGACGAAGAATATCTTTTAAGGGAGCATATTGCCACCAAAATCTTATTTAAAATATAACTCCTGTGTCATATTGAGCTATCCAAATTAGTCAGGGTCAGAATGCTGTACTCAACTCCTGATTTAGGATTCTGGCCATGTAGCTCACTTTCTCATTACTGTATCCTGAGTGTGTCTGCTTGGGCAGTCTCAAGATTCTGTTCCCCAAACCTCTACAAGAACCCCTAGGAGAAAGAAACAAGCTGAAACTTCAGCCAGAGGATCAGAAAGTCTGCAGCTTCAACTGCATGTGGTCTCCAACCATCATGTTCAAATTCAAAAACCAGTCAGGAAAACAAAAGCCCTGTTTTAGTGAACATACAGTCATGTTCCAAATCTAAGAGCAGATGATAATTCTGTTACATCTCCTGATTCAGAGACAGAAGAGAGCCAAAGAGATGAGCTTTATAATTTTAAGTAAAGCAGGTTATTCTACAATCAATTTGGAAATAAATGATTACATACATACATAGTGAGGGGATGCCTCATATGCAGAGGTACAAAGACACAGAAAAACCACAGAGAAACAAGAAGAAATGAACTTAAGTATAGTCAAGCCTAATTAGCATCCAGTGCAAAACATTCAGACAGATCCTAGCTGGCAGAAGGATAGCTGGAGAGGATCATGGCAGCAGGAAAACGGTGCCCCCTTCAAAATGCTCCATCACCAAGAGGGTCTTCCTCTCCAAATGCAGGGCTGGTGTTCTGGGAAGGCAACCAAAAAATTGCAACAGATGGAAAAGTTACCCAAATGTCACTGATCAAAGCACAGAGTAAAATACTGCATCTTTCTTCAAGAAAATGCAAAATTTAAAATACTTAAGAAAAACAATCCAAAAGTAGACAAAATCAGGGAGTTTTTAATGAACTTTATAATCAGCATTTTGTTGAGCAGCAACCATTTTGAATCATAAACTGGGATACCATAGGAACATAAGGTAAAGGGTTTGGGGGTTTTATGTAGAAATCAACAATACCTTATCTGTATTTGAAATCATGTTACTACATCCATGCTGGCCAGGGTTTAGGATGATTATTTTTGTTCTGAATATGTGAGACTGTTCTGTAGCCAAGAAACATTATGTTGGGAAATGTTGAGGATGGACATCAATAAGCCAACAGAGCCTGCATGTGTGTCACGCTATGTCCTAATACCACAAAATATTATGCCAAAATTAGATACAATTAGAACAGAAATTCTGTAAGGGCAGAAGACAGCACACTGAAGCAGTGTTGAGAAAGTTTGAAGATATCCTTGTATTTGTTTCACGTGAATTAAAGCTGTTAGTCCTTCCCTTTCGAGAACGTCCTATTTCCCCAGGAAAAAAAAAAGAAAAAAAAAAAAAAGATATAGACAAGAAACAGTCAGTCCTTTAATAAGGAGTACTGAGCTGCCTTGTCAAGAGGCTGCAATGACTTACTCTTTTCCAGAAGAAAAATATGTGGGATGCATTAGGACACTCCCTTGCTTCCAGGACAGAGCAGTTTCATGTCATTCATACTGAATATCAAGATGAAAACTTATACTACTCTTGCTGTTTTCCTTTAAATTTGTAGGAAAATTATATGGTATTCTCAGTTACTAGAGGTAAAATAAGCAATCTGGGAACACTCAATGAAGGTTGCCCTAAAACATCAGAATTCTCCCTATATTTGCTCTACATTATCAGTGGAGGAGAATGAATTTGGCAGTTCATTACCAGGCTTAACATTGAGAAGAGGAAGGTGATGGAGCCCATAGATAGAAATAGAAACAGCCACAAAATAGACTAAAAAGAAGATATCACCCCCAAAGAACCAGTTTGGAAAAAAACCAGCTTGGTTTTCATGAAATACAACAGGAAATAATGGGCAGGGGAAGAGTACATATCATTTTATTATTGAATTTTCAAATAATAATTATGGAATACCAGAAAATGTATATGAATCACAGTTGACGGCCACAGCATAAATTTGATTCTGGAACTGGTATGAAAATAGCTTTCAGAGTAATGAAGCATTTTGAAATTTTAAGAAGAGTTAGTGCTGAGTAGAAACAAAAATAATCAAAGACAAATAATTACACTAAACCAACTTGAGTATTTTATTATAATAATATTAAACAAAAGACCATTTCTTATTGTTTTTGTATTTCTAAGCAAGAACACTTTAAAACAAAAAAAACCTAGAAATTACAAAAAAAGTCATGATCAGACATTGAAATATCACCATATAAATATAGCTCTCATCTGTCACCAAACAGTTTGGTTCCACATGCAAATGAAATAATATGAATCAGCCATGGCCTGTTTTTTTTACAGATCAGATTGCATCCTAAGCCATGAAGTAGAGGTCCAGAATACTCCTAGTGGAACATCCTTGCATAACCAAAATTAGTTCCACAGATGGCACACTGAAATAGAAAGAGAGAAAGAGGCTCTGTGAAGGTCATGGAGCATAATGCTAACTCTTCTGAGAATGACTTTTTTCAGTAGAGAATGGAACCCATCAGAGGGAGCAGAAAAAAATCTTGTGAAATAATTGTGCTGTACTCCATTTCCATTGAAAACATTCTACAGCACAACATTCATTATAAGCTCCCCCCAAAAATACAAGATGTATCTCAGAAATACTGAGACATCACATAAAAGAACCTTCTGCATTAATGAAATGGGTAAAATCAGATATGGCTAGAATGTGTATACAGAAAACAGAGCAGTGTTGTCATTGATTTTTAGTGATCAAAGTAAAAATCAATGGATTAATGCATTTCAGTCTCAGTTAAAAACATTTTGTGAGTCTTTCATTTAATACATAGTACTCTAAAATCCAATGGTCCCCTCTCTAAGTGGTCTTTTATTTCCATAGAACTAATTGAGAATGTGTTTCTGCATTGCAAAGTGCATCTGTCTGAACTCCAACTTGCTTGAGAGCATACAAACACAAGCCACCCTGCACAGCAAGTATGGTGGAAAAAAATCTTATGAGGTGATCCGTTTAGTTCTGCCTGTGTTCAGCCTTGCATGTACAGAGTTAGGATGACTGGAGGATATTCATGAGGACTGGGGACTATTTTGTATGATCTAAGTGAAGAAATCTTGTAAATATAGTGCAGCACTTTCATCATTCTACAGTTCCTGAATCAGGAAAGAGATCCTTTCACCCATGTGATATATTTTTCTAGTCATATTTCCTTTTATAAGCCTGTAAATCATAAAAACAGGAGCATGCAAAGGAAGCAGTTATTTTTAAGTAATGCTAAATACACTCATTGACAACTCTCGTTGGTGTCTCTTTTTCTGTACATCCTTGCTGGATCTCAAATAGCACGTAGAGTGCCTGATTTGGAAGATGCTTGAAAAAGGAAAAAAGGGGAAAAAGTAACATTACATCATTTTGGGTGTGATGACTGTAAAAAACCAATTACTGCATTGCTGATATATGCATCTAATGTCACAGATTTTTAGAGTGCTTTAAGACACACATCAAGGGGATGTTCAGAGTAGGAAAGGACATCAAAACATAAGCCTTAGGAGAGGCAGCAGGACTCTGGATTTTGGAAGTGAACGTTTTCTTCCTGTTCCTATGAAACAATGTATCCTTCCAACTAACACTTCGTGAACAATTATATTGCTCCTGAAATAATGGTGTAAAGTATTGCAAGTAAATTCATACAATGACCAAAATACTGAAGAGTGATAAACCTTGTTTTCCACAGAGTACTGTACAGGCTATCTGGTCTATTTTACATTGTCTTCTCAGCTAAGAATCAGAAGAAAAATAGTGCCTCACTAGAACCTGAAGTCAATACCACTCTCTCTGACAAGAGAGTGAAGCAGTAAAAAAAGCATGTAGGAAGACAGAACTAACAGTATTAAAAGAATAAAACAGGTAATTTTGTCAGAATAGAAAGTCTTATTTGAAAAGAACATCATTCCAGGTCTAGGGGAATCTAAGGAAAAAAAAACTATTTAATTTCTTTGATGGAGTTTTCAGGGATAAGAAGACATGTAGAAAACATTAAGACTTGAAAACAAGCTCGTGAGGACAGCAGGGCATGGAAGTACTCTTTAAGGAACATGCAATGAAGAGCAATGTGATTCTGAACCATGGGAGCTCATGATGACTGCAAAATACCACAAAAACACTGGCAAAAGAACCAAGAGTTTGTTTGTCTTCCCTGCATTGTTAGTAATAATTAAAGTAAACATTAAGTCTGTGTGCATGAATTGAATAGTACAGAGAAGGCTGGGAAGAGCACATGTGAGAGAAAGCAGAAGAAAGCAGACCCCTGTAATAAGCCCTCCAGCTACCTCCCTGGACAGGGTCCTCCTTTCTGTGGGGATCTTGTGCAATTTTGTTTTCCCCTGATTTTGGTTAGGTCAGTTTCTCCAACAGTGCAGCAGTTCACTCGACAAAGAAAAAATATCTTCCTGTTCCACTGTCATTTTTGTATCTTTCAACTTAGTTCACCTTTTCATGCTGCTGTCTTCAAAACAGGAGCCGAAATTAAGTTCTACCATGTTCTCATTTGGGACAAGCTTCCATTTTATCTTTCCCCTTGCACATAAGATCCCTTCAAATGCTGTTCAAATGGGAGTGTGCTGGGTTGTGCTTTCACTTCTGCAGGAGAGGAGAGTAAGAAAGAACTGTTGGCTTCAGTCATTAAGCTGTATCAGGACCTGAAATAACCATCTGACTGAATGATCCATAGTTTTGACCACTGAAAACAATAGTGAACATATGAATGGAAAAGAGAGTTCCCAAAAATAGGAGGAGATTGTTATAATCATCTCTTCCTATCTTGGATTTCACCAAGGTTTTCTCTTCCAAAATAAAGAGGTGCGTAACTTCAAGATGATATTGTGTTGAGATATGAAATGCAGATCTTCAGTTTTGATGAGAAAATAATCTTGTTCTTTGCCCACTCTTATTTAATGACTTAACAAATTTTATCACAGAAAGAGTGGTGTGAATGATAGAGTACTTCAGTTTGCCAAAAATTCATAGATTTTGAAATACTGCCTAGTTCTAGATGGAAAGGAAATGAAACTTTTTAAATTTACAACTGAAAAAAAAAAGTCCAGGAGTGTTGGGCAGAAAAAGTAATTGGAACAATTTTATTTTACTGTTCAACTTAAAAACGTTAACTTACCGAGAAAAACCCCAGAATTTTAAAATGAAAACAGCTTTATCAAAGAAAAACTGAGAAACTTTCAACAAAAATGTCAAACTTATTTTAACGTTGTTGAAACTTTGTCCCTGCTCTTTTAAAATTAAAGCCCAGCTAAAAATGCCTTATTCCATTAAATAATTGGATTTTTACAGAGTGAAATAATATGATAGAATATGCTCGGGTCTAAGTCTCTCTCAGCTTGTCTCATAAGCCCAGACTAATAGGATTCTCAAAGCAAATACTGAGAAACACCTAACAACAACCCTATGTAATTATCTGATGGCCACTTTGAAATTTACCTTCCTTACACATTTAAATCCTTCCTTTAATTTGAAGATTAAAAGGTGAAGGGTTGGAAATTTGATATCTACATTGCTCAGTGATTTGAAATGAATATATTAAAGTCTATCTGATTGCATTGTAGCAAGCTCTAGTGGCAACAATGTGAAAAATCAATAAAGCAAAAACATAAATGCAAGATCTAAACAGTAATCTGACTTTTAGGATGATCCAGTGGTAATTTAACCCTTCCTGAACCCTACAGTAAGGAATTGTTTTTTCCAAGGGTAGTTCATTTAAAATTTGAAATACCTAGTAGCTCATTTAAAAGCAGTATATGGTACTGTGCTTAAGTCCATGCTAAGATCTGCACTTACAACATCTGTGGTACATTTTAGGAATTAAACATGGTCCTAAATTTGTCCCAGTAGATAAGGAAGAAGTCTATGTATAAACATGCATAATATGTATTACTTGTGCAGTGGAGACTTTTTGATTGTTTGCTTTTAATGTATTTTGCTTTATGGGTCTCGGTAACCTGGTCCCAGCTCAACATGCCGTGAACCTCCTATAAAAAGTCTCCTGCCTTTTCCTCTCTGTCCTCCTTGTGTATGTACAGATAGCAGGCATCTCCCCATAGCTGTGGCAGTTTTCAGAAACAATATTACATTTCAACACTGAAACACAAAGCATGTCCTATCCTCCGAACCTGTATTTTTTGTTCCTGTTTCCATATGGAACACACTCCACTGGCAGTTACGGACAGAGATGTCTCTCCTCACAGCATCATTCCTCCCACTCTTGTACCCACTGCTGAAGTGAAAAGAGTTCTCCTATTCACTGATGTTTTTAGGGTAGGTGTCTCCAGAGTGTAGATGTGTTTAAAATGGCTTTCATATGTAGCTGAATCTGTCAACAAATGCCATGCCAGTCATATAACTGAATTGCATCCAATCCCTCTCTGGCTTTATTTACAAACTATAATTATTGGTGTCTGTTTGTGGTCTGTGTCTGTCAGTGTACTACAACATCTGGCTTTTGATACAATTAGACTTTGGAATGCCCTCTACTGAAAACTTCTTCAAGAGAAACTGTTTTGTGGCTGTCTCAAAAGCAAACCTGCACAGGACTGGTAATAAGACGTTCCCAGTACCTGCTGGGAATTACATTTTGGAGACTTTTGTGCTTTTTTGCCCTCACCTGCACTCACCAAAGCCTTCCACTGTTCTGCATTGCCCAAGACAGCTTGAGTGGGATCACATTAAAATTTTTGAAGAGGGAGGTGTTATAGCAGAGATGCTTTTCTTCTTGTAAGACATGAAGTCTTTCACCTATACATACATGTGCTTCCTCCCACAAAAAAAGAACCAAACCAAACAAAGGAGCACAAGGCAGTGACACTAGAAATCTCAAAGAGTTAATGGCATAAAAAGAGAACTTACTGCAGAATTTGTTCTTGATGTTGTGTTATAATGAACAAAAGTAAGATAAATTATTCTCTTGGGCTGAATATTACAATAGCTGTAGAATTGCTTCAGTCTTCACTTCTATTTAGAAAAAAAATATTTTGTATAGAAGGTGATCTCTTCAAGTCTAAAGTTTAAAAGATGTTGTCACCTTAAAAAATTATGAAAGGTAACAAAATTTTCAATTTTTCATGCGTTAGGAAAAGTTAGAAAATAATTAGTTAAATTGATGAACAGGCACTAAGGAATGTGGAAGTGACATTTACTGTGCTTTGCTGTTGGAAAAGTTTAATGCTTCATAATCTTGCTAATCACCTTTGTGAATTTTTTCTGGGGAAACCATTAATTAGTATAATTTATTTCATTAAACTAAACTATGACACTAGCATGCTAATAATTAAAAATGAAATAAAGTCTTCAGTAGGTCTTCTGAAACATGAAATTAAACTAACCCCTTGAAGTAAAACTTGAGCAGGCAATTCATAATTCAGCTGGCTTCTAACATCTTCCTTAGGAGACAGTGAGTTCATGCTATGCCTATGCTTAGGAGAAATTTTTTCCTGTAAATGGCTAAGACTTCTTTTTGCTTCTTAGTCAGCCTGAGTGAACAAGCTCAACAGTCAGTTTTCCCCTCTCACTGATACAGTCACTCTCTTGGTAATCCCATAAAGAAAATAGGAAGATGAAGATATGAAAATAGTTATTGTTTTTCTCTGGCAGATTTAGATATTATTATATTTTTAACTAAAAATATTAAATATGAATATTAAATCAAATCAAGTACCCGCAAATTATTGAAATAATTCTGGAAATGTTATTGACTCTTTCCATTCATCAAGAACAGTTGGTTTGTGAATATCATTATTTTGGAATGGTCTTTTTAAGTACAGAAGCTGGTTTTTGGCCAAACAAAATTCTGCCAAGAGTGTCTATCAACGACTTGTTTTTTTCAGCAAAGGAGCTGAGAGTCAGGAACCAATCCTCAACAAAACAGTGGAGCAAAGGATCTCAGAGGCTGTTGTCTCTGTGATGGTGGATGGTGTCTTACTATTTCACTTTATAAATTTGATAGCTTTTTTTAGGACAATCCCTTGGAATATTTTGCAATTGCTGCTGTAAAATACTGATGATCATCATGATAATGATAAGTTTAATATTATTATTATTTCTAGAAGAAGATGTGTACATTTTTAATGTTTGAAAAAAGCTGTCCAAAGACAGCATCCTGGGAAGCAGGAACAACTGGGTGTGATGGTTCTGACAGGGTGTCGTGTTTTAATCCCAGCCATCAACCTTGCCCCATGCAGCTGATCACTAACTCCCCATCCAGTAGGACTGTGGAGAGAATTGGAAGGGTAAAAGCTGGAAAATTCATGGTTTGAGATACAGACAGTTTCACAGCATAAGCAAAAGCCACACAGGCAAAAAAAGCAAAACAAGGAACGAATTCACTGCCTCCCACAGGCAGGCAGGTGTTCAGCCATCTCCAGGAGAGCAGGGCCCCATCATGCATAACAGTGACTTGGGAAGACAAAAGCCATCACTCAAAAAAAACCTCTTTCTTCTTCTTACCTCCATTTTATATGCTGAGCATGGTGTTATACAGTCTGGAGTATTCCTTTAGTCAATTTGGGTCTCCTGTCCCAGATATGTCCCCACCCAGTCTCCCAGACATCCACAACTTCCTTGCAAGCGTGGCAGTATGAAAGGCAGAAAAGACCTTGGCTTTTTGTGAGCCCTGCTCAGCTATAAACAAAAGCAAAAAAATCAAAGACGTCTCTGTATGATCAATCCTTTTACTAGCCACTGTGAAAAAAGTTAAATCTAGCCTTGATCACCACGAAGAAAATGACTCTGGAACAATGAGAATGAAACACATAAACACAAGCTAAGATCAACGCGCTTCCATCACCACTGTTTCTTATTTAGGGAAATGCAGTTAGGTATGTGAGGGATGCAGGGAATAGAAGACACCAGCTTTCCATCCCAAAGCCCTTCAGAGTATTTGCTTATGACCAAGAAGCAGCCTGAATGTGAAGTCATAGATGAGCATCACTCTGCACAAAAATGAGGTAAACTGAAAGAATGCACTTAACTCCCAATTTTAGCTCAGTCATTATTACCTGGAAGATCTCATCTGCCTAATTCAAAGTCTTTAAACACACTAAGGAGGAAAGAAAAAGTATGTTGTTTCATAAACTTATCTTCATCTGCTGGTGCCTGCTGGGAACACCTTTCTGTATTGCCAGATGTTGCCAGAAAACAAAATCTTTTAAGCCTATTTTACCTGACTTAATTTTCTCCTCAGTTATTGTCTTATAAATCAGAATTTATTATCAGGGATCTCATCTACAGAAATGCTAAAAATATGAGCCAGGCTTTAAAAAGTATTTCTGACTGTGACTTTAGAAAGGCAGATGGGAATAGTTAATGGAGTGCAGGGCTTTTTGCTCATCCCTTCCCCTCCTTTGACGCTGCAGAGCTCTGTGTCACAACCCACTTGCTGTGCAAGCTTCCAGCCACCACAGCCCCCACCTTGACTGTTTGAAACAGCACATTTCCAGCATTTTCTTAATGAATTTACTTCTCCTGAAACCATTCAGAAATTTTACTCTCATCATGCACTCATTCTGTTTCCTTTTACTCTTTTTTTACCTGCATTAAATATAAGCTTTTTCCTTTATGCTTTAAATATCAGTATTCACATATACATGCACAGACATATATATACATATATGTACATATAACTGTATTCATCTGTGTATCAGCAGGTATAGCTGAAAACCAGAAATGGCTTAATTTGGAGAGGAAGGGGGACAGAGTTTGGGTCTGTAAATGCAAATATCCCTGCCTATACAATCAATATATAATAGTCCAGGTGGGCAAACTTAATTTATGGGTGAAATCCAAATTCTGCCAAGGGAATCTGAAATATTAATAAATGATGATGAAAGGGGAGTTGGGGGGAGGGGGGGGAAGGAAAATGCTAGGAATTATGTCCCAGCACCATGATTTGTTTGTTATAATTTGTTTTCTATGACTATTAGAAACAGACTTACACAACAGTACATAGCAGTCTGTTGAATTTAGTAAGTCTACTGTTGTGTAAGTGATGTGTGCATTAGGTGAAAGGGGCACACTTCAGATCCCACTTAATCTTTAGCATGATTTAGGTTTTGCTTTTACAAAACCTTCATGTATTAAATTCACATCCTATCCATATGGACATTAAAAGTACAAATCAGACTTTAAAAATTAAATCCCGTGACAAAATACAACAACAGTAATATCTTGATAGTTTATGGTAGGATTTTTTTTAAAGCATCATTGCTATTTCTGCTATGCTCACAGATACAGAAATAATTAAGTAAATATGATTTCATATGACCACTCCTAGGAACATTTTTCATCTATTTTATGAGGTGAAGTTGCATGCTAGCATGTGCCAAGAATAGGACATCCTTGTGTCCCATCCTTGTGTCTCATCCTTGTGTCCCATCCTTGTGTCCATCCTTTTCCAACACAGGTAATTAATAGACATAGGCCATATCTCTTGTTTACATTATTTGGTTTAAGGCCCACATGGAAGACCTGAGAGTAGATTAATTAATTGTGAATGATTAATGAAATTGTCATTGTAATTAATATTTTGTTCTGTCCTGTGATTTTTTTTTCAGATTTATAGCCCACCGAAGATCCATCTGACTTCAAGTACTTTTTCTGAACTTAAAAATGCAATCAAATAAGAAGAAAACCAGCAGCTGCTCCCCTCTGAACAGTAATCAGTACATTAAAAATTAAGCTAAGCAATATTCCATTCCTGATATAAATATCAGTCATCTTCAGCTCCATTTTCCCCCAAAACTCACTAAACAACCAGGCCTTGCAGTGACATGAAATCCCATCAGGTTAAAATGCAGAGAAAAATCCAAACTACTAAAGCTTAATTAACAAAAAGACAACAAGAAAACATGGGTTTTTTCCTACAAAAAAACAACAAGACAAATAAACCATATCACAATGGCACTTAGCTCTGACTCATTTCTTCAATAAACCTACCTAAAAAAAAATTATCTGGGTTTTGCTTTCCCCAGCACATCGGGAGGACCAAAATGTCCCTGCTGGGTCCAAGCACTGATGACCAAGGGATCCTGTCGCTGGTGTGGCACACTGTCACCCATGACCCACTCTCTTTCATCATCCAGGGATGCTGAATCTTGCAAAGCCAGAAGCCAAGCCTCAGTGGTACTGGCTCTGCCCTGACTTTGTGGCCAGTCTTTGCACTCCCAGCAAACTCATGACTTCCTTCCTCCTCCCACCAGCCTCTTTGCCTGGCAGCCACCATGTCCTCCTCACTCCATGTTTGCTGTCCCTTCTGAGCTGATCTCTGCCACCACACCACAGCAGTGTCATTATTTCCCTCTGCTGGTGCCACAGTCCATGAACAAAATCCCACATTATGCTGTTGCATATGGTTTCCATCAAGAGATTCTGATTATTTTTTTGGAACACAATGTGAAACATTTCTATCAGTTTTGCTATTTCATTATTGTGGCTGTAACCCTTTGGCCTTTATACTCAGAACCTGTCATTCTTCAAAATGAGTAACAGGCCTTATGTTTTTTGTACAGCTATTGGTTTCCTAGAATGTACATGTTTTTCTTCAGTTTTCACAGCACCCTCCAGTGTCCTGGGCAATGCTCTGCATTTGTTTTACATCATCTCTCTCAATAAATGGCTGCATATAGACCAAACATTCAAATGTTGCCTCTAAATGAGAGTCTGTTGGTGCTAATTCTATGCTATTTACACTCAGGTATCTGCAAGGAGGTTATTACTATTTGGGGACTTGCTTATTGCTCTTCCTGGGGTATGAGGTTTTATGGTAAGTACAAGTTGGCTTTATTGGTATCTTAAAAAACAATCTGTCAAAGACAGGATGCTATACACATATCAGGTAACAGCAATCAAAACATTTAAAAAGTTAGTGAAATAAAGTTTTCCTGTATAAATTCTTTTATCATTGTTTTGACCCAGTTGTATAATTTCTAAAATTAAAATCGTTACTTCTAATAATATTTTAGGGTTTTGCATCGTGTCTATTTCAACTATACTGATGATGTTTAACCACAATCAAAATAATTGACTCGTACAGGCTTTCTTTCAGTTTACTTCTAAAATCTTCATGGATCATACCATAGAAGTGATTTATAACAATTTTGTCCTGTAAAGGTTCATGTGGAATATTTGCAACACCAGGAACATTCTGCAAGTTACTAATTCATGGTAGTGGTGAGGAAGAAATAGCTGGCAAAACCACACATCCTTTGGTTTTTTGTCAATATGGATCTTAACAAGATTCCCAAATAGAGGTAAAGGTGTTTTGTTGCTATGCAAATCTAATTTTTTCATCATAAATATTTCCTAGTGTAGTTCAAGCAAAAGTTTCATCTACTGTATTTGTTTACCAGCCATCTCTTCCCTGGACTTTTATCTGTAATATGCAGATTCTGATCCAGGCAAAATTCAATATGTGATCACTCCAGTGACATATTTTCTATTAAATAATCAGCAGGTAAAGTAAATAAATAGTTTTGTCAGCAGGGGGTTCCTTTTTTTCTGACTGAGTGCCAGGTCAGAGCCATACTTCCTTCTGTTTATCCTCAAAATAAAATAAACATAACCATCAAGAAAAACCATGGGAAAACCATAGAAATGGTAAAAATGCTGAAAACTTTAGGTGCAGGAAAAGATTAAACAGGAGAAAAATAGGCAAGTCCACAACACCTAGTTGCAGGAGAGTAATTTGTATTTCTCACTTCTCTGAGAGTTTCTGTAACTATAAGAGAAAGAGAAAAATATTTTTTCCCCCTCAGAGCCTTTCTGCTCTACTTCTTGCAAGAAAGTACCAGTGGGAGTCTGGGCAATTGCTGGTGAGAAACAGCCCATGGCAGAGAATGGTCTTGGTAAACCCAGAACAACTGCAAACACACCCTGTCTGGATCCCCAGGTTTTCAAAATGGTCCTCCATGTAAATTTGAGCCAGGAGCATTCCAGTGAGGACAATAAGTTAGCTGGCATATTCAGTCCATAAATCAAGATTAGATCTTATCTAAGGAAGGCAGACAAGTAATTTCTTCACAGGCAGTAGAAGGGAAAGCCATATTCTTCTCTGTATTTGGCCACCATCTATATAATGGTAGCAGTTCTTGTTTATTTTTAATAGCTATGAAAAGCCAGTCTCTTTTAATCTGAGGATATAAGATCAACTGTTTTCCTGGCAGTTTTCCTGCTTGATTAAGAGAATACAATTCTCTTTAGTTTTGCTTGATGTTCTATAACTAATGATGAGACCTTTTTTGAATCACTAGGTATCAAGCAACACAGAAAATCAAGATGTTTACTGTGGGAGTAATAGGTTTTCCTTCAAGTAAATATTCCAGCTCTGATATGTCCAATATCTGATTTTCCAGAAAAAAAGCCAGCCTTCTGCTCATAACAGGTGAATCCAAACTTGAAAATGTGCAGAAATGGTTACAAAAATTAATGTAGGGAAGACAATCTCCCTTCAAATGCAGAAACTTGGCTTTTTGAAAGAATATGACTGCATACCACAATATATTAGGATTATCAATACAAGGGATAGGCAAGAACTGTTTGCACAAATAGGATAAATTGTGTAGGAGTTTTATGATACTTATTTTCAACTGTATGCTAACAACATTAATGAAATGCATAGAAAGTATTGTTCATATCAGGAATGAGAAGAAATGAGAGAGACATATCCATTGATAAGCATTCAGAACAAAATTTTGAGCTTGTTTGTAGGAAAGAATGTCAGAGATATATTTATTGTGGATGAATTTTGGGCAGTGAGATACATACTTACATGGGCTTCTGTTCTTTAAGGACCTAATGGGGGGAAAGGCCTTTGTACACAGGCAAAATGTATTTTGAGAGAGTAACTTTGATAGCAGTGAGGTATTTGCATCAGCAGTGCCAAGGACTACATCTGAACTTGTTTCCCAGGGAGACAGGATGTTTTCCAAGAAGAATATCATCACACCTTGAAATAGCAATAGACTCCCCTCACAGAGTAAGACAGAACAGCCAAGAACAGCTTGACCTTTATGGGGGCTGTTAGGTGATAGAGCTGCATTTATTTATCTACTTGCTCTTGGTTGTGTAAGAGAAAGCATGATCCCTTATTTGCAGAACTTTGCACAAACCCCAAATCACAGATACAAAACATCTGTTTGCCTTCAGACTTCAGCTATAAACTCCAGCAGACATCTCTTTGGTAACAAAGTGCTTTGGCTTTTGCAGCTGTTCTTTAAGAGTAGCAAACCTTGCTGGCTGACAGCAGGCAGAGAAACACCAAGTGCTTGTTTGTGTGAGTGCTGAGGGGAACACAGACTGCATCTGTCTTCTGATGGGGTTCCTATGAAGTGAGGGACCTCACCAAGCAAGTAGCACTCAGAGAGCTGCACTCTGAATGCAGCAGAGCATGATGTGATGAGATGTCTTTACTTATCCTTAACACAATCCATCTCTGAAACTCCAAGGAGTTGTAATCAGATCTAGCTAAATTAATCGTCTAATTGTGTACTTTCCTTTATGTACTTGTATATAAAATAAAGGTACAATAATGTGTGTAATCTAAGAATAACTCACAGTGAACTGCAGCCCCTTTAAACTGCACATAAAATGGGGTATAGCAGTGTATAAGCTACAGATTACACCAGTTTCTTCAGCCTCTGCCAGCCTCAGCAAGTGAGGGCTGAGTTGAAAAAAAGAGAGGGGGCAGCATTCTCCTTAAAAATTGTGGACTTAAAAAAGAAACAGGGGCGCTGGGGCAAAACAAGAACAATGAAATGTAGAGGCTACTCCGTCCTTCCATTCCAGGACAGAATGTGCTCTCTTTCTCCCTGGAAGAAATTTTTGTGACCTGGTTTAAAAATTCTCAGGGCAGGAGGTTTAGCATCTTCTGCAGGGAGCTTGTTTCAATGTTTCACCTCCTTAACAGATGAAAAAGTGTTTCTAGTCTGCAACTCACTTCATGGTTGAAACAGACAACCAGAAACAGCATGAGAGGATGGATTCAGCAACACAAGCTGAGCTTTTGTACAGACAGGTTTTGAGATATGAGATATCTGAAATGGATGAATTACTCAGAGTAAGAGCAAAGTGAACTGATCTCTTCTTGTCCTGTCCCTCTTTTATGTACCCCCAAAGTCCACATCTCCTTCATGATCTGTGTGACAGACCCTACACATTATAGGAATATAAGAGCAAGCACATGGGGTCAGAGCTCCTTCCAGCCTTTATCCTCTCCCCACCGCCTGCTTCACGTGCTGTATGAAGAATATACGACCAAGGCAAGTGCACACTGACATGGCCCCCAAGGAATCATTTCATTTTCCATCAGTCTGTGTTTTAGTGAACAAGGGTATAGACTTGTGGGGTTTTGTCACTAATGCATTTTTCTTCCATTAATTTAACTATCTGTGTGCCTGTGCAGCATCCTTGTAACAATGAGTTTCATGGTTTCACTGCCCAGCTAGTGAATAAATATCATAGATTCACAGAATGGTTTGAATTGTAAGATACCCCAAGGATTATCTCGTTCTAAACCCCCTGTCATAGACAGGGGTGCCACTAGATCAGGTTACTCAGGGCCCCATCCAACCTGAACTTCTATGGATGGGGCATCTGCAATTTCTCTTGACAGCCTGTTTCAATGCCTTGCTGCCCTCTAAGGAAATATCTCCTTTTTTGTTCTGATCTTGCTGCCTGTTTCCTTCTTCCTTCCTCCTCTTTCTTACAGAGGAGCTGCAGCTTCAGGAGGTCAGCAGAAGCAAAGAGCAGAGTCAAATCTAAAATAAGGTATGTCTGTCTGTTTTCTTATGCTGAGCTACCTTACACAGAAACAATAATTCACTTATGCCACTTCCTCACATAAAAATTTCCATTAGCCACTTATTCGCAAATAGAGGAGGTATGACTGGGATATTTGTCTTCTTCACCTTAAAAACAAAAAGAAAACAGCTATGGTGCCTTCTTCATTGATGGCAGTCTAAGTCATTACTTCATAGTTTGGAAAGGCAAGAGTTTATCTGAGAGACTTTTAAGCCTGTTTGGTTATGGCATTGCTGCAACCCATGCTTATAGTTTGTGGGAAGTGGCACGTGAAACAAGACTTGCAAAGCAGAATGGGTACAGCTAAAAATAATTTGCTGTGATTAATGGATGGACAAAGTTGTGACTGACCACTCAAAACCCAAAGAGCATCTCCAGAAACATGAGTTTCAGAAGTCATGGTGATTCATTGCCCAGGAAATCAACAAGAGTCTAAATATGGGGTAATCAGTTCTGCCTATAAGATTGCCATGGCATGACAAAAAACTGCCCTTCTGTCCAATTCACCTCTGACCATTATCAAGATGTTCAGCCACAGACACAAATACCTCACTGTTGACTATAGCAGCTGTTGAAAGGTAGGGACCACGCTTAAGCAGCTAACTTCGATATTTTGACGTTGGGAGGGGTCTTTGATTTTTTTTTAAGCAGAACTTGGATGTGCATCTAAAAGAATGTGAGCTTTGTTCTTCCTATTTGCAGAAGAAATCAAGTTTTTTGTATTCTCTTTTGGCTGTAAACTCATCAGAAGCCTGAACTCATGAATAAATTAAAATTTGAATTGCATCTGTTTTACTGTAAGTCTTTCTCTCTATGCACTTTATGACCCCACCCAGAATTAAGCTTTCTACGTGCAAGAAATAAAAAGAAACATAATAAAATTATGTAATTATCTCAAAAACTTTAAAGTTATAGATTTCTCATAACTGCCTTGACATTTTCTATAAATATTAAAAATTCACAGTACTAACTTTACGGTTTTGAATTCTTCTTGAAATGCAGGACTATGATAGTGCCTATTGTTATCTATCATTAAAAAATTATTTCATGTTAAATAACACTTTCCTTCTGTAATGTATACAGATTCCATTCCAATATTTCTACTCAGAGGTACAAGCACATAATTAGCCTTGCCTGGTGGAGACGTTGTGCTACTTTCAGGGTTTTTAAAATTAAAGTTATACCATAAAATATGTTTAAGTATAGCAGTCATCATCTGTGACATCAGGGGAAAAAAATCAGTTTCTAGACTATAAAAGACTTTCTAAAAAAGCATCACACAGATCTCATTAATTTTGAAGGGAACTAAACACCTCTATTTTTTTTAAATCCAGCTATGAGTCAGTGCTTTGTGAAAGTCATTGCCGAATACTTTCTGCAAGTTGAAGTTGTTCTCAGATCCATCACTCAGCCCTTTTACTCCACATAGCCTCTAAGTGTTCATTTAAATCACAGTAAACAGAGTGAAGAGCACACTCCTAGTGCAAATTATCAGAAAAATAATTACAGGCTTTTCAAGATTTGCAAGTATTTTGGGGAGTAGCAAGAAAGCGGCCAATTACTACTGTACATAATGGGACTGTGTATTTATCAGCAAAACAACTTATTTCATGGATTGTTTGACTATCTCTTTTCTAAATAAATAAGTGAATACAAACATAGGTGTGTACTACCAAAGATGTACAAGTACAAATTTAAATTCACATTTACTGTAAATTTAAGTTCACATATAGTTTAGTGAAGTTCTACTCTTCCGTAAGGAAAACTCCACTGCTGTGAAAGTGATATTTAATGCCTCTATTTGCTCTAGGGTTATCAATAGAATACAAAGTCACCCAGTCCTTCAAAGTAATGTTGAGTAGTCTTTTCTGAAAATTCCATTGTTTTCAATGAAAAATGTCTTTCTACCCATTGCCACAGATATCAGGCAACGTAAGAGAAAGTAATTTTGACCATCACAGGTAGAAACCAGTTCAGGATAGTCTTGGGTGAAGAAGGACAGTGAAAAAACTGAAAATATACCTGCTAGCTAAATTCTATATGGAGATTGGTTATTCTGATAGAATATGTAATTTTGAGGTGCATACTTTCATCACACATGAAGAATGTTGGTTTTCAGTGTTTACAGTATCAATGAATTATTCTTTCTCCTGTTGTTGTGGGCATTTAATAGAGCACGTATTTTCAGTTGTCATTAAGCCTAGCACATCCGAGGCAATGCCCTTCAATTATTATGCCAAGACAATTCAAATTTATTTTTAACAATGCTAATGATGGTCCTCTTTGCACTATGTTCTGAGAAACTTCAGAAACTTAGTTCTGAGAAGCTACCAAGTCAAGTGGCATTATTCATTTTAACTGCAGAAAATAGGACAGACTAGCACATTCTCAAAGGAAAGATTTCAAAGAGTAGTCATCATATAACTGAGGAGGTAGTAGTACCTACACACACTACATCACTTTCTTATTGTCCATCTCTCTTGTACCCTGGACAAGTATTCCAGGTGGAAAACTGGAAAGGGTTATTCCACAGGAGAAGCACAGACATGAGAGATGGCCTGGTGGAAACTGCAGTTTCTTGCTTGAGGATGGTCTCACATAAGAAAAGGCTGTAAGTGTTGCTGTAGGTGTATTATCATTGCCACCATTGCCCTGGGGAAGACAGTGGAGAATAATGAAACCTAATTTAAAACAACAGATTTTTTTGTCTTGAATTTCAAAAAAAAAGGTGGGAGGGGGAAGTTAATTTGAAACAAGTGAGCATCGGCAGGTGTCGTTGCCTCTCCCTCTGTTTCAGCCAAACCATCAGATCTTGGGATTCTGACATTTCCAGAGGTACAGCTGGCCATAGAGCTGGTGAAGGGGAAAGTGGGTTCTGTCCCCAGGAACTCATTGTAAATGCAGAGGAATTGCTCCATGCACAACAACATTGCTGCAGTTTAATGCAGGTTGTAATTCTGTATTCTCAACATGGTATATTTGGAGCCATTAAAGAAAAAAGAGCAAATTTGATGTAAGGAGTGCAGCATGTCTGGCGAGAGGGGCAGTTATCTGCACCAAGGCATGCAGGCCTCTGAACACCCATAAATCAGGGGTCTTCCCTTCCCTGTCAGGCCCAGAGCAGCCAGGGGAGAATTCGCACTATACGCCGGTGCCCCCAGCACGTGTGCCCGTGAGTGCGTGTGTGGAGGGGGTGGTTTCTTTTGCTGTCCCTCGAGAGAGCACAACTCTGCCAGCAGTGTGTTGACATCTGTTTTTACAAACCCAATAACGCTCAGCATGCTGAGAAGCCAGGGCGGTTTTGATGGATGAACCCACTATAGCAGCACGATAACATTCTGCGAGCATGCACAAGGGATTAAGCAAGACACCAGCCCACTTCAGCGAGGTCAGGCTGTGCTCAGAATCTGAAAGGATGTAATATTAATGTCTATCTAATTGGTGAATTTGTCAATGCAGTGTTGCCATTAAACAGCCAGCCATCTGGACCCCAAGGTTTATGTGATCACAGCTGATTGTCAAAACAATGGCATTTCGCTGACCTTAAGAAATTTAATTAAACTGTTGTATTTCTTTCTATGCAGTGAAGGTACACAAACTGATAGCTAAGAATAAGGTTGTTGCAAGGGCTGCTGCTTCTGTTTTCTACAGTGTAAAATCATTTTCACATAGATATGTATTCCTGGTAAATCTAAAATAACACGTGCAACTGCACTTACGCTTTGAGCAAGTCACGTTTCCTTGCTGTGTGCTCTAATGATTCAGCAACAGCCAGAGGAGATTTTTCCAGAAAATAGTTCTCTGCAATTCCATTCATCTTTTTTTTTACTTAATAACTTATTTAGGACATTCATTGCTCAAATTACAGCTCAGAAGCTGTTAGAGTAGCAACTCAGTAACACTTCCCCTACTATTATTTTAGCCAGTGTTTTATAGGCCATGAAAAAAAAAAAACCCAACCAAAAAAAAACCAACAAAAAACCAACCAACCAACCAAACAAAAACCCAAAACCACACACACACACACAAAAAAACCCCAACAAACAAACAAACAAACAAACAAACAACCAAAATAATAATAATAATAATAATAATAATAATAATAATAATAATAATAATATATAAAAAAAAAAACACCAAAACCAAAAAACTCTTCCACACAGATCCTTGAGGTATAACAATGTGGGACAAAAGAAGTTTTCTGGGTGACTGAGTTTTCCCCTCCATATTGCATAGCTCTTTTCATAAACATACTGAACACCATCTTAAAACAAGTTATTATTTCTCCTAGACAGACTGAGAGATTGGTTGAGAGCTTCAGTGTTCTTGTGGTTACAAACCTTCCTTTAATTTCCATCTTAAAATTATTCTCAGCCAGCTCATATTCCTTTGTTCTTATGCCAACATCGCCTTTTAGTTTAAACAGCTCTTCCCTAGTGTTTACCCTCCCTGTGAATTTATAGAATGCAATCACTTTCTCTCAGCTTTCTTCCAACCAGAATGAAACCTACTTTCTCAAATCTCTCGTAAAATATACTGGCTGTTCTCCTGGACATGTTTTCTCATCTGCTCCTTTGACACCATGAGTTCAAATTTCTTGAATAGGGGAAGCAGGGATGCAAGCAGCATTCCACATTATCTCTAGAAGATGCCCCAAAGAATGACAATGATATTGCCTTTCTTTGTGAGAAATCCTCAATGCAAGAAGATTTTTGCTTCCTCACATCAGCTTCACAAAAGCCATTTCCTCATCGTGCTGGCCAGCTGGAACCGAAACTCATCCTCTGTGGTCCAGCTTGTTTCTATGGAGGACCTGTAGCCCTTGGCAGATTTTACAAGATTTCCAGTGCTTCACCTTGTGCTCTTTACAGTGGGATTCTTTGTGTTGGTCTTTAAAGCCACTTAGACTATTCTATATGGTTTTTGGTTTTGCCAGTGACTTTCAAGTAGGGTCCTCACAAATTATATCAGCAAATTCACCTGGTTTTGTGCAGGACAGTAAGGAGTATAAGAGGGGCTTCTGTAATTTTCTTATATCTTCAGGCTACCTGCTGTGTCTTCCCCTTGAGACCCCTTCTTACGCAGCTTATGTCTTTGTTAATAACTTTTCACAAAATATCACATCAGCTATTTTATTGAAGATAAATAAGATGTACTATTAGTCAGGGGTTTAGAAAATGAAAGATTTTTGATTAGTTTAGAATTATAATTTATCTTTTTAGACTTTTTATTTTAATTTGCTTCCGTCTCTTCCATAATTATTTATTTCAAAATATATTTAGAAGCTTTATATGATACTGAAGTCTAAGTGGCAGACTCAGTGTCTCATATTTTCGTTGGTTTTTGAGGGGAGTTTTTGGATGTAAAAATTATATAGTTACTATTTTTTGGTCATATGGTGCTGCTCCAAATTTGATAATTTATTTTTTAATATTGCATTATCTAGAGTTCATATTCTTCCTCCCATTACTCTGCCACTTTTTGGGAAGCTTGTAAGCTGTTTCCCTTGACCTTGCTGTATGTGATGAGTGCATACCAATGGGAAATGATCAACCTGTGCAAGAACAAACACATTGAATTTCTCCATCATTTTCTATTGTGCCAAGATGAGGTTAAAATAGCTATAAGAAAGAAGTTTCTGAAGTAACTCAACTGTAGACTGCATGAAAATACAATGAAATAGCCCTCCAGCACATGGAGATGACATAGGTATTTATGAAATGTGTCAAAAACAAAACTCCACTGATGTGTTGCTTTCGGCCTAGTCTATAAGGTGGAGAGAGATGCTTTCAAATGCTCACTGGGCAAAGCCTGTATAGCAGGCTTATTGTTCTGTCACTTGTGAATAAAGCACCAACTGCAACTTCTGGTGACATGTTTGTTTCATTGACAGCTCATCTTTTAGTAGCAGAAGCTTCTATAAAATGAATCTCCCATCCTGAAGTTACTACCATGTCAGTGCAATATCAGTGCTTGAATGTACTGCATGCACATGAACATATCCTTCCTCAAACTGTAATATAGGAAGTTGGTGAGTGAGTGTTTGATGTTTTTTATACCCTCTGCTAGCTGCAAAGGACTGACATTGTTTCAGTCCAGTGGGTCAGTCCTGCACATTTGTAATGCGTCATTGGTAGAGTGTGACAAAGCGATTTGAGAACAGACACTGATTAAAATGCCTGATCACATACTGGGAATATTGCTGGTTAGTTAGAACAAAGTTTTCTTCACTGTGAATCATTCCACAAAGCTGAAAGTCTTCAAGGTTAGTTGCAGTACATTTTTTTAATCCCAGTCCACCAAAAATGAACTGCAGACATATTTCTCATCGGTGAATTAATTATCCTGTGGAGATCAGCCATTGAGTGCTAGAACATGCTATTTAACAACCTTTGGGGAATTGGATCCTTTTTCAAATTCACATCAGCTCTTTATTAACATGGAGTTTGGTGGTGGGAAGGGGGTTTGTGATAAAGGTCAGAGCTGCTCGTTAGAAAGCTAAATGAAATGTGGTAATGCAGCTCATTCCTCTAACATTACAGCTTATTCAAATGAAAAAATACGTAAACATGGTACTGTAAAAGGAGGGCAGTTGTACAGTAGCTTTATGTTACTCTCAAGTGCACCTTATCAAAGGTGCAAATACTTTGCAACAGCCCTTCCAATAATACCCAATTACTTCAAGTAGGAACTACTGCATGAGCTAGTTGGGTTTTCCCTCCAAGAAAAAGCATTCAGACTAAGTGTTTGAATCAATACAAACAGATGTACTTTCTGCTCTCAGTGACAGAAGCAGAAAACCATTTACTCCAAAACTTGAATGCAGGACAAAAACAAGGTGGTATTTGGTTATGTCATATAAATGCTGATTTTCTCAGCATCTGGGCTGTTGCAGCCCTGGAGGAAAGGTAGATGATAGTTCTCAGTGTCTTTAGCATTCACAGAAGTTAATGTTGTTCTGTATTGAGCCAGTAGTCCATGAGGATCCTGGGCTGCTCTATTTGCTTGCTGGCTGTCAATGTAGTCAGGAGTATCAGGTCTCTAATAAGAGCTTGACGTGCACCGTGGAGCCTGGATGGCTGCACAAGGGAGCTCAGATGCACCTCAGAGAAACCTACTATAGCTTTTGACACTAGATCTAATCTCCTTCTGGTAAATATTGATGTTGCTAATGACACCAGCTTATCTGTTCTGAAGAACTTCTTTTGAAGCAGGAGCCTTGGTGAACCACCATGTCAATGCTGCTGGGGAGTAGCGACCCTCATGTTACCATCTCAACCCTCCTGTATTGGCAGAACAAATACTCTGGATAAAAATATGAATAAAGAAATATAAAAATGTTACAAACGTGGAAGATGGCAACAGAGAAAAACAATGTATTTTTGCTTTCATACTGGGCCAAATCCCTGGAAACTCTAATCGTGGGAATGGGTCCTACCTGGAGGACTGACAGGGGTGACTGCAGTGGAACTACTCCCTGAGGAAGATAAAGTCACATGTGTGTGAGTTGTGAGAGAGAGTCCATTTACAGGGCTGATTCCAGTGCTTTATACCAACCCTTCACTGTCTCCCCTCTCTAATTTGTATCAGCATTTGACAGCTTGTTGACAGCTCATTAGGAAAAAAAACCCACATGTGACCAAAGCACTCGTGCAAGCAGGGAGATCTGCTCTCTAATTGTGAACTGTATTAAAATCTGAACCAGATGTGGCACTGCAGATCAGAAACCAGCCCAATTAGCATGTTTATTAAAATATTTTAAAATTTATTTCAGTTATTAGCTAGTATAAAACATAATAGCAGTAGCAGCTCTTGTGGGAGTCTAAGTCTAAGTGGCAAATCAAAGGGATCCAGAGAGGTTTTTGGATTTATTTTTCCTGAAAGAAGATATGATGCAATATCAATGGCTTTAAACCATGTCAGCTCTGTCATTGAACAGGAGCCATTTGGGGGCAGGTACTGAGTCTGGTCTCAGTCCAGACTGCCATCAGCACTGAATGAGAACACTAGACTTACTGCAAAACCAGAGCTGTGGTAAGCACTGTAAAATTCAGCCACATTTGGCTCCTGGGAATTTTTTCTTTTGACACTGGTTAAATTTAAATTAACCATTTGGGCTTATATTTCTGGGTTTAGACTGGCAATTCTGTTCATTAGTCTCTGTTCTCAAAGAGAATTCTTGAATTAAGGGTGTCAGGTTTTCCTAATATAATGCAGACACTACAAATCAAATGACTAGATTTGAAGCTTCTCTGAGGAATTGCTGCATCTTTAATCTGAAGGAAGTTTTTCTGAATTTGTTTTCGGTGTCTGAGAACAGGAAAGACAGGCAGCTCTTCGTGCAATGAAAAACTCTTCTTTTTTTTTTAACTTTACATTATTTTTGAACTCATCACACTTACTGAAACATCAAAGCAAACATTTGGGTTAGGAGGGATTAAATATATACATGCAAACAAAGGCACGAAGCTTAAGTCCAGTAGGAAATATTTGTGACTTCTGCTATGCAAAGACAAGCTGGCTGAATGTTTTATGGACCCTTCTAGATGATGTGTTTATGTCATGGAAATGGCAGTCAGGGGGTAAGATGTAGGTAGCATTTTCCAGCCCTGTACTCGACATAAAAAGAAATGCTTGCACAGGGCTGAACTAAATTATAACCTGTGCATACCATGGGGTGGATTCAACTATCTCTCCCACAAGCTTCCCTCTGAGTCCCAGTAATGGGCTGACCATTTGTTTTTAAGTCTTTTAATTACTTTCAAAATACTTGGTGGAAGGTGTGAGAATGGAGAATTTTCTGTTTGAATAAATTTAGAAGAAAAAGACTTCTGTGAGTAACAGCTGGTGCTTCATCTAAGGACACTAAGTGAGGCCTTTAGAACTATAAAAGTGGAAAAGCACATTTTGCAAAGCAAGCCCTGTAGAAAAAGGTTATAATGAAACAATGGCTTTCACTTTTAAATCCATGAGAGTGATAACCTGAATAAAGTCACTCAGAACAGGTATGTCTATTCAAACAAGATGCCATCAGGTGAATCATGTCACTAAGAAGTATAATTTTTAAGCAAAACTGCTAACAGCTCTGTGCATACACTGTTTGTTTACTGAATCCATAATAATACATTTGAAATTAGTGTTAATGTCCTCTGCACCTCTTTCCTTTATTTTTTTTACTAGTCCTTGAACACTATTTTCTTCTTGCTTTTAGCATGAGTGTAAATATTCTCATTTGCGTTCTACAGCTAAATGTGGCAAAAGCCTAGTTTTGTTGCTTCCTGGGTAATTGATCTGCATGATGCACATTTCATAGACTACTCCTTTTAAATCCTGCAGCAATAGCATTTATGTGACTGTCCATTCGTTTGGCAGGGCAGGGAATTTTTGCACTTTATTGCTGGCACTGCAGGTTCAACTTTTCATTCTGTAGATCTGTCCCTGTCTGTCTGTCTGTCTACAATGAGATGTGGTGTGTCGTTTCCCAGCAACACACACTCGGTGGTGTTTTAGTGTCTGGTGTTCTGAAGCTGCTGGATCACTTGCAGAAAAAGAAAAACCAAACCCCGGACAAAACAACCCTTTGGCACCCCAGTTGCTAAAAGGGAAACACCCACTATATTTCACTGCCACTGAAGTGCTTTCTCTTTGGTTCCTTTTGGAAACATGGCAAAACCAACAATATAGGAATGACCCTGACATTCCTGACAACAAGAGAAGTTTTTGGAGTCTCTTGGTTGACTTTGCCAGGTATTACCTCACTCCTACCTCACAACTGCCTGAGCTTTTTCCAGGCTTTGGCAAGCTTTTCACTGTCCCTGCTTTCCCCCAGGCACCATTCCTCTACATTTTGAGCATTGCCACATCATCTATAAGACAACATTGAAGTGCTTCTATCATCAGCACTGTGCAAATGGAACAGCACAGAGGCATCTCTCTCGTATCTGCATAAAATGTGTCATTATAACCACACAGGAGAAAACACCAAAAAAAATGATAGATTGGAAATATTTGTCTGATCTATTTTTTTTTTTTCTTTTTTAAAATATCTGGTTAAAGACAGTTTTATTCTCCTTCAGGAGAATAGATGAGGGAAGAACATGGTTTCCTTTCTTGCTCTTGGGTGGTTTCAGTTGCCTGCTGGTTGTGGTCATTAGCAGCCAACCTTTTAAGCAGAGCTCTTCATCACTTTATTTCATCAGTTGTAACAACTGCCTCACTGCTTACCCAATTATTTTCTGTCACTATGAAAATCTTGGGTTTATATTAACTACTTAATTTAATAACCTTCAGATGTGCTAAAATCATGGTCTGATAGGAGGAACTGCAGGATATTTACTCTGATAGGAACTGCAGGTATTAGACATGTTCAGGAAGTTCATTTAATCTCCTGAAGTGAATGCTTTTGAAACTGTGTTAAATTCTGTTCACTTCATTCTAGCAATTCCCAGTTTTACAATGTTTTTTCTGCTTTTTAACTAGTTTCAGTCTCTTTCCCCACTATTTTGAATCCCAGCTTTTTGAAGTTTGTTCTAATATTTCTTATGCACATTGAGTTCCCAAAATCAACAAGTGACATGAGCAATGTGTTTACCTGTAATCATATATATTAAGATAAGAAGCATTATTTTGTGATGGAATTTTATGATTTTCAGGAATTACCCAAAGATTTTTCTTCTTGGCACTATAATGTAATATTTCTCTCAGTCTGTGACTAACACTCATGAGGTGATGTCATAGCCCTGGGTGGTTGTTTCTTTATTTATTTTTTACATCCATAGCATTTTATGAAGGCATTTATACACAAATCCACAGAAAGAGTTATACAATAAAATTGAAAAGTACCAATCAGATGTTTGTATTCACGAGCAACATTATGTAAACATTCCCTTATACTCTCTTAATGAGGAAGAGACTTAAGAAAAACCAAACTCAGCATGATGAAGGCCACATGTTATATCCCCAACTGCACTAAATTAGGGGTTCAAAATCTTCCCTGTAAGAAAAACAACTCTGCTTAGCTTGGGAGAAAAGCTGAATTCCCAAGGGCTCTATCTGCCTATTCCCAACACAAAGCTGTCAGGAAGGTGCTTGAATTTGCATTACATGTGTTTCATAGCATCCTCAAAAAAACACTTCCTTCCAGCTAGACAGCTGAGCTTCCTCCCTTTGAAGCCCTGTCCTCCCACAACTTCTTGGGATTGTTATTTTGGCTTCATTCAATAGCTTGTACCTAAACTGTTGGTTGCTTGAACGTTTGGTTGGGGTTTTTTCTGTTTCCGGTGATGTTAAATCAAAGCACTCCATTTGGACTTTACCTAGGAGAAAAAAATTAAAAGTAATAGGCCCTCCTGAGAGTTTAACAAGGGTGTTGGAGAAGAGAGTGGAGGTGGAGCTGCTTGCAACCAGCATCCTCTCTTTGAAATGTTCATGCCCAGAAAGCACGTTCCAGACCATTTTAGCGACAGCGGGGGCGCTTTCACATTTTGGTGTGTTCAAAAGTTCAGTCAAAAACAATTTTGAAATTTTAATAGAAACTGAAAATAGAAAAGAGCCCAACTGCCCTCTGTTGATCACAGCAACAAGGAGGATAAAAGAGAAATATTGCCACTGTGAAACAAAAACAAGCACTGCAGGGATTTTCACAGAGGATCTTGCTGTTGCTGCTAAGTAATTTTTTCAGTGATCTTTGATATGGTCTAACAGGGAGTTTTAAAATTAAAATTCCCAGTATTTAGCGGTGTTTCACCCCATCTTCAGATTGTGTGGGTGTGTGTGTATTTTATTCAGAAAATATCCGGAGGTGAGGTTGCCTATGTCACCTGGATACACAGAATATCTGTGGCACCAGAAGGGTTGAAAAACTGAGTAACAAAGAGAAATCCCTTCAAGTCATACAGGAATATAGCACTGCCAACGTGAAAGCAAATGCTGCTTTTTGAATGCAGCCAGGCTTTCAGCTCATAAAGGACATTCACCCTCATTATTCATTACAGGTTTTAGCTTTGCCAAGTGATCTTGAACTGCTGTTAGCAATCATCAGATTTAAGGCCACTTGACTGGATTCCACTTCTGGGAAAGGATGCCATAGCTACAAGTAGGTGATCCACCACACACACAAAACTTTAAGTAAAGTGAGTCTGTTAAGTATTTGCTAAGAAAAAAAAATCTTATTAAACAGCCCTGAAAACTTTTAATACATCTCTGTGTTAGATATGCTATTTTCAGTTCCTGTAAATATGTTACTAAGAAAGGATAACCACAAATGCTTCAAAAGGAGAAGTCTTGGTTATAACAGAATTTGTCAATTGAGTGTTGAGATTAAGAACATATTAAGGTTAACAAGAAATTTGTTGGAATATCATATATAATAAATAAGATAAATTAATATCAAAATGTGTGTTGGTTGACACCAGCAGGTTATATATTTGATATGAATGTAAGCACACTGACTCACAAAAATAAGCATCTTATTTGAGATTAATGGTTATTTTAAATACAACACAGTCATCTCATTTCTCTCATCCCATCTGTTGCCAACAGCAAAATATAAATTATGAATGGCATTTTTTGCCTTTTATTCACTGCTTTACAAATACAGCAGACATTTCATTGAAAAGTTTTATGCCTTTGGTAGGTAAGGATCACTTGCACAACAAATTATTTCACTTTTTTTTCTCTCTTGGTGAAACAAAGCAAACTAAGGGCAAAATTTCTTCTTCTTTTTTTTTTTTTAACAACCCACAGACATTGCTTAACACTATTAAATATAACACTTAATTTACTATCTGGAGTAAAAAGGAAAACATGTATTGTATTTCCAATATGAAAAGTCACAATACAAAATAGTCTGAGCTCCAACGCTCTCAGGGACAGAGGCCAGTTTTGAATTTCCTTAGAATTTCTGTTGCTTATAGGGAATTGTGCCTGCAGACCCCTCTGCTTGCCAGCAGGGACTTAACAGCAGCAGCTTAGTTAAGCCACACTCAAGGAGAGGAGTGGGCGCTGAACTGAGGGCAGCACTAGCTGTTTGAATTGTTGTTTCCTCTCCTCTCAGAGGAAAAATAAAAACAAGGCAAAAGTTTGACAGAAATTGACATTCATCAAACACTGTCTGGTCAGTCAATGGTTTTTTCATGAGATCATGGAGAATGGTGGGACAGTCTCAAAGATGTCACATAGTTCTTTTGAAGCATAGACCAGTATTGTGGCTGGATGAAAACGACAGTGTGGTGATCTCCTGCACTCCCATTAGAGACAGTTGTTTCACATTGTCTTGGGTTATGGAACCAAAAATGTGTATTCTATTTCATCTGTTGAAAACAGTTGGGGAGATGTTTTTCCTCATCTCTTGTAACTCTGGGCAGGGAGAGGGGCAGATGCCTTCTGATAAAGGGCCAACTGTTAAAACAAGGAGGGGCAGTGTTTCTTATCTCTTTCACCACCTGTCCTCCCTCCAGGGGGATATTTTCTGCTAATGAGCCATTAAGGCTCACTTAAGGACACATCACATTCCATCATCCCATTGTGAGATGCTCCACCCAGTGGGGGGAAGCCAACCACTCCTATCTAGATAAAAAGAAATCTGGTATCTGGTTCCACTGGATTCCTGGAGGAAGACTGGACCCTTTTCACCATCACTGGACCCTTCTCACCATCACTGGACCATTTTCTACAGGATCATCTCTACTCCACATCTGCCACTCCAGAAGGATTTACTTTGTACTGTTTCCAACACTCTGACCAACAGGGTGTCAGGCTGTAGCTCTGACTCTGTCAGGGTTTCTAGGATTGTTGTTTGTTTGCTTGTTTGTTTTTATTTTCTACTACATTTGTATTGTTAATATTCCTAGTAAAGAACTGTTATTACTATTCTCATATCTCTGAAAGCCCCTAATTGCAAAATTATAATAATTTGGAGGGAGGGGGTTTACATTCTTCATTCCAAGGGGAGCTTCAACTTTCCCTGGCAGATACCTGTCTTTCCAAACCAAGACACATATCTGTTTAAGAAATCTGAGCCGAACAGTCTGAACTGAGCTCAGGTAAATCTCTTCCTGATAAGCTCCAAACACTGTGCCAGAATCAGCCAAGAGCTTGGTGGACCTCACAGCATAAATTCTGCTCATGATGGGCAGCATGGAAACTTTTTGTTAAATTTTTCTAGTGAGCCTGCAAACTGTTTAGCTGAAAAAATAACCAAGACTGGATCTGTTTAGACTGGATCTAGTTTTAGACTGGATCTGTATTTGTTTGATACAACAGCTACACGAGACAATAGGTCACATAAGTGATCTTACCCATCTTAGCCTTTTCTTATTTACTAGGTTACATTCATTTCCATTCATAGCCTAACACCCAAAACAAAGCAATTTGCAGGTATACTAATGCATATCTATAACTTAAGAGGATTTCAGAATGCCTCCTCAGCTTCTTGTGCTCTATGCTGTCTGCAGTCTAGTAAGAAAAAATGATATTTTTACCTTCTGACACTTCATCTTACCAGTTCAGCCTGTTGCCTTACTGGAACAGCAGTGAGAAACTTTCACATTCTGTACTTCTAAATTACTGTGGGTTTTCTACCTCTTTGATTATTTTCACTGTGTGGAATCGATCTCTGACTGTGCCTTCTGTGCTGATGTGAGGTGTGAGGCTGAAACAGTTTTTTGTCCCTTTCATCAGATCTGTTTGAGAAGAATGACAGCTGTAAAGTGGCAGCCTAATTTTCTGGCAATTGAAAAACATGTCATTCAATATGTCTCTACAGTCAACTCAACAGCATAAGTTTTTCTAGTAATTTATATTTGGTGTTTAATTAGCATAGGTATAGCATAATTGAAGAGAGATGAATATTTTTCTGCCAGTGCAGCATCCAACTCTGCCTGGCGCATGCCTGCCTTACCATGTATCCCTGAAAAGAAACAAAGATTTATTCCATACAGGAGTTTTATTTGATAAAGTTTTCTGACTCCAGGCCAAAACTGCAGATGAAGGTTTTGCTGAATGACCCCTGAGATGTAACAGGGAAGCTTCCAAACCCTGTTCCATCAGGAACATGGAGCCTGACCCAAATAGCTTCAGAATGAACAGAGGCTTTCCAGCACTTTCAACTCACTGAGAATCAAGTCTGCAAACTGCAAGATGCACTCCAAGGGCAGAAACACAGACTAAGTCAAGGCAGTATAAATTCAATAAGTTTCTTTTCATATTTGTAGAAAAGTACAATTTAAGTAACATGCCCCAAAATTTGAAGCCAAAGGAAAGTACTCTTACTTTGTGGGGTTTTTTTTCTTTCAAAAAATCCAATAAATTCCATTCTTGGTAATAAGATTAAGTAGTTGAGCCAAGAATATTTGCAAGCATTTCCAAGTCTTTATGCTTTGCAAAGGTAAAACAGTGTATTATTTGGTGAAATCTGTACTCTATTGTGGCTTTAACCAAATAGGTTTACATATGTAAAATGTCTTAACGCTGTAATGTGTCACTCATGGTGAATTTCTGAGAACAGGCAGGCCTAAACATAGCAGGATGCAGGACATGTTTCAGTAAACTCAATACCCACACTCTATGGAGTGCTTATGTGCAAGACGCATAGTTCTGCCTAACTCAGAAATAAAGAATTTCAGAGCCCAATTTTTAACATTTAATTAGGTAACAGTCAGCATTTCAATTTCTAACTGTTATCAGGTTAAATTAAGTGAATGATTTTAGTTCAAATAAAATTGATTGGAAGCATTGCTTTTGTAGGATATATTTTCAATATTCTACATTGAATTTGTCCAAGGCAAAATTTAAATACTATTTGAAAATCACAGGGATGTCTTCTCACATTTAAGCCTTTATTTTTTCATCAAATTCTGATGGTAGAGCTCAGGAATAAAAGGCCAAGTTACTGTTTTAATTCACACTGGGGATAGCAAAGGAATCTAGTTTCTGATGGGATGATTCATGAGAGACACCAGATCAGAGCAATTTAATTTGGAAGAGCCTTACACAGAAACACTATTACTATTATTAGCTTTTAAATGTCCTTTTCCCCCCCCCCCTTATTCTCTGTGCATATAATCTATATATCATATTTATCTGAAGAATGTATGTTTTCTTTTCTGCATTGTCTCCTCATCCCAAATGATTACCGCCTTGCTTGGTGTTTCTGAAAGTGTTAGTCATGTGAAATGGCACTGAAATAATTTTGTTTTTCCTATCAAAGGAAATGAAAGCAAAAACATTACTACTTTTCCAAGTTACGAAATAGTATTGTTGTTGACATGAAGCGAGCTAAAGCAGTAACTCTTGATGATGTGTTAATAAATAATATATAAGTTTATATACATTGGGCCTCTTTTTATACCACTTCAAACCTGGAGTAACTTCACTAGCCAACATATTTATAAATAAGAGAATACTCAGAGCCACTACATGCCTATGAATTATGCATTAATGGCAAGAAAAAAATTAATTTATTGCATGCATGTCTTCACTGATGGGTGGAAATGAATAATGGTGAAATGCTAGAAAGTGAGTAAATCTTAATCTTACAATAATGAAAGGGCATTTCCTGTGCCAGCTTGAACTCAAGTGGTCAGATCCTCCACTCTCCCAGGCAGTGTTGAAGCCAGGATAGTTTTGGCAGCCACGCCAAAGAAATTTTCTCACCCATTTACAACAACTGTACAGACTAGAAAAGAATCTAAATATTCTTTCCTGCAAGTCTTTCTGAAGCTAGATAGTTGATGGCACAAACATAATGAGAGTATTCTGAACAGTAATAGGTTCAGATGGTTTTGATTGCCTAGCCTGATGAAATCATCCATAGATATGTTACCCGAAAGCTGCTGGGTTCATGTTCAGAGTCAGGCAGAGACTTCCACTTCTGGTTTCATGGTGAAACACTTCAACTGTTCCACTATGACATTAAGGAAAAAGAAGTATCTGACTCCTCAAATCCTGCTGCTTTTGAATGTTCCTCCTTGGTTGTCCAGGGTAAATAGACTGGCTCCAAACCTCACAGCAGGCAGATCTAAGTCTGGTCAACTGTTCTCGCTGCCTCAAGAGAAGCAACACAAGTGCATCACCCCAGGATGAGTTCTGATGGTGGCTGCTGGAGGAAAAAAAGGAAGAGTGCTAGGGCTGAAGGCTGGCAATCCTGAGAACAAAAGAGGACACGCAAAGCTTGGGAGAAACCTTGGCATACATACCAAAGTATCGCCAGGTATTCTACTTACCCCAGAGGGGCAGTAAATCTCTGCTCACCTGATAAAATGGCCAACCACAAGTTTAGCTGTTGTTCTGGAGACAATCTGTGTGTTTTACAGTGAATAATTAAAAACAGTAAGTAAGGAAACACTGTGTGATACTACCTTTCATTCAGACGAAATAGACTTGTGAGCTGAACACTAAAGCAATGAATATAGTAATATTCCCTAGTTCTAATTTTGTACTTCTTAAGACTTGTTTACACAGAAAAGGTAATTTCTATTAAGGTAAAGTATGAACTGAAAAATACAGTCACTGAATTTCCCTTAAGAATATCTGTACATGGGCTTACAGATACATAGAGAACTCCAGAGAGAAAAGTCAGAGTAGAGGGAAATCAGATGGAAGAAAAATTTCTTTTTGTTTACTTGACTTTTCAATTTTGATCTTAAATAAGTTACACGTTATGTAATTACTTGAAAGTCAAACCTTTGATTGACTTTCCTGCTTGTAGAGCAAGGCAAAGAATGTACCTGCTATTCCACTATGAAACGGAATTATTTCAAGATATTTTAAACTCTTAAATTTGCCAATTTTTCTAAATCAGCTAATACATTGTCTGAAATGTACCAGTGACCAGTGCATGCTTATTTGTTAAAGTAACACATTTTTGCAAGGGGGTAGTCTTACCAGGTCCCAGATTGAGTTATGTAGCATAAACTTGGGCTTAATGTGTCCTTTCAGAGATCCTCCACATTTACATCAATTTAAATGCATTTAGTCAGCTGCTGCCCTGCTTGCAGAGAATATGGGTAACATGAAAATGAGTGTGGATCCCCGAGAGTCTGCAGCAGTACATGGTGTCTTCTGTTGCTTAGATCAACAAGTTCTGTGTTCATCTTGCCTCTGCCACAGGCTACTCTTAAAACTTGAATTTTATGCCTTTCTTTCTTCAACACTTTCTTCCTGTTTACATAAAGATACGCTCACTCTCTGCGTCCCCTCAACAACACTGAACAATTTTTGTGGTGACAACTATAAGAGGAAATGTGCCCTGGCAATCAGGATGTTCAAACACTCATTGATTTTCTTCTTTGTAATAAGTAATTTCCCTAAGTTCCAGGTTAACTGATGTGTTCTGCTCATTAAAACTTGTACTACTCAGAAATGGATTAATTACTATGAACTCACATAGAATAAAATTTTCCAAGACATATAGTGTGCATTTCATCAGATCAGCACTTCCAATTCCTCACAACATGTGCAGGACTCCACTTCTTCAATCCAATTAAGTGAATAAATATCTGGGAAGGAAAACAAAATGCATTACTTTTAACATGAAACAGATGACAGAATAGGCACGGATGGATATAGAAATTGCTCCTCTCAGATGTTACAGAGCCTGAACTTGCAAAAATCCATGTGGAAAAATATGTTGTTGTGCATATAAATTTCACATTATCCATGTAAAGAGTTAAAAAATTATTTAACTAGATTTAGATGGCTTTCTATGGGCCAGATTGGAGTATCTACCTGTTAGTCAAGCATTGATCTGTGCCTAACAAAGACAGACTGTTTAGGGTTCAGCACTAGGATACCATGTAGTAAACAAAGAGGAAAATCTGTTTTTAGAATATCAATCAAATTCTGTATCATGCCATAAGCTATGTTTCATTTATTACTAAGTAGCTCAAAACAGTTTTTTATATGGAAATCTGATATGTCATGAACCCTTTGGCACATGTACCTGAGGAGAAATACAGAGCTTTAAAGAACCACAGGTAGGACTGTAATATATAATTGCAGGATCAATAGCAGTGTCCAAGTAGGGATGTAAAACAGGTGAGATCCTGTGGCATGCTCATCTAACCTTCCAGGAAAGTTTTTCCTTGTCACATATTTTAAGACATAAAAAACCTAGAACATATTGTGGCTGCCAGCTCTTGTGATATTATTGCAGCTCACACAATTTGGTCTTTTTTTTTCTTAGAGTACAGACTCCTCAAAAGGTTCAAGAGACTTTCAGTTTATATTTCAGGAAAAAAAATTAGGAACAATAAACAAATGAACAAACAAACAAACAAAAAACCACTCAGATCTGTGTGGCTGTCGAGATTCTCTGTTGCAATGATAATTTTGCAAATGCACAGGAATCAAACATGTTTCACAGTCTTGGAAGCCAGTATACAAAGGGAGGGGTAGGGGCATTGATAGAGGCACAACTTTAAGCTAAGAAAGAAGAGACAAATTCAAAACCATTCAAAAATCTCATCACTTTTGCTGGCTTGAATCATGGGCTTCTGAAAAGTAGGAACTGATGACTTCAGGAGTTTGTTTTTTGCTTTCATTTTTAAATGTAAGCTCAATGTTGTCGGGCCTGAAAGCAACATGACATGTTGTCACCGAGCTAGTGGAACTTCCCTCAGCCTTGGCCAGGGCTGTTGCCCTCTCTCCTGGGGACAGTCCCGGCCTGGCAGGGACAGGCGGGACTCCGCAGGCAGCCCGGGCGAAGGCATTGCAAGGTCTGATGGAATAAGAAGAGAGAATGGACGGGTCTGGTCATAATCCCTCCTCCCTGACCTCTAGAGCCACTCCTACTTCATGTACAGAACTAAGCCTTTTGTGCCCGTGTTTTGGTTTTCCTTCTGTTTGATTTTTTCAAAGCCTGAGGATACAGAACACACTCGCCTTTCAGAATAAGAGAAGAAAATGCCCCTTGTGGGCTTTGCCAGCCCCCTGACCTTTAGGGCTGCTCATTCGGGCTCAGAGCCGCCCCAGGCGAGTGGCTTCAGAGACAAACGAACTCCACAGAAACACCCAGACAGAAATTTCCTCCCAACTAATTTAGCCAGTGGATCCCTGCTCACACCCAAAGCTCCATAGCAGCCCAGCACCTGCCCCCTGTGCTCACGGCTGGCTGTGCCTGATAATCCCGGGGAAAACCAGATAACCTCATTAACTGTCCCTCAGCTTTTTCCCCGGGCAGAGTTCATTATCCCGGGTTTCATCATTTAAGAGAAACGGGCTTCTCCAAGGGACCTTGCGGGGCGAGAAGCAGTAAGTGAGGTGAGGCTGTGAATATGCTGCCAAAGGAGAGGCTTCTCCTTCTTGGAGATTTTTCTGTCTTTCTAGCTGAATTTGCGAGAGCAGCTCCCAACACCTTAGAGACCAGGAGGGTGTTAGTAACCTTTTCCAGGTTATCCTTCCCGATGGACGCTGCTCCCTCTGTAATTCAGAGTATTCCTCTGGTGCTTCCTCTCAGCCACAGGTACACACTGCCACCACCAGATCAAACGGATCCATATAACAAATTCAGAGGGGCATAGGTAGACCAAAACTGTCGGCTTCATCTGTTTTTTAACAGAATGACAGTTTTTAGGATGCTGCACTCTGCTGCTTGCAAACCTTTAACTGATTAGGATTTTTCTGTCAAACTACTTCTTGAGCAAAAATACAGATCTTCATAGAAAGTTCTGATTTTACTGTGCTCTGACTTTCTGCTGGGAAATAATTTAGATGGATTTTTGTTTACTTGTTTTTATTGTTATTTTGTTAATAATTTTTAATTTTCTTTTTCTTTTTCTTTTTCTTTTTCTTTTTCTTTTTTTTTTTTTTTTTAATTTACTACAATCTATTTGAAATAAAGTTTCATAGTATATGGAACTGTTTTCTTTTGCCAGAATAAAGCATATAAATTTACTACCACCTCTGTTTGTGGCCAGTCTATACTGTGGGAAATGTCTTTCCTAACACATCCTAGCTTTTCATCTGCCCAAGCTGTAACAGTGCAGCACCAAACACACAGTTCAGTCAGGAGGTCTGACCATAGTGCAAAAAATAATCATCAGATCTCTAAGAAACATCTGCTAATGCTTTTGATCAGGCTGTTACTGTTACCTAGAAGTCCATGTCTGGTGCTATCTTAAATATTCAGATTCTGGTTATCAGAAAACTGTGAATTTCCTATAGTTATCATGATTATTTACTGGCTTTACAAGTTACAGGAAGCACAGGGTCTGTTCATGATCTAAGTTCAGGAATGCCAATAATTTGTGTACTTTACGTGGCAGTTGGGTTCTCTGAGACTCATGGCTGCAGATGTGCTAAAATCACTCAGTTAAGCTATGACATACTCCGAAACAAAAAGGGTTCTTGCTCTTTCCAGGATGCAATTAGCATGGATCAGTAAAGAAAGCAGTAGTAGCTCGGAGCTTGCTGTCATTTTTTTAAGTTACTCAGGGATGAATGTCAGATATATGGCAGAATGAAAGCAGAGCAATTCATTTAAAAAATTCTACTCTAGTTGCTAAAAACAGAATGCTCAAAACCTTTTGCTGCTATGCAACTGTGAAAATATAGAAGAAAATTAGACCTAGCTGCCTCCAAAGAAGCAAAATTGTACCATAAGGTTATCCAAACCATTTATGGTAGCAAAATAAATACTGTTGGTTTTCAACCTTCCCCTGTAGTTACAATGGTAATTCTTGATAGAATGAAAGAATTCTGTATTGCAAAAAACATGCTAGAACTTCATTCAGCTGAGAAAACAATTAAAGGTTTGTTTGAAATGGGGATTTTTTTCAAGCCACACAAAGAACAAAATATTTCTTACAGTTGTTAGCTGCTGTGCAGCTGAAGACAGAATAATCTACCATGCCCTTGATTATTTCCCAGAAAGCAAGGAGATTGCTGTAGGAATATTTAAAAGTAAGTTACAGCAAAATTGTTTGAACTTTTGAGAACATATCATTATTCCCTGCTGACAGCAATAACTTTAACAAGAGTAAAATCTACAATATCCACATAGATTTTGCTTTATTATTTAGCAAGTTCATATTCTTCTTAATGTAGCAATACAGGATAAAAATTGTCCTTTTATTTTAAAGGCTACAATGTAAACATTTTGATCCTTTTCTGAAGAGTTATGGGGGATATTACAGAGTGTTAGCCCCAAACAGTCTGGAATGTATAGAGTATACTCTATACAACAATACTGCTCAGGCTGACCCAGAAGGAATCTTTGACCATTTTTAACTATTAACAGATCCTTTGTATGTTAGAAAGGGACACCTAAACAAATAGTGTAAGTTCTTTAAGTCTGGGAATGATGAAGACAACCACTTTTCAGTTACTGAATACTGTATCTATTTCACAATACACTAAAAGACATTTATGACAGAGTTTTAAAATAGCAACTCTTTTTTGTAAGGAGTGAAGTGAATGACATAAAGCATTCACTGATGGATAAACTAGAACAAAGAATGGATGACAAACCATTTAGTCATAAATATGACTCTTATCTGAAAGCACACCTTGGCAAAAGAGAACAAATAGCAATGTCATTCAGTGTTGTGTGCTTTAGTTCTCAGATACCTAAGTTCACATCACTTCTGCAAACAAAAATATTTCAGCCTGATTCAGACACTTCACAAATAAAAAAAAATTAAATAAAAAGTGAGAGATTTTTTAGAGTTCTAAGTCCTTTCTAATGAGATGGAATTTGAAAAAAGTTTTGAACATGAGCTGCATTATATGGCACTTGAAGATTAACAGATTGAGTAGTAATTAAGCAGATATTTAATAAATTAGGTAAAGGAATGATTTAATATTTGGCTTTGAAGTCCTAGCTTTTTCAGTTTTTAGTTTTAGAAAATCAATGTCATATCTTGCCTCCCACCAAACAGCTCCAAAAATAATGCATTCTCTGTTTATACAGGACACCTCAGCAGTTTGGCAGAAATGTGCCAATTATTGCTTCTGCTGAGGCTGAAACCAAAGCTGAAGTCAATTCCAATTTGACAACCTGGTCTGTAACCATGAGGTTATCTGCCCTCCAGAGGCAGTGGAGCTTGAAAATTCATCTTTCTGATCTTCTGCAGATGGTAAGGCCGCTAACTGGCTATAGTGGTCTTCGTGTTCCTCTTCAGCAAACACTTCACACAGTGGTGTCTGGTATGCCAGGTATTAGCGTGCCCTCAGTCTCCTGTGCTTGGCAGCATCCTGAGCCCATGTTACAGACGTACTGGGATCTGGACATGCACTCTGCCCCATTCTTAGTTTGTGTTGGAAGGCAAGCAGCTTGTCCCCAGTCTTCCCACAGCCCTGTCCAGGTAGTTGGGAGCCTCCATTGCAATGCAGTAGCTCTGCACTGATGACCTTTATGTACTGACACAGGAAAATTTCCGGTTTCTGCTTCTAATATTTACTAGCTTAATTGTATAAAATTAGTACAAAACCTGTGCTATGATATTATTATCAGTTTCAAATGCTAACGCATTTTTTTCCCATTTAGATTTTTGTATTTACATCTCTGGCTCAATCAACGTAAGGGGAGAAAGCTACGATCTCAAATGCAAGCATTCCAGTGGTAGGAAATGTCAGATTTAATACTGTCTGTACAGCATTAATCTACAGCCTTGTGCATTCTGATACAGCCTTCAATTATATAATGATTTGCTACATGCAGTGCTCTAAATGAACAGTGAGAAGAAAGGAAGAACTGAAGAACTGCAGGTAGGCTTGTTAAGTTGGTACTCAGGAGGTTTGAGACTAAGAATCATTGCAGGCTATTGTATAAACTCTGTATTAATTCATTTAAAAGGCCAAATCTGGGTGGCAGGGACCATTTGATGTTTCCTAACTTTTACATCATTTGTCTTGCCTGAGATTGGTTTTCGTTTGGTTGTGGTTCGAGGAGCTTTGTGGGTGGGTGTTGGGATGTAATTTAAGTCTGTATTATACCTATTATAGCAGCATGCAGGAGGTTCATTGCCCTGGGTAGTATGCAAATCAAGTTTGCTGCTATCAGTTTTATCTATTATAGAAAGTAAGGCCTATAAAGTTAATATTCTTTTCAATTTAGTTGCCCTTTCCTTTTTTTGTCTCTATGTGTCTTCCCTTACAGCTTTATCACCTGTTTTTCTTATTCTTCATTTTAATCAGATGTTTCCCTCTGACAGCAAATCCCAGAGTTTCTTTATAGCCAGAACTACATTTATCATTGTTGTTGATCACTGTTATCTCTCTTAGGACTGGTATTCACTTTTTTTAAGTGAAACTGCCTGCATTAGGTTCCTCCCCAGTGAAATTTATGTTTGTAACAGTTGAATTGCTTGCCTGTCTCCATTTTAAACATTATGCAAGTGGTTGATTTGGGGGTTTGTTTCCCTATATGTTTCAGATCTTTATTTATGTTTATGCTTTCTCTATTCTGCTTTCCTATAGCTAACTAAAAGTGATCATGGAATGTGGAGTCTGGAGTTCAGTATTGGGCATAGGCTTTCCTCTGGAGACTAAGTGGAAACCTCATCAAAATCTGCAGCATTGTCACAAGAGAAAGCAGAGGAACAATCATTGATCTCTTCTCTCTAGTGACAGGACTCAAAGAACAGAATGAAGCTGTGTCAGGGGAGGGTTAGGTTGGATATGAGGAACAGGTTCTATACCCAGAGGTTGGACAAACCCCAGCTCCCCAGGTTACAGCATCAAGCCTGACAGAGTTGAAGATGAATTTGGAGAATTCTCTCAGGCACAGGTGGTGTAGCTCCTGGGGATGTTCTGTGCAGAGCCAGGAGTTGGACTTCAATGATCCTTGTGGGTCCCTTCCAACTCAGGATATTCTATAATTCTTCCAAATATGTGCCAATACTTTAGTTGCACCTGTCGCATTCCACAGATTTAGAGTTCATTGTCCTGCCTTTTTTCTTCTGAAAACTTATGGTCAAGAGCATTTGTCTTGCAAAGGCTCTGCTCACAAGACCATGATAGTTTCAGGCAATAGAATGGGATTGATCTTTTGGCAATAGATGGACATTGATTCTACATTTGGGAACAGGAAAGAGGTAGAGAGATTACTGAACCTGTATCCAGTGTCCAGGTTAACTGTTACTAGAGGGACAGCTTGGCTGGGGGAGGTAAGTGTCCCAGGGAACTTTTTTCTCATACTTGCTCCAATGTCTGCTGGTAGTCCCAGGTCTCCTGGTGCTTGAAAGTGAGGGGTGGGTTGCCTGCACTTAACCTGCTGCCATGTGGTTAGCTTGCACTTGCACTGAAGTGCCTCCTGTGGTTTGTAGGGCAACACATGAAATGGGGAAAGCTGTCTCTGCGTTTGTGCACAACTGGTCCTACTGAACCTTTGATGAACCTATTTCCAAAATTGAAATTCAGACAATCATATTTTACACTATATTCATATTGTGGGATTAGCAGTTATTTAAAGACTGGAAAGGATGTGCTGAGTAGTATTTAGAATGAACCACTGTGCATGGTAAATGGGACAGTAAATCCTTTACAAACAGTCATTAAAATAGAATCCTATTACCTCATCCTCCTGGGTGCAGCAGTCCCAGCACTCTGCAGGGCTCTCTCGTGCCTGCTCCGCAGGGACAGTGACAGGAATAAGCCAAGGGTCATTCCTTGTGTGCGCAGAAGGAAGAGAACATCTTAAAATAGCTGGACTCAGGACTTCCACTGCTTATGTCAGTGAATCAAGAACATCAAACAAGCCGTGGGCTGCCTACATGAGCCCATGCTCCAAAAGCACATTCCCTAGCGTCTTCTGATGTAGCAAGGTTTATTAGATCGCTAACTTTGTCTCTTTTATATCATACTTGACATGTTCAGGTTGACACCAGGAAGGTAGCAATCGCTTGACTCTAAATAGTGGACTGAAGTTCATTTGTCCTAGGCTTTTTTCCCTGTCGAGACAGAAGAAATTCAAGTATTATTTTGCAGTAGAAGCCGTTTCCCTGAGGATTTTCAGTATCAGGATTTAATCCCCATTTGGCACTCTATAATAGAAATAGAAAGCTCTTACATGACTGCATGATATACTTGAAAATCACTGACACCAACATAGTCTCCAATCAACAGGGGTTTATCTTCAATTTTCTTGTCAGTGATAATGGGGTTGCAGTTAAAAAACGCCATTCAACAAATGAGAATACTTCCCCACATATTATCCTGCTCATTATAATTTCCAAGCTTAAGAAATAAGATAATACTGTTCACTGAGAATAACAAAAAGGAAAAAGCAGTGATGGAAAGTCTCTCCTAGTCAGTTCAAGTTGCCTAGCTTGGATATGTTGCTACATTAACCTACACAGATAACACATTGTCTCCAGTATTTTCTTAATATCAGCAAAAGAGTAATTCTGCAGAAGCTCAATATGGTTGCTTTTTCTTCCTATTTTGAAGTTTTACTAATAGTTGTAAAATATGTTGCAAACTCTGAAGCATCCTTAAAGCTTTACTCTGTCCAATTTTCCTTGCAAATGTCTTTTATTTTTGATGCACCATCCTTCAAACTGAAGTGTGGTAAAATGTAGTGGTGAGCAACTCAACATCACAGAAAGCAGGGGGTTGAGAAATCGAGCTGAAGGGGACTTTTCTTGCAAGGTGTGAGGTGAGAAGCTCTGAACCATCAAATTGCTCAGTTACTACTGTGGAAGCCATGACAAAAGACATTTTCGAATTCAATGATCCTTATGGGTCCCTTCAAACTTCAGATATTCTGTATTCAGTGATTTTTAAAATCTTAATTATTTGCTGTCACTTTTTTGGCTCGTGTTCCCATTGTTGGATCGATTGTTCATAACAAAATGTCTTGGAGAAACAGGGATGTCAGGCTCTTTGCTCTCTGTCCTGTACAGCCTCGTGCTTTTAGTTAATGTTGGGCAATATTAAGAACATCTTCCCCATAAATTACCCTGGTACACAAGTTTTAAAGAGCACTAAACAGCTTAATGGAGCATTTTTTTTTTGTATTTAGGCTCATGGACACTGCTAGAATGATCAGATACCCAGGTCTTAAGGATATATCCCCTCAGTAGAAATGAATGTCTCCCTGTTTGATAGTGATCTCTAACACCAGGGTAAGGTAGAAATAGACAGAAACACAATCTTCATCTAAGAGAGCCCTAAACCCACAGTGTGAAGCTTTTCTTGGGAAGGTACAACTGTATATTTATTTCTTTTTCTCATAGCCTTCCCTAGCACTCCAGTTTTATCTCTGTGCCTATCTGATCTTTCAGAAAGGATGGGCAAAAAGAGACATATTTTGCAGGAAAGATTTAAACACAATGCAAACTTCTCCCAGGATATGGTGTAAGCGTGCATAAGCTTGTTTAAAAAAAAAAAAAAAAAAAAAAAGAAGAAGATCAAAAGGAATAGAAGTTCAAAATGAATTATTTTAAAAACCAAAATGAATATGAAGAGCAAATTCTCAGATGTTTAATTTCCTTGAAGGTATGCACAGAGCTAGTAGACTCCACTCAGTACTTTGCCCTCAGATGTGAATGTACAAAGCAATCTTTCAAAGGGCTCCTTTGCAAAGCTTTCTTCTGCTGTGGCTGTGAGCAGCTAACTTCAGGAAGATGAGGAGCAAGAGGTCTCAAGATTTCCCTGTGGCCTCGGTATGGATAAAAAGATGTGAAGGGAAGTTTAACCTGCACGATATTATCTGGAAAAGCAGCATCAGCTGGAGCCCTTCAGGTGCAGAATTCCTGCTGCAGAAAGGACATGGATCGGAGTTGCATACACCATAACACTCCATTCCCAAATAGAATCCCTAAAGGGCTCTTCCTAATGATAACCTAAACAGCCCACGACATTACAACAGAATGGGGCTTAGCCTTGCCCCAGTACTTTGAAAAGATATCCCAGGATTATTTTGCCTAGAAAAAAGAAGAGATGATTGTACATGTCATTCAGAACAGACTGCAGACCAGAGACCTGGAGGAGGAGCACCATAAAATCCAGAGGGGATGGAACTGCTTTCCCGCACATAGTCTATGGGCCACTGTTTGTTAGTGCCTGATACATTCTACATTCTCTACATTCATCTAACCCTTTGAGATTGAGAATTCTTGAGTTTTCATCTTAGAAAAATGGTGATACTCACACATCCCTTCTAAATATAGAGTTGCAATGCCTTCAGAGACGATTCTGTGCAGAAATAAAATTGTTTATAACAGCCCATGCTTACGTCAGTTCCAAGAGGGTTCTCAGTTTCTGAATCAGTCAGTGGTCGGGATGTTAGTACTGTTTCCCAAGGCTGGGGACAAATTTCTGGCTCAAGGTCCTCAGGTCTGCCAACCTGGAGGGCAATCTGGATATGGGGATTTATGTTCTGTATCATAACCCAGCCTCTTTCGAGTAAATAGTTCATGTTCACACTTCTCCCAGCTCTGCTCTACAAGGGTTTCTTAACTGTTTAAGTACTCAGATTATTTGGTTTTTAGCTCTACTTAGGAAACGGAATGTCTCTTTTCCTTAGGAACACTCAGCATTTTAGATGCTGACTGAATAAAGTAATTTTCTACTAAAACTGGAAATTTATCCTGTTACTGACTGCGTCACAAGGTGAATAACTGCAAAGAAATACAATCATATAATCACATACTATGTAACTGATTTCTGGAGGCCACCCAACTCAACTGCCCACTTAAAAAGGGGCTAATTTTAAAGTAAGATTCACCTTCAGAGTTAAATTAGACCCTTGTCTAATTAAACTTTAAACAACTCAAGATAGACTTCATACTTGTTGCAGTGTTTGACTACCCATAGTGTGATATTCTTTCTAACAACTAATTGAGTTTCCACCCTATAATTGGATCTGCTGCCTCTTTTCCTTTTACTCTGCTGTCTTTAAACACCATCACTAGGTAGATGAAGGCAGTTCAAGATAGTTCCAGTTCCTCAGATATTTCCATTTCAGATGACACAAACCCATTTCTGTCTGCCTTTCCTCATTTATCATGTTCTACAGTCCCCTCAGAGTCTTGGTGTCCCTCTGTTGTACTTGCTTAAACATATGAGGATCCTTTCTTCCAGAGTACCCAAAAATGGATAGAGTACTTCAGCACTCTGTTCAGAGTGATCTTTGCCACAACCTGCCACCTGCAAATCCCAATAATTCACTTTGAGGTATGGTTACCTTTGTCACAGCAAAGCCACACTCCTGATCTGTATCCAGACTATACTGTTGAGCATTAGGACTCCAAGGCTTTCTGGCCATTCTGCTCCACACCTATCCTGTTGCATGAGGTTTTTCCATCACTTGTGGAACACTTTGCATTTTGATTCCCAAGATAAATCAGTGTTGGCTATTCCAAGTCACTCATTTGTTCCCAGTCTTCTTCAGAAGCCTGGGTATGATATCCAGGGGGATTACTTCCCAGGAACTGGCTGACCAGCCTGTAATTCCCAAGTTTTTTGTGCCTTTCTTCCTAAAGAGGTGCATGACATTTTCCTTCCTCATCAGGGAGATGCCCCAGTTGCTATGACCTTTCACAGGTGATATGAAGCAGCCTTGCAATGACATTGGCCACTTCCCATGGGACCTTTGGAGCACAGTTCATTTGCCAGCCAGTGACTAGCTACGTCTTCTACTGACTCCTTTTTAAGTAAAGGGCATCACAGTTTATTCAGATGAAATAAATATAACTGCATGATCATCATCTCTGGCACTTAGTCAACTGCAAATTTTTAGGTGAGTGATTAATTCTTTTCCTGCAAGAAAGAATGTCTGCCAATTTGTAGCTAAAATTTAGTTACCTCGTACAGCCTACAAAACATGCTGTATTCAAAAATTACTTTTTAGAGGTGGTTTGTGGTTTGTAATCAACAGATGCCCTGTAGATTGCAGTCCATGAAATAGAGATTTTTTTTTTTCTACACAATTCACATGATCACTCATCTTTCTTGAGGGGTCAGAAAGTCAGGAACAAATGTACTTTAAGTCTGTACTGTTTCAGTGATTATAATGATAATCCTCAAAATTTTGGAGGACTTATGATCCTAAACCATTCAGGATCCTGTAAGAAACAACAGTCTATGAAAAGGAAAAAAAATGCATCCAAATTTCTACCATTCTCCTTTTGGAACATGTTGTTGACATTAAGCTTTGAATTCTCATTGTGTAACTTCCCAGCAAGCTGCTGTCAAGACCAATTTCTCTTTTATTCCTCCTTTCTCACTTAGCATTTCTAATTCCTTCTTATCACCTGGATTCTTACTCTGATACATAAACAAATAATTAAGAGTTATTTACTTGTATGCCCTTTTGTTCTTGTAAAGTGTGCTCTTAGTGAGGGTTATGACTGAGTCTAGCATACTTTTTCTTTTTCTGTCTTCTGCTTGCTAAAAGTTCTTGGCAAGTTTTGAATTTTTCAGCTTATACAAAGCAATACTGCTTTGAAACATAGCTAGGAAATAAAAGCTGAAGAACTAAAACTGTTGATGATATTATTATTATTATTATTATTATTATTATTATTATTATTATTATTACTTTGTATCTTGAGAGAGATTGATTTTTTCATTGGTGATGAATAATGGAATATTCTACCCTAATATTGAATGTTCTCCTTTGTCAGGTAAGCTGTTTCCTTTGATTGCTTCTATATTAGTGTGTAATGTCCGCGATCAGGTGTTCCTACTTGAGCGTTTGATTTGATTTAGGTACTTTTCTCAAAAACCTGTGTTCTTTCATAAATGATGATTTCTTCACTGAGAGCTGTATCATTAGCAGTTAAGGAACTGTGCCCAGGTCTGTACACACACACAGTGTTAACACTCTGTGCTGTGGTCTGCAGTCTCTCTGCCCCCTACCTTAGGCCAATTCTAGTACTTTAAATTACGTATTGCAGAAAACAGACATGGAAAATTGTATTCCTGGCCTGCTATTCTTGCAGTAAACAACAACTAGTTTTGAGAAAGAGCACTTTTTTAATGTAACTTGTAATGAAAAAAATAGTACAGAGAATGTTTTCACTCTGTGCAAGTAGCACACAGAACTGGATCCTATCTTGTGGGAGAGCCTGTTGGGATCTGCAGAGGATATTGTGTCTGAGCATCACAGGAAGATGCAATGTTCCTTTAACACAGGATATGAAAGGGTAAATCCATGTCTTTGCTGCAAAGGAGTGAATTAGCCTTTATCCATCCTTCAGAAGTCTGTGCCCTAGCTCAGAAGTGCTGTTATTATCAGTATTTTTCACCCAAGCAACATGAGAGTACTGGAATGCTAAAGGCCAGAGGCTGGCTAGTTTATCTGTCCTATTATTCCTTTTAACAGAAGGTCCAGACCTATCTGATTTCTGTCTTCAAAAGCTGTAGTTTTTCAGATACTATCAATAGAATCAGACAGCATTGCTCCTTTTTACTTTTGCTGTACACACTGATTTAGCTTTGTCATTTTCACTCTGAGCAGCACACTTCTTCTTTAACTCCCTAAAGTCCCCTGGTTCTAGCCAGCTTTGGGGTCCTTCCCCTTCCCTTTCTATTTCCCTCTCTCTGTCTTGCCCCAGAAATAAAAACTGCTGTTTCCATCCTGTGGTGCACCTCAGACATATAATTAGGATTTATTCTGCATTAGATGAAGCCCAGCTTATGAACCTATATTGAAATCCTGACATTCCACTGGCTGCATTATAATTAAGTAAATTCAAGGTGATGCTGCCTGCAGATTCACAACGAAAACAACAGATGTAGCTTCAACAAGAAATTTTGAAGAGGCTTATTTTTAACTTGCTTTTATATGGGAATGTTTTTAGTGTACTTTCTTTAGTTAAAGGTGTGCATCTGCATTTTTATTTACAGAGTTGCTGAGAGTGAGACATCATGAGCCAAAATGCCTCTGAAATGTAAAACTTAAATTACAAATAGAATCTATACAATCATAAATATTTCAAAAAGGAAAACTCAAACTTGAAAAATTAATATTAAAACATCTGAATAGTCCAATTCATTACCCCAATTCTGAGATCTCCCAAAAAATGCGAGATAGAAATAAAAGCTAGAACTTTTGATTTCAGGTCAGTCACTCACTCAGGCAGCCTGCTGCTATATTCTTTACCTCAGAGATGTAAAGCTCCCTCCTCCAAAAAGAATTTTATGCTGACATTTCTGTAAATGATGATGTCTCTCATACAAACATTCTTCTTCCACTAGTACTGATACCCCATTTCTACAGAGCTCAGCCCAGTCTTCTCTTCATTAACATTTCATTGATAATGGTTTCACTACAAACAACAGTAGGTGTCTGCAGCCAGATCTTTCCATCATGTAACTTTAGAGACGGATTTAACCTGGAAATAAGTCTTGTTTCCCTGATACTAGTAAAATCATACCAGGCATAAATCTAGAACAACACAGCCAAAATATTTTTAGCATTTTTTTCCTGGTGATAGTGATGGGCAGATTTCAGATAATTAATTTGGAGAACAGCATGCCATGTATTATAATTTCTTCATTACTTCAGCGTGGCTTCTCCTACCTAATAGGATGACTTATCACAGGTCAGGAAATTTAAGGTTGTCATGAATGGAAGGTAGCCAACAAAATATTCCTGATGAGAGAAATATCTTTGGCTAGCTGTCATCTCTCTATCTTGTGATAACTGCTGGTGTTGTGTTTAAGCACCCCTAAGGGGGACAAAGCAAATAAGAGACATGAAAGTCACTTAGGGACTCAGTACCCTAAGTCTAAAAACCTCTTTAAGACACAAAATTTTCCCATTACATGTATTTTCAGATGCCAGCTTTCCCTTTGCCAAGCTTGCTGTCATGAGACGTGCTAATATACAGTCTAACACAGGAGTTTGGGGTGGGATGATTTACAATTACCACAGAAAACATTTCTGAACATCAAAATCGTTCTACACAGAAAGTATCAAGCAGTTGGGCATGAAAAATGTGCGGAATGAAATTTAGTATCTTATGGTTTCTAGATGCTGTGAGAGTGTAAAACTGTTACTGGTCCCCTGTTTCTCATTAAAACTCCCCACATACATGAGAGAACTCTGTGTATATTACTTTAATAGTTAAACTGTAATGGAAAAAGCAGCTATTCTTTTCCCCTTCAAGTTTTCCAAATGGAAAAGGTCAGTATT